>CM073571.1:111886673-112528788 GCA_037074715.1 Magnolia kwangsiensis
ATGGGTTCTATCTGAGCTGATCCTTTCACCATCGCCTGAATGTGGTTTGGGTCGGTACAGGTCTGACTCAACCAAATCGAGTTGAGTTAGTGAGTTAGGCAGTTGCAGATTGGGTGAGTGAGTCAAATCCGTTACCTAGATAGAGACTATCTCCATTCATTGATGAGGTTACAATCTGAACACGTTTTCTGAATGGCTGACTGACCTTACAAATCTGGTTCTCTACATGGTATTGAACCAGCACTCTATTAGATTATTTGAAATAGAGCTTGCAGGGATGGGTTAGACCTTCTACCTGATTTAATGAAAGGTTCCATCTGCTATGGTGGCGAGGTCTAGGTGATTCTCATGATGGTTTTGATTGAATCAAGATGCAGATTTTGGGGACTTGACCAGGCTTGAGAACTCATCCAGCGTCACAAAATACTCGGTGCTGAGTTGATCGGTTGGAGCGGAACGACCAGGAGCTGAGGCGATTTTGAGAAGTTTCAGGCGGCCAGCCGGAAACTGGTTCCAGCGGCAGTCATTTTCCTCCGACTCAAACACTTTCCTTGCTCACCTCACAGAACAAATCGGGACGATTCGAGTTCCTACCGAACCAGCAACCTGCCCAACGGACATTCAAACTCTCCTTCTCTCTTTCTATCGCTTTCCCCTTTCTTTCTTTAGGTTTTCCTTGGGAGATGCCCTAATTCCCAGGCTTTTATAGGCATTTTCATTTCTAGAAATGTCCACAACTAATCACAGGGATTAGTGTAGAGATCACTTAAGCTAACTGAAAATGGCTTGACACTAGGATCACCTAATCGGTTTAGATATCATGTATGGGTCCATATGATTGTCCCTGTTGGACATTAAATGTGGTGGGTCACACGATGAATAGATTGGATGGGTGAATGGGCCACACACTTAGAAGATTGGTTTCTCAGCAGGTTTGAGGAAGATTGGGTGCAAAAATGGCAGATCATGAATGGGTGGCTTATCTATGGATCAGGGCCATTTAGACGGTCCTGATGAGTCTTAAATACAATGTGGGGTCCATTTCATGGTGGAGGATGGCTGTTGATTTGTACATTTATTAAGCTGAGGGTCGGTTCGAGGCGTGGCTGCGTCTCGCTGAATTCTAAGCTCTCTTACGAGATACACCAGGCATCCCTAATCTCAGCATCCCAGATAAGCTCTGAGGGAGCTTCTAGATGAAAATGGGCAGATGGGATGGTTGTGGCTATAAGTGGGAAGATTCCTTCTGCCTTCCAGCGTGTAGGGGTCCATTTTTGGAAATAGGTTGGGCTGACTGGGATTCTTCTGTGTAAGTGGCTTCCATCTGACGGCTTCCAACGGTCAGATCTTTTAGAGAAGCAGCTCACGTGGATCTACTCTCCCATTCATCGCCCCTCCTCCAGCAATGCATGATTAGAAGCTGACCGAGCTGGCATATGGAACTTTCTATCTTAAATAACACCAGGGTTAGGGTCGGTGGGACCTTATCTATCCGATGAACGGTCTGGATCTCACCTTTGTATTCAGATATTGGTCATTTGCACTGTCCAACGGATGGCTCTATTTGAAATAGGGTCAGGCAAGAAATTCGGTTGAAATAAGAGGATTTCAAGGTTTTTTTTTCATCGGGTCAAACTCCTTTGACTCGATGTGGTGCTCTCGTGCGCGCCCTGTGCACGCCATCTGTGCACATGCTCCGCCTAGATGTGGGGTCCCTGTGATGGTCTAAATCGATCTAGGCTGTCCATTTGACTTGAAAGGCCCGTCAAGGGCTACAGGGTAAGAGTTGTAAGTTTTGGGGGTTAGGTGTTCATCATTTCAGGCATTTATAGTCAGTAAATGTGTGTTACTTGGGTCCCAATAGCTCTTAGGTGTAATATGGGCTGTCTATCCCTCTTAGTAGGTTTGTTAGCTACATTGGAATGAGGATCAGTCTATCCTTATTCTTGTAATGGTCCTACTTAGAGATTGATCCTAGGTAAGGTTGCCTATTTCCATTGAACTGTTGGTTCCCTATTCAGTGTGTAAGTTAGTGATCCCAAGGCATGTTTAATGGGATAAATAATCTTTTTTATGGCTAGAATCTCGTTACTGGGCTTATGTTAGATCATAGTATTGGGAATGGAGCGGTTGGTCCATTTACCAATTGAAAGTTATGATAATAATTGAGGGTTTGATAATATGATTCCCGACTTGTAAGATGAATGGTCTAATCTGCTCTGCTTATGATGATCTATGATGTTTGTTGTCGGATCTAGGAAATCCTTCAGTTAGATCGATTTATATCTGTCTCATGTGGTTTCTTAAGTCTTTAAGGATTTCTAAATTTACAACTTAACTATTAATCTTAATGATCCAGAGATGGATTGGGAAGTCAGTCATTAAGGACTCGATCCAAAAATGTAGGTTAATCTTAAGAGCTAGATTTTGGCTAAAATTTCGGTTCCGTGATGGGGTGGTGGTTTATCTTTAAAATCAAGAGTTGGATAGTTCGGTCTCTAGACGAAGATCATTCTTACGGTTAGATTTTGACTAGAGTGTATGTGAATGGTTTAATAAGCTACGATGTCATGATAATACCCGAGCATATGAAAGTATGGGGTGTTACAATCTACCCCCCTTAAGGAAAATCTCACCCTCGAGATTTGGTAATATTCATCTTAACGATTAACATGACAGATAGTAAAATCACATTGATTTCTCTTCATTCCAATTATGCTACCACATTATAGATTTAAATAGCTATATTTTAGATTTCCCAATGTAACTCTTATATCTATACTCTAGTCGAGTGATGTATATAAGTTCTTGGGAATTTGAGAACTATCTACCGAAGGTAGGGATTTATTTAAATACCCATTAACATTACAATTTCCTATAATATCTATTAGTCATATAAGTTCATTTAGGTGGCAACTACCTCTAATATGATAGTTCTCCATTTTCTAAATATAATTCTATTTTCTGTTTTCGTGTTTAAGCTAACGCAAACGGATGGTTGTAGTGAGTTTGAGCCTGATACGTCAATCCTTTGCCTGCGCAGAACATAGGACTTACTGTATCATTTCCTAATCCTAGAAACTCTCGATCTTCTGCTTGATCAAGGCATTGAGATCATTAGAATATGTTAGGATATGGAACTTGGATCAAACAGTGCAACTTCGTTTAAGTATGGTTCCATCAACCCGTGATCCCGATTATTCTAGACTCCTAGAGAATATCATGTGATCTTCTAAATTGATAATGAGAGCGCTTGAAATCTACGTGAACAGACACAAACGGCCATCATGCTTCCACTGTGAACACTGGTCAATGCACTACTTTGAAAATTTCTAGACCAATTTTTACATGGAGACTTGAGTTTGAAATTGCTAAATTTTATCCAAACTCTTAAATTTAGTCATCATAAGCTCAACTTAGGGTCAAAAATTTACTTAAAATTCTATAACATCACCTCAAATAAATTTTACATGGTGGAATTATGGAAAACGTTATTTCTAACAAATTCAAATCCTAGATTTCTAAAAATGTTCTTGATGATCTTAATCGCATCATAGTGGACATTTGTCTTCCCACAGTACCTAAGTCAAATTTCTAAGTTCAATAATTATCAGGGTAGTCTATAGTGGGGATCTAGGTCTTGTTTTTAGGTTCTATGGTTATTCAAACAAGTGCTTTAGCAACACGCTCCAATCACTTGGCCGGTGATTTCTCCGCATTTCTAGGTAAGAAAATACCCTAATAAGTTACTGATTTAGTGTTCCTTTCGTTCCATAGCATGTTAGCTGATAGATCTTGTAAATCAGGTTGTCTAGTCGCCGTAAACGAAGCGTATACGCTCCGTTCGAAACGATACGCTTCTAGGAGATAAGGTGCGGATTTTAGACGCTTTGATTAACTGTTTCCAACGCTTTCAATGTCATTTAATAGTAGATTATCGACGACAATGCCATTTGACATGTACAACATGCTGTCCATTTCCTGTTTCGTAAACCGACGAAGAATATGAGATTTAGGGCATTTTAGTCATTTGTAGGAAGTACTATTTTCATTCATAATTTGCTAATGTGATTGACATGGCTTATTGTCGCATTAGAATGTTAGGAATACGTGCATAATTAGTTTGGGGAAGAGATTCGCCTAAATGCGCACTTTGAGTCGACATACTATATGTAGACTTAAGTGTGTAGTGTAAGTGTTTGTATAAATGCTTGTATTAGTATGTATTGAATTAAATGGTGTTATGAATTAGTTTGAGATTGATTTAATACAAAAACTTTTCAAAAATCTAAAAGTAGGTATTTTAAAAATCAGATCAGAAATCCACTAGCTGAAAAGATAGTTGATTTACTTAAGGAGCTCTTAAAATCTAACTCAATAGGTCTTTCTTACAACTACAATCAAAAGAAGACTAACTATACTCCTAAACCCAAAACTGTTCTGAAATGGGTTCCTAAAGTTACCTGTGTAAGATGTGTATCCTACTTTGTATTGTTCCGTCAACCCCCGCGATCCTTCCCGTCGAATTCTGTCAACCTTCGACCCTTAACCAGTATTCGCGCGACCCTGCATCACACGCCATTAACCTGAGTCGACTCAACCCGAGACTTTTACCATAGCGACCACGCCGTCGCCGCAATTCCGATGCCGTGACTCGCGCGCCGAGGAGATGCCCAGGCCAGGAGATGTAGGCCCGCGTTCAGTTTGAAAAAACGCTGCACATTTGTAAAATCTCAAGAGAATCTCTACAAGCTTTCAAATCAATCCCATCAATCATGTCAAATGTCAAGTACACCTCACCTCATATGTTAAAGTACAACCCCATCCCCAAGCAACCCAAAAGTCAAACTCTCTCTTACACAAAGTACACCCACCACATCACTCACCCATCCCTCTCATTCTCTCTCTCTTTCATTCTCTCTCTTTCATCCTCCAAGCAAGAAACCATCCATGACTTCCATGGAGAAGTTAGGTGTGACCCACCTTCCTACCATCAAATCTAACCCTTGGATCATCATCTTAACCATTAAAAATGTACTCTTGGAGCTCTAGAGTGCATAGGCGGAAGATGGAATAGGCGATCAAAGGTGGGTGCTTCTTTCGTTCTTTATTTCTCTCCTTTTCTTTTATTTTATGGGTGAGATTAAGGTTTTTAACCTTTATTTGTATGTGAGGGCCCACTTAAGGTGGGACCCATCTTGATGTATGTTTTGTATGAAAAGAGGGGCCCATAGTGGTGGGCCCCTCCCATAGCCGATCTCTCTCTCTCTCTCTCCTTGTTGACGTGGACCCACCATATCGTATTTATCAGCGCCATCCATCAGTTTTATCCAGGTCATCCAGCGGACCTAGACGATGTGAAAACGTAAATTTTGACTTGATCAATACGTAGGGCCCACCTTAAAGGTGTGTTGTACTCAGCACATGAGACCCACTGCTATAGAAGCAGATTGGCCGGTGTACCTACTGCATTGATGCCAGCAGATTGCATGGGTCTCATCCAAACCGTACATTCATGGCCCACCTTGAAGTGTTGACACCACCGAGTTATGTGGGCCACACCATGTTGTATTTGCCCCATCCACACCGTCCAGATGATCTGAACGGTGCTGGAATGATTGGACGCTGTTGTGTGTGCAGGCCACCATGAGGTACGTATTTCATCCGTCCATCCATTTGGCAAGCTCATCTTGAGGCTTGGGACAGAAAATGAAGTAGATCTAATGATTAGGTGGGCCACACCGCAGAAAATAGTGTAGAGAGTGACGTCCACCATTGAAACCATGAGACCCAGCTGCTGCTGGGAGCAGATTGGCTGGTCTACCAGGTCTACCACACCAGCTATATAGCTGGTGTATGATGTCACCAGACTCTGACGGCCCCACCATGCCTCGTATATCATCCAGACCGTCCATCCGGACGGTGGCCAGGTTACACACCAGCTATATAGCTGATGACGTCAGCTAGCCATGTGGGCTTCTTGTGATGTGTATGTTGTATCCCAGCCGTCCATATGGACGGTGACCCCAGCAGTGTGGCTGCTATAATAGAATGACGTCAGGAAGTTGTGGTCCCGCATGATCTCAGCCGTTCATCTGTTTGGACGGTGATGGATGAAGCCACCACGATTCTGTATTTTATCCTTGCCACCCATTTATTTGGTAGTGTGTGGGGCCCACTCCACACGTGTTGCATATGTGGAATGGGACCCACCTTGCTGTACATATTCTATATGCACACCGTCCGTCCATGTGGCACGTATGGGCCCCCACGTGGGACCCACTTTACTGTATATATTCTACACCGTCTATCTGGACGGTGCTGTGTATCACCTACCATGATGTATATTTTATATCTGCACCGTCCAGATAGACGGTGCTATATGGTGCACACCATGGTGTATGTGCTGTGTGGAGCCCTCCTTGTTGTATTGTTCTATTGCACGCTGTCCATCCGTGACACCTCACCGTTCATCTAGACGAGAGGCAGGTCTGAAATTCTGGTGGGCCACGTGTGTGGGACCCACCTCACCTAAACTGAGGAAGATTCAAATCTTAGATGAGCCACCATGTGGACTCCGCATGATGTATATGTTTTATCTCTACCGTCCAGGAGATTATGGATGGTGAAGATGCACCTGATGCAGGTGCTGGCAGCACATGGCCCCACCCGAAACATGTGATATCCGTTGTCCATTGCTTGGACGGTGGGGTTCACCGTGATTTATCTGTTTTATGATCCACACCATCCATCTTGTGGATCCCACCGCAATATATATATGCGTTATTCATGCCGTCCATTTGCTATGGGCCACACTCACGTGGACACCACCATGTTGTATGTAATTCATCCACACCGTCCAGACATGTTTGGACAGTGATGGATAATGGTTGGACGGTGGTGATAAATGTGGATAATGGTTGGACAGTGTTAATTTACATAGACAATGTTTGGATGGTGCCGATATACCTGGACAATATTTGGACAGTGCTGATCATCATTAGTGTGCCATGTGCTCATGGAATGCTAGCGTACAGTGATACACATGTTACACCTACAACCATTGAAATGATTATAGTGGTCCGAGCTCATTTGAGGCTTATTGGTGTGGCCCATCCATGAGGCCCATTATGATGTATTTTGGGCCCATGTGCGAGGCCCACCTATTCATATTTTGGCCTATGTGATGGGGCCCACCTGTCTTGTATTTAAAGCCCATGGGTTGTGGCCCATCATGATGTATTTGAGGCCCACGGACGAGGCCCAATGCGATGTATGTGTGGCCGTTATGTTGCGTATGAACCCTTTATGTAGGTCACTCCTTGTGAGCGATGTTGGTTAGATGTCCACATTGTGACGTTCCCTTAGGCCTTGTTAGGTCATTCTCATCATTCCCTTAGTGGGTTAACAGAAATAAGTGGGCCCCACTCTCCGCAGATGGATAGCTTCGTGCTATCAGATTTGATATAACCACGGCCGAGTGCCAATCTTTATACTATGGTTGATCGGTTGTTCATCTATGGACCCCGCTTTGTTTATCTACTGACTATCGGTGTCGACAATTGAGGCCGACGCTGATTATCGACCCTGATTATCGATGTCGATTATCGATCGATTTTTGATTATCATGACCAATTGTCGATTCCGATTATCGTGACCGATTTGCCGACTTTGATCATCTATCGATTTGATTTGTCTTTGCCGATTACCGATTATCGATCGAGGCCTATTACCCACTATCGATCGAGGCTGGTTACCGATCAAGGCCAATTACCGACTATCGATCGAGGTCGATTACCGATCAAGGCCGATTACCGATTCTGATTTGTCTTTACCGATTACCGATTACCGATCGAGGATGATTACCGACTATCGATCGAGGCCGATTACCGATCAAGGCCGATTACCGATTCTGATTTATCTTTGTCGATTATCGATTACCGATCAAGGCTGATTACCGATTCTGATTTATCTTTACTGATTATCGATTATCGATCAAGGCCGATTACCGATTCTGATTTGTCTTTACTGATTACCGATTATCGATCGAGGCCGATTACTGATTCTGATTTGTCTTAGCCGATTACCGATTTTGATTTGTCTTGGCTGATTGCCGATTAGTGATCAAGGCTGATTATTATGACCGATTGCCGATCCTGATTAACGTGGCCGATTGCCAATTCCAATTATTGAGGCCGATTCTGATTTGTTGAGGCCGATTGTATAGGCTGATTCTGATTGTCGAGGCCGAGTATCGAGGCCAATTCTAATTTCTCGAGGCCGATTCAGAATGTCGATTTCGATTGTTGAGGCCGATCTCGATTGTCGTGGCCGATCTCGATTGCCAAGACCGATTGTCGGGACTTATATGATGTACATGTGGCTCGTAGTTGAGGCCCATTGTGACACGTATTAGGCCCATGATGCATGGCCTATTTAATGTATTCAAGACCCATGCGTAGGACTCACATGTCATTATTCATGACCCATGGGCAAGACCCATTATGGTATATTCATGGCCCATGGGCAAGGCCCATTGTGATATGTATTACGCCCATGAGCAGGGTCCACCGGTTGTGTATATGTGACCTTTGAGTAAGGCCCATTGGGTTGCATAATTGGCCCTTGTGTGAGGCTATGGGTACATTATGTTTGGCTCTATGTGGCCATTCATCGGGGGTAATTTTGGTTAAATGTCCACATTGTCGAGGTCGATGCCAGTTATTGATACCGATTATGAGTATGTGACAGCATAACATCATGATACATGCCCATACGCATCATCTGTATGTTTATTATGAGATGTGGTTGACCATTGCATACGTCATTGGGCATGTTGTTATGAGACTCCCTGATAGGCAGAGATTTTCTCACATGAGTGCACAATGTGTGTAGGATCGATGCATGACTAGATTGTATGACTCACGCATCTTGCATTATGTGTTGTGATTACTGTACGCCCTAGCGACATCAGGGTCGTAGCCTCCACAGACATATCGTGGATGGCCAGATGGGATACCGAAAATCTGTTCTACATAGGGTGCTATAGATATCCTTGGGTGAAAGCCCCAGAACCCTCTTGGTTCCAGAGGTTGCTCTAACGTCTAGACCGAGTGGGTAGATGAGCGCCGAGTGCCGATTACCAGATGGCTGCTCTCTCCACTGTGTCGTGGTCGGTTGGAAGGGGGTGCGGCCTTACCTGCCCAAGAGGAGGGGACAATGCTAGGCTGAGTCTGACCAGCTCGAGGAATGGGTCCGCTATTGACGAGTTGGGCCTGATGTTGGCAGGCGAATAGTGAGATCTCTTCCACTCACTTTGTTGCGCGTGATGGGGCGACAATCTGATATGGAGTGTAATAGACCCCAGTGATTTCCCAGAGAGGAACCGTACTGATATGTGGACCTATTGAGTAGGAGTTGCATGCTCATTCATTCATTCATTCATTCACTATCCACTCGGGCTGGTGGTGCGCAACTAATTGTTGTGTACCTTCGTTATGGCAAGGATTTTGGTTGGGCGCGCGACTAACCTGAGATCAGGAGTCTACTGCATTGAGTCTGACTATCCAAATTTAGGTATGAGATTAGTTTAGATAAAAGTCGCTTGTGATAGACCCCATAGCCTGTGATACTACGGACTATCATCCCGACGTCACTCCGGCTTGGTCATTTCATTCGCACCGCATATTACGTTGCATTTGCAGTATTTAGTATTTTGGGTTGTCATGTTTCTGCATTGATATGGTCGATAGTACTCATGCCTTGCATCGCATCGCCTTGGTACGGCTGATCGCACTCATAGACTTGTCAGTATATTTTACTTAATTCGATATTTTATGATTTATGACATTGTATCCTCGGCATCTAATATTTGGCTCGCTTTAATTCCTCATTTTCATAACCGATTTTCACTGCCTACCCTGATATTGTATGAGCATGGACTTGTCAGTACTTCCGCTTACTTTGATTACTCTGATATTGCTGCTTACCTTGAATACTATGATATTGCTGCTTACCTTGAATACTCTGATATTGCTTACTTGACACTTACCTTGTGCACACACTTACACCACCCTCTAAGCTTTCTATAAGCTTATGCACGATAGATGCGTGCAGGCGATGTTAGGTTGCAGCAGTGTTAAGCTTGGAGCGTTCGGTGGTCTTCTGGAGCTTGATTTTCTATTTATGTATTTTTCCTTTCAATGTTGTACTCCAATGATCATATTAGTGGATATGTGATGATGATGTTACCTTTGTGAATTGGGTAATCTTGTGGTTATGCTTATTACTATTTAAATTTACAAAAAAAAAAATCCTCCTTGTAGGATCCCAGGATCGAAATCTGGCATATGAATGTTGAGAGCCGAAAATGGGGTACTATGGAGGCTGTCAGCACCAGATTCAGAAATCGGAATTCCTGTGAATTCGATTTACGGATTTGGGGCATGACAACCTGCTTGGCTGCTCACATTGCTTTAAAGCAACAAGCCATTCAAAGTGGTACCTAGATAGTGGATGCTCCAGGCATATGTCAGGAGACAAAGATTTATTCACTGATCTTAAAGATATGACTGATGGATCAGTCACATTTGGTGATGGAAGCAATTGTAAGATTATTGGTAAAGGTATGGTTCAACTTTATAACCTCCCTTTATTTAAAGATGTTTTATATGTTGAGAGGCTAAAACACAACCTGTTAAGCATATCTCAAATATGCGATAACAACCACAGTGTGAAATTTTCCAATCAAGGTTGTGAGATCATAAACAAAAAAGGTTCTATAATATTACTTGGTCGCAGAACTTCTGAAAACTGCTATATAGTAAGTGATGGTAGCTCATCTAACCAAAAGTGCTACATGGTCCATACCAATGAGACAGAACTTTGGCATAAACGACTTGGACATGTACACTATCGAAATTTATATAGATTGAGTAAAGGAGAACTAATTAAGGGTCTACCTAAATTACAAATAGTAGATAAAATATGTGGTAAATGCCAGTACGGTAAACAAATTAGGAGCTCTCACAAAAAGGTGAACTCCAATGCCACATCAAGACCACTCGAGCTTCTCCACATGGATCTTATAGGACCAACTAGAATGGAAAGTCGAGGTGGCAAAAAATATATCTTGGTTATCGTAAATGATTATACAAGATACACTTGGGTTTCATTCTTAAGAGACACATTAGAAACCCTTGATGAAGTGAAAAAGATCATCAAACGGATCCAAACTGAAAAATGTTCTCAAGTCAGTAAGATTTGTAGTGATCATGGATTCGAATTTGAAAATAATAGTTTTGAGAAATTTTGTAGCGATCAGGGAATATCGCATGAATTCTCTGTGCCCAAAACACCACAACAAAATGATATTGTGGAAAGGAAAAATAGAGTGCTTTAAGAAATCAGAAATTTTATGTTGAATAGCATGAAGCTCCCTAAAAATCTATGAGCTGAAGCAGTGAATACTTCCTGCTACATTATTAATCGTGTTTATACTTGTAAATCTAATAATAAAATGGCTTATGAAATATGGTTTGACAAAATGCCTACTGTCAAATACTTTCATGTTTTTGGCAGCAAGTGCTACATTTTGCGTGACCGTGAAAACTTGGAAAAGTTTGACACTAAAAGTGACGAAGGGACCTTTTTAGGATATTCTTTAAACAGTCATGCTTATCGTGTATTGAACAACAGGACCGGTGTGATTCAAGAGTCAATTAATGTGGTCATTGATGATCACTTGAATACACCCGCCCCTAGTTTAAATAATGATAAAGTTCTTGTAATTGAAAAACCAGATACTTCATCAAGTGAAATTAATTCTGAATTAAGGACAGTTAAAGATCATTCAACTACTCAAATTCTTGGAAACCCTCTTACTGGTGTGTGCACTCGTAGACAATTAGAAGACACATGTAATTATATATGTTTTACATCCCAGATTGAACCGGTAAACGTAAAAGAAGCACTTTCTGATGAAAAATGGATAATTGCGATGCAGGAAGAACTTAATCAATTTGTTCATAATAATGACTGGTATCTTTTTCCTAGACCTAAAGATAAACACATAATTGGAACAAAATGAATTTTTAAAAATAATTCTGATGAACTTGGAAATATTGTTCAAAATAAAGCAAGAGTAGTTGTACAGGGGTACACACAGATTGAAGGTATTGACTATGATGAAACCTTTACCCCTGTAGCCTGTCTTGAATCTATCAGACTTTTTATATCCATTGCATGTGTTAGGAAGTTTAAAATTTTTGAAATGGATGTGAAGAGTGCCTTTTTGAATGGCGATTTATATGAAGAGGTATATGTGGAGCAACCTACCGGGTTTGAAGACCCTAAGTTTACTTTTAAGTTTGCACAGTTAATGAAATCTAAATTTGAAATGAGCATGGTTAGGGAATTAAATTATTTCCTAGGGTTGCAAGTAAAACAACAACCTGATGAAATTTTTATTTCTCAAACCAAGCATGCTTTAAACTTAATTAAGAGGTTCGGATTTGAGAATGGTAAGAATTTTGATACACCTATGAGTACAACTCTAAGACTGTCAAAACACTCTATAGGTAAAGATGTAGATCCTAAATTATATCGTAGCATGATTGGTAGTTTGCTTTACTCAACTGCTAGTAGACCCGATATTGCTTTAAGTGTTAAAATTTACACTAGATATCAGTCTAATCCTAAAGAATCTCACTTAACTGTCGTTAAGCGAATTATTAGATATGTCACAAGTTCAGTTAATTTGGGTCTTTGGTATCCTTATGATACTAGTGTTCAATTAGCTGGGTATTCAGATGTTGATTGGGCTAGTAATATCGATGACAGAAAATCAACTAGTGGTGGTTGTTTTTACATTGAAAACTTCTTGGTTTCTTGGTTTAGCAAGAAACAAAGTTTCATATCACTCTCAACTACTGAGGCTGAATACATTACAGCTGGAAATGCATGTACATAGCTGGTTTGGATAAAACGTATGTGAGTGATTATGGTATTGCACAGGATTCAATGGTTTTATAATGTGATAATTCTAGTGCGATAAATATTTTGAAAAACCCAATCCAGCATTCATGTACTAAGCACATTGACATTAGATTTCATTATATTCATGAATTAGTGGAAGAAAAAGTAATATCCTTAGAACACATATCTACTGAGACTCAGCTTGCTGAGATATTCACTAAAACGCTTGACAAAAGTAGGTTTAATAAATTAAAATTTGATATTGGTGTGTGCAAATGATTGATCATGCATCTCTATATCATAGTGTATACATATTAAATACTTTAATACATTAAATTTCAAAATTTGTAGAAAATTGCATTTTTTTTCTTGTACATGACCAGTCGTTAAAGTGCTCGACCAGTCGTGTCACGACCGATCGAGGACGTCTACCGACTAGTCGTGGAGCGCGCTGTTTACTTTATTTGGGAGAAAATCTCATCCTTTTTCGCTCCTAAAATCTGTAGGTTGGGAAAATATTTAACGCTGGGGCAGGCCGGCATACCAGTCCATAGCGCAGGCCATGGTAGCTTGCATAATTGAATTTTCTACTGATCAATTGACTTTTACTATTGCTACTAGAGAAGGGCCTTTTCCTATTGATCGAAATTTAATTTCAGGCCTTATGGACATATCAGTAAATGATGAAGGTATTCATCATATCACACTAGTTAAAAAAGTAACTGAATCAGAAAAATGTATTTTTACTAGAGCATTGTGTAACATGGATGCGCCTTGGAATCAAAATGGGAATGCCCTCGCGTCCAGATACTTGTTACCCAGATACAGAGTTTTACATCGTATCTTTACCTCTAATCTGTATCCCCACTCTGGAAACAAAAATGAGTTGACTCTTCTTATGGTTCGTATTATGTATTCAATCATTACTGGAGCTAATGTTTATTTGCCCTCTTTGATTTGTTCCTCTATTATTCAATTCCGTATCCATCCTGGTCATAGTGATATCCCATTTGGGTATCTGATGAATGTGTTAGCCACTTACATGTTAGTCGCTATGCCCGTCAGAGAGGCTCCTATCCAACACCTTATATTCAACAACTCCAACATAAACAAAATGAAGTTGGAATTGGCTCTAGGACAAGTTGATGTTGGTGAGGGTGGAGCTGCTGCTGAAGCTGAAATTGGTGTCGAGGGTGATGATTTGCTACAAGATGATATAGACATGGATGATATCTTTAATGAAATTGATTCGGACTCTGGAAATGATCCAGACTTTGAACCATCTGATTTCAATGCACGTCTGAGTGCATTACAGGAGAAGGTAGAACGGATGAATGTCGGCCACAATGCTCAATTTAATAAGATGCGCAAGTATTTTAGGCGCTTATAGAAGAGCCTTCATTAAAGTGATCTTAACATACCAGCTCCTTCCTCTGAATCAGATTGAAACTTTTTTTTGGTCTGTAATAACTATTATATTTTGTGTTTGTGTGTGAGACTTTATCTGACTTAACTTGTTAACTCCTGATGATATGTACTTAGAACTTTCTATCTTGATATCTATATACTGTCTCTCATATCTTATCTTTGCTTCTTCCTTTGTCATATTTTGACAAAAAGGGAGAGAATTTGTGAATTCTATGACATTATGGATTATGATGGGGTACACTACTCAGGGGGAGTTAATTCAGGGGGAGTTAAGAAGTTGTATATATATTGCTTATCTTCTTATGACAACTGGTGCATGATTCTTTATGTTGTTTTATAACAACTGGTGCATGATTCTTTGTTGCACCTGGTTCATAACAGCTTGTGCTTGTGCTTCACTTGCTGATTATTGATAGTGCTATTTTTTTATAAGAGCATGTTTTGTCACAAATTTAACAAAGGGGGAGATTGTAAGTGCTATGGTCTCATACTCCTTGAGTTGTCAAATTTTTTGTGTCAAAACCTCTATGTCTTGTGTTTGTTGTGTTTGTTTCTTGATAACTATGTTCAAGACACCTCATCAACACTTCAAGTTCAAGCTAGTTAAGTACGAGTTAGTTTAAGCTCAAGCTAGTTCAAGCTACAATAAAGAGTTCAAGTTTGAGACTCAAGATAGACCAGGAGACAAGTGCAACTTAAAGTGATACTGAAGCTTGTGATGTGTTCAAGATATATCAACTTAAAAATGAAGGTTTCAATATCCATACTTTGTGTCCCAGGTTTGATAGACCTCAGTTTGACCTTAGGGTAGGTCATTTTGGATACATAATCCAATTTTTATAATTATGCATGATACTGGTCTGTCCTAAGAATAGTCTTGGATCTGGTTTGACTAGTCCTAGCTCTAGTTCGACCAGTCCAAGAAATTCCAAGACCAGTCGTAGTTTTGTTGCGAATTATCAGATTTTTTCTGTTCGGCTACGACCAGTCCTGGAGTCTGCTCAACCAGTCGTAGGATGCTCTCGACTCAACCTTCGACCAGTCATGGAGCTATAACTCAAACTCTAACGACTAAATCAAGTGTCGCACGACCAGTCGTACAGGGGTCTTGACCAGTCGTGGACTGCCTTCGACCAGTTGTGGACTGCCTTCGACCGGTCGTGAAACGGTTTTATCCGATCGCGCTCGAAAATTCAAAAATTCATTTCTTCTTTGACCAGTCGTGGTGACCCTAGGACCAGTCGAAGACAAATTTCTGCAGCTATAAATAGCACACGAATTTCAGAGTTATTCATCAAAAATTTAAGTAAATTTGAAGCTCTACTCTGAGATAAGTTTGTGTTTGTTCTTAAGCTATATTGTGCATAATTCTATTTCCTTTTGTTAGCTTTTTACTATTTGATTTTATTCTATATTCCAATTTGATTTGAAAAGAGGAATTATTATTTTCCTTCTTCTTGGAATTGAAATCAAATAGAGCTAGCCCAATCTGATTTAATTTAAAATCAATTAGAACTTAGAACCACTGTAAAGTCAGTATTGGACATTGAACCTTCATATTCGAACATCTACTCCAATTGGTTCTTACAGGCTGCTACAAGAGGAGAAATCCAGGTATTTTATAATTTTATAAATTCCATTCTATTTTGGTTTTTGTTTGTGATTCACTAGAAAAATCTCTATTTGTGTGGTTGTCTGAGGAGAGCCAGAAAACTCAAAAAAGAGGAGTTTTTTTTATTGTGTAAGCCCAAGTGAATAAGACACAATTGCGAAGGTTTTAGGTGAACCTGTGAAACCTATTTTGATAGTGAATGCTAATATCCCTGTGTGAGGATATTAGGAGTGGAGTAGCATTCTGTGTGTCCTCTTTAGGTTTGACTTCTTGATACAAAGATCTTTCTAGAAATCAGGTTGTCCTACCATAAACCTTTGGTTTTTGGTGTAAGGTTATCCTTAGAACAACTTTTGTATCAATCTCTCAAGATCTGAATTTTGAGGTTGTATTGTGAATTGATTTATTTTAGTTTGGCTATCTATTTGATTTAATTTCGCTGTATTTAATTTTAATTTGGCATAGTCCTATTCACCCCCCCCCCCCCCCCCCCTCTAGGACATATAGCTTATCCATTTCAGGATCTGGTCCAAATATCAAGATAGGCTCACTGATTTAAAACGCGAAAGGATAGTTCTGAAAAGAATCCAACTTATAGCCACCACAACATTGGACGACGCTCCCGATGTGGGACAAAGTTCTACCTTCACTGTGTGCATAGTAGCCTGCCAATCAATGGTAACTCGCTTAGGTCCTCATGCCCCTCCCACTTAGTGTCCACCCACATGAGCCCGCCCACATGTGATCACAGTGATGGAGCGTCATAATATCCCCCATCGAGGGCAGAGCCGAGTCTAAGTACAATAAGTGGGCTTCCTTACCCTCTCTATTGTACAATAAACTGGACTTTCCTATGGGCCCAATATATATACAAGGTGGGTTCCAAGGTGTAGGTATTATAATGTTATGCTGTCAAATACTCATAATCGGTATTGACAACCAGCATCGATGATCAGCACGATAATCAGCTTCGATAATTCTCCTATACAATTGGCCTCGACAATCAAAATTGGTCTCCATAATCGGAATCAGCCTCTATAATAGAAATCGGCTTCGATAATCGGCCTCAACAATCGGCCTCGATGATCGACCGAACAAGGCCTAAGGGAAGGTCATAATGTGGACATTAAACCATCATTGCCCATCAATGTGGACATCTAACCAACATTGCTCCTAAGGAGTGGCCTACATACGACCAAACATATAGTGGGCCCATGGCCTCACATAAAATCATGATGGGCTTCATTTACGTCACATCGGCCTCGTCAGATGGGCCAATATACATCACATCGGGCCTCGAATACACAACGGGTCGGCCTTGAACTTGGGCCTCAAATATATCATATGAGCCACAACTCATGGACTTCAATACATCATAATGGGCCATAACCCATGGTCGTCAAATACAACAAGTGGGTCACATCAATGGGCCGCACCAATGGGCCTCATAAACATCAAGTGGGCCGCACCAATGGGCTAAATCAAATGGGCCCAAACCAACCACACCATTCATCTATAGCTAGAGATCATTTTAGAGCATTATCACAAAATGAATCACATCCCAAGGATCATTTGGACCATACCACAAATGGCAGTGGTGATAATGATTTACACAATTAAATTCCAATGGGTCACCATAGTTTTTATTTTCCATTTAGTCTGTGCATAAGATTGCAAAGACCTAGATATAGAGGAAAAATAAATATCATATAGTTCCAGAACTTTAAAAATCCCAAATGTTTTTAATGGTGGGAATTTATCCCACTGTTCTCTGCAGTGTTGTCCACTTGATATTGGATCTGCTTTATTTTTAGTCTTTAGCCTGGAGACATGCTCGCCAAATGGATAAACAGTAGGGATACATTACATGCCTCATGGTGGCGTTGTACCTGGCATGGCACGCTAGTTGATGGACGGTGGAGATGGAAAAATAGTTGGACAACATGGAATGAAACTCATACATCAGGGGTGGTGTCCACCCACATGGCCCACCTAAGGTGGCCCACCAGATGAATGGATGGACGGTGTGGTGCAAGACCCATACATCACAGGGGTCCCATAGATTTTTGATGGACGGCGTGGGTGTACTCCCACATACAGCCATGGATAGGTCCCATGTGGGGCCCTACTCTCATAACTAGATTATGTATATAATATAATATATATAAATTACCAAAAAAAAAAAAAACTGTCCAGACCCTTGGATGTTCTGTACGGTGCAAATCTGGCGCATATGCCATGGTGGGTCCACACGTGTGGCCCACCTCTCATACATATATACTGTATAATATATTATATTAAAATACATTATATTTTCTTTTCTTTTCCTTTTTTTTTAAGTTAGTAAGTACACTTCAGTGTCAGTTCACATTTCACTGTTAGCCACACCCCATTGTTGGCCACCTCCAGCGTCCTTAGACACTGGATGATATGGATTCAATACAGGCATCATGGTGGGTCCCTCATAGACATGGCCCACCTGTTGGATTGATCTGATATTTGTATTTTTCCTTTTTGTTCAAGCTAGGTAACGGGCTGAACGGTGTAGATCTAACACATCCATCAGGTGGGTCCCACAAAGGTGGATGGCATGGATAAAATATGGTGGGCCACACACTCATCATCAACATCACTAAAAGAAAAGGAGAAAGAGATAAAGGGAGAGAGACCGGTGTAGTGGAGGGACCCAGCCACTATGGGCCCCTCATATGATTACATCACATAAATCAAATTGGGTCCCATCATAAGTAGGCCATTAAATTAAAAATCAATGGTAGATCACCCACCTATCGGCCTCCTTCTTTGGCTCCTTAGACTCCTATTCTCCTTGCCTTTAATTTTGATGGAGGTAGATGATGCATGAATGGTTGAGATGGGAGATGAGAGAGTGGGAAAGTGGGCCACACTTGGATTTCTTAAACATTGGGTGTTGCTTAGGAGGTTTGAAAAAATGAGAGTGTAACATCTCAGAAAAATCCGTACAAAGACTCAGTACCACCTCAGGCAGAAAATGTTAAGGATCAAATCCTTTAGAAATTAAACGAGACTTAATTAGTGTTAAACTGGATTACCTATGAAATTAGCACTAATCACTTTAAATATGATCTACAAGATTCAAAACTTATAGAATCGTTAACGCTATGTTACCCTAAAATACCAGTTGCTCTCGGGAGCATCTTGAAACTCCGTATCGGACATGGACCGTGCGTTGAAAGTCCAATAACTACAAAACTATACGGTTATGACAGCAATATTGGACTTGACGACTACCTTGGAAATCAAGGCCTAAGAGTACCCAGAAACGCACAACTTGAGCCCGGAGCAAAGTGTGTAAGAAACACAAATATCATTAGAAAATGAACTGAAACTTAAGTGGATTGAGTTGGTTTTCTTGCAGGTCAAGTATAAGGATTCAAACCGTCAGAATCTGACTTAATTACACCCTCGGATCAGGGGAAATTTCTAACACATGTCAGTGCACTTGTGGCCCTGATCGAGTACCGGTGACCATGAACTAAAACTGATCTGCCACTAGCGATCTGTAAATCTGATCGAACTGAAAACTTAGCTTGACCTAGATCCAATGTCATGGAGCTTAAGGCCGACCGCATTCAGCAAAGGGGCCTCCAGAAGTGCTCCGTTGGATCGGAACAGACACTATTTGGCTATAACCTAAGTATACCTTGGCCCTGGGGCCATTCCCATCAGTTCAGGGCTTAAACCCTCTCTCTCTCTCTCTCATTCCATACGAATTTAGAAAACCCTAAGGGAGAGAAGAGAAAAGAAAAGGAAAGAGAGAGAAAGTGAGAGGGAGAGTCGGCATTTGTTCCTAGGATTCAATCCTGCCACTCCACACACTCAACTACCATATCTGTATCGCTATTGATTCCGATTCCATACTTGGGTAAGAAATCCTAACCCTAACCTGTTTTAGAGATTTAAATAGAACAGATGGTGGAATAGCTAACCTATTCCCTATTATAGGTGGTCTCCGTGCCGTAGACATAGGCTTAATCCACAAACTAAGTTCGATACTTGTTTATTGGTGTAAGGTGCGGACTATAAATGTTTATGTTATGGTTTTCAAGGCTTTCAATGTCAGTAATGGTTTATGACTGACTTGATTGCTGTCACATGTGTTTAGATACGAAGTTTTCCATACATTACATATAGATATAAACTATGTTGATTATCATGCATTCCATGTGTTTGTTGAAATGCCTAAATGAATATGAAATTATGATTTATGCTCGCCATATTTATTGATTGAGAGTACATGATTGTTGTATGTATGGTGAACCCTTTGGAAAAGAGATTTGCTATAATACTTGTTATAATTACCTTATGACATGTATATGATATGTGTAGTCTAAGTGTTTGATAAAATGTCTGAATGTGAAAATGCATGTGTAAATGCATGAAAGGAGGTCATTGAGATAGGATTCTCAATAACCTTATCTATGGCTAGGGTTTCCTTCATGAAACCTATTGTATTACTATTTTTTGTATAGATGAATACCTATGTATGTTAACATGTTCTCTATGTGTTCGTTAAGATGCTTATATGGAACTTACATTTGATTTGTTTGTTACATGCTATATCGATTACCAAACATGAATGCTTATTGTTGAAGTGTGTTTGGGGCTACGATGTAGTCCAGGCAGTCGCTAATGATATGTGATCAGTGGTTGAATTGCTTGACCAAGATGGACACGCCCGATGGATCCGAGTCGTACGCTACTGGTCGGCAGTGGTTAGGCCACACGGAGTTGCTTGCGCGCTCCATGTCAATCAGCTTGACGCATGCTCATACTAGTAGAGTTTGTCAACTAACTCGGTTGACCCAATGTATGCTCACCATGTATGGACGCTAATGCTTGAATCTAAGGTACCAAACTCACCAGTGAAAACCCGTTCAATATTGGTACCTCGATCCGCTAAGACTCATGAGCCGGACATGGTGGTATGGGACATCGTGGTCGAGCTGTCAGCCTATGCAGGGGTGACAAGCCTTCCCGTAGTGACCAGTGAGCAACCCAGACTCGTGAGCCGAATATGATGGTATGAGACACTGTATTCGAGCTGTCGGCCTACATTGATTAGGTGACGAGCCCTTTGTAGTGACCTCGAGCATACTCTGAGACTGCGTTGAGGTGACGAGTCTTTCCATAGCCACTAGAGTATAAATTAGGCATACACTGATCAGGTGACGAGCCCTTTGTACTGACCTATAACCACAACATCATTTCATATTTGCTAGGACTAACGACCTTAGAATGGATCATTATTTGAGAATTGATATAAGGGAGGTACCTTAGCTTCCCAACACTTCTGTACGAATCAATCTAATTAAGTATTGGCTAACACGAGCATTCACCGCACTGCATGTGCTTTGGCGAGGAAGAGCACTTTCGGGAGTTTGCCATGGGCTCCGTGAGATGAAGACGCTAAGGGAGTGTAGGCGAGGGTATACATCATTAATACATATCATTTTTGCATTAATCAGAGTACTTAGGGATGCTTAATTGTACTACTTTATCATTACTGATCGATTGAATTGATAATATGTTAACCTTTACTTTATTGTTCCACTGAGTTGATCACTCACTCCCACGTTCTGGGACGGGGTTTTAAACACCAACCAGACCCTGTTTTAGCTGCAGGTGATGACGATGCCTACGAGGTGGAGCCTGACTTCGAGGACGATGAGGAGGTGTTCTCTTATATACAGTTGTCAGCCAGGTTTATGTAGACCGCCCTAGTCAATGGGGATCATTGGATTTCAGTCTAGATAACATTACACATTTTGTATATTTTGAAATATTATATGTAACTATTTAAACTGGTAATGCGATCATACTCAGGAGACTTAAAATTGCTTACATGTTTTATATATACTTATCACAGTCTTCTGGTTGCATAGTTAACCATCTCTGGAGTATGACATGTTGTTTGGTATAATCTCACTCATGTTTAAGGCGCTAATATAGGCAATATCAATCATCATTATCTATGTTGCATAAGTGATGTGTTGGAACTCAGGAGTTGGGCTCCTGCTTAACCCTCGATTTTCAGGCCGTTATAGAGAGAGAGAGAGGTGATGGGATGATATGGGATGGGTGTTGTAAGGAAAAGGATGGTTAGGGTATGGGCTTGGTTAAAATTTGGATGAAAGAGGGATGGGTGGAGTGAGAGAGATGACTTTGGGAAAGGGAAAGGGTTGAGTTGCTTGTACTTGAGGTATGGAGTGTACTTGACTTGATTGATGGGACATGTTGTAGAGATTCTCTTGGAATTCGTAACATACGGCATTTATTCGGAATGAACGCGGGCCTACACTCCTAGCCTGGGTATCAGATCGGTATATGAGTTGAGGCATTAGAACCACGGTGACGGCACAGTTGCAGGGGTACAAGTTTAAAGTCGAGTCGACTCTGATATGTGGGACTCGGCTTGGGATTGTGCGCAAACATTGGATATAGGTCGAGGGTTGTCGAAATTTGACCGGAAGGACCAAGGAAGCCTACAGAACAGTACGAATAATGATACAGGCCTCACACCAGCCTTTTACACTCTGCACTCCCTCTCCTTCTCTTCATCTCCAATACCTATCATAGGCACTGGTCTTCCGAACATTCGATTCTCCAAATGAGGGGAGTAGGGGGTATTTATAGACTTTTGCATGTGTGGGCCCTCGAATCCCGTGCTGTGGACCCCACTTTGCATCACCGACTCGACATATCCTCTAAAGGGTAGCACGGCCTGGCACAACTACGGCGAGTTGAGTGGACCCGCACAACTCAGTGACTGGTGCAACTCGATCCTTACGTAACTTGTGACCTGCGCAACACGGTCCTTTTCCTACTCTTCTTCTTCTTTTCTCCATCAATTTTTTTATGCTCTAACAGATATCAATCAAATTAATGATAACTCAGTTACTTTTGTAGATGATAGCAACTACAAAATCATTAGAAGAGAAAATGTAAAACTTCAAAATCTACCTATCTTTAAAAATGTGTTATATGTTGAAGGATTAAAACATAATTTGCTAAGCATATCTCGAATCTGTAATAATAATCATAGTGTAAAATTTTCAAATAATAGATGTGAGATAATTAACAATCAATGTCATATAATATTAAATAGTCAAAGAACCTATGAAAATTGTTATATACTCTTGCTCTACAAATCATTCTTGTTATATGGTCTAAACATACAAAACTGAACTTTTGTCATCAATGTCTTAAACATGTAAACTATAGAAACTTAAATATATAAATTGAGCAAGAGAGATCATCTACGTGGTCTACCCAAAATGAAAATTGTAGAAAATAAAGTATGTGGTGTCTGTCAAATAGGTAAATAATTAGTATTCACAAAAAGGTGAACTCCTTAGCCACTACAAGACCTCTTGAACTACTCTGTGGACTTAGACTAAATTGAATGGACAGTAGAGGCGAAAAGAAATATTTTCTAGTTGTAGTAGATAATTACACTAGATATTCATGGGTAGCCTTCATAAGAGAAAAATCAGATGATTTTGATGAAGTTAAAAAGTTAATTAAATGCATCCAGACTAAAAAAAAAAACTGTCCGTGATTAGAATAAGAAGTGACCATGGTACTAAATTTTAAAATAACAATTTTAAGAAGTACTATAATGACCATTGAATATTACATGAGTTTTCTACTCCTAAAACTCCTCAACAAAATGGAGTTGCTGAGAGGAAAAATAGAGTTCTTTAAGAAATGGCTAGTGTTATACTAAATAGTTTAAAATTAGTTAAAAAATTATGGGTTGAAGGTGTTAATACCACTTGCTACACTACTAATTGTGTTTATGTAAGAGTATGCAAAAATAAAATAGCTTATGAACTTTGGTTTGATAAAAACCCTTTTGTTAAATATCTTTTTACCTTTAGAAGCAAGGGTTTCATTTTACGAGACTGAAAAAATCTGAGAAAAATTGAAGCTAAAAGCGATCAGGGAATATTTTTTAGGATACACTCTAAACAGTTAATCATATCGTGTCTTAAATAAAAGAACTGGGGTGATATAAGAATCCATAAATGTTGTTATCAATGATCAAATATCACACCCAAACTTAATCTAGATGATGAAGTTATTATAGTCAATCAATCTGAATCATCATCGAAATTAGATTCAACTGAGATAAGATTAGTCAAGGATCATCCAACTAATCAATACTTGGTAAACCTCACATTGGTGTTCAAACTAGAAGATAGTTGGAAAACATATGTAATTATGTTTGCATTACTTCCCAGATAGGACCGACTAATGTAAATGAAGCCCTAATAAATGAAAATTAGATATTACCCATGCAAGATGAATTAAATCAGTTTGTTAGAAACGATGTATGGTATTTGGTTCCTAGACCTTCTGACAAACATGTTAATGGAACTAAATAGATTTTTAAAAATAAAACTAATGAACTAAGAAATATTATAAGAAATAAGGCATGATTGGTTGTGCAAGGTTACACAAATCGAAGGAATTGACTACGATGAAATGTTTGCTCCATTTGCACGCCTTGGGTCTATCGGATTATTTATTTCGATTGCATGCCATACAAATTTTTAAATATATCAAATGGATGTCAAAAGTGTCTTCTTAAATGTGACTTAAATAAGGAAGTTTATGTTGAACAACCTAAGGACTTTGAAGATCCCAAACTTCCTAATAATGTATTGTAATAGCTCGACTTTCCACGGCCAAAGTGTATACTTGTGTCCAAGAAAGTCAGTTGTTAATGATGGAAAACTTGGATGTTCTGGGGATCACGTCCCACCCTTTTTATATAGCACATCCCCTTTACACTAAAGAAGGCAACAGTCACAACAAGAATAAAGATAACTAAATTCATCATTCCATAATCCAAATAATAGTCAAGTGCTCACACAATGGGAGTTTGTCATAAAGTCTAAGTTGCGTAGTAGAATTATAAAGAAATAAACTATAAACTAATTTCTCCAGTCTATTCAGCAAATTCTTCTATTAGAGTCTGGTCTTTTGGATCCTCGACCTGTACGTCACCTACATCATTGGTACAGTTGGGAGAGGGTTAATGCCCTACTCCTAGTGAAGGTTATCATTTAAGATTAACAATCATTTAAGAGATTCATGAAAGCAAGATAAGTGTTCTGATACATCAAGTAATCCACACCACAAGAGATATCAATGCACATTCAATCTATATGAGATGCATGCCTAGCAAAGTATATGCAGTGTATCACACTTAGCGATTGCCACAATATGGAATATGCTTAGAACTACCCGACTCAACCCGCATCCCATACTATAGATATTCACCGACGTGCCCCACGCTTAACATGGCTTTACGCAGTGGTCCCAAGACGAACACCACACGTGACCGGGTGAATCTCGCAACCCGAATTGGAGCGACTAAAGCGACAACCAACCCCCAAAAATTGAAAAAGGAGCGACTAAAGCGACATCTAGTTCCCCAAGAAAAATTGGAAAAGGAGTGACTAAGCGACATCCAATTCCCCAAACTGATGTGTCATGCATATAGAACGATTTACACACACCGGCTGTTGCACTCTCACCCAAGAACATGGAATTTCGTGTCGCCCCAGGGCCGCTACCGAAAGCACATTACATCCCCGATATTTAATCGATCGTTAGAGGGGATTCCCAACATAATACTTACACCAAGAAATATAAACTGAATTATGAAGGATATCATCTAATTTATGGAGGTTCTGGAATAGCAAGCCACATGCCCAAGCCTTAAAAATGTATGGCACGAGGCCAACATAATAAAGAGAAGAGTGACGATGGTCAACTCAACAAAAATGGCAATGGCCAATGTAAAAGGAAGGGCAAGGGGTAGATTCAACTTAAATAAAAAGATGAGTGACAAGGTCATCTCAATAAATTTGATAAGGCATGGGCAAGGCTTATACCCATGGCCTCACATAAATCAAGAGGAATCACTTGTATTTGACATCATGTCATAATCTCAAAAGAATATATAGTTGATGTTAACATGTTAAAGTGAAAACAGAGGGAATGTAAAGATAATTCGAGAACAGATAAAAGGAACAAAAAGGGTAAGATAAAATACACAAATTCAATTAAGACAAAGGTGCGGAATAGGCGCGATAAAATATCAAGAAGGCATGAAAGGAGAAATAAATATATCATCTTAAATTCATGTAAGCTTAAAGGATGAATCCCTCAACTTCGATTGTCTACTCGTTTAGTCCCTACTTAAATGTCCGATCATACTTTTATGGCTTAATTCTCACCCTGGTATACATGGTTAGGTATCAATTATATTTCCATCGCATTGTCTTAAGGAAATGCCTCTTTTTTTAAACTTTTGATTCTAATCATGCCATCAGACATGCTGACCCACCGAGTCAACTCAGTTTTGACTCGCTAATTCAATCACAGGTATTACCAGTTTGGAAACAAGAAACAATAAATCAGAAAAGGAAGATAAATGGAAGGATCAGAAGATTTTTACCTTGGGACCTAAGGTAGTTTCAGCGTCAACTGTGCAATTGGTCAGCCACTGTAGCTCCTTGTTCTTCCTTCTTTCCTTTCTTTCTTTTCCTTTCTTTCTTCCCCGGCCGGACTCTTTCTCTCTCACTTTTCTTTCTTGGCATTCTCTACACGGTGGGACGACAGTCCTTTTTATAGATCGGGAGAACCTCCAGGTCCCTATGTCTGTTCTCAGCTGCCCTGCGTAACTATTACACGGGGAACCTCAGAAATCCTCTGCGAAATCCTCTTGTTGCGCTGTAACACCTCAGATTTTTACCTACCTGAAATTAGACATCCTTAGGCAATGGGTCAACCATAACAGCTTGGTAACCTCTTTGAAACCAATTTCAAAGCCAAAGAAATCATTTAGAACCAAATTCTTTATAAACTTAACATGTTTTAGCTAGCGCTAAACTAGATTAGCTGTGAAATTAGCACCAACCACTTTAAATACGATCTGTAAGACCCAAAACCTCTAGAATTGTTAACGCTATCTTACTTGTGAAATTAGCACCAACCACCTTCCTACTATTCTTTCCTACCGATCTACGTGCTTACCCATCGCTTTACGGTCGCTATCCCGGTGATTCCGGCTTCATTGTAGGTAAGGAAACCCTAACCTTAACCTATTTTAGGGTTTCTATCGATAAAACTAGTGAAGTAGCTGACTTCCCTTGTGTAATAGGCTGTCATATCGATGTTGACAGAAGCATAGAGTTTCTATTCAATTCGTTACGCTTCTACGACGTAAGGTGCGGATTTTAGACGCTTAGGTTACCATTTTTCAAAGCTTCCAATATCGTTTAATGGTAGATTGTTGACAAGAATGTTGTTTCACATGTATAACATGCCGAACGATTTCTATTTCGAATACATACGAAGAATATGAGATTTATGGTATTTTAAGTATTTATAGGAAATAGCGTATACGTATAAATTTTGCTGATATGATTGTCATGAGTATTTGTCGTGCGTATATGCTAGTTATGGATGTATGATCTATTTGGCGAAAGGATTCACCCTAATACATGTTTCAGCCAACGTACGTTTTGTATGTTATTAAGTGTAGTCTAAGTGTTTGTTGAAATGCCTAAATCAATATAATTTATGTCTGCCATATGTTTTGAATGTAAGAACATGATTGTTGTGTATTAGACATCTCCTTGATATGAGGATCTGTCATATTATATGTTGAAATCAACATACGTCAAGTACGTTGGAGTTGGGTAGTCTAAGTGTTTGTATAAATGCTTGCGTGAGTAAGTACATAGTAAATGGTGTTGTAGACTAGTGTTGAGATAGGATTCTCAACTACGTTGATGATGTGTATGATTTCCTTCATGTACGTTGTTGAATTGATTCCTTATATATGAAATGCTTGTGTATACTTAATTGTGTATGCTGTATCCTATAATATGTTGATAACATGCTTGGATTACTTGATATTTCAATTCCATCTCTCTCACATGCTTACTGATTTAGATTGTAAGTGTCTAGGGCTATGCTATAGTCCAAGAAGCCGGTAACAGACTTGAACTCGTGGTTCAATTCTATTCGCCACGTAGGACGTGTTTCACGAACCCGAGCCATGCGTTGCTTGTCGACAGTGGTTAGGCCATACGAGGTGCTTATGCACTTCATGTCGATCAACTCAACGGGCACTCATACTAGTTGAACTCGTCCAGTAACCCAATTAGCCCGATGTATGTTAACCATGTATGGACGCTACTGCTTGAATCTAAAATACTAAACTTACCAGTGGAAATCTCATTAACCATGGTACCTCGATCCGCTAAGACTCATGAGCTGGGCATGGTGGTATGGGACACCGTGGTCGAGCTGTCGGCCTATGCTGGGGCCATAAACCTCCTCGTAGTGACCAGTGAGCACCTTAGACTCGTGAGCCAATTGTGGTGGTATGGGACACTACGTTCGAGCTGTCGGCCTACTCTGATTAGTGACGAGCCTTTTGTAGTGACCTCGAGCGTATTCTGAGTCTACGTGAGGCGACGACCCTTCCGTAGCAATAAGAGTACAACTAGGCCTGTATTGATACGGTGATGGGGGAGCGGTGCAACAAGTGCGTGCAACAGCCCTAACAGCCCTTGCAGTGACCTAGAACCATATCATCGTATGAGAATACTAGGAGTGACGACCCTGGACTGGATCATTATTGAGAATTGATATAAGGGAGGTACCTTAACTTCTCAATCCCACTGTATGAAAAGGACTAATAACACTCAGTAATCACGTTCATATCGCACTGCATGTGCCTGGAAGATGTGGAGCACTGAGGGAAGAAAGCATGCCGCGGACGTAAGATGGTGTCGCATGAGGGAGTATGTTGGCGAGGGCATACATCATGTCATTTCATTCTTGCATTAATTATAGTATTTAGGGATGTTTGATTTGCTGCTTTATCATTATCGCTTGATTGATTTGATAATATGTTAATCTTTGCTCTATGATTCCACTGAGTTAGCTACTCACTCCCACATTACGGGACGGTGTTCTGGACACCCTCTAGACCCTGTTGTACTTTCAGATGATGGTGCGGCCTGCGAGGCGGAGGCAGACTTCGAGGATGATGAGAAGGCATTCTCCTGTATACAGTATTCGGGCAGGTCTTCTTAGACCTTATCCTGATTTGACGGGGTTGCAGGGATATTGAGTTAGTTGAACACTTTATTTCCTGATAATTGGTATAATTTGACGCAAATCATGTATCTATTCAACCCTGCTACATATTCATATTCTGGGGATTTGAAACCACTTATGTACTTTATATATTTATCACAGTCTTTCGCTTGCCTAATTTAGTCATCCCTGGAGTATGATATGTTATTTTTGGTATAATCCCAATCTTGATTAATGCCCTTCTACAGACAACATGCATTCATAATTATTTGTGTTGCATAAGTGACATTTTGGAACTTGGGAGTTGGGTTGCTACCCGACCCCCGATTTTTGGGGTGTTACAGATGGTATCAGAGCATGATTTGAATTAAACCGGGCCCGGGTTATGGTAACACGACATACTCTGACGCACTCTAACTTAGGAAGGGGGCAATGAAAACTTAGAAACCACATTAAAATCCCAAGTTTCGCTAACAGGTGAGACTATACGGTAATTTAGGCCATAATATATCTTCGATCCCGTGAAGCGACCTAAGTCGCCTCTAGGTCATCAGTCGATGGGTTGAGTCGTTCCCTGAAGAATTCCACACCTAGAAATGAATGTCCTTAGGTTGTGGGTCAACTACAACCCTTACACTCAATCTCAAGGCCTAAAACCCCTTTTTATCCAATTCCTTCCAAATCACTACTTTCACCACCTCATTTTTTAACTTTTTCTAAGTACTTTCATACTAGACATAAATCCTAACATATAAATGATGGATAATAATACTTATACAAAAATTTACTATAAATAGTAAGTATATGTATAAATCAGACTTTTGACCATTCAAATTATGAAATCTCATAGAATGAATGGGTTATTTAGATAGATTAGCGTCTCCTACCCTAAAATAATATGTTACATGTCATATAAAATCATTTCAGTTTGCACATTGGCCCCAAAAATTCATTAAATGGAGTCGGGGGCCAAACGGAGCACTTACAGGGGGACCCAGAGTGGGACCCACATCATTTTGGACCCGCGGGGGGGGGGGGGGGGGAGGACCTCGCCGAAATGGAGAGCCCTCACTAAACAGGTCAGAGGTCGGTGAGGACCTCGCCGGTCAACGAGCTAGGCTGGGTCCGAGCTTCGGGCCAACCGAGTTTGGGGACTAGTGGGACCCAATGGTCCAGGGTTCGACCCCTAGTTCATTCTAAATCTACTACTTCCTTCACAATCTCAGCCTCCAAGCTTTCTTTTTCCTCCAAACTTGTTGTCTTCCCTCTCAAACCTCCCTTTCAATCATTGCCTCTCTCATTTTTCATTATTTTCTTCATCCCTCTACTGATCTCAGCCATGCCCAACATCTACTTCTTCCATTTTATGTGATTGGAGCTCCCAAGCTCTCATTTGAGGCTCAAAATCGTGTGAGCTTTCAACCCATCACATTTTTTCCTTTTCCCTTCTTCAATCCCTGCCTCTTGGACCTATTTCACTCCTCTCTCAGACCTAGATTCGTGGCAACTCATTAGGTCAGCCTTTTCTTCCATTTCACCACTTTTTCGAGGTTCTTTTTGAGTTAGTTATAGTTACCTTCTCGATCTCTCCGCTTCTACCGACGGGTGAGACCTAACACAGTAGCTTAGTCCATAAACAGTGAACATCTAGAGTTTTGGACCTAGAGTTAGTACTCTTAGATTTCAAAAGATCTGACAATATAGGAAGTCCAATTCCATTTAGACAATCTTGACCCTAAGTGATAGAATAATTCCCTATAGTAGATATGGTATGAAATCATCTAGCGTATAAGTTTAGATTTTGGATTATAGCTAGTGAGTTACAGACTATGCTACTAGTTGTATTAAGCAGTGTAAAGCCTGTATATGCTAAGGAATAGTAGGTTAGATTTGGTTGGAGTAGGACTTCATTCCTTTGATAGATCCCCATAATACTCAGAGGCATCCTTAGTAACTCTTAGGAAAGCTGTTTTGATTTAGAGACTATTCATGCATAGTCAAACCAGCACGCCCTTTTGAATTGCCTTCCCCAAGGGCTTATTGCATTCGGGAACGCGGAGTAAAGGAACTGTATATATAAACGAAGTATTCGCGGTTTGAATCGAATTCTCAATCCTAGTGGTTACCAATAAATTCAATGATCTGATCAAGCAGAAGATCGACATCGACTCGGATTAAGAATTGATACAACAAATTTTCTGTCATCGTGAGGCAAAAAGTCTATGCATCAAGCTCAAACCTACTACACAACTTTTCTTTTGTGTTAGCCCGACCACCTACAACTAAAAGTTATTGCTTTACCTTTGGGAAATGTTAAGGACATATATCCAATAGAGATTTTCTAGTGGGCAATAGACAGTTAGGAATTAGGTCCCAAATCACAGACTATTCTGGCATACATATTGTGCTTATGAACTTAGAGAGATAGTTTGCCCGTCAATCTGCTTTTCCTAACTTCCTTATGTACTAAAAGAGGGTAAGTCGGGACTGTAGTAAGAGTCCTCATTGGGTAGAATTACGCAGCTTGCCACCAACCCACACCTGCCCCTGAACTCAACCACAATAGAGATTAGGCTCATGTCTACAACCATAGGTACCAATGCCATAGAACACATCATTAACAAAGGAAGACCAATGTAGCGAGAGGTTGTTTCCCATTTCATGTCAAGGATAGGCCCTAAGTTACATCTCGTTCTGATATACAGATCGAGACATAGATTCTTGAGCCTTAAGTAGAACTAAGTTTTAAGGGGGGTAGAACGTACCGAGCCTAATCTAGTTAGCATTAGCTAATACAACCGTTGGATCAAAGTAGCGCAGCAGAAGTGGGGTTGGCCTCTTTCCCACTGGCCCAGGATCGAAGAAGTTGATTTAGGTTATACATAAGGTTAGGTCCTTAAATAGGATTTGAACCTTCCTTAGAATGTCAATACTAAAGTCTTTCTAGGGACTCATTACCCTTAGCCAATTTCGGGGACGAAATTATGTTTTAAGGGGGGTAGATTGTAACATCCTGAATTTTTACCTACTTGGAATTAGACGTCCTTAGGCAATGGGTTAACCATAACACCTTGGTAACCTCTCTGAAACAAATTCCAAAGCCAAAGAAATCATTTAGAACTAAATTCTTTAGAAACTTAACGTGTTTTAGCTAGCGCTAAACTAGATTACCTGTGAAATTAGCACCAACCACTTTAAATATGATCTGTAAGACCCAAAACCTCTAGAATTGTTAACGCTATCTTACCCTGAAATCCAGGATCAATCTCTAAACCCGATTGCTCTTGGGAGCACTTTGAAACTTCATATTGGATCTAGACCGCACGTGGAAAGTCTGATATCTATGATCTTAGACCATTATGACCGCCTAGTTGGACTTGACTATCATCTCAAAAATCAAGCCCAAATGATGTTCTGGGACGGTTTCCTTGAGTCCGGAGTGAAGAGTGTGAGAAAATGAAGATTTTTAAGAAATTAAATATAATTTTAATAAATCTGGCATGTGTCACTTGCACATTATTTTTAAGCGTTCTGACCGCTAGATTTCGACTTAAATTTACCCTCGGATCAGGATAGGTGGCCCTTACATGTCATAGCACTTGTGGCCCTGATCGAGTTTCGGTGACCGCTGAACTGAAACTGGTCCGCCACGGTCGATCTGGAAACCCGACCGGACTGAAAACTTAGCTTGACCTAGATCCAATATTAGAAAGCTTAAGTCCGACCGCATTTAGTAACAAGACCTCCAGAAGTGCTCCGTTGGATCGGAACAGGCCCGATTTGGTTATAACCTAAGTATACCTTGGTCCTAAGTCTATATAGGTGAGTTTTTAGCCTATATAAGGAGCTTAAACCCTCTCTCATTCCTCACATACGAATTTGAGAGAAACCCTAGGAGAGAGAAAAGAGAGAGAAAGTGTGAGAGAAGTGAGAGAACCTTCCTTCTATTCTTTCCTGTCGATCTACGTGCTTACCCATCGCTTTACGGTCGCTATCCCGGTGATTCCGGCTTCATTCTAGGTAAGAAAACCCTAACCTTAAACTATTTTAGGGTTTCTATCGATAAAAGTAGTGAAGTAGCTGACTTCCCTTGTGTAATAGGCTGTCATATCGATGTTGACGAAAGCATAGAGTTTCTATTCGATTCGTTACGCTTCTACGGCGTAAGGTGCATGATTTTAGATGCTTAAGTTACCATTTTTCAAAGATTTCAATGTCGTTTAATGGTAGATTATTGACAAGAATGTTGTTTCACATGTAGCACATGCCGACCGATTTCTATTTCGAATACATACGAAGAATATGAGATTTATAGTATTTTAAGTATTTATAGGAAATACCGTATACGTATAAATTTTGCTGATATGATTGCCATGAGTATTTGCCATGCGTATTTGCTAGTTATGGATGTATGATCTATTTGGCGAAAGGATTCGCCCTAATACATGTTTCGGCCAACGTACGCTATGTATGTTATTAAGTGTAGTCTAAGTGTTTGTTGAAATGCCTAAATCAATATGATTTATGCCTGCCATATGTTTTGAATGTAAGAACATGATTGTTGTGTATTAGACATCTCCTTGATATAAGGATCTATCATATTATATGTTGAAATCAACATACGTCAAGTATGTTGGAGTTGTGTAGTATAAGTGTTTGTATAAATGCTTGCGTGAGTAAGTACTTAGTAAATGGTGTTGTAGACTAGTGTTGAGATAGGATTCTCAACTACATTGATGATGTGTATGATTTCCTCCATTTACGTTGTTGAATTGATTCCTTATATATGAAATGCTTGTGTACGCTTAACTGCGTATGCTGTACCCTATAATATGTTGATAACATGCTTGGATTACTTGATATTTCAATTCCATCTCTCTCATATGCTTACTGATTCATATTGCAAGTGTCTGGGACTATGCTATAGTCCAGGCAGTCGGTAACAGACTTGAACTCGTGGTTGAATTCTATTCACCACGTAGGACGTGTTTGACGAACCCTAGTCGTGCGTTGCTTGTCGATAGTGGTTAGGCCACACGAGGTGCTTATGCACTTCATGTCGATCAACTCAACGGGCGCTCGTACTAGTTGAACTCGTCCAGTAACCCGATTAGCCCGATGTATGTTAACCATGTATGGACGTTACTGCTTGAATCTAAAGTACCAAACTTACCAGTGAAAATCCCTTTAACCATGGTACCTGGATCCACTAAGACTCATGAGCTGGGCATGGTGGTATGGGACACCGTGGTAGAGCTGTCGGCCTACGCTGGGGTCATAAACCTCCCCGTAGTGACCAATGAGTACCTTAGACTCGTGAACCGATTGTGGGGGTATGGGATACTACATTTGAGCTGTCGGCTTACTATGATTGGTGACGAGCCCTTTGTAGTGACCTCGAGCGTATTCTGAGTCTACGTGAGGCGACGACCCTTCCGTAGAAAAAAGTGTACAACTAGGCCTGTATTGATAAGGTGATGGGGGAGCAGTGCAACGAGTGTGTGCAACAGCCCTGACAGCCCTTGCAGCGACCTAGAACTATATTATCGTATGAGAATACTAGGAGTGACGACCCTAGACTGGATCATTGTTGAGAATTGATATAAGGAAGGTACCTTAGCTTCTCAATCCTGCTATATGAAAAGGACTAATAACAACTCAGTAATCATGTTCATATTGCACTACATGTGCCTGGAAGATGTGGAGCACTGAGGGAAGAAAGCATGCCGCGGACATAAGATGGTGTCGCATGAGGGAGTATGTTGGCGAGGGCATACATCATGTCATTTCATTCTTGCATTAATTATAATATTTAGGGATATTTGATTTGATGCTTTATCATTATCGCTTGATTGATTTGATAACATGTTAATCTTTGCTCTATGATTCCAATGAGTTAGTTACTCACTCCCACATTACGGGACGATGTTCTGGACACCCACCAGACCCTGTTGTACTTTCAGATGATGGCGCGGCCTGCGAGGTGGAGCCAGACTTCGAGGATGATGAGAAGGCATTCTCCTGTATGCAGTATTCAGGCGGGTCTTCTTAGACCTTGTCCTGATTCGACGGGGTTGCAGGGCTATATGAGTTAGTTAAACACTTTATTTCTTGTAATTGGTATAATTTGACATAAAGCATGTATTTATTCAGCCCTGCTACATATTCATATTTTGGGGATTTAAAACCACTTATGTACTTTATATATTTATCACAATCTTTCGCTTGCCTAATTTAGTCATCCCTGGAGTATGATATGTTGTTTTTGGTATAATCCCAATCTTGATTAATGCCCTTCTATAGACAATATGCCTTCATCATTATCTATGTTGCATAAGTGACATTTTGAAACTTGGGAGTTGAGTTTCTACCCGACCCCCGATTTTCGGGATGTTACATGCGTAGCGAAGACTGAGCACAATTCGGCATTCGTTTGTGGTCTGATCAGCTAGATTTTCAGGAGGTGCATATGGTCATGGCCATTTTGTCTGATGAATGGTCCAGATCTACTTCGTCACCTTGGCAGTGGGCCTCACCGAATCCCCGCACGGTGTCGGATTGCATCCCTGATTGCAAAAAAGTTACAAAACAGAGTTTGGGCCGGACCTATCAATGGACCAAATTGTGCGCGTGTGTGGGATTTTTCAGTTGGGAAACCGATTGCTGTGTGGCCGAATCTTAAGTCCGGGCGTGATGAACGGTTTGGGTCGATCCATTGACCATCTACAATGGGCCACACACTCATCTAGTTGGTCCCGCCATTTGTCATGCGAAACAAAGGGAGAAATCCCACTTAGAGCAGGATTCTCATCTATTTGACACAGTCTTCGGTCTGGTGCCCCGCCGGTGTATGAGTGCGGTGCACGTACACTACAAGTGGGACCCCTAGTGATGTCCACTAGGAAAATCCACACCGTCTATTACTTCATTCTCCTATCTAAGGGCCTGCATTCCAAAGCTGGTGCATATCTAATGATCATGGGATCCCAGATCCCATGATCATGGCTCCTTCCAACGTTTAGACCACATCTATGACGATCTAAGGGCTGGGATCTATTGTGAATGGTTAATCTATCCTATTTGTGCTCGGCATTGGCTTATTACACGCCTTGGATCGTGGCAATTCACGTGATCTTTGAGTTTGGGTTTTAAGGTGGTGACGTTTTCATAATTATTTCTAATTTTGTAGGTTTAGGGAATCCGATGTTTCGTAAAAGAAGTCATATCTACATTATTACGAAAAGGGAAGTTATCGCTTAGTTTGTTGGCATGGTTTAACGTATACATGATCTTATTTCCAAATCAAGGGTAGCTGTCTTGCTTTTGGTGTCATTCTCAAATATGTTTAGCCCCCTCCCCCTTTTTTTTCTTTCATGGTAATGCTCGAGAACTTTTGGTACTCGAGTAATCAAAAAGTTCGGGTGTTACATGTATAATGTCTTAAAAAGGCTTTGTATGGTTTAAAATAAGCCTCAAGAGCATGGTATGAAAAACTGACTAAATTTCAACTTAGTCAAATTTTTAAAATGGGGAGTGTCAATAAAACTCTATTTATCAAAAAATAGAATGAAGACATGTTGATTGTTCAGGTATATGTAGATGATATTATTTATGAATCAACTTATACTGACCTCTCTTTTAAGTTTGAAGATTTAATGAAGTTATAATTCGAAATGAGCATGGCTGGTGATCTAAATTATTTCCTTAGTCTTCAAGTGAAACAACTCAAAATTGGGATATTTATCTCTCAAACCAAATATGCTATGAATCTACTAAAAAGATTTAGTTTTGAGAATGGTAAAAACTTTCAAACACCCATGAGTACAACACTCAAACTATCTAAAGATGATTCAGGTAAAAGTGTTGACTCTCGTCTTTACCGTAACATGATTGGTAGTATATTGTATTTAACTACTAACAAACCCGATATCTCTTTCAGCGTAAGCATATGTGCTAGATATCAATTGTCATGTCCCAAACTCAGAAATAGAGTTCAAAAAATTTTCAATCGCCAAATCTGGTGCTAAAAGCCTCCGTAGTATCCAATTCTCGACTCCAGAAACACATATGCCAGATTTCGATCTTGGGGTCCTATAAGGAGGATTTTTAGTGTAAAATTTTTTTGAACGGTTAATCTGTTTAGGCAGTTACACATTTTGTACATGGTGTCAACAAATATCGAAAAGATGAACCTATTCGATATGTCACACATAATATGGTGCACCAACTTAACAGTAATGAAGGAAACAATACAAACTCGAACAGCTCTTGTATGCATCCTGAAAAAGTGTAGTCGTACGTATGAGTAAACCATAGCTCATGAGTTTACTATGTGCTGGTAGCAAAACATGTCTTATCAGGGAGATCCCATAAAGACATCCAAAACAACCATAAACATGTTATCAACCAATCATGTTATCGTAGGTGAGTAGGTTATCAATCAAGCATGTCGTATAACTATACAGGTTATCATGAGCATGACATTAATAATAGGCATGTCACTTAACAAGTGACCATGAATCATTAAAATAACCAATCATCATGAATAAGATAATCAAATTATATTTTCTACTATATGACATATGATGGAAAGATAATGGTAAGTTTAATGTGTAATCGTTTGAGTACAATGACATAATAAACCAAATGTCATATGTTGATGATGCAATGCAATATGCAAATCCTAACAAATCCAAAAATATGCAGGACAAGGTCCTGCCATCACTGTGTGCACTGTAGCTTGCCAACCACTGGTAGCTCACCCAGTTGCGCTATGCCCCACTCACATCAGCGTCTGCCTACGTGTGCCCACCCACATGTGACCACAGTGATTGGGCGTCACAATATGTCATATGCAAAGGATGTAATGCAGTATGCAATGCAAAAGAAATGACAAGGTTGGATTGTGTAGTCAGTATGATAGTATGTGGTATTGCAAGTTATGGGGTTCATCGCAAGGGACTTCTATCCAAATCAATCCCATACCTAAATTTGGATAGCTAGACTCAATGTGGTAAACTCCTAATCTAATATTGGTCGCATGCCACAACCGAAATCTAGGCCATTGCGAAGGTACACATAATGATTTGGTTACGTACCACCTGCCCGAGTGGATAGTGAACGAATGAATGAATAATTCAAATGTTAAGTACACAACGCCTGCTCAGTAAGTCCACATACTTGTACATCCCTAGGATCATCACCGAGGTTTAGTACAATGTTGCCAACCATACCAAGGTTATGCAATGCAAGGCCTACGTGGCCAAAGTCATGTGCAAGGTGTAATTACAAGTCATGCCAGTCCTCATCTGAATCCACATATCAGTACAGTTCCTATCTGGACAACACCGGGGTCTAGTATACTCCAAATGGCACTGCCCCTCCCTTAGGCGCGCAGTCCAAGTGAGCGTAAGAAATCTCACTATCCGCCTAGCCAATTTTCATGCCTCAAATTCGGAAAGCGGGCTCATAAAATGATAGTATGTAGTATCACATGCTACGGGGTTCACCATAAGGGACTTCTATCCAAACCAGTCCCACACCTATATTTGGATACTCAAACTCAAGGTGGTAAACACCTGATCTCAAGTTAGCCGCAAGCCCCAACCAAAATCCTGGCTATTAAGAAGGTACACATGACAATTAGTTGCGCACCACTAGCCCAAGTAGATAGTGAATATATGAGTATACAACTCCTGCTCAATAAGTCCACATATCAGTACTGTATGTTTCAAACAAGAAATAAATGCATTTGATTTTGGAGAATTTATTTTATTCCAATATTGACAGTGAGATTTCATACGATAATCATGGAATTATTGATTCCGAGTTCATATACATCCCTTCTAATCCCTTGATTCTAAGATAAAATACTAAACAAATGGTAAGTGATAAGATTATATGTCAAATCTCAAATTCGACAGCATTACAGTGCTATTTCGGTCATCTCCTAAGTACTTAGGAGGAATGTTGAATTTAATCAACTAATTTATCTTTTAAAGTTGTTCGTTGTGCCAAGGAGAGGACTTGAAGCAGCGACGGTCGAACTCTAATGATTTTGGCAGCATTTTGACCCCCTTTTGCCTTGGCCACATGATGACCTAGTTTCACAACCAGCGCATCGGTTGCACGACCAGCGCATTGGTTGCGCGGTCAGCTCAACACAACGCTCGAGATATGCGATCCGTGCATCTCCTTTCCTCTATTGCGCATTTCACACAACGCAGTATCCCAGCTGCTTGACCCGCGCAACTGACTCTGCTCCTCGCCTTCAATTTACCTTCAGAGCTCTGGCTTTCTCCAGAAAACCTTTCATCGCAAATGAGGAGAGGAGTGGGGTATTTATAGACCTCCACACGTTCCAACCCTCATTTGTTGTGCCATGGGCCCCACCTTGGATCAATTCAAGATGTTCATCTCGATCTGTGTCTGTTTATAGTTGCGCTACCTGCGCAAGGGTAAAGATAGAAGCGCAACCTGCACAACGGTTGTTCTGGTGCTTGATCCGCCCAAGGTTAAAATGATCTTTTACCCTCGTGCAACATCTTTTCTAGATGCACGATGCCTAAGATTCTTTCTACCACTTACGCAAGCCGCACAACGACTAGTCTGGTTGCGTGATCCGCACAACATCGTTTGTTCCCTTCTTCATTTCTTCAATTTATATGGTTTTTTCTTATCTTTGGATTTTCCTTTATGATGATTTTTTATGCTCCAACAGATGCCCCCTTGATCGGTGGTTTTGTTCCCTTGAATCAAAGAATACGGATAAAAAATCTTCTGTTCCTTAAAGTCGTTGCGTGACCCATGCAAGAGAAACCCGAGTACTGCACTTGACCCTTTCTGCTCTAAATAGTCCAACACTTGCTATTTCTTCACTTTCTCATCTCGCAGCCAGACTCTTTTTCTCTAAATTTTTGCCCCCGTGCAACTAGTTTTGGTTGCACGACCCACACAACCTTTTTTCATTGCGCAAGGCCTTGATCCGTTACACTGTCCATGTAACTGACTCTTCTTTGTGCGACTCGTGCAAATTCTTCTCTTTCTAGCCTTCCTGACTTAGTCAGTTTTCCACTTCCACTTAGTCATGGCTTGTACAAAAAGAACCTTCGTCACTATAAACCCACCTTCTGAGCAACCTTCCCACCAGGAATTACCCAACATCAAAGCATTCCAAACTTCAATCCCTCAAGTAGAAGAATCACCATCTTCTCCTGCCCAACTCTCGTGCAAAAGGTTTAAGACAACTCCTAGATGTCCTGCGTACATAAAAGAACTTGTACTCCCCACATTTGATTTCTCTTCACACATTGATGCACTGCGGTCTCCTATTCATAAAGCTGTCATTATGGGTAATCTTAAGAGACCCCCAAAGCATGGCCACGAGTATTACTGGGAAAAATGGTTGAAGACGACAGCTCATTATCAAACAAGCAGTCAAAAGCCACCTGCTAGAGAGAACACCCCTCCTTCTAAACCTAAGAAGCGCCGCCGCAACAAAGCCCAGGAATTCCAGGAGAAGATAAAGGAACATAATAGAAAGAATCTTAACAACTCCTGGGAGTCAGTTCAAGAGATCCAAGGCACCATAAGATTTGACAATCCATATAGGCAGGGCTTTATCTCTCTTCCGATTAGTCTTCACCGCCATCATTCCATGCTGGTTTGCAAACCCAGAGATCACCTAACTGCATAAAGACTGGCATACACGAAGTCCTGGTCATTTAAGGAGCCAAGGTTATTGGAAGGCATTCTGTAGCCGCCGAAACCAAGACAGAAAAAAGGCGACATTCATCCTATGATCTTCCTTGTCCCTTCCTACGATGTTCACAGCCTATATCCCACTTGCTTCTATGAGACACTTAAACAACGCTTTTGCCACCGTACCCTCATATGGAGCCCAGAAGAATTCAGGATGAGGGGTCTTCTCACTCCCCGTAATTGCTATTCTGAGTGGGTTATTGCAATTTTAGCGAACTATGCTAGAACTTTATCGAACTTCAATATATTTCATGCTATCGAAGTGACATCATCCCCGTTTTGCAAGGAAGCTTCCATTCTGAAAGCATTTCTCAACTATTGGTGCCCTTCCACCAATTCTTTCCATCTTCTAAAAGGAGAAATGAGCATCACCCTTTGGGATATCCATAAGATCACTGGCCTGCCAATAATCGTAAAATTCTTCGATGAATTTGTCCCTACCAACGAGGAACTTGCTTTTGTGTCCTCGCCTGATCGCATTCCTTCTATTTTAGAGTTGACTACAGAACTTTTCAGGGAAATGTCTAAGTTCCCGAACATCCACAAAATCCACCCTATGAAATGGTTGGCCTATTTCAGCAGAGCTTTTAAGTAAGAATTCTCTTTTTCCACTTCTTCTTATTGTAGCTTGACATATATATAGCCTCACTTTCATCTGCTCATCCTTTCAGATTCAATGATGGCCATTCACGGGAGCTTGAATGTCTCTGAAGGAATATAAAGAGCCGTGCCAAATATTCTGACTACGGAGAGCTGGCTGCATTCATCACATAGTGGCTAAGCATAGTGGTCTTCCCTAGATCAAAATCGGCAAATGCCATCCACCCATCTCTGTTTGTCATTGCAAGCACTATGGCTGAAGAAATTAAGTTTTCTCTTGCTCCTCCTGTCCTATGTTCGATCTAGATAGGCTTTGGAGAGATTGCATGCCATTTGAAGAGTCCATCCGTTAGTTCTGCTTCAACATACATACTATGACATTATTTTCTCGGTTGGCTAAGCGTCTACTTTCCCTGGACCTTTGAAGCACCTGACAAGGCCTATGTTCACCCTGCCTGGGTTCCCCTTCACTTCTTTCAAAAGAGATCTATGGCAAAAAGATCCTACGACTGGGTGAAGGATGCATTAGCCTCTGATGCAAAAATACACTATTTACATTTCGGTTTATCTTGTTATACCATGGATACGGAGAAGGTGGACACAGAAGGGAATTTTTCATATCTATTAGATCATGCAGTCTCCCCTTGAGAGAGGAACTAAATTCTGGTGAGAACCGTATTACCCAAGCCGTTTCACCCGCCAGTTTGATTTTGATCAACCAGTCCCAGAAGATTGCGAGTTAATCACCAGAAGGATGCAGAGTTATGGTACTGGCCCATTTAATTGGGCAATGATCTGGAAATAATTATTTGGCCGTGCCAATTCTTCCTTTATCATTCCAGGTTGCGGCCGTATCCCAAGAGCATCATATAACCACATGAGATGGTGGGTACACCAATCTCACCTGGTCAGAAAAAGTCAACCAGTGAGTAAACCTATATGGCTTCCTCCTCCTACGTTCAAGGGATGCATTTTTTAAGTGAGAATCGATTTCATTGCTGGGACAAGTCATGCCCCCTCAACTGGTCATTGCTACGTATATATCTCCATGGATGAGCCCATTCGAGAGATAAAGCCTGACAACACTCTCGAAGGCTGGACAACATATGGCGACATTTGCAAATTTGAACAAATTCCTCCTCAGCGTCTCCGAAGAGAAGTTGCAAGAGAGGTTATCCCTAAGTTAGAGAACATTGTTGATGCTCCAGAACAGCCTTCTCCTTCCACTCATCTTCAATAATATCCAATGTATTCCCCTATTTCTAGGCCTTACCCTTCTCCACAACAGCCAACTTCTTCCCCAATGACCAGATCTCGAACACACGCCCAATCTTCTCCCTATATAGGGATTGCAACCTCTGCCTCTCCAGCTGTAATAGCTGCAGAGGTTGAATCAGCAGATCAGCAACCTCTTCCCTCTCTAGTTGTGATAGCCACAGAGGTTGAACCAGTAGATCAGCAACCTCTTCCCTCCAAAGGGAAATAAGTGGTTATTGAGGAATCGAGTGAAGAAAGTTCCAGTGACAAAAGTTCATCTTCTTCATCTGAACATACGGCTTCTGATGAAAGAACAATGATAAAAGAAGATCAAGATGCTGATTATGAAGAGGGAGAAGCTGATGTCGGTGACAACAATGATATGACTGTAGAGGAGGCTCCAGCTGATGAGGGGCATATACTCCCAACTTCTAAGGCCGTACCTGCAGAAGTTTCGCCTATCACAGAGGAAGAAGAAGGAGAACTCGTTGATTATGGAGAATATGGATATTCACCATGTAAGATAGTTTTACTATCATTGCTTTATTTTGTTCTCCCTCTCTTGCCTCCTTATCTTACACATTTTATCTCAAGTAATCAAGCCGCAAATACAGAGGTAGACAGTTCCTCTCCTTCGAATTTACCCCCTGTTGTATCAATAGTTTTGCCAAGATTTTTAATTCCTCCATCATCAATGATATGCGAGATTGCTTTCCCAATGGAGCCTACTGATTTTCCTACTCCGATCACGGTTGCATCAAGCACCGAACGTGAAATGGCCTCTCCGATGGAGCCAACTGTGCTGCCTACGTCTAATACTGTTGTATCAAGCACTAAAGCTATGGCTCCCTCTTTTGCTGAGATGGTAACACTTGAGCCTCCTTTTTCTAGGGAGACTCAACCACTCACTATTCAGACATCAGCAGAAGGTATCCCCTTCTGTCCACATTTCTTTATATTGCCTGCACATAAAAATGTTATTATAATTTTGTATTTTCTATTTCTTAACAGTGAATATACCTCAAAGCGGCATAGCAAGCTCTAGCTCAATCAAAACTTCATCACACATGTTATCTTTTGAGAAAATTCCATCATATAAATTGGCCTTGATCAGGAATTCTATATTGGCGATCATTGAAATGTTTAAGGATTCTGATCAATGGTCTGATTTAATTGCTGCTTTGGATGTACTAGACAGCGTCGCACAAATGGTCAAAATTGATGTTTCTCTTGTGCGTAATGCCCTTTATAAGGTTTCATAATTCAATAGCCGCTTTGTCCTCAGCTGAAACTTTGACTTTCCCACCTGAAACCTTGGAGTACAAGAAACAACTTGCATACTCCAAAGAGGAAGTTTCTCAACTTGCTTCTATTGTGTCTCGCCACGATCAAGAACAATCCTCTTTGCGAGAGCAACTGAAGGTTTTTACTGATAATGAAGCAGTCATCCAGAATTGCATTTCTCATCTGAAGCAAGAGAATGAGCGATTGGAGAAACAAAACTCGGAAGAGAGGCTAATCATTGAAAGAGTACATGAGAAGATAGACTGTAACTTTCATTCTGTTAATTTTGAAAGATCTGAACTAACTAAACATGAAGAACTGATAGCCTCGCTAGAAGAGAAATTGGCTGGTCTCCCTGATCCTGCAAGAATGATTTCAACTGCTCGTCTGGAACATGCTGCTGTCCAAGTTAATTTTCAAGAGAATTTACAACAATGCTTAGCAACATTAGGCATTGCGAGAGAATTATAAACTATTTTTCTTTGCTACTATAACTATTTTCAAGACTGCAAATGATGCAAATTTCTCATGATATTTTGATAATGATGCTTTTGTTTGCCATACTATTGATATATTATACTACTTTATTTATTATATTATATGCTATATATTTATTCTTATATATCCTTTTATGACTTGTTAGCAAAGGATTTTCTAAATGATCCTTGTCTTAATTGGCGGTACTAAATTTTAATTTAGTCAGTCACACACAGTTTAAGCTCTTGAGTAGTGGAGCGCACACAATTTAAGCTCTTGAGTAGTTGGAGCAAGCAATTTCTTAGACTCTTGTGGGAGTCAGGTCTTACGTGATGGTCTCTGTAACTCTTATGAGTTCGCTGGACTCCTCACTGCCTAGTGAGTTCACAAACCGCGATCCATCAAGGGGCCCAGTGATGAACTCGGGTTGGATTTACGCACAGGGTTGACCGCGGTAACTCTTTAGAGTTCACAGAGTGCACAAGGTTACCTTTGGGGTACCAAATCTAGGGCTGCCAGTCCATCAATGATTAGGTTTAGGCCCTTCCTCATGAGTTACTACTTGAATCGATTCCCTAAATCTGGGGGGTCTTACGAATGGTTGGCCTATCTATGGACATGGCCCAAAGAGCTCACACTGTGAGCTACTTTTTCTTCGTATGTAAGGTCAGGCCCATTCACAGGAGGGCATTTACCTCCGTTCCCTTTGAAGCTGCCGAAAAGCTATACAGACGGCAAGGGACTTACTCGCATGACTAGCCTTCGCGGACTTTTGGCCTTTTAGGCTCCTTTTTTTTAGCCCTTGGCTTCATCTGCTGCCCGCATGGGTATGCGTATGATGGCCTTCACAGGATTTTTAGGGCCACCAGCTTCTCACCACTGTCTGAATGGTGAAAATGATAGGTCTTATGTGTGGCTGGTCCCTTTTAAAATTTGGTCCTTTTAGGACTTGGTCTTCTTCAGACTTGACTAGACTGCCTTGGATGATTGTAGGTCTTATGCATAACTGGCCATATAGGCTTGGCTAGGCTAGCTTAAAATGCCTTTAGAAATGATGACGAGCATGATCGTTGTCATTGCAATGTGAGAATAATAAATTTCTCTTATTGAGAAAGAGTGATCATTGTTGTGGTGCTATGAAAACTCTGACTGAGATTGATATGTCACCTCATTTGCTAATATTTTAAGGAGAACCCGTCTTTGCTGTTTATAGTATATTGACATGGTGACGATACCAATTCTAATAGGCTTTTTCAAAGCTTGTTTAATAATGACGATAGTCACTTTCTCTTCTTACTACTTATTTGATATCCAGTCTTAACATACTTGTAAAATTCTTCTTTATTCATTCTCTAGATGACGTACAGACCATACAGACATGGTTTTGCTTATCCTTTCCCCCTTTTGATTTAGAATCATCATGCTGGTGATATTCTATATCAAAACTAATAACATCTTCAGGGATGGTATCTTTTTAAGAAGAAAACGTTGACTGGAATACTGATACCCTGTCCATTTTGATCTATGACTCTATATGCGCCATTGGAGTATACTTCTTTTATTATATAAGGCCCATCCCATTTAGGCTCAAACTTGCCCCCTGTCCGTTGAGTGACCACTATAAGCCTTTTAAGCATTAGCACCATATCCCCCTTTTTGAAGGAATGATATTTAACATGTTTGTCGAAGGTGGCTGATATTCTGGCTTGATATGATTGCAGTCGCTGTTGGGATGCTAACTATTTTTCATCAAGTAAATCTAACTCTTTTAGTCTCATCTTTGCATTTGCGTCATCTGTTATGGACTAGTGTACCGCCACTCTGAGTGAAGCTACCTATATTTCAATTGGGATCACGACTTCCACACCATATACCAGAGAATACGACGTTGCACTTGTCGATGTCCGGTGAGTTATTCGATATGCCCACAAAGCTTCTTGCAATCTTTCATCGCAATCACGCTTATTTTTTATCACCGTCTTCTTCAGTATTTTGACTATCATTTTATTAAACGCCTCTGCTAGTCCATTAGCCGACGGATAGTAAGGTGTTGAGAAAGAATGATGAATGCTGTATTTTTGACAGAGCTTTTTCATACCTCTGTTCTTGAAAGGGGTTCCATTGTCTGTAATAATCTTCTGCGGGATACCATGACAGTATATGATTGCGTGACAAATGAAATTAACAACATCCCCTGCTTTGACATTGCGTAAAGCAATCACTTCTGTCCATTTATAGAAATAATCCATTGCTACCAATATATATTGCTTACCTTTGGACGAAGGCAGATTTATGGGACCAATGATATCTAGCCCCCAAGCTGAAAAGGGCCAGGAGGCAACTGATTGATGCAGGTCTTCTGGAGGGACGTGTATGACATCCCCATGAATCTGACACTCATGACACCGTTTTTCATAATCAATCGCGTCTTTGAACATGGAGGGCCAATAATATCTCATTTGATGTATTCTATGGAATAGATTTCGGCCAGCCTGATGTGCCCCACATTCTTCAGAATGCGCTTCTCACAATGTTTGATTTGCCTCCCGCTCATCTAAACAACGTAATAACATTCCATTGTACAATCTTCTGTACAATACTTCTCCACATATAATGAACCTTTTTGACCGTTGCTTGATCTGTTGTTTCTCTGCTAGTCCTTCTAGAAATATGTCATCTTTGATATAATCAATGAGAGGTTGGCACCAATCATTTGTTGTTATCACCAAACACGATACATGAAGTGTTTCAACCGTCTCTTCGATGATTTCTGCAGATGGTAAAAATCTTCTCTCTCCTATGGTTACTTGAAGAGGACTTCGATTTGAGTAGGACAGGGCTGCTGCCTGGCTGGCTAAAGCATCTGCCTTCGTGTTTTCAGATTGCGGCACGTGCATAATTCCAACATGATAGAATTGTTCTAGTAACTATTGTGCTTTCTGATAGTACTGAAAAATTTCTTGCTTCCTCACTTCGAACTCAGTTGTCAATTGGTTTATGATCAACTTAGAATCTCTGAAGATATATAGTGTTCTTATCTTCATTCCTCGGGCCATTTCCACTCCGATAATGAGAGCTCTGTACTCTGCCTCATTATTATTGCATGTAGTACCCAATGTAAAAGAGTAAGGCAACAAGTTGCCTTGAGGAGTAATGAATATCACTCCTTCTCCTTCTCCTGATGCTCGAGTAGTGCCATCAAAGTACATCTGCCACTGGTTTTGTGACTCGGCCAACATTATTTGTTCATTTGGAAAGTCTTCATTAATAATTTCATGTTCTGCTGCGGGATGCATTACAAGGAAGTCTGCTACTACTTGTCCTTTTACTGCCTTTATCGGTTCATACGTAATGGTATATTTCGAAAGCAACGACATCCATTTGGCCAATCTGCTGCTTAACATCGGCCTGGTCATTAAAAATTTGATAGGTTTTTCCCTTGAGATCAGAGTTATTTCATGAGAGAGACAATAGTGTCATAAGTTCTGTACCGTGAATATCAATGCTAAACACTCCTCGATCGGCGTATAATTACATTCTGCACCCGTCAGCGTTCGACTCAAATAATAAAGAGCAGTTTCTTTTCCAGCTTCATTCACCTGCGCTAACAAAGCCCCTAAAGATCTTTCAGTCGCAGATATGTACAAAATTAGCGGTTTCCCTTTTATTGGAGCAGTCAGTACTGGCGGCTGTTTTAACAGATCTTTGATGGAATTGAACACGTTCTGGCAGGCTTGGTCCCACACAAATTCTGCATCTTTCTTCATTAGATCAGAAAATGGTTGACACCTCCCTGCAAGATTCGAAATGAAACGACGAATGTATGCTAGCTTTCCATGCAAACTTTTTAATTCCTTCAATGTTTTCGGTGGTGGCATATTTTGAATGGCTTGGATTTTTCCTGAATCAATCTTGATGCCTCTATGTCGGATAACAAAACTGAGAAACTTTCCTGAAGATACGCCAAACACACACTTAGCTGGATTCATTTTTAACTGTTTCCTTCTAAGCCGACGAAAGAACGATGTCAAATGTTCATGATGCTCTTGATGATCTCCTAATCTGACCACCAAGTCATCAACATAATATTCAACATGCTTGTGCATCATATCTTGGAAAATATTTTGCATTGCCCTCTGATACGTTGCTCCGGCATTTTAAAGACCAAATGGCATGACTTTGTAACAATAAATTCCCAATGACGTTCTGAATGCTGTTGCTTCTTCATCTTCAAGTGTCATCCTTATTTGATTATACCCTGCGTAACCATCCATGAAGGACATCATAGTGTATTGAGTAGTGTTATCAATCAGTAGCTCCATTATCGGGAGGGGAAAATCATCTTTCAAATAGGCCTCATTTAAATCTCTGAAGTCCACGCACACTCTGACTTGCCCATTTATATTTTTCATCGGGACAATGTTCAATATCCATTTAGGATATTTAACTTCCCTGATAAACCCAACTTTAATTAACTTGGTCACTTCTTCTTCTATCAGGGGAACCAAATTCGGATGAAATCGTCTTTCCGCTTATTTAACAGGTTTTTTCTCTTTGGAGATGTTTAATCGGTGCATTGCCACTGAAGGTTCTAAGCCAAGCATTTCTGCATATGTCCAAGCGAAGACATCCTTATTTTCTTTGAGGAGTCGAACATATTCCTCAGACTCCTCTGCAGAAAGACTGAAAGTAATAAATGTAGTTCTTGGCTTCTCTTCCGTGCCTAGATTTACCTCTTGCAAGCTGTCTATCGTTGGCTGCCCCCCGTCTTCTATCTGTTTCGGTACCATTTCAGGATGTTCAATTGTCTTGGGATCTTCTTCTGATGACTGGTTAACACAGACTGTATTTACTGACGATTCCGCCCCTAACCCTTGAAACCTTCTTCACTTTTCTTGATCAATCCCGATAGGAATTTGGATCCCTTTCCCATCATTCAAGCCAGTGGGCTCTTTGCAATTAAAGCCCATGTTTTTCCTAATTTCTCTACTTTCTGGACTATATTTTTTGAGATCTTGTGGTGTTAGCCTACCGTGATACACATTATTCTCAACCTCTTCCTCGACCCTTGACTCTATCGCAGCATAAAATTCTATTGGTTCTTGATGCTTTGAGCTGGCCTTGACTTGAAATCTTCCTGGAGTAGCCGAGAATGGTTTATTCCTTTCAACATGCGGTAATGGCATTGTGTAATTGGATTGCAAGATCTTTAACTATTCTGGTGACAACAAGGTTAACGACAATTGCCCCGGTTATCTCAGGTGTTTCGGTATAAAATAGAATTTCTTCTTTGTTTCAACAGTCCTGGCTAGCTTTGCTTTATCTGCCTCTCTTTTTAATATTTATTTGAGTATTAGTCGGGACTTTTCTTTCATCATTCTTTTTTTCTTCCTTGGTGAACACTTTATAGTAGCTAGCGTCAGTGAAGAAGGATTCAGCTTCTGTATATGGCTTCGCATCAACCATTACTTTATACTATACTTCATCTTTATAGTACTTGAAGCACTGATGCAAAGTAAAAGGTTCAATGTTGTACTGATGTATCCAAGGCCTTCCCAGAAGGAGATTATATGTCGTCGTGGCATACGACGGCGGTAGTCAGCTCTCCTATTTTAACATTACTGTAATCTTTTCAAGCGCACGTTATCCATCTTAGTTGAAACCTTGTATCATCATGCCACTAGGGCATAGATCTTTCCGGCGGTAACCCAACTTACTCAACATCGATAGTGGCAAGAGATTCACTGTGGACCCATTATCTATCATAATCCGTTTAGCTTTCTTCACTCAGATATGACCTTATATCATTAACGGCCTGTTATGCTCGGCTTCACAAATCAAATCGTCATCAGAAAAGGAAACAATTGGTAAACAATCCTTCTCTTCATTATCTTTTGCATGCTCCATCTCTGCTAGCAGAGTTTCTCTGACATCACGGTCGGACAACGGCTGGACTAAGCTTTGCTGAAATTCTTCTGACAGTTTAAGCGCATCATAAACACTAAGTCGAGATGGAATTCCTTTCAAATGACTCACCACGTCGTAAGTCACCTTCATCATCTCATTCTTATTTTCATTCTGATTATCTTCGTCTTGTCTTTCAGTGGCTTCTTTTCTCATGCCCCCTGCCTTCTGTTTTTCAGGACTTATTATCTTCTTTCCTGATCTCAGGGTGATCATTGATACCTTCTTTACGGCCTTGTGATTTTCTCTCTCCCTTTCATCTTGAGATCTTTCCCTGATCATGAGCGTATTCACCATTGCTAGAGTACTCTTTTCTTTTTCTTCGCTGATTACTATTTCGCCTCTGTTTATCATTCTTTGTATTATACACTTCAGCATATAACAATTTTTCGTCGGATGCCCTATCAGGCTATGACAATGACAGAAATCCTTTTTCCCTAGTCATTGTCACATCTTCAGGACGTTTAGGTTTCGGTAACGACATTGTGCCGGCTTTCAATAGCTGATTCATCATAGGAATAACATCTTCTTTATCGAAGGAGAATCCCTCGTGAGAATTAAGCACTCTGACCCTCTTCGTATCATATCTGTTTCTTGAATGTTGCCACTCTTCTTTATACTCTCGTGTCTTGTCTTTTGAATCCCTTGTGCTTTTATTTCTTTTATCTTGCTCGATAGTATTTACAGACATCCTGCTGGGTATTTCCTAACTGGTTCATGATGAAAGGTTGGCATCTTGTGAGTCATTAATTCTAAAGCATGAGCCTTGGTGGCTAGGTCACGAAAAGTTTGGATATCGACGCTAGTAAGTCCAAATGTGATTCCCGTTTCCATAGAGTTCAGGCACATCTTGACTTATTCTTTTTCTTCTAGTAATTACCTGCACGAAGCTCCTAATGTTTTCCACCTGTCTATGAATTTTCCAACTGGTTCCCCTTCTCTTTACCGTATAGAGGCCAATTCTGTAATACTCACGTCACGTTCTGAAGAGAAGAAGTTTGACATGAAGGCATCTTGCATCTCTTTCCACGTACGTATAGACCCAGGAGCTAGATTAGAATACCTTTAGAATGCTTTGCTCGTTAATGACGACCCGAATAACCACAAGCAATACTGAGGTATTGTAGAGAAATTTCTCATGCTAGTGATGAAGTGCATTAAGTGATCTTCCGGCAATCCTTCCCCGTTGAACTTCTGAAAGTCCGAATGTTCGAAGTTAGCTGGAAAGGGGATATCTTCTACCTTCCTCGAGTATGATGTCTGGTACATTAAACGGCTAGTATTTGCGCGCTCTCTTTCCATTCTGACTGCCTCTTCAACGACTTATCATACGTCGTCTTGTGTTACAGTCCTCACAACCGGAATAGATCCTCTTGATCCTGTCCCTTATGGGTGAGAGTGTTCAGGATGGCTTTCATGTCCATTTATTACACCTGTTGTTGGTGGAGCCACGATTTGGGCCACATTATGTGCAAGAGTTGCTAGTGCTTCCTTGAGGTTTTTGCATTCGTCCATTAGCGCTCTTTGTGCTTCTGTCATTTCATTTATACGATCTTCAGTAGACGGCCCATTTTCCTGATTTTTCTCGGCCATGTGTATTGTGGCTTCTCCACTTTTTAACGAAGCCATAGCTGGAGTAGAGTGAGAGGACTGTGACATCATGGGGCTTACAAAGAGGGGAGGAAGTGGAGTGTCTTGTGACTCTTGTGTACTTCATGTGCTATCGATCGATTGAGGTGATACGGACATCGGCAAACTTGCCTCGGGTGACACGAGCATTGGTGATCCCATCATTGGTCTTTACCCTTTTTCTCCTTCGTCCATCTGCCCCTTGGGGCGATTAAAGTCAGAAAGTTGCACAATGTTAACCGCGGAACTTCTCGTTCGAGATGGGGGGAGCAAGTTCAGGATTTCTTCTAACTGCGTTGCGCGTCACAGGGCCCTTAGCTCTCAACAAAGGCAGGTTTGTTCAGAGATTCCTTACATTTCATGTTCTTGTCCTATGAGTCATTACTAGGGTCCAGTCTTTATCTCCTTCTGACGGAGGAGGTGAAGCAGATATGACCCCATCTGTAACTTGTGCCAAGCTGTTCTTGTTTGTAAGCAGTTGAGTTTTGTATTTCTAAGGCGAGTCCGGCACGTATTCTATCATGAAACCGGTCGGTGTGAAACAGAACCTCACTTTCATCGCAGTAATTGTCATTGAGTGTGATTTGTAGTTTGCTCCAAAAACCTTCAGTGACAAAGTACATTTATAATTAGAATTGCTAGAGTAAATATTCTATCTTAGAGATGAAGGGCGGGTGTTCCCACTGAGAGTCGCCATTTTGGCGTCGGAAGACGCCTAAAGAAATTCCATGAAAGTTCTATGATACCCTCAATGTTATTATTGGAATAATAATAAAAGTACAAAACCAGTGGAGTCACCATTTTGTTTCGAACAAGGAACAAATGCGTTTGATTTTGGGAAATTTATTTTATTCCAATATTGACAATGAGATTTCATACGATAATCATGGCATTATTGATTCTGAGTTCATATACATCCCTTCCAATCCCTTGATTCTAAGATAAAATACTAAACAAATAGTAATTGATAAGATTATATGTCAAATGTTGTTATTGGAATAATAATAAAAGTACATCCCCAGCGGAGTTGCCATTTTGTTTCGAACAAGAAACAAATGCGTTTGATTTTGGGGAATTTATTTTATTCCAATATTGACAGTGAGATTTCGTACGATAATCATGGCATTATTGATTCTAAGTTCATATACATCCCTTCCAATCCCTTGATTCTAAGATAAAATACTAAACAAATGGTAATTGATAAGATTATATGTCAAATCTCAAATTCGGCAGCATTTCAGCGCTATTTCGGTCATCTCCTAAGTACTTAGGAGGAATGTTGAATATAATCAACTAATTTCTCTTTTAAACTTTTCCATTGTGCCAAGGAGAGGGCTTGAAGCAGTGACGGTTGAACTCTAATGATTTCGGCAGCATTTCGACCCCCTTTTGCCTTGGCCACATGATGACCTAGTTGTGCAACCAACGCATTGATTGCACAGTCAGCGCAACACAACGCTCGAGATACGTGATCCGTACATCTCCTTTCCCCAGCTACGCGACCCACGCAACTGACTCTATTCCTTGCCTTCAATTTACCTTCAGAGCTCTAGCTTTCTCCAGAAAACCTTCCGTCCCAAATGAGGATGGGAGTGGGGTATTTATAGGCCTCCACACGTGTCAACCCTCGTTTCTTATGTCATGGGCCCCACCTTGGATCAATTCCAGCCGTTCATCTCGATCGCGTCTGTTTATAGTTGCGCTACCCGTGCAAGGGTAAAGATAGAAGCGTGACCCGAGCGACGGTTGTTCGGGTGCGTGATCTGAGCAAGGTTTGAATGATCTTTTACTCTCGCGCAATGCCTTTTCTGGATGTGTGATGCCTAAGATTCTTTCTACCACTTACGCGAGCGGCGCAATGACTAGTTTGGTTGCGCGATCCGAGCAACATCGTTTATTCCCTTCTTCATTTCTTCAATTTATATGATTTTTTCTTATCCTTGGATTTTACTTTATGATGAGTTTTTATGCTCCAACAGTGTACATCTCTGGGATTATCACCAAACTCTAGTACACTCTACATGCGATCACTGCCCACTGGACGAGCAACCATGCAAGTGGAAGAGACCTCATTATCTGCCTAGCCAGTAGTCAGCCAATATTTACCCGTCACATCGATAGCAGACCCATTTACGAGCTGGTCAAACTCAGCCTAGCTATGCCCCTTACCCTCGGGCAGGTAAGGCCACACCCCCTTCCAACTGACCATGACACATTAGGAGACAGCCTACTAGTATTCGGCACTTAGGTGCTCATGTATCCACTCGATCTAGACATTGGAGCGTCTGCTAGCCATGGAGGTTTAGGGATTTTCACCCAAGGCATCTATGGCACCCCGATGCTAGTAACAGATTTCTGGTGTCCCATCTAACCATCCATGACTTGCCTATGGAGGCTACGTCCCTGATGTCGTTAGGGCGTAAAGTAATCATAATACACAATGTAAGATACATGATTCATACAATCCAGTCATGCATCAATCCTACGCATACCGTGTGCTCATGTGGGACAGTCTCTACCTATCAGGAGTCTCATAACAACCTGCCCAATGACATATGCAATGGTCAACCATATCTCATAACAAATATGCAAATGATGCATATGGGCATGTATTATGATGCTATGCTATCAAATATTCATAATCGGTATCAATAACCGGCATCGATAATCGGCCTAACAAATGGCCTAAGGGAAGGTCACAATGTAGACATTTAACCATTATTACCCATCAATGCTGACATTTAACCAACATCGCTCCTAAGGAGTGACCCTCATAGGACCAAACGTATAGTGTGCCCATGGCCTCACACAAAGGCCTCATACATAATATAATGGGTTGCATACAATCTCGATGGGCCTCATATAATCATAATGGGCCTTACATAAGGGTCTCAAATATCATAATAGGTTGCGACACATGCGCCTAATAGACATCACATGGACCGCATCACATGGACCTATATACATCACAATGGACCGCATCACGGTGGGCCACATACATCATAATGTGCCGCATCATGGTGGGCCATATACAATCTCGATGGGCCACATGCCATGGGCCTTAAATATATCATAATGTGCCTCATATCTTGGCCACAATTACATCATAGTAAACCTTGCCAAATGGGCCACATATACATCAAGTGGGCTACATCAACGGGCCACACCAATAGGCCTCATATACGTCAAGTGAGCCGCATCAACGGGCCGCACCAATGGGCCTCTTATACATCAAGTGGGCCACACCAATGGCCCTCATATGCATCAAGGTGGGCCTCATGGATGGGCCATAAATACATCAAGGAGGCCTCATGGATGGGCCACACATACATCAAGGTGAGCTTCATGGATGGGCAATAAATGCATCAAGTCAGGCCCACCATTCTAGGAGAACTATTTACACCATACATCTATTTTTAGAGAACATTTTAGAAAATTACCTAAAAAATGAATCATCTTGGAAGATCATCTAGACCACACCATTAAATAGTGGTAGAGATGATGATTGGAAAATCATCTGGACCATACTACAAATAGCAGTGGTGATAATGTTTACCACCATTCAAAATTCCCAGGGCCCACCATAACGTATACTTTCTGTCCAATCGATTCATAAGGTCACAAAGGCCTGAATTAAGGGGGGAAAAAAAATTCATACTGATTCAAAACTTCTGCACTCCCAAAAGGGGTTTCAATGATAGACGTTCAACTTACCATTGTTTCTTGAGTGTGGTCTACCTGATAGATCTGCCTCATTTTGTCTCAAGCCTTAAAATGAGCTTGCCAATTGGATGGACGGTTAGGATTTAACACATACATCAAGGGTTGTCCCACCATCTAGCCATCTAGACGGTGTGGATGGATGGTGTGTATAAAATACATACATAATTGTAACACCCTGAAAATCGGGGGTCGTATATAAACTCAACTCCCGAGTTCCAGACCGTCACTTATGCAACAAAAATGATTATGATTCAATGTTGTCTGATTTAAAGCATTCACATGAGTAAAAGTATACCAAAACTGCAATTCATACTTCAGATCCAGTGATAAAAGCAAGCGGAAGACTAAACAATATATATATATCACTGTATGGAAAAACAAAGTAAATCTCATCTGTCTCCAAAGTATGACTACATCTCTGAGTCTCATATACATATACATGAACAAAAATGTAATGTTCAAAATAGTCCCACTGAAGTCCCATCGATCCAGGTCGCCTACGCGAAGCCATCGTGATACTGCATGTACGAGAACTCGTCCTGGTCCTCGTCAAAGTCTGGCTCCACCTCCTGGATCTCAGCCTCACCTGCATCTACAACAGGGTCTGGTGGGTGTTGCAAACACCATCCCGTAACGTGGGAGTGAGTGATCAACTCAGTTGAATCATAGAGCAAGGATTAGCATGTTCACAATTCAATCATGCGATAATAGTAAAGCAGTAAATCAGACAATCCTAATACTGTTGTTAATGCATGATGACATGACGTGATGTATGCCCTCACCGACGATCTCCCTCATGCGGCAACATCTTACGACCGTGGCATGCCACACTCCCTAGAGTGCTCCACATCTTCCAGGCACATGCAATGCTATGGTGATATGATTTTCAAGTTGTTATTAGTCCATTCAAACAGCAGGATTGGGAAACTAAGGTACTTCCCTTGTATCAATCCCAACACAGATCCTGTCTAGGGTCGTCACTCCTAGTAATCTCATACGATGTATATTTCGTAGGTCACTGCAAGGGCTGCCAGGGCTGTTGCTCGCACTCATTGCACCGCTCCCCCATCACCTTATCAATACAGGCCTACTGTACTCTACTGCAACGGAAGGGTCGTCGCCTCCCGTGGACTCAGAATACGTTCGCGGTCACTACAAAGGACTCGTCGCCTGATCAGTGTAGGCCGACAGCTAGAATATAGTGTCCCATACTACCATAATCTGCTCACGAGTCTAGGTGCTCACTGGTCACTACGGGGAGGTTTGTGGCCCCAACGTAGGCCGACGGCTCGACCACGGTGTCCCATACTACCATGCCCGACTCATGAGTCTTCGTGGATCAAGGTACCATGGTTAACAGGGTTTACAATGGTAAGTTCAGTACCCTAGGTTCAAGCAGTTATGACTCATGCAAGGTGAACATACATCGGCCAGTCGGGTTACTTGACGGGCTCGACTAGCGCGATCGCACCTCAAGTCGAACGATATGAAGTGCGTAAAACACTTCGCGTGGCCTAACCACTGCCGCCAACTCCAAACACGAATCACGTTCATCGACGCGTCGTTCGTGGCTATGACCAGTCAGCCACGAATTCGTTCGGTTACCGACCGGCTGGACTAAGTCTAGTCCCAAACACTTATGGAATCACATCAGCAATTTATATATGAGTTTTAGAATTTAAATACAATCATGTGAGCATGTTAACACATGTTATAACATTCAACTTAAGCAAATCTTCAAGCACATATATTCCATGCACGTAATGAAATCATGCATTTAGTCAACATGTAGAAAATCATTTAGGTCAGCATATTAATTGAGAAATCAATCACAAACTATCACATAACATCATTTAGTTCAATACATACTAATACAATCATTTATACAAACACATACACTACACACTTAAGTCTACATATAGCATGTCGACCCGACGTATGCAATTAGGCAAATCTCTTCGCCAAACTAATTATGCATGTATTCCTAACTTCCTAATGCGACAACAAACCATGTCAATCACATCAGCAAAATATGAATGTAAACAGTACTTCCTACAAATGACTAAAATGCCCTAAATCTCATATTCTTCGTTAGTTTACGAAACGGGAAACGGAGAGCATTTTGTACATGTCAAACGGCGATGCTGTCAAGAATCTACTATTAAACGACATTGAAAGCATTAGGAACCGTCAATCAAAGCGTCTAAAATCCTCACCTTATGTCTTGTAGACTCGAGAATTGAAACGGAGCGTATACGCTTCGTCTACGGCGTATAAGGAACCTAATACACAAGATCCATAAGCTACATCACTATGGAAACAAGGAAATCTCAAATCAGCAACCATTTAGGGTATTTGCTTACCTAGAATCGCGGTGAGATCGTCGGGAAAACGGTAGAGGTGTGTTGCTTAAGCACGTGCAACCCGTAGCACAAGTGGCAGGAAGAACTCTCCCACTCTCTCACAATCTCTCACCTTTTTCTCTCTCCCAAGCTAGGGTTTCTCTCAAATTCGGATGGGAGAGAGGAGTGAGGGTTTCAACCCCTTTTATAGCCTAAAACATGCCCAAAATAGGCTTGGGAACAATGTTTACTTGGTGCCTAACCAAATCGGGGCCGTTTCGGTCCAAAAGGGCATTTCTGAAGGTCCCCTGGCCAAATGCGGTCGGACTTAAGCTCATGCATACTGGATCTAACACACATCCAGTTTTCAGACCGGTAGGGTTCCCAGATCGCACGTGGCGGTCCAGTTTCAGTTTAACGGTCATCGCACCAAGATCAGGCCTATAAGTCTCGTGATATGTAATAGATATTTTTCCTGATCCAAGGGTGTAATTTGGCTGTATTCTGACGGTCAGAACGCTTAATACTGATGCATCAAATCGTGTGCCAGATTTGAATTTCAAATTCCAATTCTAACCCTATTCTCACTCTCTTCGGTCCGGGCTCAATGAAATAGCCTGTGATTATCGGTTTGACTTGATTTTCGGAATGAGTGTCAAGTCCAGCTAGGCGGTTCTAACGGTCTAAGATAAGAGGTATCGGACTTTCGACGTGCGGTCTAGATCCAATACAAAGATTCAAAGTGGTCCAGAGAACAAACCTGCTTAGAGTTTGGTCCGAGGTTTTAGAGCATTATAACACCATTGGTTCCACTCGCTTTGGGCCTTGTAGAACGTATTTAAAGTGATCAGGGACCATTTTCCAGCTATTCTAACGTTGCACTAGCTAACCTAGTCATATTTTCTAAAGGAATGAATTCTACGAAATTTCGGGTCGAGTTGGTACTCGAGCCCAAGTACGGATTTTTCATGGGCGTTACAATAATAGTGGGTCCACCGTCCTGGACAGATGGACGGTGGGGATATAAACCACATGCATCATGGTGGTAAGGCCCACGTCTAGTGTCTGGATAGCGTGGATAAAATACTTACATCACAATGGATCCCACCATCCTTACTAGACGATGTGGATATACTCTACACATGCAGGAGGTAGGCCCTATGAATGGATGGCATGGGTGAACACATGCCTCGGGGCGGGACCCATCGTCCCAATAGATTGGACGGTGAGGATGGGACCTATACAGATGAATGGCGAAGGATATATAACACATACCTCGTTATCTCAGACCCAGAGAACTTGCTGACATGGAGCAACAACTGCTACGTATGGGGTCCACATAAGTGGACGGTCTGGATGATCAGACCCCACTTGCTGGCATCCTACAGTAATTGCAGCTGCCAGCTACTGGTTACTGTCCCACCAAAAAAATTGGATGGATGGTTTACGTATAAAGCATGTACATTTTGGTGGGGCAAGATAGCATCGTCCAAAGCACCATTTAAATGGTCTGGACGGTGTGGATGAAATAAATACATCATGGTGTGGCCCTATACCACCATCCAAGCCGGTCCAGCAGATGGACAGCTAGATGCACACATACATTGAGGTGGGTCCTCACTGCTGTGTAGCGTGGATTAAGTGGGCCACACGCCAACACATATAGAGAGAGAGAGATGTGAGAAGGGGAGGGACCCTGCCACTATGGGCCCTCCCTATACAATGCATACATCAAGATGGGTCCCACCATATGTGGGCCCTCAAATATACAAAATTAATAATTTAATATGCTATGAACACCCACCGTTAGATCTTGGACTCCTCTTTCCATCGATGCGCTTTAAAGCTCCAAGGGATGAATTTCAATGGTTGAGATGATCTTTGGAGGGTGGGATTGGGTGGTAAGAAGGTAGGCCACACTTAACTCTTTCTCATGGAGAGCTTGGACGTTCTCTCTCATGATGAGGCTACTTGGGAGTGAAGAGAGAGATGAAAAAGAGAGGTGACGTAAGGGATGGGTGATGGATGGAGAGAGAAAGAGAATTGACTTTAGGGTACTTGTGTAAGAGAGAGGTAAAGTGTAACATCTCAAAAAGATCCATACCAAGACCCGAGTACCACCTCGATCAGAAATCACTTAGGATTAATTCCTTTAGAAATTAAGCGTAAGTTAACTAGCGCTAAGTTAGATTAGTTGTGAAATTAGCACTAATCGCTTTAAATATGTTCTGCAAGACCCAAAACTTACGGATCGTTAACGCAATAATACCCTGAAATCTAGGATCAAACTCTAAACCCGTTTGCTCTCAGGAACCCTTTGAAACTTTGTAATGAATTCTGACCGCACGTCGTGTAACATCCTGAAAAATCGGGGGTCGTGTAGAAACCCAACTCCCGAGTTCCTGAACGTCACTTATGCAACATAAATAATGATAAATGCATGTTGTCTGTAGAATGGCATTAAACAAGATTGAGACTAAGCCAAAACAACATATCATACTCCAGAGACAGTTAAATTAGCAAGCGGAAGACTATGATAAATACATAAAATATATAATTGATTGTAAGTCTCCAGAGTGTGAACATGTTACCAGGTTAATTAAATACATGTATACTCCAAAAATGAAAAGAAAAAAATATACATGAGTGCTCCAAAAATATAAAATGACAAGTGTCAAGACGTCTAATCAACCTTCTTGTAATCCCGTCGATCAGAACACGGAGGAGAAGTCCTCCTCATCATCATACAAGTCCGACTCCGCCTCACAAGAAGTGCCATCATCTACAACTACAACCGGGTCTAGTGGGTGTCCGAAAACACAGTCCCGTAACGTGGGAGTGAGTGATCAACTCAGTGGAATAATAGAGCAAAGATTAGCATGTTATCAAATTATTCACACGTTAATAGTAAAGAAAGCAATCAACCTTCCCTAGTTACTGTTGTTCATGCAAGCATGAAATGACATGATGGATGCCCTTACCGACATACTCTCTCATACGACACCATCTTACGCCCACGGCATGCTTTCTTCCCGCAGTCCTCCACATCTTCCAGGCACATGCAATGCGATATGGATAATGATTACCAAGTTTTTATTAGTCCTTTTCATACAGCAGGATTGGGAAACTAAGGTACCTTCCTTATATCAATTCCAACACAGATCCTGTCTAGGGTCCTCACTCCTAGTAATCTCATACGATGTTATATTTATAAGTCACTGCAAGGGCTGTCAGGGCTGTTGCACGCACTCGTTGCTCCTCTCTCCCATCACCTTATCAATACAGGCCTATTATATCCTTAAGACTACATAAGGACTTGTCACCTCCATGCAGTGTCAGGATAAACTCAAGGTCACTACAAAGGGCTCGTCACCAATCAGTGTAGGCCGACAGCAAGAATATAGTGTCCCATACCACCATAACTGCTCAGAGTAGGGTGCTCACTGGTCACTACGGGGAGGTTTGTGGCCCCAGCGTAGGCCGACAGCTCGACCACGGTGTCCCATACCACCATGCTCGGCTCATGAATCTTTATGGATCAAGTTATCATGGTTAACAGGGTTTTCAATAGTAAGTTCAATACCCTAGGTTCAAGCAGTTATGACTCATACAAGGTGAACATACAATGGCCAGTCGGGTTACTTGAGGGGCTCGACTAGTATGAGCGCATCTCAAGCTGAGCGACATGAAGTGCATAAAACACTTCGTGTGGCCTAACCACTGCCGCCAACCCAAAACACGACTCGCGTTCATCGACGCGTCCTTCGTGAAAATTAGAAACCAACCACGAATTCAATCCATTACCGACTGCCTGGACTAGATCATAGCCCCAAGCATTTGTGTATCAACACTAGTAAGCATATGTGAGTAACAGAACATAATATAAACAATACAAGCATGTTGACACATGTTATATCATACTACGTAAGAAAATTAACCAACACATGCATTCCATATATGTATAATGAAATCGATTCATATAGTCAACATGTGGAAACCATATACATCAGCATATTAATTGATAATTCAATCTCAAAACTAATTCACAACACCATTTACTCAATACCTACTAATACAAACATTCATACAAACACTTAGTCTACACACTTTAGTCTACATAGTGTATGTCGACTCAAAGTGCGCATTAGGGCGAATCTCTTTGCCAAACAGATCATGCACGCATTCCTAATATCATAACATGACAAATAGCCATGGCAAACATTTCAGCAAAATACGAACGTATACTGTATTTCCTAGAAATACCCAAAATGCCCTAAATCTCATATTTCCCGTACGTATACGAAATGGAAAACAGACAGCTTGTTCTACATGTCAAACGGCGTTCTCTTCGACAATATACTATTTAACGACATTGAAAGCTTTAAAATCAGTCAATCAAAGCGTCTAAAATCCTCACCTTAAACCAGAAATTGTGAAACAGAGTTGATTCAGACGATAAGTCTTCGTCAACGGCGGGTACGTTACCTATGGCATGAAACAGGTTAGCTATACCAACACTAAAACTATTCTAAGCTTCAAATCAGGTTAGGGTTAGGATTTCTTACCTAAGAATGGAGCTGAAAACACCAGAATGGCGGTACAGAAGCGGCGGCTATGGAACATGGAGGAGTAGGGAAGAATCCCAGGAGAGAGCTCCAAATCTCCCTCCCTTTCTCTCTCTTTCTCCCTCTCTTTTCTCTCTTCTCTCTCCAAATTCGTATGGAATGAAAAAACAAGGGTTTAAGCCCTTTTTATAAGTCCAAAAGCGAGGAAAATAGACTTGGGGCCAAGGTATACTTATTTTATGTCTAAATACGGACTGTTCCGTCCCAACGGAGCATTTCTTGAGGTCTCCTGGCCGAATGCGGTCGGACTTAAGCTCACCAATACTGGATCCTGCTCACATCAAGTTTTTAGTCCTGTAGTGTTCCCAGATCGCATGTGGCGAACCAGTTTCAGTTCAACGGCTATCGGTACTCGATCAGGGCCACAAGTGCGTTGACATGTAAGGGCCACCTATCCTGATCCGAGGGTAAAATTTGATCAAATTCTGACGGTCAGAACGCTTAGAAAATTTCACGCAAACCTATCCTGATCCGAGGGTAAAATTTGATCAAATTCTGACGGTCAGAACGCTTAGAAAATTTCACGCAAACGACACGTGCTAGATTTCATAAATTATATTAATTTCTAACATTTCTCACACTCTTCACTCTAGACTCCAGGAAATCGTCATGGGATATCATTTGGACTTAATTTTTATGGTGATTGTCATGTCCAACTAGGCGGTCAGGATTGTCTAAGTTCGGGGTAATCAGACTTCCGACGTGCGGTCCAGAGCCGATATAAAGTTTCAAGTTGCTCCCGAGAGTAAACGGGAATAGAGTTTGATCCTAGGTTTTACGGTATTGTATCGTCACCTATTCTATACGTTTTGACTCTAGCAGATCGTATTGAAAGTGATTGGTGAGAATTTCACAGGTCATCTAGTGCAGCGCTTGTTGGATTTCTAAAGGAAGTAGCCTTTAGTGATTTTTGTTTGAGATGAGATTTGAAGGGTAGAGCGAGGGTATTTGGAAACGGAAGAAGAGTTTGGAGGGGTGGTTTTTTCCAAAAATCATAAGTTTGGGAGAGAAAGAAGAGCTTGGGCGGTCATTTTGTGAATGAAGTACCTGATCGGGGAGGTTTTAAGGGACGACCCACACCTAGGGGAGATACCCTACCCCTCAAAATGCGTCGGCCCGAAGCTCGGACTCAGCCACCTCACCGGTGAAATCGTAATCCAGCGATGCCGGCCATATGGGCTGGTTTCCCCCTGCACTGGAGGTCCCAAATATATGTGGGGCCTACCTTGGATCATTGTGGATTAGCGTGGGTGGGCTCACGACTCCGTTTGGGGCATTTCGGGGCCAATTTGCAAAAAAGAATGAATTTCTATGATGTATAGCATATGATTTTGGGGTAGGAGACGCTAATCTATCCAAATAACCTATCTATTTTGTTAGATTCCAAAAGGTTAAGGGTAGAAACCCATTTTACCCATTTATTTACTATTCACGATAATTTTTAGCTTCTTCATCATTAATACCCTAAGATTGGTGTTCTTTACTATTTAAACTTGAGGAGTCATGTCTAATATGAAAGTACTTGGAGAAATTTGAAGAATGAAGTGGTGAAAGGTGAGTTTTGAAGGAAATGGATTGAAAAGCGATTTCTTTGGCTTTGGGATTGAGCTATGAAAGTGATAGGGTTGATCCATTTCCTAAGGACGTCTAACCCCAAGTTGGTAAAATCTAGGGTGTTACAATCTACCACCCTTAAAAATAATTTCCTCCCCGAAATTGGCTAAGGGTAATGAGTAAAAATCCTATTATTCCGTTCGCCCAAGATTTATTGATTTCAAGTTTATATGCATGGTAGGGTGTCTACTATCTATGCTAGTCTGATGCATTTTAGTCTATCCTCCTAAAATCATACTCTTTATTTCTTACTTATACCCTGATGGTTTGCTACAATTCATTGCTTTATCTATTTGGAGTCTTGACGACGATTCCCATCTACTTAGAGTAAAATATATGTTTTCAATGGTCGACCAATACGAAGAAACGGTTGTAATGGGCTTGATCCCAATACTTTGATTATCTACCTTGCCAGGGTAGATGGCTCAATGTATCCCTTCCTAACACTGGTGGATCCGGGTCTTCTGCTCGGCTAAACAGTGAGTCCATTGGTAGCCATCCAGGATTGAGAATTGGGTCAAGCTGTGAATGCTTCGCAATCATATATTTCAGTTAACTCCGTATAGTCCGATCACTCCAAAGCTTAAGGAATGCCCATCACTGAAAGGTTGAAATTTCCTATTTGGATCTTGGCTTAATTTATATCCATGGTGGGAGTTAGGGATTTCTACCTTTTCGTCTAACCTGGACCAGCTTCTTTCGATCCTGGGCCAGTGGGGAGAGGACCAACCACGGTTCGCTGCGCAGTTCTAACTCAACTATTGTATTAGCTGACTTTACTAGATTGGGCTCATAAGGTTCTACCCCCCTTAAAAATTACTTCTACTCTAAAGGCTCAAGGATCCATGTCCTGATCCATATGTCAGAACAAGGCATAATTTAGGACTTCTCTTGGGTGTTGTGGTTAATTCCAGGGTCGGGTGTGAGTTTGTGGCAAGATATCTATACCCTATCGGCTAAATGTTCTTAATACTTTCCAATGGCGAATTAACAAACTTTTGGTTGTAAGTAGTCGGGCCAACATGGAAGAAAAGTTGCGTAGTAGGTCTGAGTCGGATACATAGACTTTCTGCCTAGACTCTGACAGAAAATTCATCATATCAGTTCTTAATCCTAGCCGATGCCGATCTTCTGCTTGATCAGAGCATTGGATTCATTGGCAACTACTAGGATTCAGAAGTCAATTCAAACTACGAATACTTCGCTTATATATGTAATTCCTTTATTCTGCATTCCCGAATGTAATAAGTCCTTGGGAAGACAATTATAAGGGGGTGTATTGATTTGACCTATTACTAATTCTAAGGGATTTATAAGTTCTCTCCAAGCGGGAATAGTTTCTAATCAAACAACCTCCCTAAGAGTTATTAAAGAAGCCTATAAGTATTATGGGGATTCAACGAAAGAATGAGGTCTCACTTCAACCTAATCGAGCCGACTAACTAAGTCTATATTTCACTATCTTAGCAAAATCAGTCTTTTACATTCCTTAATAACTAGTAGCCTAGTCTTAACTTATGGGTAGTGGTAATCCACTAGTTGTAATCTAAAGTCTACGCTCATAAGCGAGATGATTTGATATCATTTCTGATACACGGAATTTATTTTATCACTTAGGGTGAAAGGTCACCTAATTGAAATTGAGTTGCCCAAACCTAAACGTAACTGCGCTCGAGCACTACACATATGCTCATATCAACTAAGGAAGTCCTAGGGTTTACATCATTAATTTATTAGATTTCCTATACTATCAGATCTTTCTAAATCTAGGAATACCAACTCTAGGTCCAAAATTCTAAGGGCCTGTTTGGGCTAGTGGTATGAAGTTGTATTAAATGGATAGCATTGCTAATCCCACCTCGGGATTAGGAATGACATATTTGGTAGGAGGGTGGGAGGGGATTAAAATCGATTCATAGACTTTGGAAAATGAGTCTTGTGTTGGGAAGTAGGAGATGGGATTTCCAAATCCCAAGATGAAGAATTTCTTAGTGAAATTTGAAAGGAATCCTGGGATTTATCTTTAATTATATATGTTCTGAACATGGTGTTAGAAACCATGGGATACACCTAATCTAGGGGCAATACCTGACACATGCATCTATTCTTCGTTAGTTAATCTCGCTCGTCGACAAAAGTTGGGATTCTAATATGGTTTCTAGATTCCATCGCCCCTTTCCTAAGTCAGAGTGCATAGGTGTGCGTTGTGTTAGCATAACCCAGGTCGGGTTTAATCCAAATCATGCTCTGATACCATCTGTAACATCCCAAAAAATTGGAGGTCGTGTAGAAACCCAACTTTCGAGTTTCAGAACGTCACTTATGCAACATAGATAATGATAAATGCATGTTTTCTGTAGAATGGCATTAAACAAGATTGAGACTAAGCCAAAACAGCATATCATACTCCAGAGACAGTTAAATTAGCAAGCGAAAGACTGTGATAAATACATAAAATATATAATTAATTGTAAGTCTCCAGAGTGTGAACATGTTACCAGGTTAATTAAATACATGTATACTCCAAAAATGGAAAGAAAAGAATATACATGAGTGCTCCAAAAATATAAAATGATAAGTGTTAAGGCGTCTAATCAACCTCCCTGTAATCCCGTCGATCAGAACACAGAGGAGAAGTCCTCCTCATCATCATACAAGTCCGGCTCCGCCTCACAAGCAGCGCCATCATCTGTAACTATAACCGGATCTGGTGGGTGTCCGGAAACACCGTCCCGTAATGTGGGAGTGAGTGATCAACTCAGTGAAATAATAGAGCAAATATTAGAATGTTATTAAATCAATCACGCCTTAATAGTAAAGTAAACAATCAACCATCCCTAGGTACTGTTGTTAATGCAAGCATGAAATGACATGATGGATGCCCTCACCGACATACTCCCTCATACGGCACCATCTTACGCCCGCAGCATGCTTTCTTCCCGTAGTGCTCTACATCTTCCAGGCACATGCAATGCGATATGGATAATGATTACCAAGTTGTTATTAGTCCTTTTCATATAGTAGGATTGGGAAACTAGGGTACCTTCCTTATATCAATCCCAACACAGATCCTGTCTAAGGTCGTCACTCCTAGTAATCTCATACGAGGTTATATTTATAGGTCGCTGCAAGGGCTATTGCACGCACTCGTTGCTCCTCTCCCCCATCACCTTATCAATACAGGCCTATTATATCCTTAAGACTACATCAGGACTCGTCGCCCCCATGCGGTGTCAAGATAAACTCAAGGTTACTGCAAAGAGCTCGTCACCAATCAGTGTAGGCCGACAGTAAGAATATAGTGTCCCATACCACCATAATTTGCTCAGAGTAGGATGCTCACTGGTCACTACGGGGAGGTTTGTGGCCCCAGCGTAGGCCGACAGCTTGACCACGGTGTCCCATACACCATGCCCGGCTCATGAGTCTTTATGGATCAAGGTACTATGGTTAACAGGGTTTTCAATGGTAAGTTCAGTACCCTAGGTTCAAGCAGTTATGACTCATACAAGGTGAACATATAATGGCCAGTCGGGTTACTTGAGGGGCTCGACTAGTATGAGCGCATCTCAAGCTGAGCGACATGAAGTGCATAAAACACTTCGTGTGGCCCAACCACTGCTGCCAACCCAAAACACGACTCGCGTTCATCGACGCGTCCTTCGTGGCAATAAGAAACCAACCACGAATTCAATCCATTACCAACTGCCTGGACTAGATCATAGCCCCAAGCATTTGTGTATCAACATCAGTAAGCATATGTGAGTAACAGAACAGAATATAAATAATACAAGCATGTTGACACATGTTATATCATACTACGTAAGAAAATCAACCAACACATGCATTCCATATATGTATAATGAAATCGATTCATATAGCCAACATGTGGAAACCATATACATCAGCATATTAATTGAGAATTCAATCTCAAAACTAATTCACAACACCATTTACTCAATACCTACTAATACAAACATTCATACAAACACTTAGTCTACACACTTTAGTCTACATAGCGTATGTCGACTCAAAGTGCGCATTAGGGCGAATCTCTTCGCCAAACAGATCATGCACGCATTCCTAATATCATAACATGACAAATAGCCATGGCAATCATTTCAGCAAAATACGGACGTATACTGTATTTCCTACAAATACCCAAAATGCCCTAAATCTCATATTTCCCGTATGTATACGAAATAGAAAACAGACAGCTTGTTCTACATGTCAAACGGCGTTCTCTTCGACAATCTACTATTTAATGACATTGAAAGCTTTGAAATCAGTCAATCAAAGCGTCTAAAATCCTCACCTTAAACCAGAAATTGTGAAACGGAGTTGATTCAGACGATAAGTCTTTGTCAACGGCGGGTACGCTACCTATGGCATGAAACAGGTTAGCTATACCAACACTAAAACTATTCTAAGCTTCAAATTAGGTTAGGGTTAGGATTTCTTACCTAAGAATCGAGCTGAAAACACCGGAATGGCAGTGAAAAAGCGGCGGCTATGGAACATGGAGGAGCAGGGAAGAATCCCAGGAGAGAGCTCCAAATCTCCCTCCCTTTCTCTCTCTTTCTCCCTCTCTTTTCTCTCTTCCCTCTTCAAATTCGTATGGAATGAAAGAGCAAGGGTTTAAGCCCTTTTTATAAGTCCAAAAGTGATGAAAATAGACTTGGGGCCAAGGTATACTTATTTTATGTCCAAATACGGACTGTTCCGTCTCAACGGAGCATTTCTAGAGGTCCCCTGGCCGAATGCGGTCGGACTTAAGATCATGGATACTGGATCCTGCTCACATCAAGTTTTCAGTCCGGTAGTATTCCCAGATCGCACGTGGCGGACCAGTTTCAGTTCAACGGCTACTGGTACTCGATCAGGGCCACAAGTGCGTTTACATGTAAGGGCCACCTATCCTGATCCGAGGGTAAATTTTGATCGAATTCTGACGGTCAGAAAGCTTAGAAAATGTCACACAAGCGACACGTGTCAGATTTCATAAATTATATTAATTTCTAACATTTCTCACACTCTTCACTCTAGACTCAAAGAAATCATCGTGGGATATCATTTGGACTTGATTTTTGAGGTGATTGTCAAGTCCAACTAGGCGGTCAGGATTGTCTAAGTTCGGGGTAATCGGACTTCCGACGTGCGGTCCAGAGCTGATACAAAGTTTCAAGTTGCTCCCGAGAGCAAACAGGAATAGAGTTTGTTCCTAGGTTTTACGGTATTGTAGTGTCACCTATTCTATACGTTTTGACTCTAGCAGATCGTATTGAAAGTGATTGGTGAGAATTTCACAGGTCATCTAGTGCAGCGCTAGTTGATTCTCGTTGGATTTCTAAAGGAAGTAGCCTTTATTAATTTTTATTTGAGATGAGATTTGAAGGGTAGAGTGAGGGTTTTTGGAAACGGAAGAAGGAAGAGTTTGGAGGGGTGGTTTTTGCCAAAAAATATATGTTTGGGAGAGAAAGGAGAGCTTTGGGGGTCACTTTGTGAAGGAAGTACCTGATCGGGGAGGTTTTAAGGGACGGCCCACACCTAGGGGAGGTACCCTACCCCCCAAAATGCGTCGGTCCGAAGCTCGGACCCAGCCTGGCCCGTTGACCGGCGAGGTCCTCGCCGGTGAAATCGTAATCCGGCGATGCCGATCATATGGGATAGTTTTCCCCTGCCCTGGAGGTCCCAAATATATGTGGGGCCCACCTTAGATCATTGTGGATTAGCGTGGGTGGGCCCACGACTCCGTTTGGGGAGTTTCGAGGCCAATTTACAAACTGAAATGAATTTCTGTAGCGTATAGCATATGATTTTAGGGTAGGAGACGCTAATCTATCCAACTAACCTATCTATTTTGTTAGATTCCAAAAGGTTAAGGGTCGAAACCCATTTTACCCATTTATTTACTATTCACGGTAATTTTTAGCTTTGGTATTGTTCTTCATCATTAATACCTAGGATTGGTGTTCTTTACTATTTAAACTTGAGGATTCGTGTCTAATATGAAAGTACTTGGAGAAATTTGAAGAATGAGGTGGTGAAAGGTGAGTTTTGAAGGAAATTGATTGAAAAGCGATTTCTTTGGCTTTGGGATTGAGCTCTAAAAGTGATAAGGTTGACCCATTTCCTAAGGATGTCTAACCCCAGGTTGAAAAAAATCTGGGGTGTTACAAGTCGTGAGTTTGGTAGCAATGAACTTAGACCATTATGACCGCATTATTGGACTTGACTACCACCCCGAAAATCAAGTTCAAATGATGTCCTAGGACTATTTCATTGAGCTTGGAGCAAGGAGTGTGAGAAAGAGTAGAATTCTTTATAAATTAAATGTGATTTAAATAAATCTGGCACGTGTCACTTGCGGGTTAATTATAAGCATTCAGACCGTTGAAATTTGATCCAAATACGCCCTCGGATTAGGGAACATTTCCCACTCATGTCAGTGTACTTGGAATCCCTGATCGAGTCTCAGTGACCGCTGAACTGAAACTGGTCCGCCACGTGCAATCTGGAAACCCTATCGAACTGAAAACTTAAGGTGATCAGGATCCAACATCCATAAGCTTAAGTCCGACCGCATTCAGTCAGGGGACCTCCATAAATGTTCTTTTGGATCGAAAAAGACCCGATTTGTCTATAACCCAAGTATACCTTGGTTTAAAGTCTAAATATGTGAGTTTCTAACCTATTTAAGGATCTTAAACCCTCTCACATCCCTCTCATACGAATTTGCAAGAAACCCTAGGAAAGAGAAGAGAGAAAAGAGAAATTGTGTGAGAGTTGTGAGGGAAAGTTCCTATCACTCGATCCTGCTACTACACGTGCTTAGCCATCGTGTTCTAATCACTCTTTCGTTGATTTTGACTTCATTCTATATAAGAAAACTCTAACCTTAACCTGTTTTAGGAATTCTGTCGATACAGGTATCGAAGTAGCTGACTTATCTTGTGAAATAGGTCGTCATATTGACGTTGGCAAAGCATAGTGTTTCTATTCGATCCGTTACACTTCTACGGCGTAAGGTGAGGATTTTAGATTCTTACGTTATCTGTTTTCAAAGCTTTCAATGTCGTTTAATAGTAGATTATCGACAAGGATGCTGTTTGACATGTAGAACATGCTGTCTGTTTTCCATTTTGATTACGTATGAAGAATATGAGATTTAGGATATTTTAAGTATTTGTAGGAAATACTGTATACGTACATATTTTGCTAATATGATTGCCATGTGTATTTGTCGTGTACCTATGCTAGTTATGCGTGTATGATCTGTTCGACGAAGAGATTTGCCATAATGCACATTATTGGACGACATACACTATGTAGGCTAATGTGTGTAGGATAACTGGTTATATAAAGTTTTGCATAAGTATTGAGTAAATGTTGTTGTGGTTTAGCGTTGAGACTGGATTCTCAATTAATATGATGATGTACATGATTTTCCTCCATGTTGTTATATTAAATTGATTTCCTTATATATATGAAATGCTTGTGTTTGGTTGATTTGCTTATGTTGTATGTTATAACATGTTGCTAACATGCTTGGATTAATGATGTTTCATTTATGTCACTCTCATATGATCACTGATGTAGATTACAAGTGCTTGGGGCTATATTCTAGTCCAGGAGTCGGTAACAGATTTGAATTCATGGTTGGCTTCTATTCGCCACGAAGGACGCGTCGATGAACCCGAGTCGTGCTTTAGTTGACGGCAGTGGTTAGGCCACACGAGGTGTTTATGCAATTCATGTCGTTCAGCTTAAGGTGCGCTCGTACTAGTCGAGCTCGTCAAGCGACCCGACTGACCAATGTATGTTTACCTTTTATTGGTCATAACTACTTGAACCTAGGGTACTGAACTTACCAGTGATAACCCTGATAACTATGGTACCTTGATCCATTAAGACTAATGAGCCGGGCATGGTGGTATGGGACACCGTGGTCGAGTTGTCGGCCTACGCTGGGGCCACAAACCTCCCCGTAGTGACCAGTGAGTACCTTAGACTCATGAGCCGATTGTGGTGGTATGGGACACTACATTCAAGCTGTTGGCCTACTCTGATTGGTGATGAGCCCCTTGCAGTGACCTCGAGTGTATTCTGAGTCTACGTGAGGCGACGACCCTTCCGTAGCAACAAGAGTACAACTAGGCCTGTATTGATAAGGTGATGGGGAAGCGGTGCAACGTGTACGAGCAACAGCCCTGGCAGCCCTTACAGTGACCTAGAAATATATCATCGTATGAGACTACTAGGAGTGACGACCCTAGACAGGATCTTTGTTGGGAATGATATAAGGAAAGTACCTTAGTTTCCTAATACTTCTGTTTGAAAGGACTAATAACAACTCGGTAATCATATCCATATCGCACTGCATGTGCCTGGAAGATGTGGAGCACTAAGGGAAGAAAGTATGTCATGGACGTAAGATGGTGTCGCATGAGGGAGTATGTTGGTGAGGGCATGCATCATTGCTGCATCTCATACTTACATTAATAACAGTATCTAGGAATGTTTGATTGTTTGCTTTACTATTATCACGTGATTGATTTGATAACATGCTAATCTTTGCTCTATGATTCCACTGAGTTGATGTAACACCCTGAAAATCGGGGGTCGTGTATAAACTCAACTCCCGAGTTCCAGACCGTCACTTATGCAACAAAAATGGTTATGATTCAATGTTGTCTGATTTAGAGCATTCACATGAGTAAAAGTATACCAAAACTGCAATTCATACTTCAGATCCAGTGATAAAAGCAAGCGGAAGACTAAACAATATATATATCACTGTATGGAAAATCAAAGTAATCTCAGCTGTCTCCAAAGTATGACTACATCTCTGAGTCTCATATACATGTAAATAGACAAAAGAATAAGTTCAAAATAGTCCCACTGAAGTCCCCCTCGATCCAGGTCGCCTACGGGAAGCCGTCATGATACTGCATATACGAGAACTCATCCTGGTCCTCGTCATCATCTAGCTCCACCTCCTGGATCTCGTCCTCACCTGCAACTACAACAGGGTCTGGTGGGTGTTGCAAACACCATCCCATAACGTGGGAATGAGTGATCAACTCAGTGGAATCATAGAGCAAAGATTAGCATGTTCACAATTCAATCACGCGATAATAGTAAAGCAGTAAATCAGACAAATCCTAATACTGTTGTTAATGCAAGATGATATGACGTGATGTATGCCCTCACCGACGATCACCCTCATACGGCAACATCTTACGACCGCGGCATGCCACACTCCCTAGAGTGCTCCACATCTTCCAGTCACATGCAATGCTATGGTGATATGATTACCAAGTTGTTATTAATCCATTCAAACAGCAGGATTGGGAAACTAAGGTACTTCCCTTGTATCAATCCCAACACGGATCCTGTCTAGGGTCGTCACTCCTAGTAATCTCATACGATGCACATTTCGTAGGTCACTGCAAGGGCTGCCAGGGCTGTTGCTCGCACTCGTTGCACCGCTCCCCCATCACCTTATCAATACAGGCCTACTGTACTCTACTGCACGGAAGGGTCGTCGCCTCCCGTGGACTCAGAATACACTCGCGGTCACTACAAAGGGCTCGTCGCCTGATCAGTGTAGGCCGACAGCTAGAATATAGTGTCCCATACCACCATAATCTGCTCACGAGTCAAGGTGCTCACTGGTCACTACGGGGAGGTTTGTGGCCCCAGCGTAGGCCGACAACTCGACCACGGTGTCCCATACCACCATGCCCGGCTCATGAGTCTTCGTGGATCAAGGTACCACGGTTAATAGGGTTTACAATGGTAAGTTCAGTACCCTAGGTTCAAGCAGTTATGATACATACAAGGTGAACAAACATCGGCCAGTCGGGTTACTTGACGGGCTCGACTAGTGCGATCGCATCTCGAATTGAACGACATGAAGTGCGTAAAACACTTCGCGTGGCCTAACCACTGCCGCCAACTCTCAACACGAATCACATTCATCGACGCGTCGTTCGTGGCTATGACCAGTCAGCCACGAATTCGCTCGGTTACCGACTGCCTGGACTAAGTCAAGTCCCACACATCTATGGAATTACATTAACACTATACAAAGGTATTGGAATTGAAATACATCATGTGAGCATGTTAGCACATGTTATAACATTCAACTTAAGCAAATCTTCCAGGCATACTTCCCATGCATATTCAACTTAAGCAAATCATCAAGGCATACTTTCTATGCATGTAATGCGATCATGCATAAGGTCAACACGTAGGAAATCATTTAGGTCAGCATATTAATCATGAAATCAATCTCAAACTACTACATAACAACATTTAATTCAATACATACTAATACAAGCATTTATACAAACACATACACTACACACTTAAATCCACATATAGTATGTCGACCCAAAGTGCGCAACTTGGCGAATCTCTTCGCCAAACTGATTATGCAATCATTCCTAACTCTCTAATGCAGCGACAAACCATGTCAATCACGTCAGCAAAATATGCATGTAGACCGTACTTCCTACAAATGACTAAAATGCCCTAAATCTCATATTCTTCGTTAATTTACAAAACGGGAAATGGAGAGCATTTTGTACATGTCAAACGGCGATGCCGTCAAGAATCTACTATTAAACGACATTGAAAGCGTTGGGAACCGTCAATCAAAGCGTCTAAAATCCTCACCTTATGTCTTGTAGACTCGGAAATTGAAACGGAGCGTATACGCTTCGTCTACGGCGAGTAAGGAGCCTAATACACAAGATCCATAAGCTACATCGCTATGGAAACAAGGAAAACTCAAATCAACAACTATTTAGGGTTTTTACTTACCTAGGATCGCGGTGGAATCGCCGGGAAAGCGGTGGAGGTGTGTTGCTTAAGCACGTGAAATGCGTAGTACAAGTGGCAGGAAGAACTCTCCCACACTCTCACAATCTCCCACCTTTTTCTCTCTCCCAAGCTAGGGCTTCTCTCAAATTCGGATGGAAGAGAGGAGTGAGGGTTTCAACCCCTTTTATAGCCTAAAACATGCCCAAAATAGGCTTGGGAACAATGTTTACTTGGTGCCTAACCAAATCGGGGCCGTTTCGGTCCAAAAGGGCATTTCTGAAGGTCCCCTGGCCAAATGCGGTCGGACTTAAGCTCATGCATACTGGATCTAGCACACATCCAGTTTTCAGACCGGTTGGGTTCCCAGATCGCACGTGGCGGCCCAGTTTCAGTTTAACGGTCACCGCACCAAGATCAGGCCTATAAGTCTCGTGATATATAATAGATATTTTTCCTGAAGGGTGTAATTTGGCTGTATTCTGACGGTCAGAACGCTCAATACTGATGCGTCAAATTGTGTGCCAGATTTGAATTTCAAATTCCAATTCTAACCCCATTCTCACTCTCTTCGGTCCGGGCTCAATGAAATAGCCTGTGATTATCGGTTTGACTTGATTTTTGGAATGAGTGTCAAGTCCAGTTAGACGGTTCTAACGGTCTAAGATAGGAGGTATCGGACTTTCAACGTGCGGTCTAGATCCAATACAAAGATTCAAAGTGGTCCAGAGAACAAACCGGTTTAGAGTTTGATCCGAGGCTTTAGAGCATTATAGCACCCTTGGTTCCACTCGCTTCGGGCCTTGTAGAACGTATTTAAAGTGATCAGGGACCATTTCCCAACTATTCTAACGTTGCACTAGCTAACCTAGTCATATTTTCTAAAGGAATGAATTCTACGCAATTTCGGGTCGAGTTGATACTCGAGCCCAAGTATGGATTTTTCACGGGCGTTACAATCTACCCCCCTTAACAAATAATTTCGTCTTCGAAATTTTGTACCTTTTCATACTCCTCGAGAAGCTGTGGGTAGTTCTTTCTGATCTCGGCTTCTGTCTCCCAAGTAGCCTCCTCCTCAGTATGATGCGTCCATAGTACCTTCACAAGGGGAATCACCTTGCTACGCAGTACCTGCTCCTTCCGGTCTAAGATGCGTGTCGGTCGCAGGATATAAGTAACATCCTCTCCTAACTGCACCTGCTCCCATTTGATGATATGGGAAGGATCAGCAACGTACTTCTTCAGCATAGAAACATGAAATACGTTGTGGACGCTCGCGAGGGGCGTGGGTAACGCCAATCGGTAAGCCACTGTTCCCACACGATCGAGGATCTGAAATGGACCAATGAATCGCGGTGCCAGCTTCCCCTTCTTCCCGAACCGAAGGACTCCCTTCATAGGGAAAACTCGCAAAAACACATGATCCCCAACTGTGAACTCTAGTGGCCTCCGCCTCGTATCGGCGTAGCTCTTCTGTCTGCTCTGCGCTGTAAGGAGCCGACGTCGAATAATATCGATTTTCTCTGACGTCGCCTGCACCAACTCTGGGCCAATCAAGCTACGCTCACCGACCTCTAACCAGCAATGCGGTGCGTGACAAGGTCGCCCATACAGCGCCTCATAAGGTGCCATGCCGATACTCGCCTGGAAGCTATTGTTGTACGCAAACTCCGCATATGTAAGACAGTCATCCCAACTGTCCTTGAAGTCCAATGCGCAAGCTCGCAACATGTCCTCCAAGATCTGGTTCACTCGCTCCGTCTGTCCGTCCGTCTGTGGGTGGAAGGAAGTACTGAACTTCAACTTCACACCCATAGCCTCCTGAATGCGAGTCCAGAAAATAGAAGTGAACCGCGTGTCTCTGTCCGACACGATCTCCAACGGAACTCCATGCAGACGCATGATCTCTCTAATATACAATCTAGCCAGCTCGTCTGCAGAGTTCGTAACTCTGATCGGTAGGAAGTGCGCCGACTTCGTCAATCGGTCGACGATCACCCAAATGGAATCATGCCCCTTCCTCGTCTTCGGCAACCCAGAAATGAAGTCCATGGAAATGAAATCCCACTTCCACTCTGCAATCGGCATAGGCTGCAAAAGTCCAGGTGGTCGGCGATGCTCTGCCTTCACCTGCTGACAAGTGAGACAACGGGACACGAACTCAGCAATGTGGGTCTTCATACCTTCCCACCAATACGTCCTCTTCACGTCACGATACATCTTCGTGCTGCCTGGATGCATCGCGAGTCTAGTAGAATGCGCAGCCTCGAGAATCTCTCGTCTCAAGTCAGGGACATCAGGAACGCATAGGCGGCCACGGTAACGTAAGCCCCCATCCATACCAACTCGCCAGTCGGCGTCAGCATCATCACTAGCCTGCTCTCGAAGCTCAGTAAGATGCGCGTCGTCCCTCTGCGCCTCGATGACACGGTCATCGATCTGGGATCGCATCTGTACATGTGCGATGAACTCAAATGGCCTGCTCAAAGTCTCGCAAAAACTCCACCATATCCCACTCGGCAACCATCAGAGGAGCCGCAAACTCTATCGCCTTCTTGCGGCTCAACGCATCAGCCACAAGGTTCGCCTTCCCAGGATGGTAAGAGACTTCAAACTTGAAGTCCTTCAGCGTCTCCATCCATCGCCGCTGCCTCATATTCAAGTCCCGCTGCGTGAATATGTACTTGAGGCTCTTGTGGTCGCAAAAGAGCTCGAACTCCTCTCCGTAGAGGTAATGTCTCCAGAGTCTCAGTGCGAATATCACGGCTGCCAACTCCAGGTCGTGTGTAGGGTAATTCTCCTCGTGCTTCCTTAATTGTCTCGAGGCATACGAAATTACCCTGTCCCTCTGCATAAGGACACAACCTAAACCAACGCTAGACGCGTCAGTGTATATAGTGTATTTAACCCCTTACTCTGGCAATACTAGCACAGGGGCGGACGTAAGTCTATCCTTCAGCTCCTGAAAAGCTGACTCCGCCTTATCATTCCAGGCGAACTTCACGTCCTTCCGTGTCAACTGAGATAAGGGTCTCGCGATCTTCGAGAAGTCCCGAATGAAGCGCCGATAGTAGCCAGCGAGACCCAAGAAACTCCTCACCTCAGTGACAGAACCAGGATGCTCCCAGTCCTGCACCGCAGCTACCTTAGACAGGTCAACTGCCATGCCATCCTTGGACACCACGTGTCCTAGGAACTTCACCTCCTGCTTCCAGAAGTCGCACTTCTTATACTGTGCGAACAACTGATGCTGTCTGAGCGTATCAAGGACCAAACGCAAGTGCTCCTCATGCTCCTCTCGACTCCTAGAGTATACCAAAATGTCGTCGATGAAGACAACGACGAATCGATAGAGGAAAGGCCGCAATACCCTGTTCATCAGATCCATGAACACGGCCGGTGCGTTCGTGAGACCGAACGACATCACAAGGAACTCGTAATGACCAAAACTGGTCCTGAATGCTGTCTTCTGCACGTCCTCATCTCTGACGCGCAGCTGATGATATCCTGACTGAAGATCAATCTTCGAGAAGTACTGCGCTCCTCTCAACTGATCAAACAAGTCATCGATCCTGGGCAAAGGGTACTTGTTCTTCACCGTGAGCTGGTTCAGCCTGCGATAATCAATACACAATCGCAGCGAACCATCCTTCTTCTTCACGAACAAGACCGGTGCTCCCCAAGGAGACACGCTAGGCCGTATAAAGCCAAGCTCTAGCAGGCCATCAATCTGCGTCCTCAACTCCTCCATCTCACATGGTGCCATGCGATACGTCGGCAGTGAGACGGGTGTAGAACCCGGAATCAGATCGATAGTGAAATCGATCTCACGTCGGGGCGGCAAACCAGGGATCTTCCTGAACAGATCCCCGAACTCAGAAACAACTGGCGTCTGCTCAAGTACCTGGGCACCAGCGTCGCGCAATAGAGTGGCGTAGCTAAGAATGCGGAAAGAAAGATTTACCCGCACTGAAAATGTGAAAGGTGTGCCCTCAGGCTCGTACACCGTCACCACACGAGCCTCGCAGTCAATCTCGGCTCTCGCTGCAGTCAACCAGTCCATGCCAAGAATGACGTCGAGATATACGAGCGAGGGATCGACGACCAGATCAAGAGTCATCGTCCTGCCACCCAGATCAACTAAACAACCCTCACACATCTGGGTGACATCCGAATAATCTCCATGAGCTACAAGGACTCGCACGCTATCCATAGTGATAGTCTGCAACCCAAGACGTCTGACTACGGCACGCGATATCAAAGAAATCGTGGAACCAGTGTCCACCATGACAAGAACGGGAGTACCTCCGATATGGCCCGTGACCTCGAAGGCTGAATGCTGGAAAGTCGGCGTCGTAGCTGCCTCAGTGGTCAGTGCATGAACTCGAGCCTGCTGTGGCCGGTTCGGCCGCTGTGTCAAGGGCCGTGGGGGCTGTCGAATCTGCGATACTGTGGGTCTGAAAGAGGGATGCGCAGGAGCTGACCGTATAGGCGGTGCTGATATCGCCTGTGGACGTACACGATCAATCTTCTGCGGCGGTGAGAACCCACTGTCCCGCATCCTCGAAAAGCAACTCTGCGCTAGGTGACCCGTCCTCCCACAGTATGTGCATGATAAATCAGGGCGCCGAAACGGTCCTACTGGCGCCGTGGTCCTGGTAGGAGGATCAATGCGAGGCCTCTTGCCCGCGAAGGGCCTGTCTGGCAAATCCGGTCGCGGCCTAGAAGTAGTCGGGCCTCGAGATCGCACAAGTCGATCCACGTCCTGCTCTGCCCGCATGGACATGTGAACCAACTCTGCATAGGAGGGAAAACTGACACAGCACATCTTCGACCGAATATCCGGTCGTAAGCCCTCCAAAAAGCGCCGTATGCGCATCTGCTCATCAGCTAGAATCGTCGGGACATACCTGCCCAACTCTGTGAACCGATGCTCATACTCGGTAACCGTCATCGCTGCCTGCCTGAGACGGAGAAACTCATTCTCCCTCTCGTGCCTGTAGGTCTGGGGATAATACTTCTCATGGAAGCGGAACTCGAATGCTGCCCATGTCCACACGAAATCTGCGGCAACAGTCCGCAATATGCTATCCCACCACATACTGGCCTCTCTCTCAAACTGGAAGGTAGCCAGCTCTACCTGCTCAGCCTCGGTACAGTGCAACATGCGTAGAATCTTCGACACTCGGTCGAGCCAGAACTCAGCCTCCTCGGGTCTATGAGAACCCGTGAAAGTAGGAGGCCGCAAGCGCTGAAATCGCTCCAGAAGGCCCCGTGTGTCGGCAGGATTCCCCGCAGGGAAAGCAGGCTGCGCAGGGTGTGCTGTGCCCTCATCCTGGGCGTAAGTATAGGCATCCTCAGCTGGATGCGCAGGTGGTGCAGGCGGAGTAGATGCAGTCGCACCCCCACCCTGGGCTAAATCCCAACTATGGTGGTCAGAAGCTGCTGCTGCTGTAGCATCATAGCCATCATCTGCTCGAATCTATCAGGAGGTGGGCAGGCTGTGGCGGATGAGGTGCGGAAGTAGATGCGCGCTGTGGCTCTCTAACTGATGGTGTAAATGGCGGTGGTCCATCTATAGGACCAACAGTAGGCTGAGACGACCAAACCGTCTCAGGAATCGGGCCCACAGCAGGGTCCGGACGAGTGCCAGACTGAGAGGGAGCCTGATCCATCTGCTCTGACAATGAAAGCCGAACCGCGCTCCTCGTAGTCTTAGGTGGCATTCCCTATATTCAAAATAGGGCGCAACCTTGTCAGTCTCAATTGCACAAATACACCACAATCATTTACTAAAGAGTCAAAGGCATTCCATGCATTTCAATTAATCAAAATTGTCACAATACAAGGGATATATCCTTACAAGCATCATGAATAGAATGACATGGAAATTAAGACAGTTAAGCAACAGCAACATAAGCAAAGCACTAGCCCTAATAGGCTTTACACACATAAAATAGAAAATGGCTAACTACTCATAACAACATCAAAGATCGCGTCGCTAGTCGGAGTCTGGCGACGGAGGAGGAGCACCCTTATCCTGTAAGCAACACAGGATTGCCTTCAAGGTGCGAGTCACCTTGCCAAACTTCTTCTTCGTAACGGCCTTGGCATCAGCGACCTCTGCTCGAAGTTCTTGGACTTCCCTTCGCAAAGCGGTCTGGCTCTCCTCCATTCGAGAAATGCGATCGTCGATAGTAGCCTGCGCAGAAGGAGGAGGGCTGTCATCAGTATCCTGAGCCTCCTCTTCTGCTTCATCCTGAGTCTCTTCTTGAACCTCTGCACTAGGTTCTTCTTCGCTTTGATCTTCCTCTTCATCAAAGTCGTCCCCACTATCCCTTTCAAGTTGATTTTCACGATATTGCGACCCAATCTTCATCATAACCATTGTCGACTCATCGATGGTGTGAATCGATACCGGAAATTCGGGTCCAAGTCTATAGGCAAACTCAAGCGCAATCTTGCAAATGAGTCGGCCAAAGGGAAGGGATTCGGATGTTCTTCTCGACCTGGCTATGAGAACTATCTGCCGTAAGATGAAAGTGGCCATACATACGTTCTCTCCCTGGGCCACCAGAAATAAGAAATCGACCATAAGACGTGTACATTCAATGCGGTTCGTCGACCTAGGATAAACATTGAACGTGCAGATATGATGCAGCAGACGTAAATCCTCAGACATGTACGTCGCCTTGAGGCTATTATTAGGCTGCCATGGAACCAACTTACCGCACAGAAACCTGGTGCGGCGATCTCGTTCACGTCTAGTCCTCAAACTCTTCTCACTTGGATGCACATCACCTAGAGGCACATTGAGAAGTCGCGCAATCAACCGGACGTCGATCGTAGCCATCCGATCTCTACCAAAAGGGATTTTGAACTGCAAAGGATCCAAGGTAGGATTCTGGATGCTAGCATAGAAGGCACGAACAGTGCTCACATTAGCACGAGCGCGAGCTTCAAAGATTGGTCCCCAGTGCGCGGCTTCAAATGCGTTCGAACAACAGATATTCGCCGAACAATCGCCCATCTACGTCCGCCTCAAATAACACTCTATGATCAGTGTATTCACCATGAGGCATCTCTGATAGAATGGTTCGTCCAAGATGTGCATGGGGATCCAAATCCCGCTTTGTACGGCACTCCAGGACTGCAGCTGGACTTGCGGCGGCGCTTGAACTTGCGGCACCACCCCGCGGTCTTCTCAATCGAGCAGGGCGGCTCGGCCCAGCCTCGTCTGTCGCAGTTTTCCTCTTACCCATCAAAGATATGATGGATGAGAGCGACAAAAGGCCCAAAATGGCTTCCACAAAAGCCATGGAAAACGTCGAAAATGCGGAGAAATGGCTGCCCAATCTGAAAAAAGGAAATCTAGGCGTCGTAGAGGGATACTTCAAGCTTCTCAAGGCTGTACTTTCAGGGAAAAATACGAATAAAAAGATGGGATGGAGCAGCTCACGATTTCAGCTATATTTGAGGGATTTTGGAGCTCCAAATGGGGAAATCTTCAAGGAAAGGGGCTGCCAACACCCAATAACTGATGGGTGGTGGTCGATTTTGGCCAAGGAAGGTTGTAAAGGTGGTTTGGGACGCCGGGGTTTGGGATTGGTTGCTGAAAATCGAATCTAGGGTATGCAAGGGGGCTGTTTGTGAAGGAGAGGTGGGTTTTGGGGGTTTTCGTGATGTGGGAGGTAGCTAGGGGTGATGTGGAGGCTATTTAAGAGGGTGCGCCCGAAGGACAGCACCAACCGAGCTCGCCGGCCGGCGATGCATCGCCCGGCCGGCAATGGCATCGCCGGCCAACTCGCAAGTTGACCGGTGGGACCCCATGGGTCTGGTCCCCCATGGTCCCAGGGTCTCAAAAAGTCAGGTCCCACCCCTTGGTTCATAGTATTTTGGTCTCTATGAGCCCAAACATGTGTTCGGGGCTTTCCGGGTCCACATCGCAATACCGAATACCAAACCATATGATGCAGCATATGAATTTGGGGTAGAAGGAGCCAGTACATCTTTCTAGCTCCTTAGTTACTAAATAAAGTGAATTTAGAATGGCCTTATGGCCATTTTTCATGAAATTTTACTATTCACTGTAAAATTTGGTGAATGTACTAATTTGTTTTATTTTCACATTAGGTTTGATTCATAACATGAAATGGATAAGAAGAAACTGAAGGTTGAAGTATTTAGAGAAGGAATTTTGAAGATTTTTGGTGAAACGGGGTTTTTAAGCCCTGGCGATTGATTACAGGAGTCGTGGTCATCCCACGGCCCAAGGAGTCACTTTTGTGGTTTAAAACCTCTCATAGGACGTCTCCACCCGACTTCCTACAACTTAGAAGTGATTCGGGTTGCATTACGCGACCCGAGATACGTTACAGATTCGATCTTGCGATCGATCCTAATTGACTTCGCCTATCGGCGAATCTGCGATCCTAGAAGTGTTTCTAGACTCTTCTCGCACCCACCTAAGTCAAAGGAAGCGACAGCGAACGTCGCAAGACCATAACACAGGCCCAGTATACTCTCATTCATGCTCTGATACCAACTTGTAACACCCTGAAAATCGGGGGTTGTGTATAAACTCAACTCCCGAGTTCCAGACCGTCACTTATGCAACAAAAATGGTTATGATTCAATGTTGTCTGATTTAGAGCATTCACATGAGTAAAAGTATACCAAAACTGCAATTCATACTTCAGATCCAGTGATAAAAGCAAGCGGAAGACTAAACAATATATATATCACTGTATGGAAAATCAAAGTAATCTCAGCTGTCTCCAAAGTATGACTACATCTCTGAGTCTCATATACATGTAAATAGACAAAAGAATAAGTTCAAAATAGTCCCACTGAAGTCCCCCTCGATCCAGGTCGCCTACGGGAAGCCGTCATGATACTGCATATACGAGAACTCATCCTGGTCCTCGTCATCATCTAGCTCCACCTCCTGGATCTCGTCCTCACCTGCAACTACAACAGGGTCTGGTGGGTGTTGCAAACACCATCCCATAACGTGGGAATGAGTGATCAACTCAGTGGAATCATAGAGCAAAGATTAGCATGTTCACAATTCAATCACGCGATAATAGTAAAGCAGTAAATCAGACAAATCCTAATACTGTTGTTAATGCAAGATGATATGACGTGATGTATGCCCTCACCGACGATCACCCTCATACGGCAACATCTTATGACCGCGGCATGCCACACTCCCTAGAGTGCTCCACATCTTCCAGGCACATGCAATGCTATGGTGATATGATTACCAAGTTGTTATTAATCCATTCAAACAGCAGGATTGGGAAACTAAGGTACTTCCCTTGTATCAATCCCAACACGGATCCTGTCTAGGGTCGTCACTCCTAGTAATCTCATACGATGCACATTTCGTAGGTCACTGCAAGGGCTGCCAGGGCTGTTGCTCGCACTCGTTGCACCGCTCCCCCATCACCTTATCAATACAGGCCTACTGTACTCTACTGCACGGAAGGGTCGTCGCCTCCCGTGGACTCAGAATACGCTCGCGGTCACTACAAAGGGCTCGTCGCCTGATCAGTGTAGGCCGACAACTAGAATATAGTGTCCCATACCACCATAATCTGCTCACGAGTCAAGGTGCTCACTGGTCACTACGGGGAGGTTTGTGGCCCCAGCGTAGGCCGACAGCTCGACCACGGTGTCCCATACCACCATGCCCGGCTCATGAGTCTTCGTGGATCAAGGTACCACGGTTAATAGGGTTTACAATGGTAAGTTCAGTACCCTAGGTTCAAGCAGTTATGATACATACAAGGTGAACAAACATCGGCCAGTCGGGTTACTTGACGGGCTCGACTAGCGCGATCGCATCTCGAATTGAACGACATGAAGTGCATAAAACACTTCGCGTGGCCTAACCACTGCCGCCAACTCTCAACACGAATCACATTCATCGACGCGTCGTTCGTGGCTATGACCAGTCAGCCACGAATTCGCTCGGTTACCGACTGCCTGGACTAAGTCAAGTCCCACACATCTATGGAATTACATTAACACTATACAAAGGTATTGGAATTGAAATACATCATGTGAGCATGTTAGCACATGTTATAACATTCAACTTAAGCAAATCTTCCAGGCATACTTCCCATGCATATTCAACTTAAGCAAATCATCAAGGCATACTTTCTATGCATGTAATGCGATCATGCATAAGGTCAACACGTAGGAAATCATTTAGGTCAGCATATTAATCATGAAATCAATCTCAAACTACTACATAACAACATTTAATTCAATACATACTAATACAAGCATTTATACAAACACATACACTACACACTTAAATCCACATATAGTATGTCGACCCAAAGTGCGCAACTTGGTGAATCTCTTCGCCAAACTGATTATGCAATCATTCCTAACTCTCTAATGCGGCGACAAACCATGTCAATCACGTTAGCAAAATATGCATGTAGACCGTACTTCCTACAAATGACTAAAATGCCCTAAATCTCATATTCTTCGTTAATTTACAAAACGGGAAACGGAGAGCATTTTGTACATGTCAAACGGCGATGCTGTCAAGAATCTACTATTAAACGACATTGGAAGCGTTGGGAACCGTCAATCAAAGCGTCTAAAATCCTCACCTTATGTCTTGTAGACTCGGAAATTGAAACGGAGCGTATACGCTTCTTCTACGGCGAGTAAGGAGCCTAATACACAAGATCCATAAGCTACATCGCTATGGAAACAAGGGAAACTCAAATCAACAACTATTTAGGGTTTTTACTTACCTAGGATCGCGGTGGAATCGCCGGGAAAGCGGTGGAGGTGTGTTGCTTTAGCACGTGAAATGCGTAGTACAAGTGGCAGGAAGAACTCTCCCACACTCTCACAATCTCCCACCTTTTTCTCTCTCCCAAGCTAGGGCTTCTCTCAAATTCGGATGGAAGAGAGGAGTGAGGGTTTCAACCCCTTTTATAGCCTAAAACATGCCCAAAATAGGCTTGGGAACAATGTTTACTTGGTGCCTAACCAAATCGGGGCCGTTTCGGTCCAAAAGGGCATTTCTGGAGGTCCCCAGGACAAATGCGGTCGGACTTAAGCTCATGCATACTGGATCTAGCACACATCCAGTTTTCAGACCGGTTGGGTTCCCAGATCGCACGTGGCGGCCCAGTTTCAGTTTAACGGTCACCGCACCAAGATCAGGCCTATAAGTCTCGTGATATATAATAGATATTTTTCCTGATCCAAGGGTATAATTTGGCTGTATTCTGACGGTCAGAACGCTCAATACTGATGCGTCAAATTGTGTGCCAGATTTGAATTTCAAATTCCAATTCTAACCCCATTCTCACTCTCTTCGGTCCGGGCTCAATGAAATAGCCTGTGATTATCGGTTTGACTTGATTTTTGGAATGAGTGTCAAGTCCAGCTAGATGGTTCTAACGGTCTAAGATAGGAGGTATCGGACTTTCAACGTGTGGTCTAGATCGAATACAAAGATTCAAAGTGGTCCAGAGAACAAACCGGTTTAGAGTTTGATCCGAGGCTTTAGAGCATTATAGCACCCTTGGTTCCACTCGCTTCGGGCCTTGTAGAACGTATTTAAAGTGATCAGGGACCATTTCCCAACTATTCTAACGTTGCACTAGCTAACCTAGTCATATTTTCTAAAGGAATGAATTCTACGCAATTTCGGGTCGAGTTGATACTCGAGCCCAAGTATGGATTTTTCACGGGCGTTACAGTTGATCACTCACTCCCACGTTACGGGACAGTGTTTGCAACACCTACCAGACTCTGTCTTAGATGCAGATAGCGAGACGATTTAGGAGCTGGAACTGGACTACTACGAGGACCAGGACAAGTTCTCGTACATGCAGTTTGTTGACGGCTTCGCATAGGTGGCCTGGATCAGTGGAATTTTGCTAGTTGGACTATCATATGACCTTTGATTTTGGTTTGTTATATGTATTTGTGACTCAGAGTTATATTCATACTTTGGAGACAGATCGAGATTGGTTTGTTTTACATACAGTGATATATATATCTTCCAGTCTTCCGCTTGCATTTTATCACTGGATCTGGAGTATGAATTGCAGTTTGGTAAAATCACACTCATGTTAATGCACTAACTCAGACAACATCTAAATCATAATCATATTTGTTGCATAAGTGACGTTTTGGAACTCGGGAGTTGGGTTTCTACACGACCCCCGATTTTTAGGGTGTTATATAAAGGTAGGGTATGTGTTGCTTGTACTTGACTTGAGGTGTGATGTGTACTTGATTGATAGGATTGATTTAAAAGGTTCTCTTAGATTTTCCAAATGCATGGCATTTTCATCGAAATGAACGCAGGACCACATCTCTTGGCCTGGGTATCGTATCGGCGTACGAGACATGGTCTTGGAACCACAATGATGGTGTGGTCGCAAGGATACAAGTCACAGATTGAGTCGACTCTGGAGTATGGGATACAACTCAGGGTTACACGCAAATGACGATTATAGGTCGCGGTTTGCTGAAATTCGATCGTGAGGACAGCGAAACCCTACGGAATGGTACGATCTAGGATACGGTCCTCACACCAATAATCTTCCAATACTTATCACTCACGTCGATAGCGGACCTATTTACGAGCTGGTCAAACTTAGGCTAGCATTACCCCCTACCCTCAGGAGGGTAAGGCCACACCCCCTTCTAACTGACCACGACACAGTGGGAGATTCTGCATATGGTATTCGACACTCGTACGCTCATGCATACACTCGAATTCGAGGTTGGAGCATCCTCTTAATATCATAAGGGTTTAGGGACTTTCACCTAGGGACATTTATGGTGCCCCTTATAGAACCAAAACATTTCTGGTGTCCAATCCTGCCATGCATGATATGCCCGTGGAGGCCTCAGCCTTGATGTCTCTAGGGAGAACATAAATCATATCTCATAAATGCAAGATACATGAGTCATATAATCTAGTCATGCATCAGTCCTGTGCATACCGCACCCTCATGTGGGGCAACTCTGTCTCTTAGGGAGTCCCAAAAATAACTAGCCCAATGGCATACGTTATGGTCAATCCCTCCTCATAACATGCATGCACATGATGTGTATGGGTAGAATTATGGTGTATGTCATGCATGATTATCAATCATAACAATGATGGGCCTCACACAATCATAATGGGCCTCAACATCGCACAATAGGCCTCAATACAATCACAATGGGCCTCATACCATCACAATGGGCCTTATACAATCACAATGGGCCTTTTACCATCACAATGAGCCTTATACAGTTACAATAGGCCTCATACCATCACAATGGGCCTCATACCATCACAATGGGCCTCCTACAATCATAATGAGCCTCATATAATCATAATGAGCCTCGTACAATGAGCCTCATACAATCACAATGGACCTCATACCATCACAATGGGCCTTATACAATCACAATGGGCTCGTACCATCACAATGGGCCTCATGCAGCTACAATGGGCCTTATACCAACACAATCGGCCTCATATAATCACAATGGCCTCATACCATCACAATGGGCATCCTACAATCATAATGAGCCTCATACAATCACAATGGGCCTCGCATAATGGGCCTCACACAATCACAATGGGCCTCATACAATGGGCCTTATACAATCATAATGGGCATACATATCACAATGGGCCTACTTATCACAATGGTCCTACATATCATAACGGGCCTACATATCACAACGAGCCTACATATCATGGCCATAAGATGGGTTCTAAGGTTTGAGTAATACTACAGGGTATGGCGAAAAGCATTATTCTCAATGAGGGTCCAATAAGGGGAAAATAGAAATGGGCTTTACAATGGGCTTTAGAGAGTTTGTAATATGGACATTTAACCATCATTGCTCTTAAAGTACAGCCCGCAGTACAGTCCACCTTAGATTTTAACTTTCAATGGGGAATGGGCTTAGCAATGGACCCTAAGGAGTTTATAATGTGGACATTTAACCACCATTGTCTCCTAAAATGCGGCCCGTTATAGAGATTATCTCACAATGGGACACATGGCCCTTAAACTAGCTAGAAAAATGGATGGGCATCATAAACATTATCATATACATCATGGTAGGATCAACATCATAATTGGGCCTTGCATAAGAGTCTTATATATCACAATGAGCCTCATCACATGGGCCTCACATACATCATAATGGGTCTCATCACATGGGCCTCATCACATCACAATGGACCTCATCCCATTGGACTCACATACATCACAATGGACCTCATCATATAGGCCTTATATACATCATAATGGGCCTCATCCTATAGGCCTCGTATACATTACAATGGGTCTCATTATGGGGACTTATATACATCGTAATGGGCCTCACCACAAAGGCCTTATACATATCATAATAGGCCTCATACAAGAGCCTCACATACATCACATTGGGCCTCATCACATGGGCCTCATATATATCACAGTGGGCCTCATACAAGGGCCTCATATACATCATAGTGGGACTCACATACATCTCATTGGGCCTCATTACATGGAAGGTAAGGCCCATACAAGATAGCCCATACTAGATGGCCCACTTAAGGTTTTGAGACCAACAATACCTGAGAGTTATTTTTCAAAGTTTAGATACTGCATTAAATGCTTTGGGAAGGTGGTGGAGCCCATTGACGTGGCCCCACATAAATTTTACATCAAATAGATTTTAGAGTCAGATTTATGATCACGTGGGGCTTACATATGGTGAAAGAGAAAAACCATATGGTATATCTATGTATAGGCTTTATAAATTATAAGGCAGGCCTCATTGGTTGGTTGAGTACAATTTATGGTAATGGCCCAAATATGGGTACTTGTAGAAACTGTGCAGGAAATATAGTGCATAATTAGTTTTAGCCCAATCATGAGTACATCCTATGATTACAAGGGACCACCTTTTAGTGTCCCAACAGGTGACCTTGGTTTTAATATATATGTACTTCAAAAACTATAAGCTGGAATAACTAGTTGTGCACACGTAATATTTGGTATAGGGCTAAACATAGGTACTTTGATTTTTCGCACATAATTTTTTGCACAACCATGCCTGACCACATTTTAGGATCCACTACCTGATCATGTGGGTCTGATTTAGCCCGAGTAAAATATTATTTATCTATTCATTGGTATAGGTTAAAGGTTCCAAGTGGTGGTTTACTCATATCTCTAGTGTGTGGTCCACTATAGAGGCCCAAAGATAGTACCAAACACAAATAATCAGATAGTTTTCAGCAATGGGGTATGTCCTAACTTAGGGACCAATTTTTAAACACTTGGGGAATCATTCCTGACAAAAAGTTGGGACATCCCAGCTCACTTATATAAGGATTAAACATCCCCCAAAGTGGGACCCTTAAATACAGAGTGTGGGGCCCACTACAAGGTGTCAAAGAGGCCTACATGCAATACAGTCAAGTACTTACAAAATTTCAGCAAATAGAAAGTGTGAAGGAAATGAAATAGATCCAATGGAAAGTGAGGGCCCACATGCTAGCAAACCATAGATAAGAGACACGCAGAAGTATACATTGGTTTTCAGATTGGATGAACTAATAAAATGTATAAATCAGAAGTGATCCTACACCCAAGTGGGTCAATGAGAGGGTAATTGTTATGTATAAGATAAATCCAACATATTCATTAAGTAACACATGAAATATATATTGATGAAATCTCTATGAGTAGATTCTCTGTTGGAAGATCTAATCTTTATGATTAGATTCTCTATTGGAAGATCTGATCTAATGGATGGTTTGGGAACAAGTCATTCAGTTCTTTTATAGTTTTCCAACCATACAGAGCCTTGGATCCATCTGGACCACACAGAAATTTAAGATTTATCCTTACAGAAGTATCTATCGGTCCAGAATTTAATAAATTTTATCATGAAAGAATCTATCCATAAGGACCATGCATATGATTATTAAATATCTCAAGTAAGTTAAGAGCAAATATCAAATGCATCTGACTATTGGAATCACGGATATGGCCCAAACAAGAATGGTCATAATAAGCTCCCAAATACATGTTTCGTATAAGGCCAAGATCTCAACCGTCCAAACTTCGATTGGGGCTTAGTATATACCATTGGAAAGTTGATTTGATTTTCTACGATTCCAATGAAACATATAATTTTAATACATTCATTAAAAGAGTTAAAAATGGTTCCATTTAGACAAATTGGAATCCTGCATATGCTGCTAGACAGCAGGAAAGTAAACTTGATGTTACGGATGATTGGACTGTTGGATGGCTACGAAATTTAGTCTAAAGTTAGTTCATATTGTGGTTCATAATATCCCCATGTTTTAATACCGATCTTAGCATTGTTGATTTTATATGATTTTTAGAACTTACTGTTCAGAAATAAAAATAGGATTATAAATGAAGGGTGTGGATAGGATGTTCATCATGATGGACCATACTAACATGGGCCACATTTCTGACCACCATAGATATAAATACATGCAAACAAGAACTCCACACCAGTGGGGCCCACACATATCAAGAAAAATAAAAAGAGGAAGAAAGAAGAGGATGATGAAGATGGAAGGAGGGGTGTAGACTCACTTCAAGGGATGGATGGTTGGATGATGATGTGTGGTCCACTCCCTCTTGATCAATGGTGGGCCACACCTTTACCCCAGTCTCTCTCACTCTCTCTTAAAATCTCAAAATTTTTCTAAGTATAGGAAAAGAATAAGTGCAAGAGAGCTTCTACTCTTATATAGGGAATTGGGGGTTGAGGTGGTAAAATGACATGACAAGTTCATGGGATCCATTGGTGCTTAAAGTGAGGTGGAATGTGATGTATGGTATGGGTAGTGGATGAATGAGGTGGATGGTGCTAAGCATGCATTGGCCAAGGTGGAAGAAATCTGGACATGCAATAACTAATGGATGAATAAGGGTTATGGGTTGTAGGTGATGCATGGTGGATGATGAAGTGGAGTGTTGCAATTGGTTGTTTGAAGTGATGTGACACAAATCAAGACATGCATTGAATGCATGTATAAGATGAGGTGGACATGAGTCATGATTAGTTTCTAAGGCATGGGGAGAGTGCTAATGATGAGTTTTAGGATAGAATCCAATTTTATCTTATATTGCTTGTCGTATATATGCTAGGTTCTTATTTTTTCATGTAGCAATTGTCCTATTTGTTAGTAATTTCTATGTTCTAAAAGTGAGCTTTAGGCCCACATGGGCTCAAGTCCAATAGGCCTATCATAATAAACATTTCTTGTGTTACTGGATACATAATTTGGATCCTACATTCGATGGGTCATATCTCACTGACGGAGCGTCGGATTGATGCGTAGTTTTCACCATTGTGATCACAACGAAAACGCGGTCCACATGATAGAGCTCTCAAGATCATCTAGAACAAATCACTTGGGTATGTTTTCTAGGTGCACTAGGGTACAGTGTATGGTCTATCAACGGTATGAGTTGGGACACGTGTGCATACGAGCAATGTTACAAAAGACCGGGATCCCACATCAACTAACCATATAGAATCTCATTTATCTATGGTTAAAAGAATAATCAGATATGTTGCTAGCACGACTAATTACTTAGTCCTATGGTATCCTCATGATACATCATTACAAATTGTTGGATATACTGATACTAATTGGGCAAGTAATGTTGATGACAGAAAATCTACAAGTGGTTGATGCTTTTACATTGAAAATTGCCTTGTTTCTTGGATGAGCAAGAAGCAAAACTCAGTATCATTATCCATCGTAGAATCTAAATGTATTGCTGTAGGGAATGCATGCACATAATTGATGTGGATGAAATGTATGTTAGCATACTATGGTATTGATCAAGATACCATGAATCTATATTGTAACAATACCAGTGTTATAAACATATTCAACATTCTCGCGCAAAACACATCAATATGTGATATCATTATATTTGAGAATTAATTGAAAACAACATTATCATATTAGAATACATTAGTATTGAGAAACAGGTTGTAGACATTCTGATAAAATCGCCAGATAGTGTCAGATTCTCCAATATAAAAAATGATATTAGATTATGTTATATTACTTGATTAATATTCCTTTATTGTTATTTGTTTATTTTTTTCTTTTTTCTTTTATATATATTTGCATAAAAAGAAAATTATATAAATAAAATAAAATTGTTGGAGATATTTCGGCCAGCCCATAGCTGATCGACCAGTTCGGCCAGCCGAGCACTTATTCAGGCTAGCTGAATCAGGCATGGATTGAACAAAAAGGGGAAAAATCTCAAATTTCTCATTTTTACTTCTTTTTCTTTGGTTCACCAGTGCTTCCTTCAGCCAACCCATCTCCCTAGCCTCATTGTAAGTGGTTTGGTTGTTATTCCTTGTAGATTTAAGTTCTTGGTTGTACTTTATTTATGAATCTTGCAATTTCTTAGAATCCAGAACCTTCATTTTGGTGGGTTTACTTTAAAATTTTGATCTAATCAAACCCATCACCCACTTTTTTATTCTTTGCTCATTTTCTTCCATGGAACATCGAATTAAACATACCGTTCGTAAATTGCATTCTGGTTCCTCATCCCACTTTGTTCCTCAGGTTGTGCTGTCTATACACGCACCAGAGGATTATCTGGAGAATGTACGGGATTTCCACTCTCATAGAATTATTATTGAGCGGTCTATTTGATCTTCTCTCCGAGGTATGATGGGAGAAAATTCTAAAATGGGGCGGGGTGACTTACCGGTCCATTGCACAAGGGATATACACATCCATAAATGAAGTTTTTTCTAATAATCATCATTTAATATTCAATTTATGGAAGAAATTATCACCATAACACCCTCCTTCATATCATCCGTTATGAACATTGAGATGACAGATGATGGGTTACCTTTCACACCTCTTTCTAAAGATATGTACACTTCAGAAAGAACTATCATTACTCGGGTGTTATGTGGATTTAACGCCAAATGTAGGTTTGGTAACTCTCTCCACTTATAATTTACTTCCAAAATACCGCATTCTTCATCACATTTTTGCATCTAATGTTTATCCAAGGGATGGGAATAAGTTTGATCTTACTCCCTTCATGATGTGTATTATGCATTTTGTTGCATCCGGTATCCACATATTTCTTCCTTCGTTAATATCTCATTCAATTATTCAAATAACATCTCTATCCTCGTCATGTTTCCATTCCTTTTGCATTTCTTATAACTTCCCTTACTTTACGATTAAATGTCCAAATTCCCGCGATCAAAGCACCGGAATCCAAACTTCCCTTTGATAATGCAAACTTGAACATGATAAAGTTAAATTTGAGGCCTGAGCAACAAGGCGATCAGGAAGAGGATCCTAAAGCTAATATCAACATGGATGACACATTTGGTGACTTGGAAGAATCTGATGATACGAATGATTCATATTTCCAACCTTCGCAATTCTATGATAGGTTAGAGAGTTTAGAGAGGAAGGTGGACGCTTTGCATGTATCCAAGGAATCGTTACATCAAACTCGAAGACAACATATGAAGTACATGAAAAATTACTTTCATCGATTCAAAACTAATGAATATGAAATGGCTGCACTATCCTCCTTTATTTCTGACTGATATTTTTTTATGATCTGTAATAACTTTTATTCTCTCTTTGGATTACATGCACTCTTGGATGGCTTTCCCTTATGCACATTTGGATATTAATCTTTATGTAACTTAATGACCTCGTATTCATTTTTTATATGCTCTTATCCTTGATATTCATATTGCATCCATCATTTAATTCTTTCTTCTTTTATCAACTTCTGACAAAAAGGGGGAGAAAATGGTTATGGATATATGAGCACAACTCCACAAAACACTTGAATGAATATCTGAGCACAACACTTGCATGGATGAATTTTATGAAATTATATTCTTTATGCATGTGATAAGGCATTGGATTGTATAAAGATATATTCTATGTGACTAATTACTTAGGGGAAGTTACAAATGCTTGTTCTAATGGGGGAGCATCAAGATCATTAAGATATGGTATAACTAGTGGTGTACATATGTTCTTTTAAACCAGAACTCATATAAGTACGATGAATCTGTGAGATGTTGTCATATTTTATGATGAGTTGTATGATTGTATAATGAGTTATGTATGATTGTGTTTTGTCACAAAATTGACAAAAGAGGGAAATTGTAAGTGCTTATACTTAAGCACAATTAGGATTGCTAAATTTCGTATTCCTAAAAGGAGCACAAGAACTCATGAAGATACTCTTCGATAACTCATGAAGAACTCGTAAAGACTCGATTAACATCATAAGGAAGACTCAAAATCTCAAGCCTTAAAAGCTTTACATGGTTCAAAGAACAGAACACTTTGTATATGTCAACCATTAGGTGGTATAACCTTAGATTGACCCTAGGTTAGGTGTATTTCACATGATATCACGATAACATATGATTCTAATTAAAATGCATTGAAGTTAGGTCAGCCTGACCTTAGGTTCGATGAGCCTAACTACCTTCGGCCAACCCAACATAATTCAGGTAAGTATACAACAAGAAAGATCTTTTCTGAAGCAAGTTCGGCCAGCCCAACCTATCTACTCATACTTGCAATCTGTCTGGTATCACTTTTGTCTCATGAAATTTGACAACCATATGTGTGTTAAACATACAAGCACTTACAAACCTCATATAATTTAAATAAAATGTATTTAAAAAATACAATACATGTTTATATAAAGAAAACAAATGAAGATGTTAAAAAGTAATATTTTTCAATGTAAATAAAAAAATGAAATAATTAAATCAATATATTCCATAATCCATAACAATTAGTGCAGTTTATTCTTTTTAACAATAGGGCTAGTCTACACTAATTGACTAACACCCGCACAAATTCCATAATCAATATGTTAGGATTATTTATTCTTTTTGTATTATATGCTCACCCATCCAATTGGAATTTGGTGAGAGACTCATTTATACATTAGCATGTCAGACTACTACCCTACCAAACGTGACAGTAGAAACTTTTTACAATCCTAACATGCTTACTTACCCAAATGGTACACTAGTGGTTTCAAGACATACCGATTGGGATTCTAGGACTTCCAACCCAATGGTCTAAGTTACCCCACCTATTTCCAGTTTAGGGATTTTCAACCTAGAGAACTTCATTAACCCATCAATTTTCTAGTGTTTTATAACTATTTCAATGATGCATGATTTTAATATTTCAAGAATCAAATATTTTCAAAATTCTTTAATGACCACTATTCTTTGATTAATCCATAATATGTGATGTACATAATTTATCAAACTAAAACAAAATTTTCAATTAATGTAAATTGTCCGTACATGATTAAAGTTATACGTAAAAATAAATAAACATGCCATGTAATCTATTATATCTTGATTAAAGTTCTACGGAAGAAAATAACATGCAATGTAATCTATTAGATCTTGATAAAAGTTCAACGTAAAAAACTTAAACATGCAATATAATTTAATAGATCTAAGAATTTAGAAAACTATATATAAACTAGAGATTTTTACAATAATTTTAACAAAAATATCTAATTTCAAAAAATAAAAATAAAAATTAAGGCAAGATAAAAAATAAGCCAATATTAAAATCAAATCGAGCCATGTTAATTAAGGACAACAAAAATGATATATTTAAAAGCATGGTAAGTAATTAAAACAAATAAAACTACTACTAGTAGTAATTATTACAACCAAGATAAGCAATTTCATATATTAGATTATTCACATAATAATAATAGTAATTTTTATTTTAAACAAACCAAATAGAAATAAATTTTGAGAATCAATAAATGAATAAATACTTTAGTAAAATATATATATAAAAAAAATTTTAAAAACAATTGAGAGAATACTCACATTTTTCCCTTTTATCTTTTTTCTTCTCTTTCTTTCTCTCTCTTATTTCTCTCTCTCCCCCTCTCTTTCTCACGTGAATAACCAAAACAATTTTCTTACCTTTTTATTTCTCTCTCTCTCTCTCTCTCTCTCTCTCTCTCTCTCTCTCTCTCTCTCTCTCTCTCTCACTTTTATAAACTCTTTCACACATGTAACACGTGTGAAAGAGAACCTTTGGTATTTACTCCCTTATGTTTCCATTTCACTAGTTTTCTTTTCCTTCCTGATTTAAAACATATGCGGGAACATTGTTTAGCTTAAGCTCATGTGTGTTGCATGTGTGCCATGTGTGTGCATGTGTATATGGGAATGGATGAGGTGTGCATGTGTGGGAGGTGTGTGTTCATGCAATGGGTGTACATGGTGTGTAATATTTGATACATGCATGATGGATGGTGTAGATGGATGGATGAATTGATATATGAATAGATAGACAGATGGATGTACTGTTAGGTGGAAATTTGTGTGATCGGCGAATGGACTTTAAATGTACATGTGGATTTGAGGTGAGATGGATGGGTAGGATATGAGGATGGGTTAGGTAAAATGATGATGAACGGTATTTCTAGAATAAGTGATGTACATACCTTTGGTATAGACCCCACATTGGGTATGAAGTCAGATAGAGAGGTAGAATTGTGGGTGGCTACCTGACCAGCAAGATTGACGATTAATTTTGATTGATAACAAGTGCTCTGATGATTTTTAGCGTATGAACAGTTAGATGGGTGTTTCTTCATATGGATGGCTAGATGTCTAGTTGAATTTATTAATTAATGGATAGTTGGATTTGGATATGTTTAAATCAACAGTTGAGATTGAATAGGTTGATCATGTAGATCAACGATCATATTGCATTAGTTTGGTACATCGATCAATGGTTAAAATTGGACGGTTAAGATTAAATCAGGTTGTTATATTCAAAATTTTGTCCTCAAAATTTAACATACCTATAATGCAAACAGGTGAGGGTATTTCACTCTAATATCAGCCTCTCGTTCCCAAGAAGCCTCTTCCTTGCTATGGTGACTCCACTGGACCTATACTCACGGTATAACTCTAGATCGAAGTACTTGGTCTTTCCTGTCAAGAATAGGGACTAGTTGTTTGATGTATAAAGCATCTTCCTGAATCTTTAATGGTTGTCAGTCTATAACATGAGAAACGTTCCACTCATATTTCCTTAACATGGAGTCATGGAAAACATCATGAATACCGGACAACTAAGGTGGTAAAGTAAGCCTATATGCGACAATACCAACCCTTACCAGAACCTTGAAAGGACCTATATACCTTGGAGCCAACTTTCTCATTTTACCAAACCTTATGACACCCTTCATTGGAGAAATCATTAAAAAGAAGTGATCTCCAACTGCAAACTCTGGATCTCTTCAACGATTGTCGACGTAACTCTTCTGACGACTTTGGGTTGTATGCATGTAGTTTCTAATGATAAAAATAATTTTTTTAATCTCTTGCATAATCTCTGGCCCAAGCACACTACCTTCTCTAACTTCTTCCTAGCAAATTGGAGATCTACAAGGCCTCCTGAATAAAACCTCATATGGTGCCATACGGATACTCACTTGATAGTTATTATTATAAGCAAACTTGATCAGTGGTAAATTTTCATCCTAGCTCCCATTGAAATCAAGAACGCAAGTTCAGAGCATGTCCTCAAGGATCTGATTCACTCGTTTAGTTTGCCCGTCAGACTGAGGGTAGAAAGTGGTGATAAAATCAAGAGTGGTTCCTAATTCCTTCTGTAAACTCCTCCAAAAATGAGATGTGAACCTGGAATCCCGATCAGATATGATAGATATAGGTACTCCATGCAGTCTAATTATTTCTTGAATATAGAGCTTACATAAGTCTTTAGCATGTACTAGAAAAAAATGTACAGACTTAGTGAATCGATCGATGATGACCCAAATTACATCATGACTGTTGCATGTACAGGACAATCCCATAATGACATCCATGGATATGTGCTCCCACCTTCACTCAGCAATCGGCAGCGACTGTAACATCCCTAACAACTTATGATGATTTGCCTTCACCTGTTGACACATGAGACATTTGGCCACATAATAAAAAATCTCCCTCTTCATATTATTCCACCAATATTGTTTGCGCATATCACGATACATCTTCATACCTCTAGGATGATTGTGAACTTATTGTGGTATGCCTCATGCATAATTTCCTTCTTCAATTCAACCACACTTGGCACACATAATCTTCCTTGGAATCTTAATCCACCATCAGTACCAACTTTCTATTCTAATTTATTACCTTCTTTAGCTTCTATTCACTTGTCATGCAGTCATGAATCTTGTTGTTGAGCTTCTATAACCTTACTAATTAAGGAGGATTGAACGGCTAGGTTAAAGAGATGAGCTACAAACGTTCATGGATTCAATTAGACATCAAAATCCTTCACCGTATCTAACATTTCCACAGTTGAATCATGAGGTGGGCGATTGCTACGTGCATCATATGACTTAAGGCATCTACTATTACATTAGCTTTACCTAGATGATATTGGAGGGTGAAGTCATAGTCCTTTAAGAATTTCATCCACTAACGCTGCCTCATATTCAATTCTTTTTTAGAGAAAAGATACTTCAAACTTTTATATACAGTATGAAAATAGTTCAAACTTCTCCCTATATAGATAATGCCTCCACACTTTAAGAGTGAAAACCATGGCTTCCAACTCAAAATCATGAGTAGGGTAATTCTGTTTATGCACTTTCAGTTGCCTAGAGGCATAGGATATGACCTTACCATGTTGCATAAGGACACAACTTAACCCTCTATACAACACATCACTAAAGATTACAAACTTTGCACCACTTGAAGGATTGGTGAGGATAGGCGTTGTCATCAACTGGATCTTTAACTCTATAAATGCTTGATCACAAGCATCATCCCAAATGAACTTTACGCCCTTCCTAGTTAATCGAGTTAACGGTGAAGTAATCCAAGAGAAGCATTGGATAAATCTTTGATAATACCCCATTAAACTAAGAAAACTACACATTTTGTTCACACTCGTCGTTGTTTCCACTTCAATACCACTTCCACTTTTGATGGGTCTACTGACACACCATTCTTGGAAACTACATGGCCTAAAAATTTTGCAACCTCCATCAAAATTCACACTTTTCTAATTTAACATATAACTAGTACTCCTGTAGGGTTTGAAGAGTAACTCTAAGATGTTGCTTATGTTCTTCTTATGTCTTAGAATATATAAGGATATCATTTATGAATAATGTGACAAAATGATCTAGGTGTGGCTTAAATACCATGTTCATCAGGTCCATAAATATTGTTGGTGCATTGTTAGCCTAAATGGTATGCATTATTAAGCCCAAAAGGTATCACAACATACTCATAGTGGCCATAACGAGTCCTAAAGGCTATCTTTGGTATATCTTCTTCCTTAATTCTATGCCGGTGATATCCTGACTGCAATTCTATTTTAGAGAAAAACTTGGCTTCCTTCAGCTGGTGTAACGCCCCAGATTTTTTCCCAGTTGGGAATTGGATGTCCTTGCATAGTAAATTTGATTTCTGGACTTCAATGCATGTTTATATGTGTATTCACACATGTTTGGGGTCAAAAGGATGGACCTTGGATCCACAAAAACCGCCCGACTGAGTGAAATTTAAGAATTTTGAAGAATAGGGATGGCAAGGTTTGGTTGCACCGAGTGGAACTCGATTACACTGAGCAAACTAGGACAACTAGGGTAGCACTACTTGGTTGCACCGAGTAAACATCAAGAAACTGAACAAATTTAGACAATAGGGTTTGGTTGCACCAAGTGGAATTCGGTGCAGCCGAATAACTCTGTTCAACAATATTCTACATGTTCAGATTTTAACAGTTTCAATCCATTGGATTCAAAAATTCATATCTATTTCTCTACAACTCCAATTGAGGTGATTCAAAAGAGAGATTGAGTTTCAATGAGTCTATTTTTATGAATAAATAAATAAATTAATTAAATTATGCTAATTTTTGGATGTATTGGAAACTGTACCAAAATCATTAGTTTCAAGCAGTCGGTACTCTCAGAATTTTTAGAATTTTTATATAACTAAAAATGAGATGAAATTTAATGGGGTTAAATTATACTTGATGATGAACTACTAAAACATAATAAAAATAATTTATTTACAAAAAGTACCAAAAATATTATATTAAATATACATATTTAAACTAAAAATTTCTACAAGTACACGTTGTTGACGTGTCGCGCATATCCTTTTCATCTTAGATTTTTTGTGCTCAATGTCTTCTTAGGAATTGCTTCTAATCATACTAGGAATCATACTATTTAATTAAATTGATATTTTCTATTTTTTGGTATATTTTACTATTTCGGATAACTTTGAGTATAGTTGAATTATGGTCCTTGATTAGAATGATTAAAGCTGAATCACCGTGTTCGCTTATTACAAATATGTCACGCTATGAATTTAGCTAATATAAACCCTAGTCATCATGTATGAGAAATCTCGTTGCCCAATTCATCCCAAAAATAGCCTAATTATCCAAATAAGCTTCAGATCGCACGTTAGTAGTCCGCTAAACTCAAAATGGTAGAATAACGACTATCTTACTAAGCTTAATGTCCATCACGGATGTCAATCCAGGATAGTGTCTAAATTCGCTCAACTTCGGCCGAAGGCCAGGTGCATGGCATGTGCAAATGCCCTAAGCAGAAACCTAAAAATTTAACTAAATTAAGCTCTCTACTCTTTTGCGAAGTTGTCATATTTCCACCGTCAGATCACAACGAAACTCAAAGCACAAGTCAAGGATATTTTTCATCTCGTATTCGTATAGCCACGATCCCGATTGATGACCAAAAACCGTCCATCATAAGTGGGGCCCCCACGGCTAATTGGAGCGTGTGATTTCTGTCTAGTTGCATACAAACATAGATCTTATAGTGGGGCACCTTTCCACTAACATGGATGAGCCAGTGGGCCCGTGAAAGGACCTGTAGGTCGAAAACAACCCCCTTCAGGGTTAGTATAATGAATAAAGGTCATTGGGCTATTTTCATCAATTTTGGTTCTATAAAAGAATCTCATTTGCACTCTTCCTCTCCCTATACGAATTTTTGCAAAGCAAAGGAGAGAGAGGAGGATAAGAAGAGAGGAATGAGAGAGATGGTGGGGCCCGGTGCTGGATCACACCATCCAATCCCCGTGCTCTCCGGATTCATTCAAAATCTCATCTCTATTCTCTTTCTCATGTCTTTCACGGATGAAATCTGAAGATTTTGGGTTGGATTCTCCACTCCCTTGTGAGGTAAGAGGTTTCCCTACAGGTCTTTCTATCTCTTTCTTTTAATTTTTTACTCTTTTTAAGCCATTAGGATTAGAAACCCTCTATCATTTTCATCATTTCTCAAAAATCTTAACATTAGGGTTTGATCATGTTAGGACTTAGGGTCTCAAAAATTGATTAGGAGCAGCTCATGCTATTGTGAGAGTCGTATTTGGGCATAGCCCTGTGTGGATGTCGTAGTACACCAATCCCGAGCGAGTTAGGATTTACTTGAACTAAGTTAGGTAAAACCCTTAACCCTTAGTTAAGACCTAATTATATTAAAATTCATATTACTAATGATGATATTGTCAATGAATTAGGGTTTGAAGCGTTTTCCCCAAATTTCTGATGCTAGGGTCGCATCTGAGTCAAAGATTTTGACTCTAAGGTGAAAATCTACCCCTAAGCTTCTACTTGCATTTTAGAATATTTAAATGGATTTAATTATTATTTGATTGACAACATGCTCGATGAAATGCTTGAATGATATGAAACTCTTAATATTATGAAAAATATTGGATGTTGAATGCTTAGAATACTAGGATGATTGAATAGTGTTGTTGTGGTGGATCGAGCTTCACAAATTATCTAAATATGTGGATAGTCCACTTTAGGGAGACTATCCCAGGATTATACGGCTGACTGGAGTTAAATAGGGATGAACAACAATAGTTGGAGCTACACTGGATGCTTTGCACCCAATGCCAGTTTGCCCAAGGTCTTCCATAGTCGATCACATCAGTTTAACGCAAGCTCGATCATTTTTTACTTGGTGATTGTATAACATTTAGAATCTTGGATACCAACATTGCCATTGATTTAATCTACTCATAAACATTAGTACACGAGCATGGTGGTATAGGACACCATGTTCAAGTTGTTGGCTTATGCTGGGGTGATGAGCCTTCCCATAGTGACCATTGAGCATTGATAAATCTGATAGCATGTTGTTCGAATGACCCCCATCAAATTACCCAGCCAATAGTTCTGTGTCAAAGTATCGTTCGAACGATCGGGCATGAATGGACTTGGGTGACGAGGCCTTTTCTTCATATTTATTTAATTTTGAGTGACAAGCCCGCACCTCTGAATTGATGGTTTATACTTGGTATTGGGTGATGACCTGTACTTTATTCATGCCTTAATTTGGATCAAGAGACATTGGTGAGGAGCCACCACATGCCACAACAAACCACATCATTCAGATAATGACTCGTGATATAATAACGATATCCTGGCTTCATCAACGTGTTGTATGAATTAAGACTAATAATCACTTTGCTGATCATGTATATCTTAGGACAGGTTGAGATTTGGCATTAGAGTCACTTGTGAGGGAGTGTTGGCATTTACAAAATAGTCATGGAAGTTGCTTGTGAGAGAGTGTTAGCATTTGTGAAATAGTCGTGGAAGTTGCTTGTGAGGGAGTGTTGAATTGTGAGGAGCATGATCATTTCATCACTGTATTAATATTCTTACCAAATAGCTTAGTAAAATTTTTGTTATTATTCTATCATTAATGGTGCTTTGTTGTGTTGGTAACATGTGTAACTTGTTTAGTAGTTATGCATTAAAGATAACAAGCTTGAGTGTATAATATGTATTATTATACATTTGTTGTGAACCCGTTAATCACTAAAATGTCCCAAGTAACAATCTTGGGGATATTTCTTCACTATGTTGGCATTTAATACCTCCTATTTGACTTATGCGGATAACTCAGGAATAGGACAATTTGGTGGTGAGCACGAGGCGTCCAATAGATCTCAAACTTCTTCTTGCTTGATAGTTATTCTTCTGTTCCTATTACAATTATTGTGATTTGTATAATTCTTAAAAAAGGTAAGCTTAACAGTCCTAGGGGGTGAATAAGACATGCAAAATAAAAACTTAAAGTACTAAAATAATAAATAAATCAGAATAGATTACAAATCTAGCACTAGTATTGAAAAATTGATTCAAACTTAGTTCGTAGGACAACCTTACACCAAAAACAAAGTTTTAGGTAGGACAACCTGATTTCACAAATGTTTGTAAGGATCAAAACTTCAAATCAAGTAAGAGATAATAAGCCTATCTATTATAATCATTCACTAGTGTAGAAATAAAGTTACAAACATTCACCACAGATACAAAAATTAAACATTCATCACAACACTGGGAGTTATAGTGGTTTGGTGTGTACGTCAACTATTCTTAAATAGCCACACCTACTCCACTCCAAATAATCACAACCCACATGATATTGGTGTTCACTAAAAAATAAGGTTTTCACAGGTACATCTTAAAACCTATATAGTTGTGATTTTAGAAGGGCTATCACGAACAAAAACCCCACACTAAGATTTTTTGGCTATTTCAGTCAAAACCAATATATGAGATTTTCTAGTTATCTAAACCAAAATACAAAGAAATAGAATTGTACTTATCTTCACTTTGAAGACGTTCTTGATGTAGCCTATGGAACCGCTTCGCTTGAAGTAGAATGTTCAATGTCCAGTAACACAAATAAAGGTTCTAGGTTCTAAATTGATTTTAAATTAATTAAAACTAAAGGCTACTTGTTTGAATTCCTCATATCTCAAAAGAAGGGTGATTTCTCTCTTTAAAAAATAAGATTCATGAAAAGAGATCAAGGAATTAAAATAAAAAAGATATACAAAAAAATAATATTAAAATACCATTCAATAACTTGAAGATAATGGGGACTTCTCTCTCTCTCTTGGTGAAGGATTTTCTTAGCTTGAATAAGTAATTTTGAAATTAGAGAATGCCTCTATTTATAGTTAGAAATGTTATTTCTTCGAATTGTCTAAGGTCTCCTTCGACTCGTCTAAGATCCAACAAAATTTTAAATTTTGGGCGCGATCGAGTAAAACTGTTCTTTGACCGATCGAAGGTGTAACACCCCAAATTTTGGCCAACCTGGGTTAGACGTCCTTAGGCAATGGGTTGACTAAAACACCTGGGAAATCGCTCAGAACCCAATTCCATAGCCAAAGAAATCGCGTAGGATTAATTCCTTTAGAAAATAAGTGTAAGTTAGCTAGCGCAACGCTAAAGTAGCTAGGAAATAGTCCCTGATCACTTTAAATACATTCTACAATACCTAAAGCGAGTAGAACCAATGAGGCTATAATACTCTAAAACCTCGGATCAAACTCTAAACCGATTTGTTCTCTGGACCTCTTTGAAACTCTGTATTGGATCTTGACCGTGCGTCGAAAGTCTGATACCTACGATCTTAGACCATTAGAACCGCCTTGTTGGACTTGACAATCATTTTGAAAATCAAGTCCAACCGACATTCACGGGCTATTTCATTGAGCCTGGACTGAAGACAGTGAGAATAGGGTTAGATTTGGAATTTAAAATTCAAATCTGGCACACGACTTGACGCGTCAGTATTAAGCGTTCTGATCGTCAGAATTCAGCAAAATTACACCCTCGGATCAGGAAAAATTTCTATTTCATATCATGAGACTTGTAGACCTGATCTACGTGCGGTGACCGCTGAACTGAAACTAGACCGCCACGGGCGATCTACGAACACTGCTGGTCTGAAAATAGGATGTGAGTGACATCCGACATGCACGAACTTAAGTCCGATCGTATTCGGCCAGGGGACCACCAGAAATTCCCTTTTGGACCGAAACAGCCTCGATTTGGATATACCTTAAGTATACCTTGACCTGAAGCCTGTTTTGGGCACATTTGGGCTTATAAAAGGGGTTGAAACCCACACTCCTCTCTCCCATCCGAAATTGGAAAAAATCCCTAGATTGAGAGAGAGAAAAGGTGAGAGATTGTGAGAGAGAGTAGGAGAGAATGTTCCTGCTGCTGCCCTACCTGTTGCACGTGCTTTAGCAAACGCTCCAATTACTTGGCCGGTGATTTCTCCACGTTTCTAGGTAAGAAAATATCCTAATAAGTTGCTGATTTGAGGTTCCCTTGGTTTCACAGCGAAGTAGCTGATAGATCTTGTGTATTAGGGTCCCTATTCACCGTAGACGAAGCGTATACGCTCCGTTCAAATTGATACACCTATAGAAGATAAGGTGCGGATTTTAGACGCTTTGATTGACTTTTTCCAACGCTTTCAATATCGTTTAATAGTAGATTATCGACGGCAACGCTGACATGTAGAATATACTGTCCGTTTCCTGTTTCGTAAATAGACGAAGAATATGAGATTTAGGGCATGTTAGTCATTTGTAGGAAATACTGTTTTCATCCATAATTTGCTGATGTGATTGACATGGCTTATTGTCGCATTAGAATGTTAGGAATATGTGCATAATTAGTTTGGCGAAGAGATTCTCCTAAATGCGCACTTTGAGTCGACATACTATATGTGGACTTAAGTGTGTAGTGTAAGTGTTTGTATAAATGCCCGTATTAGTATGTATTGAATTAAATGGTGTTATGAATTAGTTTGAGATTGATTTCTCAATTAATATGCCGATGTAAATGATTTCCTACATATTAGCTATATGCAAGATTTCATTGTATGTATGAAATGCATGTGCTTGATGATTTACTTAAGTTGTATGCTATAACATGTGTTAACATGCTCACATTGTTGTATTTCATTTCCAATACTCTCATATGATTGTTGATGTGAATTCATATATGCTTGGGACTATACCTAGTCCAGGCAGTCGACAACCGAGCAAGTTCGTGGTTGGCCTATCTTTGCCACGAACGACGCGTCGATGAACACGAGCTGTGTTCTGGAGTTGACGGCAGTGGTTAGGCCACGTGAGGTGTTTCACGCACTTCATGTTGTTCGACTTGAGATGCGATCGTGCTAGTCGAGCCCGTCAAGTAACCCGACTGGCCGTTGTATGTTCACCCTCTATGAGTCATAACTGCTTGAACCTAGGGTACTGAACTTACCATTGTAAACCCTGTTAACCATGGTACCTTGATCCATGAAGACTCATGAGCCGGGCATGGTGGTATGGGACACCGTGGTCGAGCTGTCGGCCTACGCTGGGGCCACAAACCTCCCCGTAGTGACCAGTGAGCACCTATGTTTCGTGAGCAGATTATGGTGGTATGGGACACTATATTCTTACTGTCGGCTTACACTGATCAAGCGACGAGTCCTTTATAGTGACCGCGAGTGTATTCTGAGTCTATGGGAGGTGACGACCCTTCCGTAGCAGTGAGAGTACAGTAGGCCTGTATTGATAAGGTGATGGGGGAGCGGTGCAACGAGTGCGAACAATAGCCCTGACAGCCCTTGCAGCGACCTACAAAATATACATCATATGAGATTACTAGCAGTGACGACCCTAGACAGGATCTGTGTTGGGATTGGTATAAGGGAAGTACCTTAGTTTCCCAATCCTGCTGTTTGAATGGACTAATAACAACTCGGCAATCATATCACCATTACATTGCATGTGCCTGGAAGATGTGGAGCACTGAGCGGTACGCAAGCATGCCGCGGGCGTAAGATGGTGCCATATGAGGACGAACGTCGGTGAGGGCATCCATCATGTCATGTCATATTGCATTAACAATAGTATCAGGATTGTTTGATTTACTGCTTTACTATTATCGCATGATTGATTTGAGAACATGCTAATCTTTGCTCTATAATTCCACTGAGTTGATCACTCACTCCCACGTTATGGGATGGTATTTTTGGACACTCACCAGTCCCTATTGTGATTACAGATGATGGCACGGCCTGCGAGGTGGAGCTGGACTTGATGATGATGAGGAGGATCCCTCCTTTATGCGTGTTCTGATCGACGGGATTACAGGGAGATTCATTAGATGCCTTGACACTTATCATTTTATATTTTTAGAGCACTCATGTATATTCTTTTAGTTTACTTTTGGAGTATATATGTATGTATATAACCTGGTAACATGTTCACACTCTGGAGACATACAACAGTTTATATATGTTATACATATTATCACAGTCTTCCGCTTGTTAATTTAACTGTCTCTGGAGTATGATATGTTGTTTTGGATTAATCCCTCTCATGTTTAATACATCAACACAGACAACATTCAATCATACACATTTATGTTGCATAAGTGATGTTCTGAAACTTGGGAGTGGAGTTTTTACTCGACCCCCGATTTTCGGGATGTTACAGAAGGCCCTGCTCGACTGGTCGAGGGCCCTATTCGACTGGTCGAGCATGGGCTTCGACTGGTCAAAGGTGCCTGATTTTAGTTGTTGGAATTTGAGTTGAGCAACCCTCGACTGGTCGAAGGTCCCTCTTCGACTGGTCGAGAAACCACCAAAAATATCCATTTTTTACGTTCCAAACTTAGACTGGTCGAAGATTATCTTATACTGGTCGAGGTACAACTTAGACTAGTCAAACTAATGTCTAGACCAGTCAAACTTAAGCCTAACCAAAGTATAAAAACCCATATTAGTTTGTCTTTTGAAAGCACCTAAGTCTAAGGTCTTTTTAGGGTCTATTATACCTGAGAAGACTAGACATTGATGTGTAAAGCTTGAATCTTCTTCTTGAATCTTCAATAGTTGATCTTATAATTGAAATGTAGTCAAAGGTGGAGCTTCATCTTCTATTATAAGTGTAGTAGAACTTGAACTCATTTCGGCTTTAAACTTTCCAACCTCATGACTTATACTTAAGATAGCACTTTCCAACTTCATGATTCACTTGAAGGAGAACTTTCCATCTTGATTCACTTGAAGGTGAACTTTTCATCTTGATTCTTTTGAAGGTGAACTTTTCATAAGTTGTTTTGTCTCATCAAAATTTAATAAACAAGAGTGTGCTTTTTAAATTATAGCACCTACAATTCTCATTTGGACGGAGACCACTTTTTAATTGTACTATTAATTGTTAACCCTATATTTATTGATTTTTGTTATCCCTACCTCACTTCGATTCTGCTAATTTGAATTGTGCTACTCTGATTGCTCATGTGTAAAATGAGTGTAATATTAAATAGGTCACATGTGCATTTTATTTAGTTAACACCTGAAAACTTAAGATCAGGGTCTCTATACTTGGGTGTCGATTGTCAGGGTGTTACAACTAGTCAAAAAGGGCATCTATCCTAAGCAGTGGGTACTTGTTTTTAATGGTGACCTTGTTCAGCTGGCAATTATTAATACATAATCTCATCGAGTCATCCTTCTTTTTCATAAATAAGACTAGCTCACCCTATGGTGATGTACTCGGCCAAATAAAAATCTGCTCCAATAGCTTTTGAATCTACTCCTTCAGTTCCTTCAGCTCTACTGGTGCCATATGGTATTATGCAATGGAGATCGGTGAGATACTGGGCATAAGATTTATACTGAAATTGATCTCTCTTCTTGGAGGTAACCTTGGTTTGTCTTTAAATACATCCAAAAACTCACGAACGACTGGAATTTGATTGATACCTACTTCATGTGCTTCATCTTCCGAAAGCACTAAGAAATCCCATAATGGTGCGTCCTTTTGTTGTCTAAGAAATTAGAGTCTCAGTCATCTAAGAATAGAGAAGGTCACGATTTTCTCAAAACAATCCAACTCCACGTGAAGCAAAGCCAATCAATCCATTCCTAGAATAACATCAAACTCTAGCATCTCCATCACGATAAGATTAGCCAATAATACGGAATCTCCGACCATGACAGGGAAAGATCTACACATTTGATTTAACACTATAGAGCTTTCTATTGGTGTATAAATTACTAAATTCTTATCTGGGAGTTCATACAATAGACCTAATGTATGCACGAAAGGAGTCAAAATAAAAGAATGTGTATCTCCTGAATCAAAATAAAACTCAAGCGGGCGAGGAATATATAATTATGGTACCTTCCACCACTATTCCATTAGTGTTTACATGTGGTAGGGCTATGGTGAACACAGGACCCTATATCGATTCTTGAGGAGCTTGGCCTTCCGGCCTCGACTGGTGGTGTTGTTTCTGTGGATGTTGTTGCTGTTGAGGGAGTCTTTACTGCGGAGGTCTCTAATATTGTTATGGAGCTTGGTCATATGGAGGTCTCCAATATTAGGGCTGGGGTGTTTGATATCATGGCTGAGGTTTCAGGTGCAGCTATTAGGGAGCCTGTTACTGTGATTGTTGAGGTGGTGTTTCGACAAGAAACAAATGCATCTAATTTGGGGAGATTATCTTATTCAAACATAACAGAGAAAAAGTATTTGAAACAATCATCATACTTTATTAATGCTGAGTTCATTTACATTCTTCTATTGTCCCTTGATTCTAAGACAGATTATTAAAAAATAAAGAAATTGTTATAAGTTCAACTGTCATAATCAGATATGAAATCTAGCAGCATATCGTCTGTGATTTCAGTCATCTCTCAAGACTTAGGAGGAATATGCTTTTCTGTTGATTATCCTTCTTTGATCTTGAACGAAAGGTACTTGAAGGCTTCAAACATTTTAGCAGCATGATGGCCTTTTACCATCACAGACTGTGAGGCAGTTTGGTTGTGTGGTCCTGCGCAACCGATGTTGGTTGCACGGACCTGCACAAACCACCATTCCTGTCTCTCACCTTCAATCTCCCTTCTTGCTCTACTTCCTCTCGAAAATCTTCAAACGGTCCAAATGAAGGAGGTTAGGGGGTATTTATAGGCCTTTGCACGTGTGGTACCTTGATTTTGGTGCCATGGGATTCTCCTTTTAGTGTTTATGACCTCTTATGAAGAATCATTCCGGTAATTCATTGCGCAGACCTGCGCAATGTCCATTTAGTTACGCGGTCCTGCACAACGCTTATTTGGTTGCGCAATTCAGCGGAACTAATATCCTTTGCACGGACCCGCGCAAACGATCCTCAAGTCTACTCATTCTTCATTTCGTTCAATTTTCTTTCTCATTTTCAATCTTCCTTTACTTCAACCCTTTATCATTTTTTAGGTCTCAACAGATGCCCCCTTGATCCTTTCTTTATTTTTTCTAAAAATCAAAGTAAAAGGATCAAAATATTCTCCCTCTTTTTAGAGTTTGCGTGGACCCGCATAATGGAAACCCGCGCAATGTACTTGGTCTCTAAACATATATAAATGCCCTGAACTCCCTTTCATTTGCACACTGCTTCTATTTACAGCAAACTTTTTCTTCTCCGATCCTCTCCAGCGCAACAAACATCTGTTGGGTGGACTCGCACAATGACTCTTCTCGTTCACGCAAGTCTCCCAACAATTGCACTATTCAGTGTAAACAACTTCAGTTGCGTGGACCCGTGCAACCTAGGACTTAGTGATTTGCCCGACTTCAGTCTTTTCTGCAGAACTTAGATAAATTTTCTATTTTTGGGTAAAACTTGTCCTTCAATCATCCTCAAGTTCGCAATCCCTTATTCATCATGGCCCAAACCAAGCGAACATATCGCATCATGGATCCTTATACTGACTAACCTTCTCATTAAGACCTACCAGATTCATCTTCCTTCCGTCCCTCTCCTTCTCCAGATCAACCCCCTACCAAACGTACCAAGACCACAGCCTGCAATCTCGCATATTTCAAAGAACCGGTGCTTCTAACTTTTGATTTTACTAACCGAATTGAATCACTACCATCTCCCATTCATTGAGCTATACTGATGGGAAACTTAGAGCGGTCCCCGAAACATGGTTGTGAGTATGACTGGGATGAATGGTTGAAGACACATTCCAACAGATAGCCAAAGAACCGCTTCTTGAGAAGATACGCTCCCTGCTTCATGCTCAAAGAAGCCTCGCCGAAACAGGGCAAAGGAATTTGAAGAAAAGATCAAGGAGCATAATAAAAAGAAGCTCCAAAACTCATGGGAATTGGTTCGAGTCATTGAGGGTATTATGAAGTTTGACAACCCTAACTCAGAAGGTATGACGGTGATCCCCATTAATAAGCATCGTCATCAGTCCATCTTTGACTTTGAGCAGAAGGATTATATAGATGGAGAGAAGCTGATGTACACTACTTCATGGGCAACGAGAGAGCCACGCATCCTCGAGGGGAGACTACAAGCATGCAAGCCATGAAAAATCATCGAGGAAGTCTACCCCATGATCTTTTTGATCCCTTTTCATAGTCCACATAACCTTTTTCCTACATATTTTTATGAGACCATCAGACAGTGCTTTAGAGATCGTGATCAACTCTAGGGACCAGAAGATTTCCAAACAAGAGGTTTGTTGACTTCTCAACGCTATTATTCTGATTGGGCAGATGCCATCCTAAAAAAATATGTAAGTACACTCGCCAAGGTCGGCCTATATGATGCTATAGAAGTTACTTCCAAATACTTCTATAAGGAGCCCACTGTGATCAAAGGTTTTCTTGAATACTGGTCACCTATCACCAATTCTTTCCACCTACTGTATGGGGAGATGAGCATCACGCTTTGGGATTTGCATCAGATAGTAGGCCTTCCATTAACAGGCAAATTTTATGATGAATTTATTCAGTTGAATAGAGAACTAGCATTTGTATCTTCTTCTGATCGCAAACCCTCCATTTCTGAAACTACCATTGAACTTTTAGAGAGATGGGAAAATTTCCAAATTTTCATAAGTTTTCTCCTCTGCAGTGGCTGACACACTTCTCCAGAATGCTCAGGTATTTTCAAGTCTAGAAATTAACTTTCCCTTTTCTATTATACATTCCTTCATATCAATCTAGTACTTTTTCTACAGGTTTCATAATTGTCGTTGTAAGGAGCTAATGGAACTTCGTAGCTTATTGGCTAAGCATCGTAGCACTCCCAAGTTCTAAATGGGTAGACGTTATTCATCCCACAGTCTTTGTTGTGGCCGGCGCTCTGGCAGAGGGACAAAAGTACTCCCTTGCACCTTTGGTGCTAGGATCTATCTACAGAGCCTTTGGAGAAATAGCTACACACATCAAGAATCCCACCATCAGGTCTTCTTCGGCATATACTTCATGGCACTATTTCACTGGCTGGTTAGGAGTTTACTTTCCCTGGACCTTTGAAGCATTAAAGAAGGCATATATTTATCCTATGCATCTCCCACTCTAGTTCTTTCAGCAAAGAGCTATGGCTAAAAGGTCATATGAATGGGTGGCCAACAAATTTCGAGATGATGATCAAATAGACTTCTTCCAATTCCATCTTCATCGCTACATTGATGACAGTGACATAGTGGATCAAGGAACACTTACTGTAGTGAAAAGAGCTTTCTTTCTCTCTATTCGCTCCTGCAGCCTACCTCTCCGAGAAGGGACAAAATTCTGGCGAGAGCCTCATTATCCTAGTCATTTTGCTCGTCAATTCGGCCATGACCAAGCTGTGCCAGAAGACTATGGATTGGTCACCAAAAAGATGCGTTACTACGGAACTGGTCCTATTAATTGGGCCATGATATGGAAGCAATTATTAGGTGGTCGTATTAATTTTTCCTTCATAATTCCTAGCTGTGACCACATAGTTCACACTTCATATAGCTGGACGCGGTGGTGGGACCATCAGTCATATCTGGTCAACAAGTGTCTGCCCGTGGATTCCTCCATCTTCCTTCATCCGCCCCGTCTGAAGGGTAAAAAATTTAAGGGTGGAATTGGCTTTATTTCGGAGAAGAGCCATGCATCCCATCATTGTTGAAATTTGCAGAAGAATATCAATAGAAGAGCCGATCCGGGAGAGGAAGCCCATTAATACCTTAGATGGCTGGTTTGCCCACGGGGTTTTAACAAAGTTTGAATAAGTCCCTCGTGACTTTGGAAGCAGAGTCACAAAACATGTTGAAAGAACATCTTCTCCTATCCTTGCAGAAACCTCAACATCTCATGAAGGACCAGTTCAAGATAAACCAGCTCCTCCAGCACAACCTATGCCCCCTAGCTCATCATCCCCTATGACAACATCACGATCACACTTACAGGTGTCATTACCTATTTCTCAGGAAGGTGGCAAGCAGACACCTATGTCCCCTTATGTTCTCACTGACGGAGAGCCTCAGCCAGCAAGTAGCCAAGCTGCTTCTTATAAGGGAAAGAGGGTCGTGGTTGAAGAAGTGGAAGAGGAAAGCTTAGATGATGTAACGCCCGTGAAAAATCCGTACTTGGGCTCGAGTACCAAATCGACCCGAAATCACGTAGAATTAATTTTCATGGAAATTAAGCGTAAGTTAGCTAGCGCAACGCTAGAGTAGCTGGGAAATAGTCCCTGATCACTTTAAATACGTTCTACAAGACCCAAATCGAGTAGAACAAACAACTCTACAATACTCTATAACCTCGGATCAAACTCTAAGCGGGTTTGTTCTCTGGACCACTTTGAATTCTTGTATTGGATTTAGACTGCGCGTCGAAAGTCCGATACTTCCTATCTTAGACCGTTAGAACCGCCTAGCTGGACTTGACAATCATTTCAAAAATTAAGTCAAACCGACAATCACAGACTATTTCGTTGAACCCGGACTGAAGAGACCGCGAATAGGGACAAAATTGGAATTTCAAATTCAAATCTGGCACACGACTTGACGCGTCAATATTAATCATTCTGACCGTCAGAATTCATCCAGATTACACCCTCGGATCAGGAAAAATATCTATTTATTATCATGAGACTTTCAGCCCTGATCTACGTGCGGTGACCGCTGAACTGAAACTGGTCCGCCACGTGCGATCTGCGAACCCTGCCAGACTGAAAACTTAATACGTGCTACATCTGGTACACATGAGCTTAAGTCCGATCGCAATCGACCAAGGGACCACCAGAAAGCATCTTTTGGATCGAAACAGCCCCGAAATGGATAGGCACCAAGTAAACTTCGTTCCGGAGCCTGATTCCGGAATTTTTAAGCTTATAAAAGGGGTTGAAACCCTCATTTCTCTCTCCCATCCAAAAATTGCAAACCCTAGGAAAAGGAGAGAGAGTTTGAGAGAGAGAGTGGAAGGAATTTTTCCCGCTTCCGAGCCACCGGTTGCTACTACTTCAGCAACTCTTCCCAATCATCTGGCTGGTGATTTCTCCATTCTTTCAAGTATAAAACAACCCTAGAACTTACTGATTTGGGGTTTACTTAGATTCACGACGTGTTAGCTAACGTAACTTGTAAAATAGGTTCTCCTACTGCCGTAGACGAAGCGTACATGCTCCGTTCAAAATCCCACATCCGTAAGAGACTAGGTGAGGATTTTAGACGCTTTGATTGACGGTTTACAACGCTTTCAATGTCGTTTAATAGTAGATTATCGACGGCATCACCGTTTGACATGTACAACATGCTCTCTGTTTCCTGTTTCGTAAATTAATGAAGAATATGAGATTTAGGGCATTTTAGTCATTTGTAGGAAGTACGGTCTACATTCATATTTTGCTGACGAGATTGACATGGTTTGTTGTCGCATTAGGGAGTTAGGAATGCTTGCATAATTAGTTTGGCGAAGAGATTCGCCTAGTTGCGCACTTTGGGTCAACATGCTATATGTAGACTTAAGGGTGTAGTGTATGTGTTTGTATAAATGCTTGTATTAGTATGTATTGAATTAAATGATGTTATGTGGTAGTTTGAGATTGATTTCTTAGTTAATATGCTGACCTAAATGATTTCCTACATGTTGACCATATGCATGATTCCATTACATGCATGGAAAGTATGTGTTGAAGATTTGCTTAAGTTGAATGTTATAACATGTGTTAACATGCTCATATGATTATATTTCAATTCCAATACCTTTACATATATTGCTAATGTGATTCCATAAATGTTTGGGACTAGACTTAGTCCAGGCAGTCGGTAACCGAGCGAATTCGTGGCTGACTGGTCATAGCCACGAACGACGCATCGATGAACGTGATTCGTTTTTTAAGTTGGCGGTAGTGGTTAGGCCACGCGAAGTGTTTTACGCACTTCATGTCATTCGACTTGAGATGCGATCGCGCTAGTCGAGCCCGTCAAGTAACCCGACTGGCCGATGTATGTTCACCTTGTATGAGTCATAACTGCTTGAACCTAGGGTACTGAACTTACCATTGTAAACCCTGTTAACCATGGTACCTTGATCCACGAAGACTCATGAGCCGGGCATGGTGGTATGGGACACCGTGGTCGAGCTGTCGGCCTACGCTGGGGCCAAAACCTCCCCGTAGTGACCAGTGAGCACCTAGACTCGTGAGCAGATTATGTTAGTATGGGACACTATATTCTAGCTGTCGGCCTACACTGATCAGGCGACGAGTCCTTTGTAGTGATCGCGAGCGTATTCTGAGTCCACGGGAGGCGACGACCCTTCCGTTGCAGTAGAGTACGGTAGGCCTGTATTGATAAGGTGATGGGGGAGCGGTGCAACTAGTGCGAGCAACAGCCCTGGCAGCCCTTGCAGTGACCTATGAAATATACATCGTATGAGATTTGTAGGAGTGACGACCCTAGACAGGATCTGTGTTGGGATTGATACAAGGGAAGTACCTTAGTTTCCCAATTCTTCTGTTTGAATGGACTAATAACAACTTGGAAATCATATCACCATAGCATTGCATGTGCCTGGAAGATGTGGAGCACTCTAGGGAGTGTGGCATGCCGCGGTCGTAAGATGTTGCCGTATGAGGGAGATCGTCGGTGAGGGCATACATCACGTCATGTCATCTTGCATTAACAACAGTATTAGGATTGTCTGATTTACTGCTTTACTATTATCGCATGATTGAATTGTGAACATGCTAATCCTTACTCTATAATTCCACTGAGTTGATCACTATTTCCCACGTTACTGGATGGTGTTTGCAACACCCACCAGACCCTGTTGTAGATGCAGGTGAGGCTGAGATCCAGGAGGTGGAGCCAGACATCGACGAGGACCAGGACGTGTTCTCGTACATGCAGTATCACGACGGCTTCCCGTAGGCGACCTGGATCGATGGGACTTCAGTGAGACTATTTTGGACATTTACTTTTGTTCATGTATATGTATATGAGACTCAGAGATGTATTCATACTTTAGAGACAGATGAGATTTACTTTGTTTTTCCATACAGTGATATACATATTGTTTAGTCTTCCGCTTGCTTTTATCACTGGATCTGAAGTATGAATTGCAGTTTTGGTATACTTTTACTCATGTGAATGCTTTAAATCAGACAACATTGAATCATAAGCTGATGATTTTGTGGAAGGAGAAGTCAATATAGATGAAGAGGGAGATGTAAATGCTGAAAATATTATAAAAGAGCACCCTCCTATGGCTTCTGAAATCCTTCCCAGTATCAACATTCCCGCAAAGTCTCCTGCAACAATTGAGGAAGAAGAGGAGTCCTTAGATTATGGGGAATACGGATACTCTCCTGGTAAGGGATTTATACATATTTCAAGTTCTTTTAGATATTTATATGTATATTTAATGATAATTATCTCATCATCATTGCCATATCTTCATTTCAAGCGCTCATGTTGCCAATATCGAATTGGGCGACACCCCTTCCTTAAATCCTCCTCCAACTGCACCAATGACTTTGCCAAAGGTCCCTCTAATTCCATTAACAGTACCAAAAAGGGTTGCCTGTGAAATTATCTTTCCTACAGAAGCTGCTGATTTATACACCCCTACTACCAGGGATTTAAAGCACAGAGGCCAAGGCACCTTCTTTTACTGACATGTTAAGAGTCGGCCCCTCTTCAGTCCAAGAAATACTTCCTCTTACTGGTCACATTCCTGCAGCACGTATATATATATTCTATTTTTAAGAACTATACATCTTCTAACTTGTACTACTTATCTTAACTTTCTTCCTTCTTCATAACACAGGAACTCCTCCTCGTAGTGGAGCAGAAAGTTCTGAGTCTGTGGCCACTACTTCCGAACTATTATCTCTTACAAAGATCCCCGTCCACAAAATGATCTTAATGAGGAATTCTTTGTCAGTGATAGTTCACATCTTTAAAGACCCTGAACAGTGGTCAGACCTGGACATTACCATTGAAATTCTGGAAAGTTCTGCGAGAATGGTGAAAATTAACATCTCTGCTCTGCACAATTCCCTTCTCAAATTTTATGATTCAATAGTCTCTTTGGCATCAGCAGAGAACATTACGATTGCTCTCGAGATTCTGGAGGATGAGAAGCAATTAACTCTGTCTAAGGAAAAGGCTTCCCTCATTACTTCTTCTATCTCTAAATTTAACTGAGAACGACTAGCTCTCTAAGATCAACTGAAGATCTATGCTGATGACAAAGTAATTATTCAAGATCGCATCACTGCTTTGAAGGAAGAGATCTCGCAAATAGAATTAAAAGGTCATGAGAAGGAACGAGCCATAAAGGAAATTGAGGAAAAGATTCAAATCAATATTGTCTGTCAACACTGAGAAGTCCGAGATGCTCAAGAGCTAAGAAATGATTACATCTTTGGAAAGTAAATTGGCTGGTCTTCCTGACCAAGCAAAAATCATACTCGAGGAAAAATCAAAGCACATTGCAACTAAGGTGCAATTAAAAGAAGACTTGCAAAAGTATATGAGAATAGTGGGGATTATAGAAGAACTTTAAGCAAGTAATTCCTTTTGTATATATGTTTTTTTTTAACAAGTAATCTCTTTTGATTTTCTACATCATACATTATGTTGTTTATGCAGTAATCTTATTGTATCTACTGACTGATGAATTAATATAAGCACTAGTATTTTATGCTTGTTAGTACAATATTTCCTACACGATTTCATTTATTTATATTTTTCATTGGCAGTGCAAAGTTTCAATTTAGTTAGTTGCACACAGTTTAAGCTCATGAGTAGTGGAACCGAGTCTCACGTGATGGCCTCGTAACTCTCTTAAGAGTTCACTGGACTTCTCACAGCCTAGGGAGTTCACAAACCACGATCCATCAGAGGGGCCTAGTGAAGCTACCTAGGTCGTGAACTCGGTTGGAATTACGCACAGGGTTGGCCACAGTAACTCTCTAGAGTTCACGGGACGCACAAGGCAACCTTTGGGATACCAAATCTAGGGTAGCCAGTCCGTCAATGAGTAGGTTTAAGCCTTTCCCCATGAGTTAGTACTGAAATCAAACCGTAGATCTGGGGGGTCTTATGCATGGTTGGCCTATTTAAAGCTCACACTGCAGCCCTCATTTTCTTCATCTGCAAGGTCGAGCCCATTCACAAGAGGGCTTTTTCCTCCATTCCCTGTGATGCTGCTGGAAAGCTATACAGATGGCATGGGGGTTATACATGACTGGCCATTGAGGACTTTTGGCCTTTTATGCTTTTGATTACTATCTTCGTTAGTTTCCTGCATGGGTATGCATACGATGGCCTTCACGGCCTTTTTAAGGCCACTGGCTTCTCACCACTGCCCGAATGGCGATCTTGATGGTTCTTAAGCACGATTAACCATTAGCTTAATTCGGCTGCCTTTAAAATGTCTTAAAAGACAACGATAAGTATGATCAATTATTGTGAGAATGATAGACATTTCTTCCTGAAATTAACACATCACCACTTCTGCCAATATCTTCAATTGCACCCATTTGTCTGTCCATGTTGTTTAAAATATACCTGCTTGATGATAGTATCAATTTCATGCAGAATCTTGTGGGGCTCATTTGATAATGTTAACAATATTTGCTATCATATGGTCCTGATATATTTACGAACTTCTTCTTTATTCCTTCATCTTTCCCCCTTTTGATACAGAATCATTATCCTGATGATATTCTGGATCAAAATTAGTAAAATCTTAAGTAACAACATCCTTTGACAAAGAAAGTGTTAACTAACATACACTTCTGTTTGCTCCATTGAAGTATACTTCTTTCATTAGGTTCAACTCGTCTCATTTAATCTTGGATTTGCCTTCTTATAATGGCAATAATCCACTCTTTCAGCCTTACTTTCACATTTTTTCATTCGTTATGAACTGATGCATTGATGTTACTTGTGCTTCAATTAGGATCAATGCTTATACACTGCGGTATTTATGCAGTGCCCTCGACACCTTTGACCCTCTTGATAAATTCACTACTTCTTTCGTCAAGGGAACCAAGTCCTAATGACATCACCTTTGCATTTGTCCAATCAACTCTTTCTCCTTAGAGATATTGGAGTAGTGTATTGCCGTAGAAAACTTCACGGCTATAATCATATTCACTGATGAATCTGCCCCCAGCCCTTGAAATTTTTTTCGCTTATCCTGACTGATTCGAATAGGAATTTGAATTCCTTTCCCATGGTTCAAACCAGTGGGTTCTTCATAATCAAAACCCATATTTTTCATAATCCTCTTACTTGCGGGACTATATTTTTTAAGATCTTGCAATATTAGCCTACCATGGTACACATTATTCTTGGCTTCTTCTTTTGTCTTTACTCCTTACAAAACATAAAATTCTATTGGTTTAGGGTGTTTTGCGCTTGCCTCAACTTGAAATCTCCTTGGAGCAATCGAAAATGGTTTATTCCTTTCAACGTACGGCAGTGACATTGTGTAATTGGACTGTAAAATCTTCAACTGTTCGAATGACAACAAAGTTAACGGCGGTTGCCCTAGTTGCCTTAGATGCTTCAGCACAAAGTAAAATTTCTTCTTCATTTCCCCCATTTCAAATAATTCTTCCCTTTCTGTTCTTTCTTTACTCTCACTCACTTGAATGTCCTCTGGGGTCTTGTTTTCATCATTCTAGTTCTCTTCTATAGCAAACCCTTTATAGTAACTAGCGTCTGCAAAGGACTCGGCCTCTGTATACGGCTTTGCATCAGCCATTACTTTATACTGTATTTCATCTTTACAGTATTTGAAGCACTGATGCAGCGTGGAGGGTATAATGTTATACTGATGTATCCATGGCCTTCCTAGGAGAAGATTGTATGTTGTAATTACATTTATAACATGACACACAACATCAGTAATCAACTTCCCTATTTCCAACGTTACTGTAATCTTACTAAGTGCGCGTTTCCCATCTTGATTAAAGCCCTGTATCATCATTCCGCTAGGGCGTAGGTCTAAACGACGGTAATTCAATTTACTCAACATTGAGAGTGGCAAGAGGTTCACCGCTGACCCATTGTCTATCATAATCCACTTAACTTTCTTTCTGCGAATATGACCTTCTATCATCAGCAGTCTATTATGTTCTCCCTCACAGGGAAAATCTTCATTAGTGAAGGAAACAACTGGGAGACAATCTTCTTGTTCATCAAGTTCTTCATGCTCTAGTTCTGCCAATAAAGTTTTTCTAATGTTGTGATCAGACAACACTTGAACCAAACTCTGTCGAAATTCTTTTGATAACTTAAGTGCATCATAAACACTTAATCTAGCCTGTATACCCTTCAAATGACTTACTACATCATAAGTCACTTTCGCCACTTCGCTCTTCTTTTTTGTCTTACCATCATCACTTCGTCTTTCGATGACTTCTTTCCTAATTATTCCTAGTTTTTGTTTCACAGGACTTGTTACCTTTTTACCTGATCGTAACGTGATCATTGTTACCTTCTTTGGTGTATTACGATCTTCCTTCTCGTTCATATTTTGATCTTTTCCTCGGATTGTAAGCACATTCACCGTTGCCGCGGTACTTCTTTCTTTTTCCTTACCAAGCACTGTTTCACCCCTATCGATCATCTGCTGTATTATACATTTCAGTGTATAGCAATTCTCTATTGGGTATCCCACCAAGCGATGATAGCGACAAAAATCCCTTTCTTTAGTTCTCGTCACATCCTCAAGGCGTTTGAGCTCCGGTAATTCTATCGTGCTAGGCTTCAACAGTTGGTTCATCATAGGGATAACGTTTTCCTTATCAAAACCCCTCATGAGAATTGAGGATCCTGGGTTTTTTTCCACTATATCTAGTCTTTGACTGACTCCATTCTTATTTTCGGTCCGTCTTCTTTTCTCTCAAATCCCTTATATCTTTCCCTCTTTTGTTACGATCAACAGCATTTACAGTCGTTCTATTAGATACCCTCCTAGTTGTTTCATGGTGGAACGCTGGCATCTTACAGGTCATTAATTCCAAAGTGTGAGCTTTAGTAGCCAGGTCGTGAAAAGTTCTGATATCGGCGCTGATAAGTCCAAACGCGATTCCTATCCCCATAGAATTTAGGAGCATTTTGACCTACTCTTTTTCTTCCAGCAACTGCCTGCATAAGACTCCTAATGTTTTCCATCTGTCTATAAATTTCTCTACCAGTTCCCCTTCTCTCTATCGTACGGAAGCTAGCTCTGTAATACTGACATTGCGCTCTGAAGAGAAGAAGTTTGACATAAAAACCTCCTGCATCCGTTCCCAAGTATGTTTCGACCCTGGTGTCAAGCTAGAATACCATTGAAATGCTTTGTGTGTTAGTGACGACCCGAACAATCGTAAGCAATACTGTGGCATTGTAGAAAAATTTTTCATGTTAGTGATGAAGTGCATTAAATGTTCCTCTAGGGACCCTTCCCCGTTAAACTTTCAAAAATCCGGATGTTTGAAATTGGCTGAAAAGGGAATGTCTTCCACCTCCCTTGGATACAGTGTTCGATATCTAAAATGACCAGTATTTTCGCGCTCTTTTTCTGCTCTGACAACTTCTTCAACTAGTTGTCTCAACTCATCCCGTGTCATGGTTCTTGCTGCTGGAATGGACCCTAATGACCCTGCTCCTCGTGGTTGAAGACCATCAGTCTGGTTTTCTTATCCCTCCATTGTATTTTGGGGAATCTCCACCCAGGCTACATTATGTACAAGGATCGCCAAGGCCTCTCTAAGGCTTTTGCATTCTTCCATTAATGCATTTAGGCTTCTACCATTTCATTGAAACAATCTTCTGTAGTTGCCCTGTATTCTGGATCTGTTCCAGCCATATGCACTACAACATCTCTACTTTTTAACGAAGCAGTAGTTGGAGTCGAGCAAGAATATGTTGATGTAATAGGACTTACGAAGAGGGGGAAGAAGGGAGTTTCATTGGACCTTTTCGTGCCCCCCATATCATTAATCGATTGGGGCTATACTAACACTGGTGAACCTATCTAGGACAACAAAGACATTAGTGAACTAACTGCCAATGCTTTTCCTTTCTGTTCTCTCGTCCACTTGACTCTCGGGGCACTCAAAGCTAGAAAGTCATGTGCTGTGAATGGTGGGGCTATTCGTTTAGGATATATTGCTAGGGGAGCGAGTTCAGGATTCCTTTTGGCTGCATTACGCGTTATCGGCCCTTCAACTCTTAATGAAGATGGATTCATCCTAGAGTTTCTGGCATTTCGTGCTTTTGCCTGATGAGATGTTACAACAGTCTAGCCTTCATCACCTCCCAATGATTGCGGTGAAGCAGAAACAACCCCAGTTGTGCCCTGAGTCATGCTGCTTCCACTCGTAGGAATTCGAGTCAGATACTTCAAAATTTGATTCGGTATATATTCTATCACAAACCCTGTCAGAGTTAATCAAAAGTTCACTTTTCTTACAGAAGTTGCCATGAGTAGAAGGTTGTAATCGGATGCAGAAACTGTCATACATAAAATATAATTGTAGTTAGTGGTTAAAGAATAAAATAATCTATCTTAGAGATGAAGGGGAGGATTTTCCCACTGAGAGTCGCCATTTTAGCATCTTTTAAACGCCAAACTATGATGAAAGCTTCATAACGATTTCATTGTTAATAATAAATAAGATAAAAATTCCCTAGCAGAGTTGTCATTTTGTTTCGACAAGAAACAGATGTATCTGATTTAGGGAGATTATCTTATTCAAACATAACAAAGAAAAAGTATTTGAAATAATCATCATACTTTATTAATGCTGAGTTCATTTACATCCTTCTAATGTCCCTTGATTATAAGATAGATTATTAAAAAATAAAGAAATTGTTATAAGTTCAACTATCATAATCAGATATGAAATCCGGCAGCATAACGTCTGTGATTTCAGTCATCTCCCAAGACTTAGGAGGAATATGCTCTTCTGCTGATTATCCTTCTTTGATCTTAAATGGAAGGTAGTTGAAGGCTTCAAACATTTTAGCAGCATGACGGCATTTTACCATCACAGACTGCGAGGCAGTCTGGTTACACGGTCCCACGCAATCGATGTTGGTTACGCGGACCTGTGCAAACCATCGTTCCTGTCTCTCACCTTCAATCTCCCTTCTTGCTCTGCTTCCACTCGAAAATCTTCAATCAGTCCAAATGAAGGAGGTGTGGGGGTATTTATAGGCCTTCGCATGTGTGGCACCTCGATTTTGGCACCATGGGATTCTCCTTTTAGTGTTTAATACCACTTATGAAGAATCATTCCTGGAACTCATTGCGCATACCTATGCAACGCCCATTTAGTTGTGTGGTCCTACGCAACGCTGATTTGGTTAGGTAGTTCCGCGCAACTAATATCCTTTGCGCGGACCCGCACAAACGGTCCTCAAGTCTACTCTTCATTTCCATCAATTTTCTTTCTCAATTTCATTCTTCCTTTACTTCAACCCTTTATCATTTTTTGTCTCAACAGGTGGTCATCTATAAAAATAAGCAGAATGACCCTCCATTCCACAATTATAACATTTACCTCCAAATTTGTTCGTTGGGTGAGCTGGAGTTAAGATATTTGTTATCGCCATCTTTTGCTTCTTGGAAGCATTGTGCTATGCTTAAGACATGGTCGGTGCAACCCTAGCAGTACTCTTCACTTTTCTCTTCTGGTTGCGACTTTTTCAGAATTCTTCATTATCTCGCTCTTGTAAGTGTTATGTTTTCTAGCTCCTATGCTTGTCAAATTTTGTAGTGCCAAAACCTCTTGGAATCTGTGTCATGTGTAGCGCATCTACATATTCAAGACTGTGCATCTCATGTACAAGAACAAAGGTCATTACCTCAAGAACTTCAAATGCAAGATCAAGAGATATATATGCTCAAGTACAATACCATGGGATATTTCACTCCTTCAAGCTTTAAAATTTAAGGTTCCAAAGCTTCATCTAAAGGCAAGCCAATAGTCTTTACTTTGGTACTCAAAGCTCAACATAAAATATAAGTCAAGTACTTCAATTTCAAGCTTCAAAAAATCTCAAGCTCAAGCTTCATCATATGTCAAGATCTCAATCTTCGTGAACTTTAAAGAACAACTATCAACTGAAGCAAAATAAGATTCAATGTTCATATACTGCTTACAAGGTATGAATGACCCTAGATTGACTATAGGATAGGTCATTTTGAATACATAATTTAATTGGGTAACTTTATAAGTGCACAGACTGTTTTTTGACCAGTCTTAGACTAAGTTTGACTAGTCCTAGTACTGGCTCGACCAGTCCTAAGTTTGTTACTAATTTTTGAGATTTTTTGTTATTGTCTCTACCAGTCCTAGAGACTGCTCGACCAGTCAAGTGAACAGTCTTCGACCAGTCCAGCAGGCTCGACTCAAAGTCTAGCAACTAAAAAGAGTCTTACACGACCAGTCCTGGATAGGACTCGACTGGTCATGGAGGCCACTCAACCGGTCAAGCAGGTCCTTCGACCAGTCATGGAACGGCCTAATCTTATCGCGCCTAAATTTTTAAAAGTTTGTTGGTCCTTCGACTAGTCGAGCTATCCTCTGGGCCAGTCGAAGGAACGATTTCTACACTTATAAATAGAGCATAATTTTCAGAGTTTGATATCTAATTCAAGAAAAATCAAGACACCACTCTGAGAGATAAGTTAGTGATATTCTTAAGCTATTTAGTGTTCATTTTATATTCTCTTTAATTAGCTTTCTGCATTTGATTTTGTATTCTACATTCCAATCTTATTTGAAAAGGGGATTGAAGTTTTCCCATTTCTTGGAATCAAAATCAAATCAAGCTAGCCCAAGGTGATTTAATCTAAAATTAATTTAAAACTTATAACCATTTCATAAATGAGTGTAAACATTGAACATTTATGTTGAACTTCTACTCCAAATTGTTTCTACCGGGCTGCAGCAACAGAGAATATCTAGATAAGCATCTTACAGTTTTGTAAATTAATTATTCTTTTGGTTTCTTTGAGATTGTGCCAGAAATTCTCTTTTTTTGTTTGTCTGAGGTGATCCAGAAAACTTAGAGTATGGGGTTTTTGAATTGTGTAAGCCCACTTGAAAGACACAATTATGAGGGTTTTAGGTGAACCTTGAAAAACCTATTTTTATAGTGAATGCTAATATCCACTGTGTGAGGATATTAGGAGTGAAGTAGTTGTGTGACTATTTTTCTAAATAGTTAGTATACACACAAGTGAACCACTATAATTTATGGTCTTGCGGTTATTGATTGATTATTTCATTGTGTGGATGTTGTAATTTCCCTTTACGCATTTGTGGAGAATGTTGTAATCTTTTTATGTATTTGTGAAAAATTCTCTTTTTTCTTTGTATCAGTTTGAGTTTTTGATACACAGACCATTCTATGAATCAGGTTGTCCTACTATAAGTCATTGGTTTCTGGTGTAAAGTTGTCCTTAGAATAATATCTGTATCGACCTCTCAATACTTGTACAGTTGAGGTTGTTATTTATTTTTCCATTATGGGATTATTTAATTGTTATCTTTATTTATATTTTTTTAAATTCTTCATTTAATTTTTAATTTGACATAGTCCTATTCATCCCCCCCCCCCCCCCCCCTATGACTCTTAGTTCGGCTTTTTCAAGTGGTATCTGTGCCTCATTGCTCGCTTTAATTATTATTTCTTTTGGATTGATTTCCTGAACTAATCGATCTGAGTTTTTTAAGATGTTAAATTTTAATAGCCTTTTAATCACTAGGCCTCCACCATTTGATAGCTCCAATTATGCTTATTAGAAAGCCAGGATGAGAATTTTCTTAAAATCCATGGATGAAAACGTGTGGTAAGCCACAATGACTAATTGGACCCCTCTTACCACTGAAGTAACTGGCATCGACGGATCCAAAACTATGAAAGTCACACCTTATTTATCTTGGACCACTCTTTAGAAAAGTGAGAGTAGTGTCAATGCAAAGGCTCTAAATGCAATCACTTGCACACTATCACCAAATGAATTCAAGAGAATTATATCCTGTGATATTGCAAAGTAGGCCTGAGATAATTTAGAAATAACATATGAGGAAACAACAATTGTCAAGAAATCTAAAGTCAAAATCTTCACAACTAAATTTGAGAAAATACGTATGTGGGGTCTTGGTGATAGAATCCCGGAGAGTAAAGTCTGTGCAAAGATACGATGCTCACTTCCTGAACGGTTCAATTCAAAGGTGACAGTGATCCAGGAACTTTGTGATACAGATAATATGAAGGTAAAAGAATTAGCTGGCTCATTACAGACCTATGAGTTAAACTTTAAAGCTCCTAGAGGTAAATCCATCACCCTTAAATCTTCTAAAAGTATTTCTCAAGAAAATAGTAATAATTCTGATTTAGAAAATTCTGAAGATGATATGGCTCTTTCAGCTAAAAGGTTTTATAAGATTTTCAAAAGTAAAAAGAGAGTTGATTTACAAAAACCTAATGAAAAGAAAAGATCTAAATATAAAACCTAGAAATCTTTAAAAGACAATCAGTGTTACAACTGTCATGAATATGGGCATTTAGCAAACAAATTTCCTAAAAGTGACAAACCTAAAAGGAAAGGAATGTTGGCTACTTAGGATGAATCTTCCTGCTCTAAAGCCTCTTTTGACTAAGAAGATTCTGAAACCAAGTCATGTAATGAAGTTAAAGCCCTTATGACTCTAGCCAAGTTCAATTTTTTAGATAATGATGATTCAACTAGTGAAGAAAATCTTAATAGTGTTCATGTAAATGAAGAAGATCTTTAAGATGCTTATAATTCCCTATACAAGAAAAGTTGTAAAATTACTATAAAACTAAAACTTCACAAAGAAAAGTTTTCAAAACTTAAGAAAATTTTGATAATCTCATTTTAGAAAAATCTCACATTTCAGATTGTTTTGAAAAAACTAAGTGCGACTTAGATTTCAAAACCTCCCTTGTTGAAAACCTAAAATCAGAAAATGAAAAGCTAAAGCTTGAAGTTGTTTCACTTTTGAGTTTAAAAGACACATGTATGTATGCCCAAGGTGATCCTAAGTTAGAAAAACTCTTATCCGGATCTGGAAAATGTGCAATCGATCTGGATTAGGCTACGATAAAACTATTCCTCCCAAACATAAGAATACTCCACCTAAATTTGTAAAAGGGGAGTCTTCAAACTCAAAAGGCAAAAGTATAAATCAAAACTATTCTAAAAATGCTAAGAATTTTCAAACCTTAAAACCTAAAACTAACCATATCAACTATAAAAATCAGAATCGTAATCCTTTAGCTGAGAAAATCGTTAATTTACTTAAGGAGCTCTTAAAATCTAAATCTGTTGGTCGGTCGTATAACAACCACAAACCTAAGAAGACCAACTATACTCCTAAACCTAAGACTGTAATGAAATAGGTTCCTATGGCTACTTGGTTTCCCACACTGCTTTCAAAGCTTCAAGCCGTTCAAAGTGGTACCTAGATAGTGGATGGTCCAAACACATGACTGATGATAAAGGTCTGTTCACCAATCTTAAAGACATGACTGATGGTTCAGTCACATTGGGTGATGGTAGCAACTGCAGGATTGTTGGCCAAGGTACAGTTCAACTTGTTAACCTCTCTCTATTTGAGAATGTTTTTTATGTAGAAGGGTTAAAACATAACTTAATAAGTATCTCTCAAATATACGATAGTAATCATAGTGTAAAATTTACTAATCAAGGTTGTGAAATTTTAAATAAAAATGGTTCTGTAATATTAACTGGTTTCAGAACTTCTAAAAACTGATATATTGTTTGTGATTCAAGCTCATCTAATCTATCATGCTACATGGTCTGTACTAATGAGACCGAGTTATGGCATAAACGCCTTGGACATGTACACTACCATAACTTGTATAGATTGAGTAAAAGAGAGTTAGTAAGAGGTCTACCTAAATTACAGAAAGTAAATAAAATATTTGGCGAATGCCAGATTGGCAAACAAACCAGGAGTACTCACAAAATGGTGAACTCCAATGCCACATCTAAACTGCTCGAACTTCTCCACATGGATCTTATTGAACCAATTAGAATGGAGAGTCGAGGTGGCACGAAGTACATACTAGTAATTGTTGATGACTTTTCCTGATATACATGGGTAGTCTTCTTAAGAGACAAATCAGAAACTCTCAATGAAGTAAAGAGGGTACTTAAACGTATCCAAATGGAAAAAGGATCTCAAGTCTGTAAGATCTGTAGTGATCATGGATCAAAATTTGAGAATAGCAGTTTTGAGAAATTTTACAGTGATCAGGGAATATCACATGAATTCTCTACGCCCAAAACACCACAACAAAATAGTATAATAGAAAGAAAAAGTAGAGTACTTCAAGAAATGGCAAATGTAATGCTAAATAGTATGAAGCTCCCTAAAAATCTTTGGGCCGAAGCCATAAATACTGCATGTTATATAATTAACCGCGTTTATACTAGAAAATTAAATGGTAAAATGGCTTATGAATTGTGGTTTGATAAGAAGCCTATTATCAAATACTTTCGAGTTTTTGACAACAAGTGCTACATTTTACATGACTGAGAAAATCTGGGTATGTTTGACACCAAAAGCGATGAAGGGATATTTTTAGGGTATAGTCTGAATAGTTGAGTGTATCGAGTTCTTAACAAGAGGACTGGTGTAATTCAAGAGTTCATAAATGTGGTTATAGATGATCACTTGAATATACTTGTCTCAATTTCAGAAAAATGACGAAGTTCTTCTAATTGATAAACCAGATCTTTATTAAGTTAAAATAACTCTGAACTGAGGACTGTTAAAGACCATCCAACTAATCAGATTGTTGGAAACCCTCTCACTAGTGTGTGCAATCATAAACAACTAGAAGATATATGTAATTACGTGTGCTTTACATCTCAGATAGAACCGACTAATGTAAAAGAAATCCTTTTTGATGAAAACTGGATTGTTGAAATGCAAGAAGAGCTCAATCAATTTGTTAGAAATGATATTTGGTAATTAGTTCTAAAATTGAAAGATAAACACATTATCGAAATAAAATGAATTTTCAAAAATAAATTTGATGAACTTGGTAATATTATTAGAAACAAGGCAAGGCTGGTTGTCCAAGGGTACACTCAAATTAAAGGTATCGATTATGATGAGACCTTTGCCCCAGTAGCTCGTCTTGAATCAATCAGACTATTTACATCTATTGCATGCTTAAAAAAGTTCAAAATATACCAAATGGATATAAAGAGTGCTTTCTTAAATGGTGATTTGCACAAAGAAGTGTATATTGAATAACCAACGGGTTTTGAAGGCCCTAAGAATGCTAATCATGTCTACCGCCTAAAAAATACACTCTATGGTTTGAAATAAGCTCATAGGACATGGTACGAAAAGTTGACTAAGTTTCTTCTACGTCATAACTTTATAATGGGAAGTGTTAATAAGACATTGTTTGTAAAGAAACATAATGATCGCATTTTAATAGTGCAAATTTATGTTGATGATATTATCTATCGATCTACCTGTGCTAACATGACTGTTGAGTTTGCAGATCTTATGAAGTCTAAGTTCGAAATGAGCATGGTTGGAGAATTAAATTATTTCCTAGGGTCGCAAGTAAAATAGCAAAATAGCTACCTGATGGATTCTTTATCTCTTAAACTACATATGCTCTTAACTTATTTAAAAAGTTCGTATTTGAGAGTGCAAAAATTTTTGATACTCCTATGAGTACTACTTTAAAACTCTCAAAAGACTCTACAGGTAAGAGTGTGGATCCTAAACTATATCGTAGTATGATAGGAAGTTTACTTTATTTAACTAGGAGCCGACCTGATATTGCATTTAGCATAAGAATTTGCACTAGATATCAATCTAACCCTAAAGAGTCACATTTAATTACTGTTAAGTAGATTATGCGATATATCGCTAATTCAGCAAATCTTGGTCTCTAGTATCCATATGATACTAGTTTGCAATTAGCTGGTTATACAAATGTTGATTGGGATGGTAACATTAATGACCGAAAATCAACCAATGGTGGTTGTTTTTATGTAAGGATCTATTTAGTTTCTTGGCAAAGTAAGAAACAAAGTTCAATATTGGTCTCAACTACTGAGACTGAAAACATTACAGCAGGTAATGCATGTACTCAGCTTGTGTAGATGAAAAGAATGTTAAGCGATTATGGAATTACGTAAGATACTATGGTTTTATATTGTGATAATTCAAGCATAAGTAATATCTCCAAAAATCCAATCCAGCATTCACGAACCAAGCATATTGACATTGGATATCACTACATTCGTGAATTAGTGGAAGACAAAATAATTTTCTTGGATTATATTCTGACCGAGAATCAACTAGCAGACATATTCACAAAATCGCTCGACAAAAGCAAGTTTGCTAAATTGAAATTTGATCTTGGTATGTGCAATATGAATTGTTAATTCATGTGTTTCTGTATCATAATGTATATATTTGTTATTTTAAAATGTTTAAATTTCAAATTTTTTGTAATATTGCATATTTTGGGCTATGCACGACCAGTCAAGTACATACTCGATCAGTCGTGGCCCGACCGGTCGAGCATGTACTCCACCAACCGTGAACCGCGGGTTTGGTGCTTTATTTGGGTGAAAAATCATTTTTTCCTCATTTTGGTTATCTTCTCCAATGGCTCTTAGGTCGACCAGTCAAACCCATCTTCTATTTCTTCAAGGTTAGTGCATTATTTTTATTTTTCTTATAGATTCAAGTCCTTTGTACTCCCATTTCATCATTTATGTGGTTTATTTCTTGATTTATAGTAGTTTTGGAGGTTTTCTTCTAAAAAAAATTTAATCTATTGGAAACCCACTCTACCTCTTTTGCAATCTCTTTGTTCCTTGCTTTCTTTATTGCAAATGGAAGGTAGAACCAGAAAGAAAGGATCTCGTGGTCCCTCTACTTCTAGGTCGACTCCTATCACAGTGCACCACCTTCGGTCACCCGAAGATGATCCCTCTTATGTACGGGATATTCGGTTGTGTAATGTTATAGTAAAACAACCCGTTAATGTTGATCATTTGGCTCTATTTGATATCCTTCCTCTCCTTTAGTTTGTAGGATGGGGTAACATACTACTTTGGGGTGGGTCAGCATACGCTCCATTGTGCAGGCTATGTATGCTTGCATTACTGATTTTTCTACTGAAAATCTGACATTTTCTATAATGACCAAAGAAGGTCCAATTGATGTGGACCGACATCTTATCTCTGGATTAATGGAATTACCTGTCAATGATGAAGGTATTCCCATTACCACTCTAGTGGCAAAACCATCTTAAACTAAGAAGCGAATGCTTACTAGAGATTTATGCAATATAGATGCGGAATGGAATACAGCTGGAATAGTGCTTGTCTCTAAGTTTTTGTTACCTAGGTACAGAATCCTTCACAGGATTTTCATTTCAAATGTTTATCCTCATTCTGGTAATAAAATAGAAAACTCACTACGTTCATGGTTCATATTCTTTATTCCATCATTTCTAGTACCTCTGTATATCTTCCTTCCTTTATTTGTCATTGCATCATTCAGTTCCATCTCCATCCAGGACAGTGACATTCCCTTCACTTATCCTATGACTATGTTGGCCACCCATAGTTTAGTGGTTATGCCTGTTGGAGAAGCTCCTATTCACCACCTACCATTCAACAACTCTAATATTAACAAGATGAATTTGAAGTTGACCCCAGGCCAAGTTAATATGGGTGCTAGTGGAGCTGGTGCAGCAAATGAAGAGGAGGGTGATTTGCCTCCAGATGACATCAATATGGATGATATTTTTAATGAAATTGAATCCAACTCAGCAGATGATCCTGATTATCAGTCATCTGACTTTGATGCGCATTTGCGCTCACTTGAGGAGAAGGTTGAACATATGAATGTGTCACTTGAGTTACAATTTAAATATATGCACAAGTATCTAAAGCACATTAACTGGGGACTTCATCAAGTTGATCCTACAATACCTGATCCTTCATTGGGTTCAGATTAGTTTTTAATATGTGGTTTGTAATAACTTTTAAGATACTCAAATTTCTTTTATTTTATGGGCTTGGGCATGCTTGAACATGCTTTCTTATGGTTCTAATTACTTGGTAATCTTGATCTTATATGAACTTCTTTTTCATTACTCTTCTATTTACTTCCTTATTTATCTACTTCCATTCTCATTTATTGGTTCCTTTGTCATATTGTGACAAAAGGGGGGAGAATTATATCATGCTCAGCTCATGCTTGTGACATGTGGAATTGTGGATAGTAGCCATATTTCATTTTTTGATATTAATGTGGAGTAAGGGGGAGTAAATAAGGGGGAGAGTATTGATGTTATTTTAAATATACGGTGCATGATTCTTTATTGTGTGTGTAATGCTTATATTATTTTAATGAAGTGTGTTTTGTCACAAATTTGACAAAGGGGAAGATTGTAAGTGTTATGTTTTCTAGCTCCTATGATTGTCAAATTTTGTAGTGCCAAAACCTCTTAGAATTTGTGTCTTGTGTAGTGCATCTACATATTCAAGACTATGCATCTCATGTCCAAGAACAAAGGTCTTTACCTCAAGAACTTCAAATGCAAGATCAAGAGATATACGTGCTTAAGTACAATACAATAGGATAGTTCACTCCTTCAAGCTTCAAAGTTCAAGGTTCCAAAGCTTCATCTAAAGGCAAGACAATAGTCTTTACTTTAGTACTCAATGCTCAAGATGAAATACAAGTCAAGTACTTCAATTTCAAGCTTCAAAAAGTCTCAAGCTCAAGTTTCATCATATGTCAAGATCTCAAGCTTCGTGAACTTCAAAGAACAACTACCAACTGAAGGAAAAGAAGATTCAATGTTTATATGTTGCTTATAAGGTATGAATGACCCTAGATTGACAATAGGATAGGTCATTTTGAATACATAATTTAATTGGGTCACTTTATAAGTGCATAAATTATTTTTTGACTAGTCTTAGACTAAGTTCGACTAGTCCTAATACTGGCTTGACCAATCCAAGAAATCCTTGACCAGTCCAAAGTTTGTTACTAATTTTTGAGATTTTTTGTTATTGCCTCGACCATCCTGGAGACTGCTCGACCAATTGAGTGAACAGTGTTCGACTCAAAGTTCAGCAACTAAAAAGAGTCTCATATGACCAGTCATGGACAGGACTCGACCGGTCGTGGAGGCCACTCAACCGGTTGAGCAGGTCCTTCGGCCAGTCATGGAATGGCCTAATCTTATTGCACCCAAATTTTTAAAAGTTTGTTAGTCCTTCGACCAGTCGAGCTGTCCTCTGAGCTAGTCGAAGGAATGATTTCTGCACTTATAAATAGACCACGATTTTCAGAGTTTGATATCCAATTCAAGCAAAATCAAGACACCGCTCTGAGGGTTAAGTGATATTCTTAAGCTATTTAGTTCTCAATTTATATTCTCTTTAATTCGCTTTCTACATTTGATTTTGTATTCTACATTCCAATATTATTTGAAAAGCGGATTGAAGTTTTTCCATTTCTTATAATCAAAATCAAATCAAGCTAGCCCAAGGTGATTTAATCTAAAATCAATTTAGAACTTAGAACCATTTCATTAGTGAGTGTAAACATTGAACATCTACATTGAACTTCTACTCCGAATTAGTTCTACCAGGCTGCAACAAAGGAGAATATCCAGATAAGTATTTTATAGTTTTGTAAATCAATTATTCATTTGGTTTCTTTGAGATTGTGCCACAAAATTCTCTTTCTTTTGGTTTGTCTGAGGTGATCCAGAAAACTCAGAGTGTGGGGTTTTTGAATTGTGTAAGCCCACTTGAAAGACACAATTGTGAGGATTTTAGTTGAACCTTGAAAAATCCATTTTTATAGTAAATGCTAATGTCCACTATTTGAGGATATTAGGAGTGGAGTAGTTATGTGGCAGTTTTTCTAAACAGTTGTGGTATACACAAGCGAACCACTATAATTTTGGATTTTATGGTAATTGATTGATTGATTATTTCATTGTGTGGATATTATAATATCCCTTTATGCATTTGTGGAGAATGTTGTAATCTTTTTATGTATGTGTGGGAATGTTGTAATAGCTTAGTTATTTTCTTTGTTATTTATTTCTTTATTCCTCTGTATCAGTTTAAGTTTTTGAAACACAGACCGTTCTAGGAATCAAGTTGTGTCACGCCCCAAACTCGAAAACCAGACTCACAAAATTTTTGATCACTGAATCCGGAATCGATAGCCTCCGTAGTACCCCACTCTTAACTCCTAGCGCCCATTCACCAGGTTCCGATCTTGGGATGCTACGAGGAAGATTTTAAACATCAATTTGATTCGTAATAAGCATAACCAAAGGCATAACCCACAAATAACAATAAAAAAGTCCATCACATTTCCATTATGATCAAAAACTTTATAAGTACAATGAGTATAAAGGAAAATACAATGATGATGAACAAAAAGCTTCAAGATGCTCCGCTAAGTGCTCCTACCTCGGTGCTGCTACAGTCCAATGTCACCTGCATGCAACGATCGTGCATAAGGTTATGGAAAGCTTAGAGGGTGGTGAAAGTGTATGCACAAGGTAATAATGTAATTATGCAGTATCAAAGTAATGCGGAATATGCTAATGAATCCATGAATATCATTAGTCGTACTAAGGTTATGCGATGTCATACCAAGGCCATACGATGCAAGATGCAATTCAAGCATACAAATCCTCATCTGAGTCCACATATCAATACAGTTCAACTCTGGAATATAACCTGAGTCTAGTACACTCCAACCAGATGTCGCCCCATCGTGCGCAACAAGGTGAGTGGAAAAGACTTCACTATCCACCTGCTAATATAGGGCTCAACTCGTCGATAGCGGACCCATTCCTCAAGCTGGTCAAACTCATCCTAGCTTTGCCCCCACCTCTCGGGTGGGTAATGCCGCAGCCCCTTCCAACCAACCACGACATAATGGAAAGCACGCCATAAGTAATCGGCACTCAATGCTCATGTACCCACTCAGTTTAGACATCGGAGCAACCTCTTGGTACCATAAGGGTTTAGGGACTCACCCAGGGATATCTATAACACCCCATGTAGAACAAGATTTTTGGTATTCAATCTACCAACCACGATACCCCTGTGCAGCTACGGCCCTGATGTCACTAGGGTGTATAGTAATCATATTACACAATGCGAAATGCATGCAATCCTACGCATATCGTACGCTCATGTAGGGAAACACCGCCTATCCGGGAGCCCATAAACAATTTGTCCGAAGACATATGCTATGATCAGTCACTTCTCATATCAAGCATACATATGATGCATATGATCATGAATCATGAAAATATAATAAACATGTTATATAGTGATGGATTTTGTTCGTAATGAAGATGGGCCTAGACGGCCTATAAGTATGGCTTAATAGTTGGCTCTAGGGAGAATTATAATGAGGACATTTAACCAACATTATTCTTACAATGTGGCCGTCAAACCAACATTGCTCCCAAGGCATAGTCGTCATAAACATCATTACATAAGCCATGGTAGGGTCATACATTGTAATGGACTTATGTACATCCTATTGGGCCTTAACCCATGGGCCTTAGATGCATCAAATGGGCCGTATAACATGGGCTGATCAAATAGGCCAAATCAAATGGACCGATTTAAATGGGCTAAGCCAAATGGGTCAAATCAAATGGGTCAAGTTAAATGGGCCGAGCCAAATTGGTCGAATCAAATGAGTCGATTTAAATGGGCCGATCAAATGGGTAGCACCGATGGGCCTCAGGTATATCAATCGGGCTCACCCTTATGTATTTTGTGATCCGACCTATTCATAAGTTAACATAGAGGTAGATGAAGTGAAAACCAAGTATCGGCTTGGGTGGGAACCACTGTGGATCCTAAAGAAGTTTTAAACGGTGGATGTCAGTACCCCATTACTATTGCAAATGGTGAGGTCCACTCGAACTTTGGATCTCACTCATTTACCCCATGCTATGAAATGATATCTCAAATGGTTGGACGGTTTGGATGCGACACATGCATCATGGTGGTTCCCATAGATAGATGGCATGGATGGAATAGGTGGGACCCATGGAACTTGCAGCCGTGTGCAGCAGGACGCTTACACACCTGTTTCGACAAGAAAATAAATGCGTTTGATTTGGAGAATTTATTTTATTCCAATATAACAAAGAGATTTCATATAATAATCATGACGTTATTGATTCTGAGTTCATATTCATCCCTTTCAAATCCCTTGATTTCAAGATAGAATACCGAATAAATGGTAATTAATAAGGTTATATGTCAAATCTTAAATTCGGCAGCATTCTGGCACTATTTCGGTCATCTCCTAGGTACTTAGGAGGAATGTTGAATTTAATCAACCAATTTCCCTTTTGAATTCGTCCATTGTGCCAAGGAGAGGGAATGAAGCAGTGAAGGTCGAACTCTATTGATTTCGGCAGTATTTTGACCCCTTTTTACCTTGGACCTAGTTGAGCGACCAGCGCAACTGAATTACCGATTGCGCGGTCAATGCAACATAGTGCTTGGGTGCACGATCTGCGCAGCTTCTCTCCTGCATTGCGTGATCAAAGAAACTTAGTATCCCAGTTGCCCGACCTGCGTAACTGACTCTGCTCCTCACCTTCAATCTATCTTCAAAGCTCCAACTTTCTCTAGAAAACCTTGCGTCCAAAATGAGGAGGGGAGTGGGGTATTTATAGGCCTCCACACATGTTAACTCTCGTTTCTTGTGCCATGGGTCCGCCCCACCTTGGATCAATTTTATCCGTTCATCTTGATCTATGTCTGTTTATGGTTACACTACTCGTGCAAGGGTAAAGATAGTCGCTCGATCCGCCCAACGGTTATTTCTGGTGCATGATCCATGCAAGGATAAAATGATCTTTTTCTCTCATGCAACGCCTTTTCTGGATGTGCGATGCCTAAGATTCTTTCTACTGATTATACAAGCCATACAACGACTGGTCTGGTTGTGCGATCTGCGCAACGTCATTTGTTCCCTTCTTCATTTCTTCACTTTGTATGTTTTTTTCTCATCTTTGGATTTCCTTCATGATAATTTTTTATGCTCCAACAGATCCCCCCTTGATCCATGGTTTTGTTCCCTTGAATCAAAGAATACGGATCAATCTTCAAGAAAAATATTTCGTTCCTTAAGGTCGTTGCGCAACCCGCGCAACGAAAACCCGAGTTCCGTACTCGACCCTTTCCTCTATAAATAGTCCAGCACTCGCCATTTCTTCACTTTCTCATCTCGTAGCCAGACTCTGTTTCTCTGAATTTTCACCCCCACACAGGTAGTTTTAGTTGCGCAACCCGCGCAACATTTTTTCATCGCGCAAGGCTTTAGGTCATTACGTTGTCCGCGTAACTGTCTCTTCGTTGCGCGACTCGTGCAACATCTACTCCTTCCAGTCTTCATGACTTAGTCAGTTTTCCACCTTCACTCGGTCATGGCTTGTACAAAAAGAACCTTTGTTGCTATAAACCCTCATTCTGAGCAACCTTCCCACCAAGAACTACCCAACATCGGAGCATACCAAACTCCAACTCCTCAAGTAGGAGAATCACCATCCTCTCCTGGTTAACCCTTGTGCAAGTGGTTCAAGACAACTCCTAGATGCCCTGCGTACATAAAAGAACCTGTACTCCCTACATTCGATTTCTCTTCAGGCATTGAGACACTACCGTCTCCTATTCGTAGGGCTATCATTATGGGTGATCTTGAGAGGCCTCCAAAGCATGGTCGCGAGTATGATTGGGAGAACTGGTTGAAGACGATGGCTCATTATAACATAAGCAATCAAAGGCCACCTACTAGAGAAGACAGCCCTCCTTCTAGACCCAAGAAGCACCGCCACAACAAAGCCTAGGAATTCCAAGAGAAGATAAAGGATCACAACAAGAAGAAGCTCAACAACTCTTGGGAGTCAGTTTGTGAGGTCCAAGGCACCATAAGATTCGATAATCCATATAGATAGGGCTTCGTCTCACTTCTGATTAGCATCCATCGCCATCATTCCATGCTGGTCTGCGAACCCAGAGATCACCTAAATTTAGAAAGACTGGAATACATGAAATCTTAGTCATTTAAGGAGCCAAGGTTATTGGACGACATTCTGCAGCCACCGAGACTAAGACAGAAAGTAGGCGACATTCATCCTATGATCTTCCTTGTCCCTTCCTACGACGTTCACAGCCTATATCCCACTTACTTCTATGAGACACTTAAACAACGCTTCAGCCATCGTACCCTCATATGGAGCCCGGAAGAGTTCAGGAGAAGGGGTCTTCTCACTCCTCGTAACTACTATTCCGAGTGAGCTGCTGCAATTTTAGCGAAGTATGCTGAAACTTTATAGAAGATCAATATATTCCATGCTATTGAAGCGACAACATTCCCGTTTTGCAAGGAAGCTTCCATTCTGAAAGCATTTCTCAACTATTGGTGCCCTTTCACCAATTCTTTCCATCTTCCAGAAGGAGAAATAAGCGTCACTCTTTAGGATATCCACAAGATCACTGGCCTGCCAATAATCAAGAAATTCTTTGATGAATTTGTCCCTACCAATGAGGAACTTACTTTTGTGTCCTCGCCTGCTCGCATCCCTTCTATTTCAGAGTCGACTATGGAACTTTTTAGGAAAATGTCTAAGTTCTCGAACATCCACAAAATCCATCCCATGCAATGGCTGGCCCATTTCAGTAGAGCTTTTGAGTAAGAATTCTCTTTTTCCACTTCTTCTTATTGTAGCTTGACATATATATAACCTCACATTCATCTACTTATCCTTTCAGGTTCGATGACGACCATTCACGGTTCCTCGAACATCTCTGAAGGAATATAAAAAGCCATGCCGAATATTCTAACTATGGAGAGCTGGCAGCTTTCATCACATATTGGCTAAGCGTGGTGGTCTTCCCCAGCTCAAAATCAGCAGACACCATCCACCCATCTCTATTTGTCGTTGCGGGTACTATGGCTGAAGGAATTAAGTTTCTCTTGCTCCTTCTGTCCTGTGTTCGATTTACAGAGGCTTTGGAGAGATTGCATGCCATTTGAAGATCCCATCTGTTGGTTCTTCTTCAACATGCATGCCATGGCATTATTTCCTCAATTGGCTTGGTGTCTACTTTCCCTGGACCTTTGAAGCACCTGACAAGGCCTATGTTCACCCTTCTCGAGTTCCTCTCTACTTCTTTCAAAAGAGATCTATGGAAAAAAGATCCTATGACTAGGCAAAGGATGCTATAGCCTCTGATGCAAAAATAGACTACTTCCATTTCAGTTTATCTCGTTATACCGTGGATACAGAGAAGGCAGACACAGAATCCCTCTCCCCTGAGGAAAGGGAATTTTTTATATCTATCAGATCATGTAGTCTCCCCTTGAGAGAAGGAACTGAATTCTGGAGAGAACCGTATTACCCAAGCCGTTTCGCTTGTCAGTTTGGCTTTGATCAAGCAGTCCCAGAAGATTGTGGGTTAGTCACCAGAAGGATGCAGAGTTATGGTACCGGCCCATTTAATTGGGTGATGATCTGAAAACAACTATTGGGTTGTGCCAACTCTTCCTTTATCATTCCAGATTACGGCCGTACCCCAAGAGTATCTTTAACGCCCGGGAAAAATTCGTACTTGGACTCGAGTACCAACTCGACCCAAAATTGCGTAGAATTAATTCCTTTAGAAAATAAGTCTAAGTTTGTAACGCCCGTGAAAAATCCATACTTGGGCTCGAGTACCAACTCGACCCGAAATTGCGTAGAATTCATTCCTTTGGAAAATTTGACTAGGTTAGCTAGTGCCACGTTGGAGTAGCTGGGAAATGGTCCCTGATCACTTTAAATACGTTCTACAAGGCCCGAAGCGAGTGGAACCAAGGGTGCTATAATGCTCTAAAGCCTCGGATCAAACTCTAAGCCGGTTTGTTCTCGGGACCTCCTTGAAACTTTGTATTGGATCTAGACCGCGCGTCGTAAGTCAGATGCCTACCATCTTAGACCGTTATGACCACTTAGCTGGGCTTGACAATCGTTTCGAATATCAAGTCCAACTGATGATCACAGGCTATTTCATTGAGCCCGGACCGAAGAGAGTGTGAATAGGGACAGTTGGAATTTCAAATTCAAATCTAGCACACAAATTTGACGCATCAGTATTAAGCATTCTGACCGTCAGAATACAGCCAAATTACACCCTTGGATCAGGAAAAATATCTATTATATATCACGAGACTTATAGGCCTGATCTTGGTGCGGTGACCGTTAAACTGAAACTGGGCCGCCACGTGCGATCTGGGAACCCAACCGGTCTGAAAACTGGATGTGTGCTAGATCCAGTATGCATGAGCTTAAGTCCGACCGCATTTGGCCTGGGGACTTCCAGAAATGCCCTTTTGGACCGAAACGGCCCCGATTTGGTTAGGCACCAAGTAAACATTGTTCCCAAGCCTATTTTGGGAATGTTTTGGGCAATAAACGGGGTTGAAACCCTCACTCCTCTCTCCCATCCGAATTTGAGAGAAGCCCTAGCTTGGGAGAGAGAAAAAGAGTGAGAGATTGTGAGAGAGTGGGAGAGTTCTTCCCGCCACTTGTGCTACGTGTTGCACGTGCTTAAGCAACACTCCTCTACCGCTTTCCCGGCGATTCCACCGCAATCCTATGTAAGTAAAAACCCTAAATAGATGTTGATTTGAGTTTTCCTTGTTTCCATAGCGATGTAGCTTATGGATCTTATGTATTAGGCTCCTTACTCGCCGTAGACGAACCATATACACTCCGCTTCAATTCCCGAGTCTACAAGACACTAGGTGAGGATTTTAGACGCTTGGATTGACGGTTTCCAATGCTTTCAATGTCGTTTAATAGTAGATTCTTGACGGCATCGCCATTTGACATGTACAAAATGCTCTCCGTTTCCCGTTTCGTAAGCTAACGAAGAATATGAGATTTAGGGCATTTTAGTCATTTGTAGGAAGTACTGTTTACATTCATATTTTGCTGATGTGATTGACATGGTTTGTTGTCGCATTAGGAAGTTAGGAATGCGTGCATAATTAGTTTGGCGAAGAGATTCGCCTAGTTGCGCACTTTGGGTCGACATACTATGTGTAGACTTAAGTGTGTAGTGTATGTGTTTGTATAAATGCTTGTATTAGTATGTATTGAATTAAATGATGTTATTTGATAGTTTGTGATTGATTTTTCAATTATTATGCTGACCTAAATGATTTTCTACATGTTGACAAAATGCATGATTTCATTACATGCATGGAATGTATGTGCTTGAGGATTTGCTTAAGTTGAATATGCATGGGAAGTATGCATTGAAGATTTGCTTAAGTTGAATGTTATAACATGTGCTAACATGCTCACATGATGTATTTCAATTCCAATACCTTGGTATATAATGTTAATGAAATTCCATAGATGTGTGGGACTTGACCTAGTCCAGGCAGTCGGTAACCGAGCGAATTCGTGGCTGACTGGTCATAGCCACGAACGACGCGTCGATGACCGTGATTCGTGTTGAGAGTTGGCGGCAGTGGTTAGGCCACGCGAAGTGTTTTACGCACTTCATGTCATTCGACTTGAGATGCGATCGCGCTAGTCGAGCCCGTCAAGTAACCCGACTGGCCGATGTATGTTCACCTTGTATGAGTCATAACTGCTTGAACCTAGGGTACTGAACTTACCATTGTAAACCCTGTTAACCATGGTACCTTGATCCACGAAGACTCATGAGCCGGGCATGGTGGTATGGGACACCGTGGTCGAGCTGTCGGCCTACGCTGGGGCCAAAACCTCCCCGTAGTGACCAGTGAGCACCTAGACTCGTGAGCAGATTATGTTAGTATGGGACACTATATTCTAGCTGTCGGCCTACACTGATCAGGCGACGAGTCCTTTGTAGTGATCGCGAGCGTATTCTGAGTCCACGGGAGGCGACGACCCTTCCGTTGCAGTAGAGTACAGTAGGCCTGTATTGATAAGGTGATGGGGGAGCGGTGCAATGAGTGCGAGCAACAGCCCTGGCAGCCCTTGCAGTGACCTACGAAATGTACATCGTATGAGATTACTAGGAGTGACGACCCTAGACAGGATCCGTGTTGGGATTGATACAAGGGAGGTACCTTAGTTTCCCAATCCTGCTGTTTGAATGGACTAATAACAACTTGGTAATCATATCACCATAGCATTGCATGTGCCTGGAAGATGTGGAGCACTCTAGGGAGTGTGGCATGCCGCGGTCGTAAGATGTTGCCGTATGAGGGTGATCGTCGGTGAGGGCATACATCATGTCATATCATCTTGCATTAACAACAGTATTAGGATTGTCTGATTTACTGCTTTACTATTATCGCGTGATTGAATTGTGAACATGCTAACCTTGCTCTATGATTCCACTGAGTTGATCACTCATTCCCACGTTACGGGATGGTGTTTGCAACACCCACCAGACCATGTTGTAGTTGCAGGTGACGACGAGATCCAGGAGGTGGAGCCGGAGATTGACGAGGACCAGGATGAGTTCTCGTATATGCAGTATCACGACGGCTTCCCGTAGGTGACCTGGATCGAGGGGGACTTCAGTGGGACTATTTTGAACTTATTCTTTTGTCTATTTACATGTATATGAGACTCAGAGATGTAGTCATACTTTGGAGACAGTTGAGATTACTTTATTTTTTCCATACAGTGATATATATATTGTTTAGTCTTCCGCTTGCTTTTATCACTGGATCTGGAGTATGAATTGCAGTTTTGGTATACTTTTACTCATGTGAATGCTTTAAATCAGACAACATCGAATCATAACCATTTTTGTTGCATAAGTGACGGTCTGGAACTCGGGAGTTGAGTTTATTCACAACCCCCGATTTTCAGGGTGTTACAAAGTTAGCTAGCGCAACGCTAGAGTAGCTGGGAAATAGTCCCTGATCACTTTACATACATTCTACAAGACCCAAATCGAGTAGAACCAATGACTTTATAATACTCTATAACCTCGGATCAAACTCTAAGCAGGTTTGTTCTCTGGACCACTTTGAAATTTTGTGTTGGATCTAGACCGTGCGTCGAAAGTCCGATACCTCCTATCTTAGACCGTTAGAACCGTCTAGCTGGACTTGACAATTATTTCAAAAATCAAGTCCAACCGATAATCACAGGCTATTTCATTGAGCCCGGACTGAAGAGAGTGCGAATAGGGACAGATTTGGAATTTGAAATTCAAATCTGGCACACGACTTGACGTGTCAGTATTAAGCATTCTGACCGTCAGAATTCAGCCAAATTACACCCTCGGATCAGGAAAAATTTCTATTTCATATCATGAGACTTGCAGCCCTAATCTACGTGCGGTGACCGCTGAACTGAAACTGGTCCGCCAAGCGCGATCAACGAACCCTGCCGGACTGAAAACTTAATGCGTGCTAGATCCGGTATGCGTGAACTTAAGTCCGATCGTATTCGGCCAGGGGACCACCAGAAATCATCTTTTGGACCGAAACAGCCCCGATTTGGATATGCCCCAAGTAAACTTTGTACCTGAGCCTATTTTGGGCATTTTTAAGCTTATAAAAGGGGTTGAAACCCTCACTCCTCTCTCTCATCCGAATTTGAGAGAAACTCTAGATTGGGAGAGAGAAAAGGTGAGAGTTTGTGAGAGAGATTGGAGGAGAATTTTCTCGCCTTTGCTCCACCTGTTGCAAGTGCCTAAGCAACACGATTCCATCACTAAGCCAGTGATTCCTCCGCATTTTCAGGTAATAAATAACCCTAGAAAGTTGCTGATTTGATGTTTCTTTCATTCCATAGCTTGATAGTTAATAGATCTTATAAAACAGGTCCTCTAGTAGCCATAAACGAAGCGTATACGCTCCGTTCAAATTTACACATCCATAAGAGACAAGGTGAGGATTTTAGACGCTTTGATTGACGGTTTCCAACGCTTTCAATGTCGTTTAATAGTAGATTATTGACGGCATCGCCATTTGACATGTACAACATGCTATCCGTTTCCTGTTTCGTAAATCAACGAAGAATATGAGACTTAGGGCATTTTAGTCATTTGTAGGAAGTGCTGATTTCATTCATATTTTTCTGATGTGATTGACATGGTTTGTTGTCACATTAGAATGTTAGGAATAAGTGCATAATTAGTTTGGCGAAGAGATTCGCCTAATTACGCACTTCGGGTCGACATACTATATGTAGACTTAAGTGTGTAGTGTATGTGTTTGTATAAATGCTTGTATTAGTATGTATTGAATTAAATGATGTTATGAATTAGTTTGAGATTGATTTCTCAATTAATATGCTGACATAAATGATTTCCTACATGTTAACTATATGCATGATTTCATTATATGCATGAAATGTATGTGCTTGAAGATTTTCTTAAGTTGTATGTTATAACATGTGTTAACATGCTCACATGGTTGTATTTCAATTCCAATACTCTCATATGATTTGCTGATGTGATTCCATAATTTTTTGGGACTATACTTAGTCCAGGCAGTCGGTAACCGAGCGAATTCGTGGTCGGTTTATCTTGGCCACGAACGACGCGTCGATAAACGCGAGTCGTGTTTTGGAGTTGGCGGCAGTGGTTAGGCCACACGAACTATTTTACGCACTTCATGTCGTTCGACTTGAGATGCGATCGCGCTAGTCGAGCCCGTCAAGTAACCCGACTCGCCAATGTATGTTCACCCTGTATGAGTCATAACTGCTTGAACCTAGGGTACTGAACTTACCATTATAAACCCTGTTAACCATGGTACCTTGATCTACGAAGACTCATGAGCCGGGCATGGTGGTATGGGACACCGTGGTCGAGCTGTCGGCCTACGCTGGGGCCACAAACCTCCCCGTAGTGACCAGTGAGCACCTAGTCTCGTGAGCAGATTTTGGTGGTATGGGACACTATATTCTTGCTGTCGGCCTACACTGATTAGGCGACGAGTCCTTTGTAGTGACCGCGAGCGTATTTTGAGTCTACGGGAGGCGACGACCCTTCAGTAGCAGTAGAGTACAGTAGGCCTGTATTATAAGGTTATGGGGGAGCGGTGTAACGAGTGCGAGCAATAGCCCTGGCAGCCCTTGCAGCGACCTACAAAATATACATCGTATGAGATTACTAGGAGTGACGACCCTAGACAGGATCTATGTTGGGATTGATATAAGGAAAGTACCTTAGTTTCCCAATCCTACTGTTTGAATAGACTAATAACGACTTGAAAATCATATCACCATACCATTGCATGTGCCTGGAAGATGTGGAGCACTTGAGGGTCGATTGCATGCTGCGGTCGTAAGATGGTACCGTATGAGGGAGATCGTCGGTGAGGGCATACATCACGTCATGTCATATTGCATTAACAACAGTACTAGGATTGTCTGATTTACTGCTTTACTATTATCGCATGATTGATTTGTGAACATACTAATCTTTGCTCTATGATTCCACTGAGTTGATCATTCATTCCCACGTTACGGGATGGTGTTTGCAACACCCACCAGACCCTGTTCTAGATGCAGGTGATGCTGAGATCCAGGAGGCAGAGCCAGACTTTGACAAGGACCAGGACGAGTTCTCGTACATGCAGTACCATGATGGCTTTGCATAGGTGACCTGGGTTGACGGGACTTCAGTGGGACTATTTTGAACATTTGATTTTGTTCATGTATATGTATATGAGACTCAGAGATGTATTCATACTTTAGAGACAGATGAGATCTACTTTGTTTTTCCATACAGTGATATATATATTCTTTAGTCTTCCGCTTGCTTTTATCACTGGATCTGGAGTATGAATTGCAGTTTTGGTATACTTTTACTCATGTGAATGCTTTAACTCAGACAACATTGAATCATAATCATTTTTGTTACATAAGTGACGGTCTGGAACTCGGGGTTGAGTTTATACACGACCCCCGATTTTCAAGGTGTTACAGCATCATATAACCACATGATATGGTGGGTACACCAATCCTACCTGGTCAAAAAAAGTCAACCAGTGAATAAACCTATATGGCTTCCTCCTCCTATGCTCAAGGGATGCACTTTTGAAATGGGGGTCGGTTTCATTGCTGAAACAAGTCATGCCCCCTCGGTTGGTCATCGCTGTGTATATATCTCCATGGACAAGCCCATTCGTGAGATAAAGCTTAAAAACACTCTCGAAGGCTGGACATCATATGGTGACACTCGTGAATTTGAACAAATTCCTCTCCAGCATCTTTGAAGGGAAGTTGCAGAAGAGGTTATCCCTCAGTCAGAGAACATTGCCGATGCTCCAGACCAGCCCTCTCCTTCCACTCATCCTCAGCAATAGCTAATGTCTTCCCCTGTTTCCAGGACTCACCTTTCTCCACAGCAGCCAACTTCTTCCCTAATGACCAGATCCCAAACACGCGCCCAATCTTCTCCCCAGATAGGGATTGCAACTACTGCCTCTCCAGTTGTAACAGCCATAGAGGTTGGACTAGCAGATCAACAATCTCTTCCCTTCAAAGGGAAATAAGTTGTTGTTGAGGAATCAAGTGAAGAAAGTTCTAGTGATGAAATTTCATCTTCTTCATCTGAACGTACTGCTTCTGATGAAAGCATAATGGAAGAAGAAGATCAAGATGCTGATTATGAAGAGGGAGAAGTTAATGTCAGTGACAACAATGATACAGCTATACAGGAGGCTCCAGCTGATGGGGGGCATATACTCCCAACTTCTGAAGCCATACCTGCTGAAGTTTCGCCTATCACAGAGGAAGAAGAAGGAGAACTCCTTAATTATGGAGAATATGGACATTCACCATGTAAGATAGTTTTACTATCATTGTTTACTTTTGTTCTCCCTTTCTTACCTCCTTATCTTACGCATTTTATCTTAGGTAATCAAGCTACAAATATAGAGGTAGATAGTGCCTCTCCTTCGAATTTGCCCCCTGTTGTACCAAGAGCTTTACCAAGATTTTCAATTCCTCTTCTATCAGTGATACACGAGATTGCTTTCCCAATGGAGCCTGCTGATGTGCCTACTCCGATCATGATTGCTTCAAGCATAGAATGTGAAATGACTTCTCCAGTGGAGCCAACTGTGCTGCTTACCTCTATTACTGTTATTTTGAGCACTGAAGCTATGGCTCCTTCTTTTGCTAAGATGGTAACACCTGAGCCTCCTTTTGCTAGGGAGACTCAACCGCTCGCTATTCAGACATTAGCAGAAAGTATCCCCTTCTATCCACATTTCTTTATATTGCCTACACATAAAAATGTTATTATAATTTCATATTTCTTATTTATTAATAAGGAATATACCTCAAAGTGGCACAACAAGCTCTAGCTCTATCGGAACTTCATCACACGTGCTATCTTTTGAGAAAATTCCTTCATATAGATTGGCATTGATCAAGAATTCTATATTGACGATCATTGAAATGTTCAAGGATTTTGATCAATGGTCTGATTTGATTGTTGCTTTGGATGTACTGCACAGTGTCACACGAAGGGTCAAAGTTGACTTTTCTCTTGTGCATAATGCCCTTTTAAGGTTTCATAATTCAATAGCCGCTTTGTCCTTAGCTGAAACTCTGACTATCCCACCTGAAACCTTGGAGTATAAGAAATAACTTGCATAGTCCAAAGAGAAAGTTTCTCAGCTTACTCCTATCGTGTCTCTCCATGATCAAGAACAATCCTCTTTATGAGAGCAACTGAGGGCCTTTGCTGATAATGAAGCAGTTATCCAGAATCTCATTTCTCTTCTGAAGCAAGAGATTGCGCAATTGGAGAAACAAAGCTCAGAAGAGAGGCTGAATGTTGAAAGAGTACAAGAGAAGATAGACTGCAACTTTCATTCTGTTAACTTCGAAAGATCTAAACTGACTAAAAATGAAGAGTCGATAGCCTCACTAGAAGAGAAATTGGCTGGTCTCCCTGATCCTGTAAGAATGATTTCAATGCTTTCCTGGAACATGCTGCTGCCCAAGTTAAGTTTCAAGAGAATTTACAACTATGCTTAGCAGCATTAGGCATTACAAGGGAATTGTAAGACTATTTTGTTTTACTACTATAACTATTTTCAAGAACGTAAATGATACAAGTTTCTAATGATATTTTGATAATGATGCTTTTGTTTGCCATACTATTGATATATTATACTAATTTATTTATTATATTATATATTTTTATATTTTTTCTTATATATTCTTTTATAACTTGTTAGCAAATGATTTCCTAAATGATCCTTGTCTTAGTTGGAGTACTAAATTTTAATTTAGTCAGTCACACACAGTTTAAGCTCTTGTGTAGTTGGAGTAAGCAATTTCTTAGACTCTTGTGGGAGTCGGGTCTTACGTAATGGTCTCTGTAACTTTTATGAGTTCGTTGGACTCCTCACTGCCTAGTGAGTTCACAAACCGCGATCCATCAGAGGGGCCCTGTAAATCTACCGTGGCCATGAACTCGGGTTGGATTTACATACAGGGTTGGCCGCGGTAACTCTCTAGAGTTCACAGAGTGCACAAGGCTACCTTTGGGGTACTAAATCCAGGGCCGCCAGTCCATTAATGAGTAGGTTTAGGCCCTTCCTCATGAGTTACTATTAGAATCGATTCCCTAAATCTGGGGGGTCTTATGCATGGTTGGCCTATCTATGGACATGGCCCAAAGAGCTCAAACTGCGGCTCACTTTTTCTTCATTTACAAGGTCGGGCCCATTCATGGGAGGGCATTTACCTCCGTTCCCCGTGACGCTACCGGAAAGCTATACAGATGGCATTGGTCTTACACGCATGACTAGCCTTCACGTACTTTTGGCCTTTTAGGCTTTTAGTCCTTGGCTTCATCAGCTGCCTGCATGGGTATTCATATATGGCCTTCACGGGATTTTTAGGGCCATTAGCTTCTCATTGCTGCCCGAATGGAAAAAATGATAGGTCTTGTGCGTAGCTGGTCCCTTTTAAGATTTAGTCCTTTTAGGACTTGGCCTTCTTTGGACTTAACTAGACTGCCTTGGATGATTGTAAGTCCTATGCATAGCTGGCCATATAGGCTTGGCTAGGCTGCCTTAAAATGCCTTTAAAGATAATAACGGGCGTGATCGTTGTCGTTGCACTGTGAGAATAATAAACTTCTCCGATTAGGAAAGAGTGATCATCGTCGCAGTGCTGCGAAAACTCTGACTGAGATTGATATGTCACCACATTTGCTAATATTTTCAGGAGAACTCGTGTTTGCTGTTTATAGTATATTGGCATGGTGACAATACCAATTCCGACAGGCTTTTTCAGAGCTTGCTTGATAATGTCTCAAACTTGCCCCCTGTCCGACGGGTGACCACTATAGGCCTTTTGAGCATCAGCACCATATCCCCCTTCTTGAAGGAACAATATTTAACATGTTTGTCGAAGGTGGCTGATATTCTGTCTTGATATGATTGCAGTCGCTGTAAGGCTGCTAGCCATTTTTCATTAAGTAGATCCAACTCTTACAGTCTTACCTTTGCATTTGTGTCATCTGTTATGGACTGGTGTACCGCCACTCTGAGTGAAGCTACCTGTATTTCAATTGGGATCACTTCTTCCACGCCATATACCAGAGAATACGACATTGCATTCGTTGATGTCCGATGAGTTGTTCGATACGCCCACAAATCTTCTTACAATCTTTCATCCCAATCACGCTTATTTTTTATCACCGTCTTCTTCAGTATTTAGACTATCATTTTATTAAACTCCTCTGCTAATCCATTAGCTAACGGATAGTAAGGTGTTGAGAACGAATGATGAATGTTGTATTTCTGACAGAGCTTTTCCATGCCTCTGTTCTTGAAAGGGGTGTCATTGTCTGTAACAATCTTCTTCGGGATACCATGGCGGTATATGATTGCGTGACGGATGAAATTAACAACATCCCCTTCTTTAACATTGTGTAAAGTAATCACTTTTATCCATTTGGAGAAATAATCCATTACTGCCAATATATATTGCTTACCTTTGGACGAAGGCGGATTTATGGGACCAATGACATCTAGCCCCCAAGCTGAAAAGGGTCAAGAGGCAACCGACTGGTGCAGGTCTTCTGAAGGGACATGTATGACATTCCCATGAATCTGACATTCATGACACCGCTTCGCATAATCAATCGCATCTTTGAACATGAAGGGCCAATAATATCCCATCCGATGTACTTTATGGAACAGATTTCAGCCAGCTTGATGTGCCCCACATTCCCCAAAATGCGCTTCTCGTAATGTTTGATTCGTCTCCCGCTCATCTAAGCAACGTAACAACATTCCACTGTACGATCTTCTGTACAATACTTCTCCACATATAATGAACTTTTTTGACTATTGCTTGATCTGTTGTTTCTCTGCTAGTTCTTCTTGCAATATGTCATATTTGAGATAATCGATGAGAGGTTGGCGCCAATCATTTGTCGTTATCACCAGACACGATACATGAAGTGTTTCAACAGTCTCTTCGATGATTTTTACAGATGGTAAAAATCTTCCCTTTTCTATGGTTACTTGAAGAGGACTTTGATTTGAGCAAGACAGGGCTGCTGTCAGGCTGGCTAAAGCATCTGCCTTCGCATTTTTAGACCGCGGCGCATGTGTAATTTCAACATAATAAAATTGTTCTAGCAACTGTTGGGCTTTCCGATAGTACTGTAAAAGTTCTTTCTTCCTCACTTTGAACTCAGTTGTCAATTGGTTTATGATCAACTTAGAATCTCTGAAGATATGCAGCATTTTTATCTTCATTTCTCGGGCCATTTCCATTCCAATAATGAGAGCTCTATACTCTGCCTCATTATTCGTGCATGTATCACCCAACGTAAAGTAAGGAAACAAGTCGTCTTGAGGAGTAATGAATATCACTCCTGCCCCTGCTCTTGATGCTCGAGCAGTGCCATCAAAGTACATCTATCACGATTTTTGTGACTCAGCCAACATTATTTGGTTATCTAGAAAGTCTTCATTGATAATTTCATGTTCTGCTGCGGGATGCGCTGTGAGGAAGTCTACCACTGCTTGTCCTTTTACTTCCTTTTCTGGTTCACACGTAATGGTATATTCTGAAAGCAACAGCATCCATTTGGCCAATTTGCTGCTCAACATTAACCTGGTCATTAAAAACTTGATAGGTTCTGCCCTTGAGATCAGAGTTATATCGTGAGAGAGACAATAGTGTCTTAACTTCTGTACCATGAATATCAACGCTAGACACTCCTTCTCAATCGGCGTATAGTTACATTCTGCACCCATCAGTGTTCGGCTCAAATAATAAAGAATAGTTTCTTTTCTGACTTCATTCACCTGAGCTAACAAAGCCCCTAAAGATCTTTTAGCCGCAGATATGTATAGAATTAGCGGTTTCCCTTTTATTAGAGCAATCAGTACTGGCAGTCGTTTCAGCAAATCTTTGATGAAGTCGAACGCATTCTAGCAGGCTTGGTCTCACACAAATTCTGTATCTTTCCTCATCAGATGGGAAAACAGTTGACACCTCCCTGCAAGATTCTAATTGAAACGGCGAATGTATGCTAGCTTTCCTTACAAACTTTTTAATTCCTTCAATGTTTTCGGTGGTGGCATATTTTGAATGGCTTGTATTTTTCCCGGATCAATCTCAATGCCTCTATGCTGGACAACAAAATCGAGGAACTTTCCCGAAGACACTCCAAACGCACACTTAGCTAGATTCATTTTTAATTATTTCCTTCTAAGCCGATGAAAGACTGATGTCAAATGTTTGCGATGCTCTTGATGATCTCTTGATCTGACTACCAAGTCATAAACATAGCATTCAACATGCTTGTGCATCATATCTTGGAAAATATTCTATATTGCCCTTTGATACGTTGCTCTGGCATTTTTAAGACCAAATGGCATGACTTTATAACAATAGATCCCCAATAACGTTCTGAATGCTGTTGCTTCTTCATCTTCAGGTGCCATCCTTATTTGATTATACCCTGCGTAACCATCCATGAAGGACATGATAACGTACCGAGTGGTACTATCAATCAGTAGCTCCGTTATCGGGAGGGGAAAATCATCTTTCGGACAGGCCTCATTTAGATCTCTGAAGTCCACACACACTATGACTTGCCCATTTTTCTTTTTCATCGGGACAATGTTTGATATCCATTTGGGATATTTGACTTCCCTGATAAACTCAACTTTTATTAACTTGGTCACTTCTTCTTCTATCAGGGGAACCAAGTCCGGATGAAATTGCCTTTGCGCTTGTTTAATCGATTTTTTCTCTTTGGAGATGTTTAATCAGTGCATTGCCACTGAAGGTTCTAAGCCCGACATTTCTGCATATGTCCAAGCGAAGACATCTTTATTTTCTTTGAGGAGTCGAACGTATTCTTCAAACTCCTGTGCAGAAAGACTGGCACTGATAAATGTATTTCTTGGTTCCTTTCATGTGCCTAGATTTACCTCTTGCAGGCTATCTATCGTTGGCTACCCCCCTTCTTCTATCTGTTTTGATGCCATTTCAAGACGTTCAACTATTTTGGGATCTTCTTCTAATGACTGGCCAACAGAAACTATATTTACTGACGATTCCGCCCCTAACCCTTGGAACCATCTTCGCTTTTCTTGGCTAATCCTGATAGAAATCTGGATTCCTTTCCCATGATTCAAGCCAGTGAGCTCTTCGCAATTAAAGCCCATATTTTTCATAATTTCTCTGCTTTCTGGACTATTTTTTTAGATCTTGCGGTGTTAGCCTGCCGTGATACACATTATTCTCAGCCTCTTCCTTGACCCTTGACTCTATCGCGGCATAAAATTCTATTGGTTCTTAATGCTTTGAGCTGGTCTTAACTTGAAATCTCCCTGGAGCAGTTGGGAATGGTTTATTCCTTTCAATGTGTGGCAATGGAATCATGTAATTAGATTGTAAGATTTTTAGTTGTTCTGGTGACAACAAGGTCAACGGCAATTACCCCGGTTGTCTCAGGTGTTTCGGTACAAAATAGAATTTCTTCTTTGTTTCAACAGCCCTGACTATCCTTGCTTCATCTTCTTCTTCTTTTACTGTATTTATTTGAGTATTAGTTAGGACTTTTCTTTCATCGTTCTTTCTTTCTTCCTTGGTGAACACTTTATAGTAGCTAGCATCAACGAAGAAGGATTCGGCTTCTGTATATGGCTACGCATCAGCCATTACTTTATACTGTATTCCATCTTTACAGTACTTGAAGCATTGATGCAAAGTATAAGGTACAATGCTGTACTGATGTATCCACGGCCTTCCCAGAAGGAGATTATATGTCATCGTGGCGTTTATAACATGGCATACGATGTCAGTAATTAGCTCTCCCATTTCCATCGTTACTGTAATCTTGCCAAGCGCACGTTGTCCATCTTGGTTGAAACCTTGTATCATCATGCCACTAGGGTGCAGATGTGTCCGGCGGTAACCCAACTTACTCAATATGAGAGTGGTAGGAGATTCACTGTGGACCCATTATCTATCATAATCCGTTTAACTTTCTTCCCTCGGATATGACCTTCTATCATTAGCGGCCAGTTTTGCTCTACTTCACAAATCAAATCGTTGTCAGAAAAGAAAACAATTGGTAAATAATCCTTCCGTTCATTATCCTCTACGTGCTCAGTCTCTGCTAGCAAAGTTTCTCTGACATCATGGTCAGACAGCGCCTGGACTAAGCTTCATCAAAATTCTTCTAAAAATTTAAGCGCATCGTAAACTCTATGTCGAGCTGGGATCCCTTTCAAGTGACTCACCATGTCATAAGTCACCCTCATTATCTCATCCTTCTTTTCATTCTGATCATCTTTGTCTTGTCTTTCAGTGGGTTCTTTTCTTATGTCCTCTGCCTTCTATTCTGCAGGACTTATTATCTTCTTTCCTGATCTCAGGGTGATCATTGATACCTTCTTTACAGCCTTGTGATATTTCTCCTCCTGTTCATCTTGAGACCTTTCCCTGATTGTGAGCGTATTCACCGTTGCCATGGTACTCTTTTATTTTTCTTCACCGATTACTATTTCACCTTTGTTTATCATTCACTGTATTATACACTTTAGCGTATAATAATTTTCCGTCGGATGCCCTATCAGACGATGATAACGGCAGAAATCCTTTTCCCTAGTCCTTGTCACATCTTCAGGACGTTTGGGTTCCGGTAACGATATTGTGCCGACTTTCAGTGGTTGATTCATCATAGGAATAACATCTTCTTTTTCGAAAGCGAATCCTTCGTGAGAATTAAGCACTCTAACCCTCTTCCTATCATATCTGTTTCTTGACTGTTGCCACCCTTCTTTATGTTCTTGTGTCTTGTCTTTTGAATCCCTTGTGCCCTTACTTCTTTTATCCTACTCGATGGTATTTACGGCCATCTACCTGATTCATGGTGAAAGGCCGGCATCTTACGAGTCATTAATTCTAAAGCATAAGACTTGGTGGATAGGTCGTGGAAAGTTTGGATATCAGCGCTAGTGAGTCCAAATGATATTCCCATTTCCATAGAGTTTAGGCACATCTTGACTGTTCTTTTTCTTTCGACAATTTCCTGCACGAAGCTCCTAATGTCTTCCACCTGTCTATGAATTTTTCAACTGGTTCTCCTTGTCTTTGCCTTATAGAAGCCAATTCTGTGATGCTCACGTCACGTTCCAAAGAGAAGAAGTTTGACATGAAGGTGTCTTGTATCTCCTCCCACGTACGTATAGACCCTGGAGCTAAACTGGAATACCATTGGAATGCTTTGCTTGTTAGTGACGACCCGAATAACCGTAAGCAATACTAAGGTATTGTAAAGAAATTTCCCATGCTGGTGATGAAGTGCATTAAGTGCTCTTCTGGCGATCCTTCCCCGTTAAACTTTTGAAAATCCGGATGCTTGAAGTTGGCTGGAAAGGGAATATCTTCTACTTCCCTTGAGTACGGTGTCCAGTACCTAAAACGACCAGTATTTGCACACTCTCTTTCCATTCTGACTGCTTCTTCAATGACTTTTCTTACGTCGTCTTGTGTTACAATCCTCGCAACCGGAACAGGTCCTCTTGATCCTATCCCTTATGGGTGAGAGCATTCAGGATGGCTTTCATGCCCATTTAATGCACCTATTGTTGGTGGAGCCGCAATTTGGGCCACATTATGTGTAAGAGTTGCTAGTGCTTCCCTGAGGTTTTTGCATTCGTCCATTAGCGCTCTTTGTGATTCTACCATTTCATTAATACGATCTTCAGTAGATGGCCTATCTTCCCGATTTGTCTCGGCCATATGTACTATAGCTTCTCTACTTTTTGACGAAGCCGTAGTTGGAGTAGAGCGAGAGGATTTTGACGTCATGGGGCTTACAAAGAGGGGAGAAAGTGGAGTATCATGTGACTCTTGTGTACTTCCTGTGCTATCAATCGATTGAGGTGATACGGACATCGGCGAGCTTTCCTGGGGTGACACAAGCATTGGTGATCCCATCATTGGTGCTTTACCCTTTTACACTTTCATCCATCTGCCCCTTGGGGTGATTAAAGCCAGAAAGTCACGCGATGTTAACCGCGGAACTACTCGTTTGGGATAAATTGCAGGGGGAGCGAGTTCAGGATTTCTTCTGGCTGCGTTGTGCGTCATATGGCCCTTAGCTCTCGACAAAGGCAGGTTTGTTCAGAGATTTCTTGCATTTCGTGTTCTTGTCCTACGAGTCATTACTAGGGTCCAGTCTTTATCTCCTTCCGACGGCGGAGGTGAAGCAGATACGACCCCAGCTGTAACTTGCACCCAGCTATTCTTGTTTGTAAGCAGTTGAGTCCTATATTTCTGAGGCGAGTCTGGCACGCATTCTATCATGAACCCAGTCAGAGTGAAATAGAACCTCACTTTCATCACAGTAGTTGTCATTGATTGTGATTTGTAGTTTGCTTCAAAAGCCTTCAATGACAAAGTATATTTATAATTAGAATCTCTAGAGTAACTATTCTATCTTAGAGATGAGGGGGGGGATGTTCCCACTGAGAGTCGCCATTTAGTCGTTGGAAGACGCCAAAAGAAATGCCATGAAAATTCTATGATACCCTCAATGTTGTTATTGAAATAATAATAAAAAAAAATAAGTCCCCAGCAGAGTCTCCATTTTGTTTTGACAAGAAAAAAAATGCGTTTGATTTGGAGAATTTATTTTATTCCAATATAATAAAGAGATTTCATACAATAATCATGGCGTTATTGATTTTGAGTTCATGTTCATCCCATCCAAATCCCCTGATTCCAAGATAGAATACTGAATAAATGGTAATTAATAAGGTTATATGTCAAATCTCAAATTCAGTAGCATTCCGGCGCTATTTCGGTCATCTCCTACGTACTTAGGAGGAATGTTGAATTTAATCAACCAATTTCCCTTTTGAACTCATCCGTTGTGCCAAGGAGAGGGCTTGAAGCAGTGAAGGTCGAAATCCATCGATTTCGGTAGCATTTCTACCCCTTCTTGCCTTGGCCACATGGTGACCTAGTTGCGCGACCAGCACAACTGAATTACCGGTTGCACAGTCAGCCCAACATAGTGCTTGGGTGCGCGATCTGCACAGCTTCTCTCCTACGTTGCATGATCAGCGTAACTTAGTATACCAGTTGCATGACCCATGCAACTGACTCTGCTCCTCACCTTTAATCTATCTTCAGAGCTCCAATATTCTCCAGAAAACCTTCTGTCCCAAATGAGGAGGGGAGTGGAGTATTTATAGGCCTCCACACGTGCTAACCCTCGTTTCTTGTGCCATGGGCCCCACCATGGATCAATTCTACCCGTTCATCTCGATTTGTGTCAGTTTATGGTTGCGCTACCCGCGTAAGGGTAAAGATAGCCACGCGATCCACCCAACGGTTGTTTCTGGTGCGCGATTCGCATAAGGATAAAATGATCTTTTCCTCTCATGCAACGCCTGTTCTGGATGTGCGATGCCTAAGATTCTTTCTACTGATTACGCGAGCCGTGAAACGACTAGTCTGGTTGCGCAATCCACACAACATCATTTGTTCCCTTCTTCGTTTCTTCACTTTGTATGGTTTTTTTCTCATCTTTAGATTTCCTTCATGATAATTTTTATGCTCCAACAACGCCACAGGGTAGCTAATGTTGTGGTACGTGCAGCATATGCTGCTAAAAGAACAGCAGAGGTGGGTCCCACGTAGGGCCCACCCTTATGTAAATATATATATACAATATATAAAATATATATTATAATTATATTTGTTGCTACGTAGCTTTTATGCAATAAAGGGCCAGAGCTGGGTCCCATGTAGGGCCGACCCTCATATAGATATATACAATATTTTATATATAATATATATAATATCCAAATCTACTGCTAGAGCAGCTTTTCTGCATTAAGAGAGCAGAGGTGGTTCCCATGTAGGGCCCACCACAACATCTACATATTAGATATTAAAATATATTATGATATAATATTTAATATACTATATCATATCTAATATAATATATTAATATTATATACATAACATTCACCACGTCCAGGCCTAGACGGCGTTGACAGGCGCATGTACCAAGGTGGCACCACAAATGCGGTGGGTCCCATGTAGCATGCATCATGGTGGGCCCATCTAAATGGAAGGATGGTGTAGATGGGTCCCATGGACCTCACATCAGGGCACACTTCACTGTTTGCCACCGCCGTAGGGGAATCAACCCCAGGACCTCGGCGTTGAAATGAGGTACCTCTCACTTTGTCTACATGCGAGCTATGGATCTGGGCATGGGACGCACGCCAAGGAGGTCCCCACACAGACGTGGCCCCACCATCCAGGGGAAGTGGATGGTCTGGATAAGACCCATACACTATGGTACGGCCCATCTAAATTGGTGGACGGCGTGGATGGGTCCCATGGACCCCACCGTCAGCACACACTCACTTCTAACACACCTCCACTTTCAGTACACACTCACTGTTAATGCACCCCATGTCAGTCCACATTTCACTGTTAGTGCACGTCTAGTGTCCCAGGACGGTGGACCTTTTAGATACAACACAGGGATCACGGTGGGTCCCACATGGACGTGGCCCACCATATTAGATCAATCTAATATTTTTGTTCCTCTTACATCCAGGCCCACCCAAAGAAGGTCAGCAAGGTGGGCCCTACGGATGGGACAATGTGGATCATACATCATGGTGGGGTCCACCACATGAGAGAGAGAGAGAGAGACATCGGCGAGGATGGAGGGGCCCCACCACTATGGGCCCCTCTTTAATAGAAAGCATACATCAAGGTGGGTCCCACCACAAGTGGGCCCTTGAATGACAAAACAAAATAAATAAGTGGAGATCCAAGATCACCCACAGCTCCTTCTTGCTCCATAGGCTTCCTTTGCTCCTTAGCTTCGATTCCAACGGAGGAGATGGAGTTTGGATGGTTGAGATGGGAGATGAGAGGGTAGGAAGTGGGCCACACACAAAGTTCTCATGGAGAAGAGAAAGAGCTTGGACGTATGGAATTTTCTTACTTGGGAATGAGTTTGAAAAATGAGAGAGTGAGGGTTGTAAAGAGAGAGAGAGAGAGAGAGAGAGAGAGAGAGAGAGAGAGAGATGGGTGATGGATGTGGTGGTGATGGATGTGTAAGAGACATTTTGACTTTTGTGGTAGATGTTGTAAGAAAAGTATGAGTGTATAAGAACCTTTTTAACACTGGGGCTTGCTTGAGGAAGGATGTGAGGTGATGGTGTACTTGGTTGAGGTGATTGGTCGAGGGATTGATGGATGTGACAAATTGTAGAGATTCTCTCGGAATTCGTACATACAGCATTTTTCTCGAACCTAACGCGGGCCGACATCTCCTGGCCTGGGTATCCCCTTGGCGCGAGTAACGCAGTATCGAAACCGCGATGACGGCGCGGTCGCTAGGGTATAAGTCTTCGGTTGAGTCAACTTGGGTTAACGGCGTGTGACTCAGGGTCACGCACAAATACCAGTTAAGGGTCAAAGGTTGCCCGAATTCGATCGGGAAGACCACGGAAGCGTATGAAATGGTACGGTCTAGGATAAAGGTCTTACATCTCTCCCCACCGAATAAAAATCTTATCCTTAAAATTTACACAATTATCGCAACTAAACATAACTCATAAGGAATAAGAGATATAACATCATCATATAGAATCAGAGACAGCATAAAAAATATAATACATAATCAATCATCAAAGAGATGGGGATAGCGCTCTCGAATCTCATCCTCGTGCTCCCAAGAAGCCTCCTCAACAGAATGGTGACCCCACTGAACCTTCACCAACGGAATGACCTTAGTCCGAAGGACCTGCTCCCTCCGATCAAGGATGCGAACCGACTACTCAATATATGAAATGTCTTCACGAACCTCTAACGACTGTTAATCAGTAATAGAAACGATGTATGACCCACACTTCCTCAACATAAAGACATGGAAAATGTTATGGACGCCAGACAACTGAAATGGTAAGGAAAGTCGATAGGCCATGGCGCCAACGTGCCCAGTGATCTCGACAGGTCATATGAATCTCGGGGCAAGCTTGCCCTTCGCTCCAAATCAAACTACTTCATTCATGGGCGAGACTTTGAGATACACATGGTACCCTACATCAAACTCCAAGGGACGATGCCGACGATCAGCAAAACTCTTCTTCCGAGTCGAAGCTGTGCGCATCCTTTGCCTAATGATATCGATAGCCTTTGATGTCTGCTGCACAAACTCGAGACCTAGGAGACGGTGCTCTCCAACCTTAGTCTAATAACTCGGTGATCTGCATGATCTGCCATATAGTGACTCAAAAGGAGTCATGCTGATGGTCGATTGATAGCTGTTGTTGTATGCGAACTCAGTTAATCGTAGATGTTCATCCCAGCTACCCCTGAAATCAATCGGGCAGGCCCGAAGCATATCCTCATGGATCTATTTAACCCTCTCGATCTGGCCTTCGGTCTGCGAATGGTATGCGGTGCTGAGCTGCAAATCAGCCCCCATCACTCTCTAGAAGCTCCCCCAAAACTGACACGTGAGCCTTGGGTCTTGGTCAGAAATAATCGAGACTGGAAGGCCATGCAGTCTCACAATCTCCTCGATAAATAACCTCACAAGTCGGTCCATAGACCAAATCGCATGCATCACAAGGAAATGTACCGACTTCGTCAGATGATCAACAACGACCCAAATGGCATTATGACCATGCTGAGTCCTCGACAAGCCCATAATGAAATTTATCGACACGTGCTCTCACTTCCACATCGGAACACTCAACGGTTGCAATAGACCAGGGGGTCTCTGATGATCGGCCTTGACATGATTTCACGTGTCATATTCGACCACAAAACTACCGATCTGGCGCTTCATCCCCCCCCAAAAATAATGTCGCCTTATATCGCGGTATATCTTCGTCGAGCCAGGGTGGATAGAAAACTGCGATCGATGTGCCTCGGTCATAAGATCTCTTCGTAACTCAGGAATATCTAGGACACATAATCGGCCTTTGAAGCGATGTCCACCTTCTGAACCAATATGTTAATCTGCCTAACTCTCGAATGTCTCTTCAGCAATATAACTCTATAACAACTCATCAGCCTGTTGAGCCTCGATCACCCTTACGATAAGAGAGGGTTAAATCGACAGGCTCGATAACTGCACGATAGAAGACTGCAGGATGAAGTCAAAATCATACTCTACGATATCCTCGAGCATCCTCCACTCCTACACCATCATATGCGCTACCAAGCTGGGTAGCTGACAGCTAAGGGCATCTGTCACCATGTTTTCCTTGCCCAAGTGGTACTGAAGATCAAAATCATAGTCCTTTAGGAGTTTCATCCAGCGCCTCTGCCTCACATTCAACTCAAACTGCGAGAAGAGGTACTTCAAGCTCTTGTGGTCATAGAAGAGCTCAAACCTGACCCCATAGAGATAGTGCCTCCACACCTTCAGTGCGAAGACAACTGCAGCCAGCTCTAAATCATGTGTGGGGTAGTTCAGCTCATGGACCTTGAGCTGACGAGAGGTGAAGGCCACTGGTCTCCCATGATGCATCAGGATAACACCCAAACACACCCAAACCAATATACAAAGCATCGGTAAATACAATAAATCCATCACTCCTAGAGGGAAGACTGAGGACAGGAGCGGACGTGAGGCGGTCCTTCAACTCCATAATTCTCACTCACAAGTGTCTCTCCAAATAAACTCTACACCCTTCCGAGTCAACCTAGTCAGTAGGGCTGCAATACGAGAGAAGCCCTCAATGAAACATCGGTAGTAGCACACCAAACCAAGAAAACTACTGATCTCAGACACGTTCGTGGGCTGGCCCCACTGATGCATTGCCTCAACCTTCCAGGGGTCCACTGCGATGCCCTCCCTCGTCACCACGTGACCAAAGAACTTCATCTCCTCCTTTTAGAACATGTACTTCTCCAGCTTCGCATACAGCTGGTATGCACAGAGGGTCTGCAACGTAACCTCTAGATGTTGTTCGTGCTCCTCACGGGTCCTCGAATAAATCAGAATGTCATCGATGAAGACTATAACAAACTGATCAAGATACGGACGAAAGACCTCATTCATCAACTGCATGAAGATTGCGGGTGCATTGGTCAATGTGAAGGACATGACCTAAAACTCAAAATGACCATCACGCGTCCTAAAAGTCATCTTCAGAATATTCTCCTCTCGGAACCAAATCTGATGATAACCGGAACGTAGGTCAATCTTCGAAAAGAACTATGCACCCTGCAGTTGATTAAATAAATCATCAATCCTTAGGAGCAGGTACTTATTCTTGATCGTGACCTTGTTGAGCTCATGGTAGTCTATACAAAGCCTCAATGAGACATCCTTCTTCTTTACAAAGAGTACTAATGCTCCCCGCGATGAACTACTCGGACGAATAAAGCCTAACTCGTGCAACTCTTCCAACTGCTTCTGCAGTTCTCGTAACTCTAACGGTGTCATACGATATGAGACCTTCGAAATAGGCGTGGTACCGGGCATGAGATCAATCTGAAACTCGGTAAGTCGGTGAGGCGGTAATCTCAGAATCTCATAGAACACATCGTGAAAATCGTAAACAAACGGCAACTGATCGATGCTCACCGCTATAGGCTCCACTATGGCACATGACATCAATAAGACAATGACTCTCCTCTATGCTCTGCAATGAACTGGAACTACGGCACGTTGGGTATACAGAACGTGACTGTCCTCGCAGAGCAGCCCAATATGGCATAGTACTTTGCAAGCCAAAATATACACAGGATGACATCAAACTCGAACATCGACAAAATAAACAAATCGGCAGGTAAAAAGGTATCCCTAACTAGAATGGGACAAGACGAGCAAAATCGACCCAACACTACAGTCTTCCCCAAGGGAGTCGATACTAACAAGCTCTCATGAGAAAACTTCAATGGCAAGCCAATCGATCGACAAAAACTCTCGGCCATAAAAGAATGTGATACACCAGAATCAAACAACACACTGCAATGCATGAAGAGACTAAAAGTATACCCTCGAGCCGTATAGAACCTATCCTGAGCCAGCTGGGGAGGTGCCTGTCCCCTCTGAGCATGTTGTTGCTGCTGGGGTCACTGAGGCTGTCGAAACTGCTGCCTCTGCTGCTGCAACCTCGGAGGCTGGTGCTAGTGCTGTTACTGAGGTGGCCTCAATTATGGGGGCTGTTGTAGCTGCTGTTGTGGGGTCTCTACTACTATGGTGGTGGAGGCTATTGTGGACCTCTCCGATGCAGCTACTGTTGGGGGTGGGGACACTCCCACATACGGTGCCTCGTCGCACCACACCCAAAACAGGTGCCGGTGAACTGCCTCAGAGGTAATGTTAGTGCTCGAAAGGCTGGGCGGCTTGTGTGCCTCTGGTGCTGTGGTCATCGTTGCAAGGAGTTACCGGAGGGAGACTGCCTCTTTCGGTCTCTCCTCTGACAGCGATCAGATTGAGAACCGGCCCACTTAGCCTTATAAATCTGGGCCTTCCATACCACCTCCTCAAAAGTCGGGAGCTCATGCCCAATAACACGACCTCAAAGACCATAACGTAGACCAACCTCGAAACGGTGAGCTCTCCGCTCCTCATCATCTACCAAGTACGGTGCAAATCTAAATAGTGCTACAAAGCGAGCCGCATACTAAGCCACTATCATATCACCCTACACCAAGGCCTCGAACTCCAATGCTCGCTGTTATCGGATATGATCAGAAAAATACTGCCAGTCAAACTGATCCACAAAATCCTCCCAAGTCCACACAAAATTAGTGCCTGCTGCTCGGGAGACGGATGTCCACTAGTGCTCAGCCCACCATAGAGGAGAAATACTGCTAATCGGACTCGTCACTCCGTCGTACATCTCATCGCATCAAATATCTTCTCCACATTGAAGCGCTATCTCTCAGCTACTGTCAGGTCTAATTCGCCCTGAAAATGCTGGGGATCGAGCAGTCAGAACTCTCGAAGAATGGGGCTCACGTGCTCCTATTCGGCCTGGTCAAGTGAAACATCAGGGTGCCTGCCCTGCCCTTGAAGTGTGGCCGTCACAACCTGTAACATTTTCTGTAACTGGGAGGCACTCACGGATACGGTCGGATCTACACCGATCTCTGGTGGAGGAGCAGCATCCTCAGGATGGGCGGTAAGAACCTCTGGTGGTGGATTGGGGATCGTAGATGATAGGACGGGAGATGTAGGTGTGGAGCGGGAGTCTCAGGTGGTGGAGCTGGAGTAGATCAAGTCACTCTCCTACGCGGCATGTCCTACAGGAAAGAGCGAAGGTGCCTATCAACTTTGAAAACTCTCGAAGGCACACACATTAAAGGCCTATAACGGAAGATCGCTAAGCTATCCAAACTTCGAGACTTAGTTATTCTAAACTCATATCATACATGTAATGTTGTTCTTAGTTATTATCAGGTTATGCTCTGATACCAACTACTGTCACGCAGAAAACTGAGAAACCAGACTCACAAAATTCCCCATCACAGCGCCGACAGCCTCTGTAGTACCCCACTCTCGGATCCCAATGCCCATTCGTCAGGCTCTGATCCTGGGATGCTATGAGGAAGATTTTTAACATCAGTTTGATTCGTAATAAGCATAACCAAAGGCATAACCCACAAATAATGATCAAAAACTCTATCATATTCCACTATGATAAAAAAAACTTTATAATTACAATGAGTATAAAGGGAAATACAATGATGATGAACAAAAAGCTCCAAGATAATCTGCTAAGCGCTCCTGCCTCAGCGCTGCTGCGGTCCAATGTCACCTGCACACGATGATCGTGCATAAGCTTATGGAAACTTAGAGGGTGGTGAAAGTGTGTGCACAAGGTAGTAATGTAATTATGCAGTATCAGAGTAATGTGAAATATGCGGATGAATCCATGAATACCATTAGCCGTACCAAGGCTATGCGATGTAAAGCATGAATGATGTCGACCATACCAAGGCCATGTGATGCAAGATGCAACTCAAGCATACAAATTCTAATATGAGTCTACATATCAATACAGTTCAACTCTGAAATATAACCAGGGTCTAATACACTCCAACCAGATTGCCACCCCATCAAGCGCAATAAGGTGAGTAAAAAAGACCTCACTATCTGCCTACCAATATCGAGTTCGACTCCTCGATAGAGGACCCATTCCTTGAGCTGATCAAACTCAGCCTAACTTTGTCCCCTCCTCTTGGGCGGGTAAGGCCGCACCCCCTTCCAACCGACCACGACACAGTGGAAAGTGCGGCTATCTGCTAATCAACACTCGGCACTCATGTACCCACTCAGTCTAGACATTGGAGAAACCTCCTGGTACCATAAGGGTTTAGGGACTTTCACCCAGGGATATCTATAGCACCCCATGTAGAATAAGATTTTTGATATTCAATCCTGCCAACCACAATATGTCTATCGTGGCTATGGCCTTGATGTTGCTAGGGCTTAAAGTAATCATATCACACAATGCAAAATGCATGAATCATACTATCTAGTCATGCAGCAATCATACGCGTATCGTACGCTCATGTAGGGCAACATCACCTATCCGGGAGCCCATAAACAATCTTTCCAAAGACATATGCTATGATCAGTCACTTCTCATATCAAGCATACATATGATGTGTATGATCATGAATCATGGAACTATACTAAATATGTTATATGGTAATGGATTTTGTTTATAATGAAGATAGGCCTAGACGGCCTACAAGTATGGGCTAATAGTGGGCCCTAGGAAGAATTATAATGCGGACATTTAACCAACATTATTCTTACAATGTAGACGTCAAACCAACATTTCTCCCAAGGCACGATTGTCATAAACATCATTACACAAGCCATGGTAGGGTCACACATTGTAATGGACTTGTGTACATCCTATTGGGCCTCGACCCATGGGCCATAGACACATCAAATGGGCCACATAACGTGAGCTAATCAAATGGGCTGAATCAAATGGACCGATTTAAATGGGTCGCGCCAAATGGGTCGAGTCAAATGGGCTGATTTAAATGGACCGATTTAAATGGGCCAAGCCAAATGGGTCCCATAGATAGACGGCATGGATGGAATAGGTGGGACCCACAGAACTTGCAATCGTGTGTAGCAACAGGCTCACGCGCCATAGGGCAGCTAACGCTGCGGTACGTGCAGCATATGTTGCTAAAAGAACAGCAGAGGTGGGTCCCATGTAGGGCCCACCCTTATGTATATATATATATACAATATATAAAATATATATTATAATTATATCCACTGCTGCTATGCAGCTTTTACGTAATAAAGGGCCAGAGGTGGGTCCCACATAGGTCCCACCCTCATATAGATATATACAATATTATATATATAATATATATAATATCCAAATCTGCAGCAAGAGAAGCTTTTCTGCATTAAGAGAGCAGAGGTGGGTCCCACATAGGGCCCACCACAACATCTATGTATTAGATATTAAAATATATTATATTATAATATAATATATAGTATACTATATCATATATAATATAATATATTAATATTATATACATAACATTCGCCACGTCCAGGCCCTGGACAACCTGGACAGACTCACGCACCAAGGTGGCCCCATAAGTGGTGGGGGTCCCATGTAGCATGCATCGTGGTGGGCCCATCTAAATGGAAGGACGGTATAGATGGGTCCCATGGAACCCACGTCAGGGCACACTTCACTGTTAGCCACCGCCGTAGGGGAATTAACCCTAGGACCTCAGCGTTGAAATGAGGTACCTCTCACTCTGTCTACCATGTGAGCTATGGATATAGGCGTGGGACGCATGCCAAGCAGGGCCCCACACGGATGTGGCCCCACCATCCAAGGGCAATGGACGGTCTGGATAAGACCTATACACCATGGTGTGGCCCATCTAAAAGGGTGGACGGTGTGGATGGGTCCCATGGACCCCACCATCAGCACACACTCCCTGCTAGCACACCTTCACTTTCAGTACACACTCACTATTAGTGCACCCCATGTTAGTCCACATTTCACTGTTCATGCACGTCCAGCTTCCCAGGGTGTTGGACAGTGTGGATGCAACAAAAGGATCACGATGGGTCCCACATGGATGTGGCCCACCATATTGGATCAATCTGATATTTGTGTTCCTCTTACATCTAGGGCCACCCAAAGATGGTAAGCAAGGTGGGCCCTATGGATAGCACAATGTGGATCATACATCAATGTGGGGTCCACCACATGAGAGAGAGAGAGACATCAATGAGGATGGAGGGGCCCCACCACTATGGGCCCCTCTTTGATACAAAGCCTACATCAAGGTGGGTCCCACCACAAGTGGGCCCTTAAATCACAGAATAAAATAAATCACTAGAGATCCAAGATCACCCACAGCTCCTTCTTGCTCCCTAGGCTTCCTTTACTCCTTAGCTTCGGTTCTAATGAAGGAGATGGAGTTTGGATGGTTAAGATCGGAGATGAGAGGGTAGGAAGTGGGCCACACATAAAGTTCTCATGGAGAAGAGAAAGAGTTTGGATGTATGGAATTTTCTTACTTGTGAATGAGTTTGAAAAATGAGAGAGTGAGGGTTGTAGAGAGAGAGAGAGAGAGATGGGTGATGGATGTGGTGGTGATGGATGTGTAAGAGACATTTTGACTTTTGTGGTAGATGGTGTAAGAAAAGTATGGGTGTGTAAGAACCTTTTTGACTTTGGGGTTGCTTGGGGAAGGGTGTGAAGTGATGGTGTACTTGGTTGAGATGATTGGTTGATGGGTTGATGAATGTGACAAGTTGTAGAGATTCTTTCAGAATTCATACGCGCGGCATTTTCCTCGAACAGATCGGGGGCCCACATCTCCTGGCCTGGGTATCGCCTCGGTGCGCAAAATGCGGCATCGGAACCGCAGTGACGGCACGGTCTCTAGGGTACAAGTCTTGGGTTAAGTCGACTCGGGTTGATGGCGTGTGACTCAGGGTCACATGCAAATACTGATTAAGGGTCGAAGGTTGCCGAAATTCGATCGGGCAGACTGTAGAAGCCTACGAAATGGTACGGTCTAGGATATGGGTCTTACAGGTTGTCCTACCATAAGCCATTGGTTTTTGGTGTAAGCTTGTCCTTAGAATATCATCTGTATCTTCCTCTCAATACTTGTACAGTTGAGGTTGTTATTTATTTCTACATTATGGGATTGTTTAATTGCTATGTTTATTTATATTTGTTTAAATTTCATGTTTAATTTTTAATTTGCCATAGTCCTATTAACCCCCCACCCCCTTCTAGGACACTTAGCTCGACCTTTTTAGCTTTATCATTAGAGCTCATTCTACTACATTGGCATACAATTTAAGCTTAAGTGGAGTCAGCTTGTTACAAATTAACCTTGCCAAACCTCGCTCAAACTTCTTAGCTTTGCAATCTTCATCATGAATCATATATGGGGCAAAATGCGATAGTTCAACAAATTTGGACTCATATTAGCCTACGGTCATCTCCCCCTACTCTAAGCTTATGAATTCATCTGCTTTCTTCTCCTGTACACACTCAGGAAAGTATTTCTCATTAAACTTCTGACGCAGGGATGAACGTGATGAGGTCGATCATCGTCTTCCTGAAGGATAACTACTCCAAATCTAAGGAGCTTCTCTAGACTCCTCGCAGACACTTCTCGAATCCAAGAGGAAAAAAGTAAGAAAAAATGTGATGTTGTTGATCACCGTCTTCCTCAAGGATAACTACTCCGAATCCAGGGAGCTTCTCTGGACTCCTCATAGAGACTTTTCCAATCCATGAGGAAAAAACTAGGAAAAATAGAAATAAATTCTATAAAATTCATAATTTTATTAATGAATGAAATAAATAAGTTCACAACCCTTTAAATAGGGATACTAAGACATGGGAGAAGTTTCAGAATCAAACTACAACTAAAACTCATAGAATTCGCAACTTATTATAAATAGTAAACTTATTATTTATAGATGGTTGTGATTTCTACTAATGTGCAAGGATTTTGGCCAAAAATAGTGTCCTAGTGGCTTCACAATGCTGTTCTCCTATTCTAAGCACTTTTCACATTGGGTGCAACTCTTACCGTTGATCTAATTCCATAAATTTGGCTTATGTAACCTGGCGTAGCGATTGGGTGGCTAAAGTAGCTTGTCCTACCCCAAAATCATATATCGTCTGTCTGATAGCTCATTTTGGATTGCGAGATATGCCCGATTTAGGGTCTGACGGTTTGGATCACTTCTGTCGCCGACCGGGCCTTTTCTCATCCATCTTGGCCATGAAACTGTCCGTGACCCACTCTACATCAACTTCTCACAAAACATATCCCACATCCATGAAATTTCTTCTTCAATTATTCTAGTAATTATCTCCCACTAGTGGTTGGCCTCTCCCTCTAACATGAAAACTGCAAGTGTGATCTTCTGCTCCTCATCATATTCTAAAACATTGAATCTCTTCTCTATTTGTTTTTCCACTTTCCTTCCTTAATAGGGTCCAACAAACCCCTAAAAGAAAACAACTTCAATCTCTTAAATTTCTCTAGTAAGCCCCCAACGCCCTCCTGCACAAATGGCGTGACTCCTCCATTATCATGGCGAATGTGTTGTCCAAGAATGACCGTCATGTTAGCTAAAGTACAGAAGACTCCATCAAGTGACTAGCCACTTTTGGTGGATCCCAGTGTGTACTCCATGGGACTAGATCTACCTCTACCTCTATCTCCATGTCCATGCCCGGACGTGCTCTAAATCAAACAATAAACTTCAAATGTCACATAAGGGTGAATCACTAAAAGACAATACTACAAGTTAAGTTTTGATCACAACTACTATAGTAGGGGATACATCCTATTTTTCAAATCATCTATGTTAACAAGTAAAACCCTAGGTCCTCAATGATTCTAAACCTAATCTTTAATACCAATTGTCACACCTCGAAATCTGGCACTTGGGTATATCCGACCCTGATTCCATACCCGAAGGCATAACTTTTATTTTGTATGTTTACATTTCATAATCCACACATATATTAATAAAATGATTCTCATTCCTAGGATATAACTATACAAAAATTAAATATATAGATATTTATTTAAAGGAAATTAAATATCCATGTCTCAACTATTGAAGATTATCACCAAACTCATGTATCAACACATGTCATCACCATACTATCATACTAAATGTTCATTAAAACTAAAAATGAAAAATAAATCTAAATATAAAAACAAATCTCTTTAAGTGCCTCCACAAGATCCTGATCCCAAAATAATTTTAAAATCCCAACTGAGTTAGTTGTGAAGTCCAACGAGTAATCTCAACATAGATTAAATAATTAAAAAAAAAACAACCCTCATATAATCTAAATAAAATGTACTAAAAAATACAATACATGTTTATGTAAAGCAAACAAATGAAGATGTTAATACACAAGATTTTTTTAATGTAAATAAAAAAAGGAATGAATTGAATCAATATATGCCATAATCTATAACAATTAATGCAATTTATTCTTTCTAACACCAGGGCCAGTTTACACCAGATGGTCAACACCCGCGCAATACAACACCTTTCCTGGCAATGGGAACCTTTTGTGTAACATGCTCACTCATCTAAAGGGCACTGGTGAGGGACCCATTTTGATGTAGAAAGGGTCAAAGATGCTTTCATGTCCAAGAAGGACCAGAGAAGGGCTAATCAGAGGTAGAGGTGATCCAGATCGTCAAAACCTTACAACAACTGTATCTCATAAATTGGAATGAGTTACTTGACATACCATATATTATTTTAGGGTAAGAGAAGCTACTTTCTTCCAACCAACCCTACTATGGCGGGTTGCCCATGCCGAATTTGCAAATTCAATCAAATTGATGGTCAAAAATCCATTTTATTCCCTTTTTTACTATTTATCGAAAGTTTTAGTTTGATTATAACTCATCATCCGTTAAGCTGTAGGAGTTTTGTCCAACATGAAAAGTTCTTAGAAAAATTAGGGGAATAATGTGGTTAAGCCATATAGGACACTTATATAAATAGTAAATTTACTATTTATACTAAGTTACAAATTTTAGGGAGTTTGATTTTGAAACTTCTTTCAAGGTTTAATATCACTACTTAAAGGGTTGTAAATTCATTTTATTATTTACTAATGAAATTTTCAATTTTCTAGAATTTATTTCTATTTTCTTATTTTCCTCGTAGATTCGAGGTATCTCTGTGAGGAGTTTAGAGAAGCCATGTGAATTCAGAGTAGTTATCCCCTTGAGGAAGACGGTGATCGACCTCATCACGCCCATCCCTGCGTCAATTGGTATCATAACATAGAAGATTTCCTCGACTGGCTAGCCGGAATAGAAAGATGTTTTGATTACATGGACGTGTTAAAGCATAAAAAGGTGAAATTAGTAGTGTTTAAATTAAAATTTTGTGCTTCTGCATGGTGTGAGCAATTATAACTCTCACGTACCCAATAGAACAAGGCACTCATCTCATCATGGCCACGGATGAGACGCCTTCTTCGATCAGGATTCTTCTCTAGTGATTACAAGCATGTATTGTTTTAGCAAAACCAAAATTGCTAACAGGGGAATCAAACCGTAACATATTACACCGAAGAATTCCATCAGTTGGCAACACAAAATGATGTGTTAGAAATCGAATCACGAAAGGTAGCACGATTTATAGGTGTGTTACAATCAGTGATTTAAGACCGAGTTCAGATGCACCCAGTCGGGAGCGTCGATGAAGTGGTTCAGTTGGAAGGTAGGACAAAAATGCAGCTTGCAAGAGTCCATAATCGGCCTTATCCTTCAACTCGGACCCCCATAACGGGTCCCACATAGGATCCAGTGTTGGCATGTGGACAAGAACTAGTAGGAGGATGTCCACAACCTCCTACAATTACAAACCATGACACAGGGAGCGGTCCATCTAGGCCTCAATGTGTAACACCCACAACAATGAGTCCGAGTAGGATTCCAAATCTTTACATTCGGCCAAGGGTGAACAATTGTTATCGTTTTGGCCAAATATGTCACTTATCAAATACTTGTCCCCAGCAACAAGTGGTGAACCTTTCCATTAATGATGGTGATGATGAAAATGCCAATGAAGACCCAAATGTTGAAGAATTAGAGCATACCATAAAGGATGAGGTAGATGAGACAGTTTGGGTTCCATAGGATCATGGTGAGTCACTCATCGTGAGGAAACTATTGAATGCACCCAGGAAAGAGGTACACTCATAACAAGATAACATCTTCCAAACTAGGTGTACGGTGAATCGAAGAGTTTGCGACGTGATCATCGACAGTGGGAGCAACGAGAACATTATCTCTAAGGTCATGGTGAAAAATTTACTACTAAAAGTGGAGCATCATCCCCCTCCTTATGCAATCGGTTAGATTAAGAAGGTTAGTGAAACTAAGGTAACTGAACAATGAACTATATCTTTTTCGATTAGTAAATATTATAAAGATGAAATAGTATGTGATGTAGTTGACATAGAGGCCTGTCACATGCTACTCGGTCAATCATGGAAATTCGATTGTGATGCCACTCATAAAGGGAGAGATAATGTGTGTATTTTCATCAAAGATGGCCGAAAAACCATATTAGCCCCTATGAGTCTAGAGGAGCCACCCGAAACTTCTAAATTAGAATGTCATTCTCTCATAACTATACGGGACTTTATGGATAAATCCAAACAAATGGAGCAGGCCTATGCATTAATCGTAAAAGGGGAAGAACTCAAGCCTTCCATCATCTCTGAGAGACTAAAGCCCTTGTTACATGAATTCAAAGAATTTTGGCCTGATGACCTCCTAGACGGGTTTCCTCTCATGTGAGATATTTAGTACCATATCGACCTTGTCCCTGGTTCTAGCTTACTCAATCGTCCTCACTATCATATGAGTCCAAAGGAGTACAATATTTTACAAGGACAAGTGGAGGAACTAATCCATAAGGGTCTTATCCAAGAAAGCATAAGCCCATGCGCCATACCAACCCTATTAACTCTAAAAATATATAGGAGTTGGCATATGTGTGTCAATAGTCGAGTGATCAATAAGATTAGTATAAAATGTAGGTTTCTCATATCATGTCTCGATGACATTTTAGATATGCTTAAGGTTGCGAAATTATTTTCTAAATTAGACTTAAGGAGCGGCTACCATCAAATTTGGGTACGGTCAGGTGATGAGTGGAAAACAACCTTTCAGACCATGGAAGGGTTTTATGAATGGATGGTCATACCCTTCAGTCTTTCGAATGCAACTAGTATATTCATGAGGTTAATGAACCAAGTTTCGAATCCATTCATTGGGTGGTTCATTGTGGTCTACTTTGATGATATCTTGATATACAGTCAGGACTAAGCAAGCCATATGGAACACCTCAGGTAGGTCCTTCAAGTGCTCACTGAATGCAAGTTGTATATCGATTTTAAAAAGTGTAGCTTTTTTACCGATAACCTTTTATTTTTGGGCTTTGTGGTGACGTCCATGGGCATTAGATGGACGATGAAAAAGTAAAAGCCATCAGGGATGGCCAGTTCCAACAAATATCTATGAGGTACGGAGTTTTCACAGATTGGTGACATTCTATCATCGATTTGTGAAAGATTTTAGCATCATCATGTCACCAATCATGAATTGCATGAAAAAAGGATCGTTTCAATGGACCGATGAGGCTGACAAGAGCTTTGCTGAAATTAAGCATCGGTTGTTGACAACACCAGTCTTGCTTCTTTCTAGTTTCGACAAGCTATTTGAGGTTGAGTGTGATGTCTCATATGTCAGAATTAGAGGAGTATTGTCATAGGAAAGCATATTGGTAGCCTTATATAGTGAGAAGCTCAATAAAGGCCGAAAGAATTGGTTGACATATGAGCTTGAGCCATACACAGTTGTTCAGGCACTACAACATTGGCAGCATTATCTGATTCAAAGATAGCTTGTTTTATACACTGACCATCACGTGTTAAAATTTATTAATAATCTGTCTAACATGAATCATGTGCATGCTAGAGGGGTTTCATTTTTATAGGAATTCGCATTCGTTCTGAAGCACAAGTCAAGGCAACATAACAAGGTGGTTGACATACTTAGCCGTCATGCATCACTACTCATTACAATGAGCAATGAGGTGGTTGGCTTCGATTATCTTAAGGAGTTGTATGCTGAGGACAAAGATTTCAAAGATGCATGGTTGAAGTGTCAAGAAAGTCATCCCAATGACCTACACATGCAAGATGATTTTCTCTTTAAAGGGAATCAATTGTGCATCCACCAAAGTTCTCTTAGGGAGCAAATTATTCATGAGCTACATGGAGGTACCCTTAGAGGACACCTTAGGTGAGACAAGTCACGAGCTCTTGTGGAGGAGTGGTATTATTAGCCATAATTGGTATGTGATGTGAGAAAAATGATGTAACGTTGTCATGTTTTTCAAACCTCCAAGGGGCATCTTAGAATACGAGCCTCTACACCCCCTTTCTCATGCCCCAAACTTGGAAACAGGGCTCACAAAATTCCCAAATGCCGAATCCGGTGTCGACAGCCTCCGTAATGTCCCATTCTCAGCTCCCAGTGCCCATATGATAGATTCCAATCCTTGGATCCTATAAGAAGGATTTTTAGCGTACATTTATTTCATAATAAGTATAACCACAAGTTTACCCAAATCACAAGGGTAACATCATCATCACATATCCACTAATATAAACAGTTGAATACAGTACAGAAAGGGAAATACATATATCAAAAATCAAAGCTCTAGAAGACCGCTGCATGCTTCAAGCTCAACGCTGCTGCAACCTAACGTCACCTACATGCATCTATTATGCATAAGCTTATAGAAAGCTTAGAGGTTTGTGTATGTGTGTGTGATACACGTACCAAGCATATAGATATTAGAGTAATACAAAACCATGCTAGCAAGTTCATAAATACCATCAGCCTTATTCAGGCTATGCGATGCAAAAACATAATAAGTCAATATCATATACTGAGAAGTAATGTAGATCAGCTATACAATGTAGAGACATAGTAAGCCAAATATCAGATACTAAGTCCATGATTACTGTTAACCTTAATAAGGTTATACAATACAAAAGCACAGTAAACCAAATACTATGTATGAGGATACAATGCAATATGCGATGCGAATGAAATGACCAAGCTAGAGTGTGAAGTCAGGATGATAGTACATAGTATCATAGGCTATGGAGTCCACCACAAGGGACTTCTATCTAAACCAGTCCTATACCTAAATTTAGATAGTCAGACTCAATGTGGTAAACTCCTGATCTTAGGTTAGTTGCATGCCTAACCGAAATCCTGGCCATTGTGAAGGTACACATATCAAATTAGTTACACACCACCAACCCGAGTGGATAGTGAATGAAATGAATAAATGAGTAAGATGCTGAGTATACAATTCCCACTCAATAAGTCCACATATCAACACTGTACACTATAGGATCATCATCGAGGTCTAGTACACTTTACTAGATGCGCAACCTTGTAAGTGGAAGAGACCTCACTATCCGCCTAGCCAGTAGTTAGCTAATATCTACGCGGTACGTCGATAGCGGACCCAATTATGAGCTGGTCAAACTCAGCCTAGCTATGCCCCTACCCTTGAGTTGGTAAGGCCAGAACCCCTTCCTAACCGATCATGACACAATGGGAGATGCGGCCTACTGTTATTCGGCACTCGAGCGCTCATGTATCCACTCCGTCTAGATGTTGGGGCGTCTCCTGGCTACGGAGGTTTAGAGATTTCACCCAGGAAAATCTATGACACCCTGATGCTAATAACAGATTTCTGGTGTCTCATCTGGCCATCCACGACATTCCTGTGGAGGCTACGGCCCTGATGTCACTAGGGCATACAGTAGTCATATCCCAAAATGCGAGATGCATGAGTCATACCATCCATTCATGCATTAAACCTACACGTATCATGCGCTCATATAGGGCAACTTCGTCTCTCTAGGAACTCTATAAATAGTCTACCCTATGGCATATGCAATGGTCAATCAAATCTTATAACAAACAAGCAAATGATGCGCATGGGCATGTATCATGATGTTATGCTGTCGCATACTGATAATCGACATCAATAATCAACCTAACAAAGGGCCTAAGGGAAGGTCACAATGTGGACAATTAACCATCATTACCCATTAATGTGGACTTTTAACCAACATCGCTCCCATGGAGTCACCCTCATAACACCAAACATATAGTGGGCCCATGGCCTCACACATAACATAATGGGTTGCATACAATCTCAATGGGCCTCATACAATCATAATGGGCCTTACATAAGGGTCTCATACATCATAATGGGCCACGTCACATGGTCCTAATACACATCACATGGGCCACATCACATGGGCCTAAAATACATAACAAGTGGGCTACATGACATGGGCCTAACATATATCACAATGGGCCACTCAATGGGCTGCACCAATGAGTCTCATATGCATCAAATGGGTCACAGCAATGGGTCACACCAATGGGCCTCATATACATGAAGTGGGCTACATTAATGGGCCCCATATACATCAAGTGGGCCGCATCAATGGGCTACACCAATGGGCCCCATATACATCAAGTGGGCCGCATCAATGGGCCACACCAATGGGCCCCATATACATCAAGAGGGCCGCATCAATGGGCCGCACCAATGGGCCTCATATACATCAAGTGGGTTGCACCAATGGGCCCCATATACATCAAGTGGGCCACATCAATGGGTCGAGCAAACGGTCCCCATATACATCAAGTGGGCTGCATCAGTGGGCCACACCAATGGGCCTCATATTCATCAAGTGGGCTACATTAATGAGCCACACCAATGGGCCTAAAAAAGTGGATGAACCATGTGCATGCAACACACACATCATGATACGCCGCACAAATGAACAGTATAGATATACAATACATACATCAATGGTAAGCCCCATGTGGCACCGTCCAAAGGTGAACAGTGTGAATATAGAATATGTACACCAAGGTAAGCCCCATCACGTGGGCCTAATATACATAACAGGTGGGCCCCGTATACACGGCAAATGGGTCCCACCAGATGGGCAACATGGGTATAACATACATCATAGTGGAGCCCATAACACCGTCCAAACATTGTCCGTGTAAATCAGCATCGTCCAAACATTGTCTATGTAAATCAACACTGTCCAAACATTGGACATGTAAATCAGCATTGTCCAAACATCAGAGATGTAAATCAGCACTATCCAAACATTGTCTAGCACTGTCCAAACATTGTCTAGCGTCGTCCAAACATTGTCCAACATTGTCTAAAAAGTTTGGATGGTGCTGTTGAAATAAATACATCACTGTGAGGTGTCCACTGTCCAAATAATGAATGGTGTGGAATATCACATATATCATGGTGGTGTCCACGGGACTTGTTGACGTCACACATCAGCTATATAGCTGGTGTGAAATAAACCAGCCAATCTACTTCTTAGCAGTGTGTCCCCATGTGGGGCCCACCAGATATTATGAAAATATATATATATATATATATATTAATATTATTATAAAGGGCTCCATCTAGCGTCCAGGAAGGGATGAACGGCTGGGAGAATGGATCCCACTAATATGGATGATGGGATAAAACCCGTACATCATGGTTGGTCCACACGTCCTACGTGTGGATGACTTGGATATAACACATACCTCAATGGTGGGTCCCACAAAGATGGACCATGTGGATATAAAACATACATCATGGTGATCTCACACGAGGATGGTGTGGATCTAAAACATACATCATGTCGACCACGGCAAAATGGATGGACATCTTAGATATAGCACATACCTCGTGATCAGGGCCCAAACTTATTGATGTCATTCAGTTAAGAGCTGCGTGCACCCCATAGAAATTGCTGACGTCAATACCACAATAGTGACATGCTGCTATGTAGCTGTGGGACCCACAGAACTTGTTAATCATCAGCACAACAGCTACTGTTATGTGGTGTGGCCTGCTAGCCCACCATCCAGATGGATGGCTGGGATATAATACATAAATCAAGGTGGCCCACGTGCTGGACAGAACTCAGGTGGGTACCACCGTCCAGAGCATCTGGACGGTGTGGAATAACATATACATCATGTCCGTCCACATAGGTGGACGATGTGGATCAACATCAAGGTGGGCCACAAAATGGGAAAGATATATATATATATATATATATATATATATATATATATATATATATATATATATATATACGTGAGAAAGGAAAGGACCCCACCACTATGGGCCCCTCTCTATACAATGCATACATCAAGATGGGTCCCACCATATGTGGTCTCTCAAATTATCAAAATCGAGATGATGAACACCCACCTAGACTTCTTCTTGGACTCCCTAGCTCTAAAGCTTTGACTTTGATGGAGGATGATGGACATTGGATGGTTGGATGGTGGAGATGGGAGGTATGAAGATGGGCCACACCTAGCTTCTTTCACGGAAGCTTGGACGGTTCTCTCCCATAGGAGTTGTTTGGGAGATGGGTTTGAGAAAGAGAGAGAGAGAGAGAGAGAGAGAGAGAGAGAGAGATGATGATTGTTTCGACAAAGAAACAAATGCATTTGATTTGGAAGATTGTCTTATTCAAACATAACAGAGAAAGAGTACTGGGAACATTCATCACATTTATTGATACTGAGTTCATTTACATCCTCTTTACATCCCTTGATTCTAAGATAGATCATTTAGAAATAAAAGACTTGTGTTTTAAGTATCAAAAGTTCATTTCGACAGCCTTCCGGCGCTTGATTCGATCATCTCCTAGGACTTAGGAGGAATGTCGATCCGATCGACGGGTCTTTAATGAAATAAAGATTTCAGCAGCATAACAGCGCCCGTTTCAACCATCCTCTGGGACTTAGGAGGAATGTCGATTAGATCGAATGATCTTTCTCCTTTGAAGCCATGAAGAGGAGAAAGCCCGGAGAAAGGAAGCCTGGCCTACGGATTTCGACAGCATGACGGCCTTTGAATTTCACAGACTGCAGGGCAGCCTAGTTGCGAGGACCCGCGCAACCGATATCGATTGCGCAGTCCTGCGTAACTTTCAGGAGACTCTCTTCTACCTTTTGTCTTCTGCTCCGCTCCGCTCCTCTTAAAAATCTTCAATTACCCCTAATGAAGGAGGGAAAGGGGTATTTATAGACCCTCATCCGTGTAAAAATCCTGATTTTAGCAATGTGGGACTATTTTTCAGTGCTTTAGATCATTCTACAAAGAACCGTTTCTGCAATTCACTTTCGGCACTCGCGCAATTGATATTTCTGTTGCTCGGTCATGCGCAACTGGGATTGATTGCGCGGAACCGCGTAAATGATAATGGTTACACGGTCCTGCACACTCTCTTGAAAGCTATCTCTATCTTCTTCTTTTTAAAAGTTCTTTCAAACTCCTTATCTCTTCTTGCTTCAATCCTTCACCATTTTTTGTGCCTCAACAGATGCCCCCTCGATCCTTCTTTGATTGATTCCTGAAATCAAATGGAAGATTGATCTTCCTCTGCTTGAATAAACTGCAATTGAAGGATGACCGAATTATCTTGCTTGTCCAGAAGATTGAACGATCGCATTCGATCGGAAGACTGGAATGCTCGCATCCAAACGGAAGATCGAGTGATTGCGCCTGAATAGAAGACTCGAATAATGACACTCGAACAGAAGACCGGGAGGCTCGTGCTTGAACGGAGGGCTCTCGCGCTCAAATGAAGGGCTTGAATGATTGCATCTGACTGGAAGACTTGAAGGAGGACACTCGAGCGAAAGACTAGAATGATGATACACTTAGTGAGGTTAAAAATTGAATGCCCCCAGTCAATAGTGCCGAGCAGATGCTTCACTTAGAGAGGTTAAAATTCTCTTTTGGTTGAAGCACGCTTCTTCGACAGTCGTGACAGCTTCATCTTTGAGCGACTTGATCAGAGAGCTTTCTTCCAACACCGTTGTTGTTATAACGGTCTCTTTGATCAACTCTCGCAATTCTTTCCTCTTGATCAACTCTAGTGATTCTTTCCTTTTGATCAACTCTAATGATTCTTTCCTTTTGATCAACTCTAATGATTCTTTCCTTTTGATCAACTCTGTATCTGGAATTGTTCTTTTAATGCTACTCCTTCCGCAACATCATTTTTCGATTGTTTCCTCTACTTACGATCTGCATAACTCAAGCTTTCAAGCGATGATCTTTCCTGCCATATTAATCGGAATTAGTATTTTAATTCATTATAATTTCGTAACTTGATAATAAATTTTTATTTTTTATTTTTTATTATTATTTTTTTAAAAATAGATTGAAAGTTTCTTCTCTTTTTAGACTGAGTGTGGTATTCATAATATGATTTAAGCAATCTTTGAACTTGTCATCGTGCTTCACGCTGTATTCTTTATATCGTACTCTTGGAGATTTGAGCTCTTGAATAGATAATAGCCAACCTCTTAGGGGCATTTACTGTCGATGTAATTAGGAACCTAATTCCAGAGAAATGCATTCTTGCATATTGTCTAATCAATGTTTAGAATTTCACACATTTGAACGCATCTAGAGTGAAACATGGATTTGCTATATTCTAAAAATTGCACAGTTTATGCTTTGCATATTTGAACAAACATATATATCTAAAAAAATGAGATATATGTCTATAATGTTGCACCTTGTTTATCATGATATTCAATAAAGCACTGATTATAGAACACCAACATTTTATGCATGTTACTACGGGATTTCCTACATGACTTCATTCGTCTATATTTTATTGGTGGTGCTAAGTTTTAATTCAGTCAGTTACGCACATAGTTTAGGCTCTTGAGTAGTGAAGCGAATTTACTTGGACTCTAGTTAGAGTCGGGTCTTACATGATGGTCTCTGTAACTCTCTAAAGTTCCCTGGACTTCTCACTGCCTAGGGAGTTCACAAACCGCAATCCATCAAAGGGGCCCAGTGAAACTACCGGGGCTGTGAACTCAGTTGGTTTTACGTACAGGGTTGGCCGCGGTAACTCTCTAAAGTTTACAGAGCTCACAAGGCTACCATTGGGGGTACCAAATCCATGGTTGCCGATCCATCGAGGAGTAGGTTTAAGCCCTTCCTCATGAGTTAGTACCGGAATCGAACCACAAATTTGGGGGGTCTTATGCATGGTTGGCCTGTCTTGCGCATACTACAGTCCTCATTTTCTTCGCCTGTAAGGTCGGGCCCATTCACGGGAGGGCTTGTCCTCCATTCCCCGTGACGCTGCCGGAAAGCTATACCGACTGTATAGGGGTTATGCTGACTGGTCATTTGAGGACTTTTAGCACTTTGGCTTTTAGTTGACTCTTGGCCTTTGGCTTTTGGTCTTTCGGTTGACTTTTGGCTCTTTAGGTTTTTGGTCTTTTGAAGACTTTTATCTCTTTTGGCCTTTGGTCATTTGAAGACTTTGAGACCTTTTTTTTACTTTTTGGTCAACTCTTTGGCCTTTTGGCTTTTGGTCAATGACTCCGTCAGCTGCCCGCATAGGTATGCGTACGATGGCCTTCATAGGCTTTTTAAGGTCACTGGCTTCACACCGCTGCCCGAATGGCGGTCTTCATAGGTTTTATGCGTAGTTGGTCCCTATTGAGAATTGGTCCTTTTAGGAGTTGGCTTTTTTCTTTTTCTTTTCTCTCTTTTTTCTTTTTTTTTAGGACTTGACTAGGCTGCCTTTTTTATGATAAGCAGCCACCGCTATCGCCAATTACATATATACAGTTGATTGTATGATTCATTCTACTATTATCATATGGTTGATCAATAATTGACATTTCGCTGCTACTGACAATGTCATAAGGACTTTTGTATCATGTTTAAAATAATGTATCAGCTTAGCGATGATGGCAACTTTGATGAGCGATTGATCGACAATAGCGATAGTTGTTCTCTTTTCTTTTTTATGATCATCGATACCTGATGATGCGATTTCGATAGAAATTTTCTATCTGCAATGAGCGTCAACACTTGATAGCGATCATCGACACTTTTTTTCTTGTTCGGTGACGATTTAATATGCTATCTTCAAATGTCTTGGAAGACTGAAGACTTTTGGCGATGATCTAGCATGTTGTCTTGAAAGACGATGATAGGTATTTTCGCCTGAAATTGCTTATCTGTATCGTTTATCTGTATTGTTTGTAATATACCAGCTTGACGGTGATATCAATTTCAGAAAAAATTTTGTAGAACTCTCTTGATGGCGCTCACCTTCTTCATCTTTCTTTATTTGTTATCATATGCTCTTGATATGCTTTGTCATATGATTTTGATATGCTTACGAACTTCTTCCTTATTCATCCTATTCATCTTGCCCCCTTTTGATACAGAATTATTATCTTGGTAATGTTCTATATCAAAATCAGTAGCGCCTTCGGAAGTAATTTCCTTTTTTCCAACGTGAGTATAGGCCAATATAGGCTTTCATTTACTTCTTTGAAGAATTTTACTTTCATTGAGCACACTTTATCTCATTTGGCTTTGAACTTGCCCCCTGGATATGATTGTGACTGTTATTGGAGATATATTTTTTCGTTCTTGGAGATATTGAGGCAGTATATTTCTGTAGAAGACTACACGATTTACGGTCATATTTATCTTCTAAGTTGCCCCCTTTTGATGCAGAATTGTAACTCTGATAATTTTCTGGAGCAAATTCAACAAATATATTTACGGACGATATCTCTTAAGGAAGCGAGCGTTGACTAGTATACTGATTCCCTGTCCGTCTTAATCTACAACTCGATACGCTCCATTAGAATTTACTTCTTTTATTACGTAAGGGTCATCCCATTTAGGCTCAAACTTGCCTCCTGTCCGACGGGTGACCACGATTGGTCTTTTCAACATTAGCACTATATCCCCCTTTTTGAAAGAACGATATTTAACTCGCTTATCAAAGGCGGCTGATATTCTTGCTTGGTATGCTTGCAAACGCTGTTGTGCAGCCAGGCATCTCTCATCAAGCAAATCCAATTCCTTCAATCTTATTTTTACATTATCATCATTAGTTATAGACTGATGCACTACCACTCTTAGTGACGTTACTTGGAATTACTTCAATCTTATATGGCGATTGGAATTACTGCTTCCACACCATAGACTAATGAATACGGTGTTGCCTTTGTGGCTATTCGATGAGTAGTTCTGTGTACACATAGCGCTTCCTGTAACCTTTCATCCTAATCGTGTTTGTTTCCTGTCACTGTTTTCTTCAATATTTTGACTACTGTTTTGTTGAATGCCTCTGCTAATCCATTAGCCGACGAATAGTAAGGCGTTGAGAACGAGTGATGGATATTGAACTTCTGACACAATTTTTCCATACCTTTATTTTTGAAAGGAGTGCCATTGTCTGTAACAATTTTCTTTGGGATACCATGTCGGTATATTATAGCGTGGTGGATGAAATTAACCACATCTTTTTCTTTAACATTTCGCAAAGCACTGCTTCAGTCCATTTGGAGAAATAATCGGTTGCTGCCAGAATATTTTATTTTCCTTTGGATGAAGGCGGGTTTATAGGACTGATTACGTCAAGTCCCCAAGCAAAGAAGGGCCAAGAGGCAAAAGACTGGTGCAAGTCTTCCGAAGGCATGTGTATAACATCTCCATGAATCTGGCATTCATGGCACCGCTTCGCATAATCTATCGTGTCTTCAAACATAGTGGGCCAATAATATCTCATTCTATGTACTCGATGAAATAAATTTTGACCAGCTTGATGTGCCCCACACTCCCCAGAGTGTACTTCTTGCAACACCTGGATCGCTTCTTGCTTATTTAAATAACGTAGCAACACTCCGTTGTAAGATTTTTAATACAATACTTCACTGCAGATAACGAATCTACTTAACCGCTGTCTGATTTGTTGCCTTTGCGTGGACTCTTCTGGCAGGATGTTGAATTTAAAATAATCAATGAAAGGCTGACGCCAGTCATCTATTGTAATTTCCAAGCATGATACAGAAAGGGCTTCAATAACTTATTCAACAACTTCTGCTGATGGTAAAAATATTATTTCCTCTATAGTTACTTGAAGAGGGCTTCGATTAGGGCAAGACAGAGCTGCCGCCAAACTGGCTAAGGCATCGGCTTTTGCATTCTCTGACCGGGGAATGTGCTTGATTTCAACATAGGAAAAATATTCCAACAATTGTTGTGCCTTCCGACAATATGGCAAAAGTTCTTTCTTTCTTATTTCAAATTCAGTCGTCAATTGATTTATAATCAATTTAGAATCCCCGAAAATATGCAATACTCTTATCTCCATTTCTTGAGCCATCTCCATTCCAATAATCAGGGCTTTATACTCAGCCCCATTGTTCGTGCATGCAGTTCCTAATGTAACGGAGTAAGGTAATAAATCACCTTAGGGAGTAATGAATATCACTCCTGCCCCCGCTCCTGATGTTCGAGAAGCGCCATCAAAATACATCTGCCACGGATTCTGTGATTCAGTCGCCATTTTGTTTCGACAAAGAAATAAATACATTTGATTTGGGAGATTGTCTTATTCAAACATAACAGAGAAAGAGTACTGAGAACATTCATCACATTTATTGATACTGAGTTCATTTACATCCTCTTTATATCCCTTGATTCTAAGATAGATCATTTAGAAATAAAGGACTTGTTCTTTAAGTATCAAAAGTTCATTTCGACAGCCTTCCGGCGCTTGATTCGATCATCTCCTAGGACTTAGGAGGAATGTCGATCCGATCGACGGGTCTTTAATGAAATAAAGATTTCAGCAGCATAACGGCACCCGTTTCAACCATCCTTTAGGACTTAGGAGGAATGTCGATTAGATCGACTGATCTTTCTCCTTTGAACCCATGAAGAGGAGAAAGCCCGAAGAAAGGAAGCCTGGCCCATGGATTTCGGCAGCATGACGGCCTTTGAATTTCACAGACTGCAGGGCAGCCTGGTTGTGCAGACCCGCGCAACCGATATCGGTTGCGCGGTCCTGCGTAACTTTCAGGAGACTCTCTTCTACCTTCTGTCTTCTGCTCCGCTCCGCTCCTCTTGAAAATCTTCAATTACCCCTAATGAAGGAGGGAAAGGGGTATTTATAGACCCTCGTCCGTGTGAAAATCCTGATTTTATCGATGTGGGACTATTTTTCATTGCTTTAGATCATTCTACAAAGAACCGTTTCTGTAATTCACTTTCGGCACCCACGCAACTGATATTTCCATTGCGCGTTCATGCGCAACTGGGATTGATTGCGCGAAACCGAGCAAATGATAATGGTTGCACGGTCCTGCGCACTCTCTTGAAAGTTATCTCTATCTTCTTCTTTTCAAAAGTTCTTTCAAACTCCTTATCTCTTCTTGTTTCAATTCTTCACCATTTTTTGTGCCTTAACAATGATGATGATGTAAGAGAGAGGGATGGGTGAGAGGTGATGGAGTGATGGGGAGTGATAGGTGAGTGATAGGTGTGTACTTAACATGTATGGGTCGAGAGAGAGAGAGAGAGTTGACTTTAGGGGTTACTTTTGGGGATGGGACATGTACTTGATTGATGGAATTGATGAGACATGTTCACTTAGGTTTAGAAAATCTGCAGTGTTTTCCTCGAACTGAAAGTAGGCCCATATCTCCTGGCCCGAATATCGCCTTGGCACTCGAGACACGGCGTCGGAACCGCGACGACGGCGTACTCGTAAGGGTACAAGTATCAGGTCAAACCGACTCTTGAATATGGGATACAACTCAGGGTCGCATGCAACTGCTATCTACGCATCGCTGGTCATCGAAATTCGACCAGGACGACCGCAAATGCCTATAGAATGGTAAGGTCTAGGATACGGGCCTCACAACCTTACCTATGACTGATGGCCCTTGGAAATATTTATCTATGGACTTCGTTCTTGGTCTCCCATGAACACAACACGACATGAATTTGGTGTTCATGGTGGTATATCATTTCTCAAATATGGCACACTTTATCTCATGCAAGAAGACCGTTGATGCAACACATGTGGCGAATCTTTTCTTTAGAGAGGTCGTACTACTACATAAGGTTCCCAAGACTATCACTTCTAACCGTGGCATGAAGTTCATTAGCCACTTATGACAGACATTTTGGACTCGATTTCATACACAACTTCAGTTCAGCAGCGCCTATCACCCACAGACTGATGGGCACCGAAGTTGTGAATCACGCATTGGAAAACCTCCTTCGATGTATTTCAAGTGAAAATTTGAAAAATTGAAACAATGGGATTTGTCCTTGTCTCAAGTGGAGTTTGCATTCAACAATATAGTGAACTGATCGACAGGGAAGTCTCTGTTTCAGGTTATTTACGGTCAAGTAACTCGCCACACAATTAACTTGGTCCCACCGCCCAAGCTCACTGGCATGAGCATTGCAACAGAACATATGATAGACAGGATCATGGGCATTCATGCAAATCAAGTTACATGCCTCAAACGAAAAAGACAAGGAGCAAGTCGACAAGTATCAGTGAAAAAAGGTGCTCGAGGTGGGCGATCCTGTTATAGTCCATCTACGTAAGGAGATATTTTTGATTGAGATGTACAATAAATTAAAGAATAAGAAGATTGGACTAGTACCAATCCTCTAAAAGATCAATGACAATGCATACGTTGTTGATCTTCCAAATTACATGGCGATCTCACATTCTTTCAACATCGCGGACCTGACTAAGTATCAAGAACCGAAGATGGATGACAACTCGAGGACACTTTCATGTCCAAGAAGGACCAGAGAAGGCCTGATCGGAGGCGGAGGTGATGCGGACTGTTAGAACCTTACAATAGGTGTATCTCACAAACCAAAATGAGTTACTCGACATACCATATATGATTTTGGGGTAAGAGAAGCTACTTTAGCCAACCAACCTGGTTATGTCAGGTTCTCCATGCTAAATTTATAAGATTCCATCAAATCAACGGTTAAAAATTCATTTTATTTTCATTTTCACTATTTATAGTAAGGTTTAGTTTGATTATATTTCTTCATCCTTTCATCAATAGGAGTTGTGTCCAACATGAAAAGTTCTTAGAAAAATTAGAAGAATAATGTGGTTAAGCCACATAGGACACTTATGAGTTTTAGTTAGATTTTGTTTTTGAAACTTCTTGTAAGGTTTAGTATCACTATTTAAAGGACAGTAAATTCATTTTTATTATCTACTAATGAAATTTTGAATTTTTTAGAATTTATTTCTTTTTTCTTATTTTCCTCGTGGATTCGAGGTATCACTGTGAGGAGTTTAGAGAAGCTTCGTGGATTCGGAGTAGTTATCCCCTTAGGGAAGATGGTGATCGACCTCATCACACCCATCCCTACATCACATTTGTACATTAGTTACTCAAACTACTACCTATAGAACCTAACAACAGGAGCCTTTTGTAATCTTCACATGCTCACCCACCAAGAGGTTATGGTAGAGGTTTCAAGAGGTAGCAAATAGAATTCTATGACTTTCAACCCAAGGGTCTTAGTTGCCCCACCTGTTTACACTTTAGGGATTTTCAACCCAGAGGACTTCATCACCCCACCCATTTTTTAGTGTTTTATAAGTATTTCAATGATGCAAGATTTTAATATTTCATGAATCAAATATTTCAAAAAATCTTCAATGACCAATATTCTTCGATTGATCCATAATATGTGATGTACATAATTTATCAAACTAAAAATAAAATTCAATCAATGTGAATTTTCCTTACATGATTAATTTTCTACATAAAAAAATTAATAATAATAATAATAAAACATGCCACATAATCTATTAGATCTTGATTAAAGTTCTACGAAAGAAATAACATGCAACCTAATATATTAGATCTTGATAAAAGTTCTATGTTAATATATATATATATATATATATATATATATATATATATATATATATATATATATGCAATATAATTTATTAGATCTAAGAATCTATAAAATTATATAAAACCTAGAGATTTTTGCAATAATTTTAACAAAAATATCTAAAAAAAAATTTAAAATGAATTTTTAAGGCAGGATTAACAATGAGCCAATATTAAAGTCAAATTGAGTGATGTTAATTAAAGACAACAGAAAAATGATATATTTAAATGCATGGTAAGTAATTAAAATAAATAAAAACTACTACTAATAATAATTATTATAACCAAGATAAACAATTTCATATATCAGATTATTCACATAATAATAATAGTAATTTTTATTTTAAACAAACCAAATAGAAATAAATTTTCAGAATCAATGAATGAATAAATACTTTAGTGAAAGATACCATTTCAAAAAAAGAAAAAAAAAAGTGAGAGAATAGTCACATTTTTTCTCTCTTCTCTGTGTCTTCCTTTTTCTCTCTTATTTTTCTTTTTTCCTCTCTCTCTCTCTCTCTCTCTCTCTCTCTCTCTCTCTCTCTCTCACATGAATAAGTAAAAATCTTTTCTTATCTTTATCTCTCTCTCTCTCTCTCTCACTCACTTTTATAGACTCTTTCACACATGTAACATGTATGAAAGAGAACCTTTGGTATTTACTCCCTTATGTTTCCATTTCATCAGTTTTTTTTCCTCATTTAAAACATGTGCAAGCACATTTTCTAAGTTACACTCACACTCACATGTGTTGCATGTGTGTCTGCATGTGTGCCATGTGTCTGCATGTGTATATGGCAATGGATGTAGTGTGCATGAGTGGGAGGTGTGTGTACATATAATGGGTGTACATGGTGTATAATATTTGATGCATGCATGACAGATGGTGTAGATTGATGGATGAGTTGATATATCATTAGATGGATTGATAGATGTATGGTTAGGTGCACTTTTGTGTGATCAGCGACTGAACTTCAAATGCACATGTGGATTAGAGGTGATATGGATGGCTAGGATATCAAAATAGGTTAGATAAAATGATGATGAACGATAGTTTCTAGAAGAAGTGATGTGCATATCTTTGGTATAGACCCCACATTGGGTATGTGGTCAGATAGATGGGTAGAATTTTGGGTGGCCACATGACCAGCAAGATGGATGACAAGTGTTTTGATGATTTTCAGCATATGAACAGATAGATGGGTGTTTCTTCGGATGGATGGTCAGAAGCCTAGTTAATTTATTAATTACTGGATAGTAGGATTTGGATATGTCCAAATCAATGGTTGAGATTGAATAGGTTGATTATGTAGATCAACGGTTATATTGGATTAGTTTAGTACATTAATCAATGGTTAAATTTGGATGGTCAAGATTAAATTGGGTTATTACACCCAAAGCTCTGTGAAGCCCACAATTTGTGATGTTTATATCCCATCTAAACCATTCATAAGGTCATTAGGACATGGACAAAGGGATAACACAAATATCAGCTTGGATCGTGGCCCTTGAACCCTACTTGGGATCCAATGTGACGCTGATACTTTGTCCATGTATCGGATGAGACAATAGGCCCATTAGCCATGGACCCAACCTGGATATTTACATTTTATCCATGGCATCCACTAGACTCGATCACAATGTATGTTTTGGGCTTAAATAAAGAAAGTTGTGGATGATTTAATGATCTTTGGTTAATTATGATGAATGGTTTTGATGTTTGTGATGAAATGGGCGATTGCAATGATGTGAATTTCCTTGTATCATGTATGTGTCATTCAGCCCATTTGGCATTGTAATGTAATAAGTGTGTCATTATTACCTCTTGTAATGATCATGTTATGGACCCTGTGAGAGCCCATTTATTCTATTTAGGCTTCAAGGGAGCCTACTCGGCTTATGGGCGATACGATAGTCCACTTATTATGAAAATTGGGACTTTAGAAAGCTCGCTTGTGTTATGGACCTTTATTAAGCCACTTGTTCATAAGCCTTTGTTAAGCCTGCTTGCTCATGGAATTCGGGTCTTGAAGTTGGCCCATAAAAGGAATTGCTAAAGTGATATGAAAGCCACTTCCGTGATCAAGTGCGTTAAATGTGCAATGATGAGTAGTTTGGTACATTTGAGTAGTGTAAAATGAAACTCAAGTACTTGATCACATGGCCACTTGAATGGCATATGTAGATGATTCAATGATAGCCAGATGCACATATAAATAGCACATGATATTTGTTTAGCATCGGTATTACATAACATCTCCATGAATACATTATGGGAAGAGGAAAACAAGATTTTGGCCCTCATGTTGGTCAAAGGAAATATTGGGTCATCCTAATTGACCAATATTGTATTGGAGACACATGATGTAGTGTTTATGGCTGATATCATGATGGTCGATTTTATGTTGGATTGCATGATTGTTGGGTGGCCTATCTATGCAATGTGGTGATGAGATCCAAGGCATTGTTAATGGTATGTTGTCGTGCATCCCATCTGTGTGACGAGGTGATAAGACCTAAGGGGGTGCTCTACCTAAGATTGATCCCTAAAAGGTCAAGCAATGCCAATGACTATATTGTACAGGTCCATCATTTTTCCCTATATGGTGACGAGACGTAGGAGTAGTGTAGATGTTGGTGATGGCCCTCATGTTGATTTAACTATAACACCCCATACTTTTCAGTACTCGGATGTTACCAAGGAGATGTAAATTAGTTTACACGTGTGTGGGAAAAACACATGTAACTTACATTACACACCTCCATCCAATGATTCACAATCTATCCATCTTAAGCATTTGATTCGAACTATGACAACCAGCAATGTATCTACAAGGTCTTAGATCAATTCACCTTGAATTGAACCTTAACTTCTCAACATAGGATTACATCATCAATGGTTATTCAACCCACAATCTAAATCCACCTGTTGAGGCAAGTGATAACATACTTAAAAACCTCATATTGATCCAAGTACAAAGATAAGCCAATCTCTCAATCTTGGCCCTAAATTGACTTGAACAATCTTCATCATAACCATGGAATAGGGCCAATCATGTAGTCGACATCGAGATCAACATATAAACTTAATCATGCAGCAATCTAACCATAAAGAATTCCCTTCATCCATAGATTAAGTCATCTACCTGATTGATTTTCAAGATGGACCTCCACATCATTGGAGAGCCCTAATTTTCATATTTTAATCTCCTAAATATGTGAATCTAAGCGTTCATTTTAGATCTAGAAAGTCAAATCATGAAATTCATCGTTCATTAGATCCGTGACATTCCGTTGATCGATATGGCACATGATATACCTAAATTCAACCATCCTGCTTAAACATAAATATTCAGTGAGTAAAAATATGATAATGATAAATATTATAATAATAATAATGTTATTAAAAATATTATAATAGTATTCAATATTATAAATACATATTAGGTCATCTGATCGCTAATCAGACCATTGATTTCCATCTAAGTTGTCCCTAGAACCCTTTTGACCATTGATGATCAAATTTGCAACGATCTGACCATCAGATTGGTGAAGATCCATAACTGGACACTCCAATCAAGTTATATGGCCCACTTGAACGTTGGATCCACCCCAATAATTGGGTTAATGGCCCAACGGTCCTATTTAGGATGAATTGATGGTGTGAATTTCATCAAACGTCATTGTGGACCCCACACAAGGGTTGTGTGTGCAACAAGGGTGGTGCACCTACAGTGCATTGAACCCACTAGTACGGTCAAACTGGGTTTGATTATTTTATGAAAAATAAAGAATTCTCTCTTTTCCCCCACTTTTCCTCCCCCTAGGGCGTTTAAATGAACAGTCGCTAGCTAGTATCGTTTATGGCCCACCAACATGATCCATGGATGATCTGAGCCATCCATCTTGTAGGGGATTGAGTTTTGACCAAACCCCACCTAGTTTTGCACTTTAGGACATGTGAGCATGCACATAGGCTGCATCGCAAATAGGAGTTGCACATAATGATTTCCAAAAATAGAACTTGGTTATAATGCCAAGCTGGCAATCCACGGGCTAGCAAATTTCAATCCTAGTCATCTAGCTATTAGAAAATCTTAGTCGTCCATTTTCAGGTCAAGCATCGTTATTCCTCTCCTCTGTGAGGGAAATTCAAAGGGAATCTCTCTGATATAACCTGATCAATTAAACTTTATCTGGACCGTCCATCCAGAAGCATCTTAACCATCCAAAACTGATGTTTTAGGGATAGAAACCCTAACCAACTGTTGATATAACGATTCTTCCCCATTTATTATGGTGGAAGAGAAACCCCAGTTGCATCCTTCGTTTACCAAACCCACTAACTAAAGCCTCTCCAAGCTTCGTTCTCCAAATTCATCAAGCTCCAAGAGGTGTATCTGAGCTATTCAGAAGGCATAGATCAAGGTGTTACAACTCGACCAGAGATTTATCATTAGAATCCAGACCATCTCCTTCATTCATTTAGATATCATTCGTTCCTCATGAACACGGTTTTGAAGCTACTGGAATTCTAGCAGATAGAGAGAAGGAAAGGGAAATCAGAAGGAAGAGAGGAAGAATAGAGAGAGGGATTGTAAGTTTACCACAAGAACTGAGTTGTGGGTCGCCATCAAGTTAGATTAACTCGACTCGATGATGATTTCGGGCCATGTTTTGACAAGAAACAAATGCATTTGATTCGAGGGAATTTATTCAATGATAACAAAGAATTTAATGAAAGAACCATGGTCACAAAATATCTTATTTTGAGTTCATTTACATCTTTGAATTTCCTTGATTCTGAAAATAGAGTACAATTAATCAATGTAATGAATGAAAGATAAGATAGTCTGATGGCAATTTTGGCGGCATTTTGACGCGATTGATGTTCATCCTTCCAATCGTAGGACAAATTCTTCTTTCTTCTGAAATTCTCTTTTTGTACCTTACATTTCCTTTATTTTTCTCTGAAGGTGGAGCGCACAACCCTTGAAATGTGGAGGGACAACCCTTGAAATGTGAAGGAACAACCCTTGAAATGTGGAGCGAACAACCCTTAAAATGTGGAGCACACAACCCTTGAAATGTGTAGTGAACACTCCTTGAAATGTGAAGCGCACAACCCTTGAAATGTGGAGCTAACATCCCTTGAAATGTGGAGCAGACATCCCTTTAAATGTGGAGTGAACATCCCTTGAAATGTGAAGCAGTCATCCCTTAAAATGTGGAGCACACAACCCTTGAAATGTGGCGCAGACATCCCTTGAAATGTGGATCGGACATCCCTTGAAATGTGGAGCAAGCATCCCTTGAAATGTGGAGCAGTCATCCTTTAAAATGTGGAGCGCACAACCCTTGAAATGTGGAGTGGGCAACCTTGAAATGTGGAGCACACTTCCTTCTTTTACATGAGGTGGCACATAAAACATTTGTTAGGACATGAAAATGTTGGCGTTACGACAAGGGGAGAGAGAGGTGGCACATGGAGTATCTACTAAGACAACAGAAGCCCATCCTTGAGACAAACTCCTCTTGGAGTGGTGCATGGGTTATCCATTAAGAAAACAAAAGCCTTGTCTTAGGACAAACTCCACACCAAGTGGAAAATGGGCTTATTCAAAAGCCTGGTGTTTGGACATGGGGAAAGAGAAAAGTGGCGCATGGGCTATTCAAAAGCCTGGTGTTTGGACATGGGGAGAGAGAAATGTGGTGCATGGGCTATTCGAAAGCCTGGCATTTGGACATGGGGAAAGAGAAAAGTGGCGCATGGAGGAATTTCTCTCTATGAGAGGTTGCGCAAGCCACGCAACAAGATTTCCCAAAAAAGGGGTTGCGTGGATGGTAAAATAGGATTCTCCTCAAAAAGGGTTGAGCGGACAGCGGAATTAGATTTCCTTCAAAAGGCATTGTGCGACCCGTGCAATGGCTTTCCCCAAAAAATGGGTTACGCAACGCGCGCAATGTCTTTTTTCTCTCTTTCTCTCTTTCTTTCTCTCTCTTATCTTCCTCTTTCTTGTCTTCCAACAACCAACTGACCAACCACCAAATGAGGCACAAGAAGGGGTATTTATAGGCATCCCAGGCCCTTCGCTCTTAAATAGTGGTGATAACCACCACTTCTCTCTTAAGGTAATACCTAACCTTCTCCCTTAAACAAAGGTGTTCACCAATCTCTCCCTTAAATAATGTTGTATAACTACTTCTTCCTCCATATAAGGCTACACCCATTCACTCCTTTTTACCAAAATACCCCTAGTCAGTCATTTTTACCAAAATACCCCCAGTCACTCATTTTTAACAAAATACTCCTAGTCACTCATTTTTACTAAAATAAGGAGTACAAAACCCTAGGAAGGATCTGCACCATGGAATTCTCTGACCAATGCAATGGACATGTAATGGAATATTTTTTGTGCCTCAACAGATGCCCCCTCAATCCTTCTTTAATTGATTCCTGAAATCAAATGGAGGATCAATCTTCTTGAGGGGGCATCTGTTGGATGATCATGCTTGCATGAAAGACTGAGTGATCTTACTTGACCAGAAGATCGAATGATTGCACTCGAACAGAAGACTTGAATGATCACACTCGAATAGAAGACTTGAATGATCACGCTCGAATGGAAGACTTGAATGATCGCACTCGAGTGGAAGCTTGAATGGTCGACTTGAATGCCCCTTGCCAGCAGCGTCGAGCGGATGCTTCACTAGAGAGGATAAAATCCTCTTTTCATCAAAACTTGCAACTGTAACAATTGTGGCAACTCCATCTCTGAGTATCTTTGTCAAAGAACTATCTTCCAATGTTGTTACTGCTGCTGCAACAGTCTCTTTGATCAACTCCTCCGATTCTTTCTTTGAATTCCGTGTCCAGGGAGTTCTTCTTTAATGCTGCTCTTATCACAACAACTTTTTTTATTGTTTCCTTTATTCATGATCTGTATAACCCAAGCTTTCAAATTATAGTCTTTATTTCCAAATTAATCAAAATTACTATCTCAAGACATTATAATTTTTCAATTTAGCTTTATGAAGTATTGATAATTTTGAAATAAATTAAAAGCTTCTTCTCTTTTTAGGCTGATTGTGATATTCATAATATGATAATGATTCAATCATTTCATCTTTGTGTTTGTCATCGTGCTTCGCATTGTATTCTTTACTCATTATATCGTGCTTTTGGAGATGTCATCTCCTACTCCAAAGGTTCAACCGCTGAGTCTCATTGCTGAGTCTTTTCTAGCTCGTGCTCTTGGCATGAACTTTTCCTTAGATCTTTGCTAATTCTGAAAAATAAATAAGACCTTTTTTTTCAATTTTTATTTAATAACTTTCTGAAGGCCATAGAAGTTACTGATGATGATTCTGTTTGTTCTTTGTCTCCATCAGATCTGGTACTCGGAGACTTGCGATATCATTACTAGAACACTAAGAAGTTACCGCATTAGACCATATAACTAAGCCTTGATATAAAAATAACTTTTGAATATTCATGCTGAATCATACTTTATAATTCTCAGCATATGAATTCCTCCACCATGCATAAGAGATTATTAAAATACCAAGGCATGGATTACTTTGAAGATGTATATCATGCCCCCTTTCTAGGCCAATCTTTGCATAAAGATTTCTTCAGAAGATAATATTTTTGAAATGAAGTTTGTTGATACCCTTGAAGGATGGATAATTTTTTGCTGCTCTTTTAACAAATCTAAAGAATATATCTGAATCTTTAAATTGTCCGGAAGAGAATGATGATTCTTCACTAGTTTATTCTCTATCACCTTTGAGAATCTTGTGCAATAATATTTATTTATCAGCAAGAAGGCAAGAATAAAAAGATCTCATGGCTCTTGTCAATATATTAATTAATCTTAAAGATTTGAACTTTTGAGTAGATAATTGCTAATATCTTGAAGGCATTTGTTGTTGCTGTAATTTGAACCTGATTCAAGAGAAACGCAGTTTTGCATGTTATTTACTCAATATTTAAAATTTTCATTAGCCAATTGTATATTTGAGCATATCTAAAGTGAAATATGTATCTGCAGCATTTTGAATGCTACACAGAGTTTATGCTTTTTGAGCAGTGAAGCTAGTGTACTTTTGACTAACCATACTTTGAATGGACAAGACTGAACTTGTCCTGACTTGACTAGTCTAGATTGAACTAGAATGGACTAAACTGACACTACCGGACTTGACTGGACTGACACTTACACACACAGTTTAGGCTCTTGAGTAGTAGAACAACACACAGTTTAAGCTCTTAAGTAGTGGAGCCTACACAGTGTTTTAGACTTGAGTAGTGGAGTTGAGTCTCACGTGATGGTATCTGCAACTCTTATGAGTTCACTAAACTTCTCACAGCCTAGTGAGTTCACAAACCACGATCCATTAGAGGGGCCCAGTGAAGCTACTAGGGTCATGAACTCGATTGGATTTACGTACAGGGTTGGCCACAATAATTCTCTAGAGTTCATGGCGTGCACAAGTCGACCTTTTGGGTACCAATCCAGGGCCACCAGTCCATCAATGAGTAGGTATAGTCCCTTCCTCATGAGTTACTATTGAAATCAAGCCAAAGATCTAGGAGGACTTATGCATGGTTGGCCTATCTATGGACAATGGTCAAAGAGGACACACTGCAGCCCACGTTTTCTTCGTCTGTAAGGTCGGACCCATTCCAGGAGGGCAGTTTCATCCACTCCCCATGACGCTGTCAGAAAGCTATACAGACAACATTGGTCTCACACGTTACTAGCCATTTAGGGCCACTGGCTTCTCACTGACAACGACAACAGTTATCGATCGTACAGGCTTTACTGAAGATAACAAATCGATAACTGAAGATAACAAATCAATGATTGATATATTGCCACTATTGCTGTTGATGCTGTTATAAAATTTGGCCCAAATAGAGCTTCAGCTTGGTAATAATATCAATTCTGATAAACTTCAAAAATAGAATAATCTTCACATCAGCGATATGGCGATGGCAATGGGTGTTTTTCTAACTTAATCCAGCAACCATCGTCGGTGCTTGACAATAATAATATACTTCAACTTGATATGCTTGGGAATCTGTCTTTTATTCATGTATGACATTGGCTTCTGAGACTTTGACCTTCTTGGTATTCTGAAACTTGGCATTTTAAGACTTTGGTTATTTAAAACTTTGGCCTTCTTGGTATTCTGCTTATCTTGCCCGCTTTTGATTTGGAAATATTATGCTAATAATCTTCGAAATCAAAACTGTAATTTATCTTCAAGGAAAACGCATTTTGTATACTTTTGTCTGCCCCCTGAATAATTACGCTGTGAATCTTCTTAATCAAGATATCATGAATCTTCTTGGTATTCGAGGATGATATATTTTGTTGAAATAACAGGTATATTGATGAAGATTTGACTTTATGATAAATATACTTGTCTTGTTTTCTTCTTGCCTATCCTTTTATAGAGTGAATATTTTCAATCAGGACCATATGCCATTACTTCCATATATCTTTTTCATGACAATTTTAACTACCGTCGATTTTCTTCGGTAGAATACCCTTTTCTTCTTTGCTCCATTTCCTTTGATTCTTTCTGCAGCTACCCATTGATTCCTCATTGGAAGTATACCTTCTTATTCAACTGTATATTTCCTATAGTCTTTGAATAGTCCAAACTCTTTCTAAACTTTCTTAAAAATAGAATCATTCGTGTTTTCTTTATCAAAAGATTCGATTCTTTACTTCTGACGATCCTTCATTTTTCTTTTCTTTCTTCAGCAATATCTATCGCTATTCTCTTAAGACTTTAAAATAGCCGATTCATATGAAAGCTAAGCATCTTCACTTTGACTCTTTTCAAATTGACTTGCTCTCCTACTCCGGCAAGTTTTGACGATGCCCCCAGGGCTCTCTAATGGCTAATGAATTCGTTAATTGATTCATCTCCTCATTAGCGAGCAGTGCCTAATTCAATCAAACTAACTTCTCATCTGAAGGCTTTCCTTAGGGAGAGATGTTGTTCATGATAGTCGTTGTTGGAGAATTAGGGTCTTCAGTAACATGTTCATCTGATGAAGGTTGATTAACATCTGTTGGCAGATTTTCAATTTTCTCGTAGTATTGCGCATGATCAATTCGTTAACCATACTCGGCGGGACGGTACTCTTTGTGAGAGAAGATTGAACCCTTCATTTTTTTTAAATGTCGTTATCATCCGTTCTTCATCATCTTGCTGTGTTACAGGTGAAGCAGAAACTATTCCGAATATTACCTGATATCATCTGTCCGTGATTGCAACTGATTTCATCTTCTCAGATGCTTTCTGGTGAAAATCTGTTGGGTGCGAAGTAGACAACCACGTTAGTCAGGAGGAAGGTCATTGCAATATACCTGTCATTCAGAATAGAGTATTAGTTACTTTATTTAAATAAAAATTGTACTTTATTTTTAAAGATGAAGGGGAGGATGTTTCCACTGAGAGTCGCCATTTTGGCATCCATACAGATGTGATAAATGTTCTCTGAATGTTTTCTAAGTTATCATTGAAAAATTCCTAGTAGAGTCGCCATTTTGTTTCAACAAGAAATAAATGCGTTTGATTCAGAAAAATTTATTCAATGATAACAAAGAATTTGATGAGAGAACAATGATCACAAAATATATTATTCTTAGTTCATTTACATCCTCAGATTCCCTTGATTATGAAAACAGAGTACAATTAATCAACGTAATGCATGAAAGATAAGATAGTCTGATGGTAATTTTGGCAGCATTTCGACTCGATTGATGGTCATCCTTCCAATCATCCTTTCAGTCGTATGGACAAATTCTTCTTTCTTCTGAAATTCTCTTTCTGTACTTCACATTTCCTTCAATTTCCTCTGAAGGTGGAGCGCACAACCCTTGAAATGTGGAGAGAACAACCCTTGAAATGTGAAGGCACAACCCTTGAAATGTGGAGTGAACAACCCTTGAAATTGAAAGTGCACCTACTAGTGTCGTGGTTTGTCAATTACCGTGTGTGTTGAGTTAGTCGAACTACAGAGCCTCACAGGAAGAACAATTCAAGCGCCTACCTCAACCGGATGTGTGGAAGCTCATCATAGGTAAATCATAGCCTCACATCCCATGTCCCAAAACACCAGGTGATTAAAACCCTTAAAAATAACTTAGAACATATGAGGGTTTTTGGGTAAATGAACTTTTTCAAACATCAGAAAATCTCTAAGTTTGCTTGCCCTGTCGATTATATCGATACACACTTCGATATGATCGACCTACGCTGTTGATGTCCTTGACTCTTGATCGATGCTATCGATAAGAGGACTAAAAGTGTCCAACAACCGCATACTCATCTGGACGGATTTATCGATATATCGATACACCTATCGATATCATTGATATTTAAAAATCGAGCCCATCAAAAGTGGCTCGATAATATCGACAGGCAGATTTTCGGTGCCCCTATTTTTCTAAGAAAATTACTATGTGCTTTAATATATCGATGTCTTTCCTGATTTAATCTGAATTCAAATATCGATCATATCAGAAGGCCATCGATCATATCGATAGTGGGCACACATTTCTTCCAGCAAATATTTCAGGTTGTTTTTAACTTTGATCGGTGGCCACTTGAGGAAATCGATATTCTTATGTCGATGCTATCGAGGTCTATTCGATTGGATCGAGACAGGACATAAACTGTCCAACATTCTTATAGGTAAATCTATACGATTTATTAATCTCATCGACACGGCCTTCGATATCATCGATATTCAAATTTCGATGACATCAGTTATTCCCAGCTCATATCCTAAAAACTTAAAATATTTCAAGGCCAGTCTCTCTCGTGCTTCAAATGTCGATAGATCAATCCCAGTATCGATGTAATCGGAGTTCGAAATCTGATGACATCGACACCAGTATCGATCTCATCGACCAGCTAGCAAAAGGTTTCAAAAGCATATGACATTTGATCTTGTGTTATCGAGTGGATAGTCGATCCCTTCGAGAGTATACGCTCGATGATATCGACACTGCTTGATGATATCGAACTCTACCATAAATATGACCATTTTATATCCGATGGAACATTTTTCCTATATAAAGAGAGACTTGTCTATATTACTGGTAGAGAAAGAAGAGAGTGCTTTTGTGTGTTTTACCTTTAGATCATATACCCAAAGCCCTTTCTCTCACGAGAGTTCATCTTCCAATCCACTCTCATTCATTGACATTCAATAGAGTGGATTAGGAAATGAACTTTCGCATTCAAGGATCCTTTAGCAACTATCTTAATAGCATATCATTAAGTTGGGATGCTTGAATGAATACATGATGGGAATCACTCTATCTTCCTTATAGGAAAATTCTAAGAGAGTGCATTTCCGTCCTAACCTTGACGCAACTTAAAGCCAAGTACCGGTACATCTTTTGTGTTGCGGATCAAGGGAGCTAAAGATTCTTCAATAACAAGGAGGAGATCTTCATCATTGTGCTGAATGGGACTCACAACTTATCTGTAAGTATCTAGAGTCCAGTGGACACTTGTGACCATTCCTTTCTAGGATTGGGTCTTGAGTATTGCTCACCCTTTGAAATCCTCATAGGAGGCCTTCGGTGGGAGTGTACGTAGTGGGTGCGTTGTGTGGACCCTTGCTCTGTGGAGAACATAAATATCTGGGTGCATTGTGTGGACCCTTGATCTATGGAGAGCATAAACATCTAGTTAGGAGTGAACGAGTAAAATTCCAGGGTTAGAGGTGAACCGAGTAGAAACTTCCGTGTAAAGGTTGAAGGTGAACCTGATTTAAAACCTTAGGTTTGAGGTGAACCCTGGGAAACCTCCTTAGTGAAATTTGGTACACTTAAGGGATGAATGCGGCAACCGGGAGTGGAGTAGATAAGTAGTCGAACCAGTATAAAAATGACTGTGTTTGTGATTGTTATTGTCTTTTATTTATGTGATTTCCTTATATGCTTTTATATCTGATTGTCTGAGATCACATCTCATACACACACGATCATGTCCATCATAATCTCATTTATAATTTATTTATCTTTCAAGAAGTTTGAGATTGGATCCTCTATAGGGCTTGGAAGCCAATAGAGTTACATTTGAGTAATCCTGTTAATTGTCATCTGATAGGATTAGTGCAATAGAATTTTTAAATACATTGTAAAACTTTAAAAAGTCCTATTCACCGCCCTTTAGGATATATTGGCATATTTCGACTTCAACTCAAGCAGTCTTCACTGTTATTTCAATTGGTATCAGAGCGGGACTCTCTTTAAGGGCTTCACCACCTAGAGAGTGATCTTGACTGAAGTTTAGGAATATGGCCTGTAACATCTCGAAAATCGGGGGGTCGACCAAAAACCCAACTCCCGAGTTCCAAAATGTTATTTATGCAACATAGATATGTATGATTGAATGTTGTCTGTGATAATGTATTAAACATGAGTGAGATTAAGCTAAAACAGCATATCACACTCCAGAGATGGTTAAATTTACAAGCCGAAGACTGTGATAGTATGTATAACATATATAAACTGTTGTATGTCTCCAGAGTGTGAATATGTTACCAGGTTATATACATACATGTATACTCCAAAAGTAAACCAAAAGGATATACATGAGTGTTCTAAAAATATAAAATGACAAGTGTCAAGGTATCTAATCAACATCCCTATAATCCCGTCAATCAGAACACGCATAAAGGAGGAATCCTCCTCATCATCATCAAGTCCAGCTCCGCCTCGCAGGCCGCGCCATCATTTACAATCACAATAGGGACTGGTGGGTGTCCGGAAACACCATCCCGTAACGTGGGAGTGAGTGATCAACTCAGTGGAATAAGAGAGCAAAGATTAACATGTTCTCAAATCAATCATGCGATAATAGTAAAGCAGTAAATCAGACAATCCTAATACTATTGTTAATGCAATATGACATGACGTGATGTATGCCCTCACCGACGATCTCCCTCATACGGCACCATCTTACGACCGCAGCATGCAATCGTCCCTCAATGCTCCACATCTTCCAGGCACATGCAATGTAATGGTGATATGATTACCGAGTTATTATTAGTCCTTTTCATACAGTAATATTGGGAAACTAAGGTACTTCCCTTATATCAATCCCAACACAGATCCTGTCTAGGGTCGTCACTCCTAGTAATCTCATACGATGTATATTTTGTAGGTCGCTGCAAGGGCTGTCAGGGCTGTTGCACGCACTCATTACTCCGCTCCCCCATCACCTTATCAATACAGGCCTACTGTACTCTACTGCTAAGGAAGGGTCGTCGCCTCCCGTAGACTCAGAATACGCTCGCGGTCACTACAAAGGACTCGTCGCCTGATCAGTGTAGGCCGACAGCAAGAATATAGTGTCTTATACCACCATAATCTGCTCACGAGACTAGGTGCTCACTGGTCACTACGGGGAGGTTTGTGGCCCCAGCGTAGGCCGACAGCTCGACCACGGTGTCCCATACCACCATGCCCGGCTCATGAGTCTTCATGGATCAAGGTACCATGGTTAACAGGGTTTATAATGGTAAGTTCAGTACCCTAGGTTCAAGCAGTTATGACTTATGCAGGGTGAACATACAACGGCCAGTCGGGTTACTTGACGGGCTCGACTAGCATGATCGCATCTCAAGTCGAACGACATGAAGTGCGTAAAACACTTCCCGTGGCCTAACCACTGCCGTCAACTCCAAATACGACTATCGTTCATCGACGCGTCCTTCGTGACAAATACAAGCTAGCCACGAATTTTCTCTGTTACCGACTGCCTGGACTAAGTATAGTCCCAAACAATTATGAATCCACATCAGCAATCAGGTAAGAGTATTGGAAATGGAATACAAACATGTGAGCATGTTAACACATGTTATATCGTACAACTTAAGTAAATCATCTGACACATGCCTTTCATACATATAATGAAATTATGCATATCGCCAACATATAGGAAATCATTTCCATCAGCAAATTAATTTAGAATTCAATCTCAAACTAAATCATAATGAAATCATCAAGCACATGTTATAACATACAACTTAAGTGAATCATCAAGCACATGCATTTCATTCATATAATGAAATCATGCATATGGCTAACATGTAGGAAACCATTTACACCAGCATATTAATTGAGAAATCAATCTCAAACTAATTCATAACACCATTTAATTCAATACATACTAATACAAGCATTTATACAAACACTTACACTACACACTTAAGTCTACATAGAGTATGTCGACCCGAAGTGCGCATTTAGGCGAATCTCTTCGCCAAACTAATTATGCACGTATTCCTAACATTCTAATGCAACAATAAACCTTGTCAATCACATCAGCAAAATATGAATGAAAACAGTACTTCCTACAAATGACTAAAATGCCCTAAATCTCATATTCTCCGTCGGTTTACAAAACAGGAAACGGACAGCATGTTGTACATGTCAAACGGCGTTGCCGTCGATAATCTATTATTAAACGACATTGAAAGCATTGTAAACAGTCAATCAAAGTGTCTAAAATCCGCACCTTATCTCTTATAAACGTATCGTTTCGAACGGAGCGTATACGCTTCGTCTACGGCGACTAGAGAACCTGTTTTACAAGATGCATCAGCTATCTCGCTACGAAAATGAAGAAACACTAAATCAGCAACTTTTAAGGTGTTTTCTTACCTGAAAATGCGGAGAAATCACCGGCCAAGTGATCGGAGGGTGTTGCTAAAGCACGTGCAACAAATGGCACGACAGCAGGAAAATCCTCTCCTAGTCTCTCTCACAAACTCTCACCTTTTCTCTCTCCCAATCTAGGGTTTTTCTCAAATTCGGATGGGAGAGAGGAGTGAGGGTTTCAAGCCTAAAAATGCCCAAAATAGGCTCGGGAACAAAGTTTACTTAAGGCATATCCAAATCGGGGTTGTTTCGGTCCAAAAGATGATATCTGGTGGTCCCCTGGCCGAAAGCGATCGGACTTAAGCTCATGTATACTGGATCTAGCATACATCAAGTTTTCAGTCTGGCAGGGTTAGCAGATCGCACGTGGCAGTCCAGTTTCAGTTCAGCGGTCACCACACGTAGATCAGGCCTACAAGTCTCATGATATGAAATAGAAATTTTTCCTGATCCGAGGGTGTAATTTGGCTGAATTTTGACGGTCAGAACGCTTAATACTGACGTGTCAAGTCGTGTGCCAGATTTGAATTTCAAATTCCAAATCTGTCCCTATTCGCACTCTCTTCAGTCCGGGCTCAATAAAATAGCCTGTGATTATCGGTTGGACTTGATTTTCGAAATGATTGTCAAGTCCAGCTAGGCGGTTCTAACGGTCTAAGATAGCAGGTATCGGACTTTCGATGCGCGGTTTAGATCTAATACAAAGTTTCAAAGAGGTCCAGAGAACAAACCGGTTTAGAGTTTGATCCGTGGTTTTAGAGTATCATAGCACCATGGATTCTACAAGTTTTGGGTCTTGTAGAACGTATTTAAAGAGATCAGGGACTATTTTCCAGCTACTCTAGAGTTGCGCTAGCTAACTTATGCTTAGTTTCTAAAGGAATTAATCCTAAGTGGTTTCTTTGGCTATGGAACTAGGTTCTGAGCGATTTCCCAGGTGTTTTAGTTAACCCATTGCCTAAGGACATCTAATCCCAGGTTGGCCAAAATCTGGGGTGTTACATGGCCAAAGGAGAGGGCTCATCAGTCATTAGACCTCCAGTATTTGATGATTCAAATTATGCATACTAGAAGGCTAGGATGCACTACTTCCTAAGATCTTTGGTTCATGATGTTTGGGATGTAGTTGAAAAGGGATATGTGTTACCATCTAAACAGATCGTACTTGAAGATGAAACTACCATCACTAAACCTAAACCCAAAGAAAAGTGGATGACGTTCGACAAAGAAAAATGAACTACTGAAGCAAAAGCAATGAACGCTATCTATCGTGCCGTGTCTCAAGATATATTCAATTAGATAAGTTTGTGTGAGACATCTAAGGAAGCATGGGATCTACTGGAAACAACCTATGAAGGCACAAGCACTGTGAAGAGGTCTAAACTACAACTTTTGACTTCACAGTTCGAAAATCTCAGGATGGAAGAGCATGAGAAATTTATGGAGTTTTTTACCAAGTTGAATATTATTTATAACTCCATGGGTGGATTGGGAGAAAAAGATCCGGTACCAAAAATATGTAGGAAAATCTTAAGGTCCCTACCGGAATGGTTTAATCCCATGGTAACATCAATTGAGGAGTGTGAGAACATTGATGAGATGAAAGTAGAAGAACTGGTAGGTTCCCTACAAACTTATGAACTAAACTTCACTCAATCCTAAAAATCTAAAAACACTATCTTAAAAAATTCTAAGAAAACAAAACATGAGGACATTGAGAGTGAAAAAGAAGACGAAGATGAGGAAGTGGCTTTGCTGGCAGAAAAATTCAGAAGATTCTTTCAAAAGAATTGCAGCCTTCCCTCTAAAGCAAGAAAGGTGTGCAACAAACCCTCTACAGGCAAATTTAGTAAAAGAACCAAAGAACCACAATGTTATGCCTGTCATGAGTATGGACACCTATCGTCTGAATGCCTAAACAGAAAAACTAAGGGCAAGGCAATGGCTGCCACGTGGGATGACATAGATGAGTCAAACTTAGAATCTAGTGACTAAGAGAGTGATGGAGATCAAAAATCATTAAAAATTCTTATGGTCTCCACTACTCCAATCATTCTCAGTAAATCTGAGAATGAAAAGGAACAGCGAGCCACCGAATCAACTCCATCTGAAAATGAGAAAACTGAAGAAGAAGAAGAAATTGAAAAGGATAAATTGCAAGATGCTTATAATCAACTATACATCCACAGCATCAAAGTTGTTAAAAGACTGGGTATATCTAAGAATAAAAAGGAATTGCTGCAAAAAGATTTGGATAAAACTCTAGAAATTAATACTCATCTAATCAATGACTTGCAGCAACATCACTTAGATAATGGTAGACTTAAGAGAATTAATTCCTTTCTTAAATCCGAATATAAAAAACTAAATAAACAGGTTGAGTAGTTAAAAGATGAAAATATGCTCCTTCAAAATGAAAATCACACACTCCTGTTTGATTTGGAAGAATCTAGAAGAATTGCCAAGATAAACTGTAAGTTTTCCCAAAGTGGAGAGAAGTTAGAAAAACAATTGAGAATGGGAAAACCTGAAAAGGATAAAGGTGGGCTAAGATATGAAAAATAGAAATCAAAGACTGGATGTACAGCTCGTAGAACTAAAAAATTTTCTTCCTTTGGAAGAAAAACCAGAAATACTTTAGTATGTCATGTGTGGGGTGATGTAGGTCATTATGAGTTTGAATGCTTGACACCTAGATGGACTTTACATAACTCTGAACAAAACCACACTGGTATTTTTAAATCAATCAGAGAAACTCAAAATGTTAAAAGTCCACCTAGGAAAAACACTTATCCATCACCACCTAAAGAAAAAGACAGAGTAAAGAAGTCTACCTCAAAATGGGTAAGTAAAGAAAAGAAAAATTTCTTGTTACTCACTCAAATCAGTTATCAGGCAATGATACCAAGTGGTACCTAGATAGTGGTTGCTCAAGGCATGTCACAGGTGATAAATCCCTTCTGTCAAACTATCAGAATCTTCACAAAGGGATAGTCACCTATGGAGATGGAACTACTACCAAAGTAATTGGACAAGGGATGATAAGTGGAATTGATTTGCTCAAAGGTGAGAATGCATTTTGTATAAAAGGATTGGCACAAAATCTACTAAGCATCTCTCAAATTTGTAATAATGGGCATGTGGTCAAATTCAACAAAGAAGAATGCAAGATCCTAGATCAATCAGGAAAATCAATTATGAAGGGTCTTCGCACAAATAACCACTGCTACATTATTATAGGAAAAGAAAAAAGTGATATTGTGGAACACTGAGAATGAAGAAACTCATTTAGATCATACATCAAGATCTGAACATGTGCTCAAATGAAAAATTTTTGCCAAGCTTTCAATGTTACATCTGAGGTTGCACACCTCAAACTTTTTATATATAAACATTATCATGTTTATAATTTTTGAGCTGTATAGAACTTGTACAAAATTTTGTGATGTATACTGATCAAATCAAGATATGCATAAAAGTATGTCAAAATAGTGAAAACCTGATAAATAATCACTTTCGATATAACTATCGATCATTTTTTTTAATATCGATTTTATCGACTAAGGATCGATACAATCGACGGCTCTTCAAAATATGAAAAGTCATATGACCGTGGATGACATCGTGGACAGACTCGATAGAATCGATCGGAAATTTCTCGATATCATTGAAAAAATAATCGATATGATCGACAGATGGTGCCTGATAAAAGTTAGCAAAGCAAAAAAGAGGGTTTATTTTTCAAGAGTTTCTCGGTCATCTTCTCTGCTCGATCCTCTCAGCCAAATTACTAGGATCCACATCGGACTACTCAAATCCTTTAGCAAATTAGGTAATATCCTTCTAAAACGTCAAGGGTCCATTTCTTTTTGGGTATTTTCGGTTTGTCAAGTGTTTTGTCAATTTTCCCAAATCCTTCAAAAGTTTATTGGTCCACATGGGAAAAGATAAAGGAGTAGCATCCGGTCCAGAGTAGTCTTCAAGAACTACCCGACAAAAGGTGGTTACTTCAAGAAGAAGCAAACTTGTCCCGGAACATGGGACCCCCACTCGGCAATGCACAAGACAACGTGGGTTCCAATCTGAGGCACAAATGTCACCGCCAGCACCTCCTCCAACTGGAACACCTTCACGTCCACCAAAATATATGGGCAAAAAGCTTATCCAAGAGAGATAGGTAGATAGGGAGTGTCTTAAACCATATATGGGCAGAAAGTTTATCCAAGAGAGAAAGGTAGACAGGGAGTGTCTTAAACTTTTTAAAGTTTTACAATGTATTTAAAAGTTTTGGAAGGGAAGTGTGTCTAGCTATGAACACTAATTTTTGTACTCATTCCTGTTTATTCATTTTAGGTATCCCTACATGGGTTTAATATCTTTGTCTGATGGTTGATAGTCTACTACTGTCTGGGGCAGTACGTCTTTTTGAATGATGAATGTTTTGTTGAAAATGGCTACATATAATTCTATTCTTACTACCATAGCGATATATAATGTCCCCTAGATGAAAGGAGTATCTAATATGGAATGCATGTATCTTTCCTGATTATCTTATCTGATTGTGTCAATGCCTTATTTAATATGCATTCATTTCTTCTAAAGATAACGTATGGTTTAAAATGATTTAATCTTTATACATCTATATTTGTGGTTCTCCCATATGCTTCCTTAAAAACTTCAGTCAATATCTACTTGTTATGCCTTTGCCAATGACTGACAAAAAGGGGAGAAAAGTTAAAACACCCCGTGTAGAAAATTGGATATTTGCTCTTATATGTTGCAGGTGTAAGGGGGAGCAGCTGCACCAAGAAAGGGAGAGTTTTACAGAAAGGGGGAGCAAATACTGGTTGTGTACATGGCTATATTAGAATTTGTAAAATTGTGTAAAAGGATGTACACACAATTTAGGATGTGTCTATTTAGATATTATCCTAGGGTGTTTTGATATTTTGTCACGTAATTGACAAAGGGGGAGATTGAAAGTGCACATACTAGTGCCCTGGTTTGTCAATTATCCTGTGTGTTGAGTTAGTCAGACTACAGAGCCTTACAGGAAGAACAATTCAAGCTCCTACCTCAATCGGATGTGTGGAAGCTCGTCATAGGCAAATCATAGCCTCACATCCCATGACCCAAAACACTAGGTGAATAAAACCCTTAAAAATAACTTAGAACATATGAAGATTTTTGGGTAAGTGAACTTTTTCAAACATCAGAAAATCTCTAAGTTTTCTTGCCCTGTCGATTGTATCGATATACATTTCGATATGATTGACCTGCGCTGTCGATGTCCTCGACTCTTGATCGATGCTATCGATAAGAAGACTAAAAGTGTCTAGCAACCGCATACTCATCTGGATAGATTTATCGATATATCAATACACCTATCAATATCATCGATATTCAAAAATCGATCTCATCGAAAGTGGCTCGATAATAACGACAAGCAGATTTCTGGTGCCCCTATTTTTTAAAAAAATTATTATGTGCTTCAATATATCGATGCCTTTCCTAATTCAATCTGAATTCAAATATCGATCATATCGGAAGGCATTCGATCGTATCGATAGTGGGCGCGCATTTCTTTCAGCAAATATTTCAGGTTATTTTTAACTTTGATCGGGGGCCACTCGAGAAAATCGATATTCTTATGTCGATGCTATCGAGGTCTAATCAATTGGATCAAGACTGGACACAAACTATCCAGCGTGCTTATAGGTAAATCAATACGATTTATCGATCCCATTGACACGACCTCCAATATCATCAATATTCAAATTTCAATGACATCGGTTGTTCCCGATCATATCCTAAAAACCTGAAATATTTCAAGGCTAGTCCCTCTCATACTTTAAATGTCGATAGATCAATCCCAATAACGATGGAATTGGAGTTCGAAATCCGATGACATCGACACCAATATTGATCTCGTCGACCAGCTGGCAAAAGGTTTCGAAAGCGTATGATATTTGAGTTTGTGTTATCGAGTGGATAGTCGATCCCATCGAGAGTATACACTCGATGATATCGAACTCTGTCATAAATATGACCGTTTTATATCAGTTGGAACCTTTTTCCTATATAAAGAGAAACTTGTCCATATTGCTGGTAGAGAAAGAAGAGAGTGCTTTTGTATGTTTTACCTTTAAATCATATACCCAAAGCCCTTTCTCTCACGGGAGTTCATCTTCCAATCCACTCTCATTCATTGAAATTCAATAGAGTGGATTGGGAAATGAACTTCCGCATTCAAGGATCCTTCAGCAACTATCTTAATAGCATATCATTAAGCTGGAATGCCTTGAATGAATAGATGATGGGAATCAGTCTATCTTCCTTATAGGAAAATTCTAAGAGAGTGGATTTCCATCCTAACCTTGACCCAACCCAAAGCCAAGTACTGGTACATCTTTTGTGTTGCGGATCATCAAGGGAGCTTGTAAGTGCTATGGTCTCATGCTCCTTTACTTGTCAAATTTTGTGTGTCAAAACTTCTATATATGTCTTGTGTTTGTTGTGTTTGTTTCTTGATAACTGTGTTCGAGATACCTCATCAACACTTCAAGTTCAAGCTAGTTAAGTACAAGTTAGTTCAAGCTCAAGCTAGTTCAAGCTATAATAAAGAGTTCAAGTTCGAGACTTAAGATAGACCGGGAGACAAGTGCAACTTAAAGTGATACTAAAGCTTGTGATGTGTTCAAGCTACATCAACTTAAAAGTGAAGTTTTCAATGTCCATATTTCGTGTCCCAGGTTTGATAGACCTTAGTTTGACCTTAGGGTAAGTCATTTTGGATACATAATTCAATTTTTATAATTATGCATGATTTTGGTTTGTCCTAAGACTAGTCATGGATCTGGTTCGACTGGTCCTAGCACTAGTTCGACCAGTCCAAGAAATTCCAAGACCAGTTGTAGATTTGTTATGAATTATCATATTTTTTTTGTTCGCTATGACCAGTCTTGGAGTTTGCTTGACCGGTCGTAGGATGGTCTCAACTTGTCACGACCCAAACTCAGAAACCGGTCTCACAAAATTCTCGATCACCGAATTTGGCGCCGACAGCCTCCATAGAACCCCATTCTTATCTCCTAGCTCCCATTTGCCAGGTTCCGATCCTAGGATGCTACGAGGAGGATTTTTAAGATTAGTTTGAATCGTGATAACATAACCAAAGTGTAACACCTCAAATTCTGACCAACCTGGGATTAAACGTCCTTAGGCAATGGGTCGACTAAAACACCTGGGAAATAGCTCAAAACCCAATTCCATAGCGAAAGAAATCACTTAGGATTAATTCCTTTAGAAACTAAGCATAAATTAGCTAGCGCTACGCTGGAGTAGCTGTGAAATAGTCCCTGACCGCTTTAAATACGTTCTACAAGACCCAAAACTTGTAGAATCAATGGTGCTATAATACTCTAAAACCTCGGATCAAACTCTAAACCGGTTTGTTCTCTGGGCCTCTTCAAAACTTTGTATTGGATCTAGACCGCACGTCGAAAGTCCGATACCTACAATCTTAGACCGTTATAACCGCCTAGTTGGACTTGACAATCATTTCGAAAATCAAGTCCAACCGACATTCACCGGCTATTTCATTGAGCCTGGAGTGAAGAGAGTGAGAATAGGGTTAGATTTGGAATCTGAAATTCAAATCTGGCACACGACTTGACGCGTCAGTATTAAGCATTCTGACCATTAGAATCCAGCCAAATTACACCCTCGGATCAGGAAAAATTTTTATTTCATATCATGAGACTTGTAGGCCTGATCTACGTGCGGTGACCGCTGAACTGAAACTGGACCGCCACATGCGACCTACGAACACTGCTGGTCTGAAAATGGGATGTGAGCGACATCCGATGATCATGAACTTAAGTCCGATCGCATTCGGCCAAGGGACCACCAGAAATGCCCTTTTGGACCGAAACAGCCCCGATTTGGTTAGGTATCAAGTAAACTTTGTTCCCAAGCCTGTTTTGGGCATGTTTGGGCTTATAAAAGGGGTTGAAACCCTCACTCCTCTCACCCATCCGAATTTGCTAGAAACCCTAGCAAGAGTGAGAGAGAAAGTGAGAGTTTGTGAGAGAAGGTGGGAGAGAATTTCTTGCTGCTCGTGCCACTTGCTACACGTGTTTAAGCAACACGCTCTAATCACTTTGCCGGTGATTTCTCCACATTTATAGGTAGGAAAATACCCTAATTAGTTGCTGATTTGAGGTTCCTTAGTTTCCATGGCATGTTAGTTTATGAATTTTGTAAATTAGGTTCCCTATTCGCCGTAGACGAAGAGTATACGCTCCGTTCGAATCGATACGCTTCTAGGAGATAAGGTACGGATTTTAGACGCTTTGATTGACTGTTTTCAACGCTTTCAATGTTGTTTAATAGTAGATTATCGACGGTAACGCCGTTTAACATGTACAACATGCTGTCCGTTTCCTGTTTCGTAAGCAGACGAAGAATATGAAATTTAGGGCATTTTAGTCATTTATAGGAAGTACTGTTTTCATTCATATTTTGCTGATGTGATGACATGGCTTCTTGTCGTATTAGGATACTAGAAATGCGTGCATAATTAGTTTGGCGAAGAGATTCGCCTAAATGCGCACTTTGAGTCGACATACTATATGTAGACTTAAGTGTGTAGTTTAAGTGTTTGTATAAATGCTTGTATTAGTATGTATTGAATTAAATGGTGTTATGAATTAGTTTGAGATTGATTTCTCAATTAATATGCTGATGTAAATGATTTCCTACATGTTAGCTATATGCATGATTTCATTATATGTATGAAATGCATGTGCTTGATGATTCACTTAAGTTGTATATTATAACATGTGTTAACATGCTCACATGGTTGTATTTCAATTCCATTACTCGTACATGATGACTGATGTGAATTCATAATTGTTTGGGACTATAACTAGTCCAGGCAGTCGGTAACTGAGTAAATTCGTGGTTGGCTTATCTTTACCACAAACGACGCGTCGATGAACGCGAGCCGTGTTTTGGAGTTGGCGGCAGTGGTTAGGTCACACGAAGTGTTTTACGCACTTCATGTCGTTCGACTTGATATGCGCTCGTGCTAGTCGAGCCCGTCAAGTAACCCGACTGGCCGTTGTATGTTCACCCTGTATGAGTCATAACTGCTTGAACCTAAGGTACTGAACTTACCATTGTAAACCCGGTCAACCATGGTACCTTGATCCACGAAGACTCATGAGCCGGGCATGGTGGTATGGGACACCGTGGTCGAGCTGTCGGCCTACGCTGGGGCCACAAACCTCCCCGTAGTGACCAGTGAGCACCTGTCTCGTGAGCAGATTATGATGGTATGGGACACTATATTCTTGCTATCGGCCTACACTGATCAGGAGACGAGTCCTGTGTAGTGACCGCAAGCGTATTCTGAGTCTACGGGAGGCGACGACCCTTCCGTAGCAGTGAGAGTACAGTAGGCCTGTATTGATAAGGTGATGGGGGAGCGGAGTAATGAGTGCGTGCAACAGCCCTGACAGCCCTTGCAGCGACCTACAAAATATACATCGTATGAGATTACTAGGAGTGACGACCCTAGACAGGATCTGTGTTGGGATTGATATAAGGGAAGTACCTTAGTTTCCCAATATTACTGTATGAAAAGGACTAATAATAACTCGGTAATCATATCACCATTACATTGCATGTGCCTGGAAGATGTGGAGCATTGAGGGACGATTGCATGCTGCGGTCGTAAGATGGTGCCGTATGAGGGAGATCGTCGGTGAGGGCATCCATCACGTCATGTCATATTACATTAACAACAGTATTAGGATTGTTTGATTTACTGCTTTACTATTATCGCATGATTGATTTGATAACATGCTAATCTCTGCTCTCTTATCCCACTGAGTTGATCACTCACTCCCACGTTACGGGATGGTATTTTTGGACACCCACTAGTCCCTATTGTGATTGCAGATGATGGCGCGGCCTGCGAGGCGGAGCTGGACTTGATGAGGAGGAGGAGGATCTCTCCTTTATGCGTGTTCTGATTGACGGGATTACAGGGAGGTTGATTAGATGCCTTGACACTTGTCATTTTATATTTTTAGCGCACTCATGTATATTCTTTTTGTTTACTTTTGGAGTATACATGTATGTATATAACCTGGTAACATGTTCACACTCTGGAGACATACAACAGTTTATATATGTTATACATACTATCCCAGTCTTCCGCTTACTAATTTAACGGTCTCTAGAGTATGATATGATGTTTTGGATTAATCCTACTCATATTTAATATATTAACACAGACAACATTCAGTCATACACATTTATGTTGCATAAGTGATGTTCTGAAACTCGGGAGTGGAGTTTTTACTCGACCCCCCGATTTTCGGGATGTTACACAAAGACATAACCCATAAACAATAACCAAAAACTCCATTACATTTCTACTATGATCAAAAACTTTACAAGTACAATGAGCATAAAGGGAAATACAATGATGATAGACCAAAAGCTCCAAGATAATCTGCCACATGCTCAAGCCTCAGCGCTGCTGCGATCCAATGTCACCTGTACGCAACGGTCATGCATAAGCTCATAGAAAGCTTAGAGAGTGGTGAAAGTGTGTGCGCAAGTGATAATGCAGTTATGCAATATCAGAGTAATGCAGAACATAATGATAAAAGCTAAGAATACCATTAGCCATACCAAGGCCATGCAGTGCAAAGTATGAATGATGTCGGCCATACCAAGGACATACGATGCTAAATGCAACTCAAGCATACAAATCCTCATCTAAGTCCACATATCAATACAGATCAAATCTGAGATATCACCAGGGTCTAGTACACTCTAAATCAGATCGTCGCCCCATCGTGCGCAATAAGGTAATTGGAAGAGACCTCACTATTCGCCTGCCAATATCGGGCTCAGCTCGTCGATAGCCGACCCATTTCTTAAGCTGGTCAGACTCAGCCTAGCTCTGCCCCCTACTCTCGGGTAGGTAAGGCCGCACCCCCTTTCAACAGACCATGATACAGTGGGAAGCGCGACCGTCTGGTAATCGGCACTCGATGCTCCTGTACCCACTCGGTCTAGACGTTGGAGCAACCTCTTGGTACCATAAGGGTTTAGGGACTTTCACCCAGGGATATCTATATCACCCCATGTAGAACAAGATTTTCAGTATCCAATCCTGCCATCCACGATACGCCTGTGGAGGCTACAACCCTAATGTCGCTAGGGCGTACAGTAACCATGACACACAATACGAATGCATGAGTCACACTATCCAGTCATGCAGAAATACTGCGCGTATCGTGCGCTTATGTAGGGCAACACCGCCTAATCGGGAGCCCATAAACAATCTGCTCGAAGGCATATGCTATGATCAGTCACTTCTCGTATCAAGCATACATGTGATGCATATGATCATGAGTCATGGAACCATACTAAATATGTAATAAAGTAGTGAACTATCCTTACAATGCAGATGGGCCTAAACGGCCTACAACAAGTATGGGCCTATCAATGGGCCCTAGGGAGAGTCATAATGCGGACATTTAACCAACATTATACTTGCAATGTGGACATTAAACCAACATTTCTCCCAAGGCACGACCATCGTAAACATCATTACGTAATCCGTGCTAGGATCACACATTGCAATGAACCTTAGGTACATCCCATTAGGCCTTAAATACATCAAATGGGCCATATCATATGGGCCTTTTATTCATCGAGTGGGCCACATCAATGGGCCTCACCAATGGGCCTTATGTGCATTGTAATGGGTCATAACTCGTGGGCCTTAGAATGCATCAAATGGGACTAATCTCATGGGTCTTATATATAACAAATGGGCCACACCAATTTGGCCCCATATGTACATCAAATGGGCCTCAACCCATAGGCCCTAGTACATCTCAATGGGCCTTAACCCATGGGCCCCTAAAACATCAAATGGGCCTCAACCCATGGGCCTTACACATATATCAAAGTGGGTCTCCACAATGGGCCGCAAATACGTCGAATGACCCCATAACTTGGGCCTTACATCCACATCAAGGTAGGCCCCAATGGACTACCACAACTACATTAAGATGGGCTTCAAAACATGCCAAGGGGGGTCCACTTGGGCAATGGATCTGGCTCATTTTCTAGCTCATACAATAAAATGAGCTCTTAAAATGGATGGATGGTTTGAATGCAGCACATGCAGCAAGGGTGGGGTCCACTGACCTATGGACCTAACCCATTCTTTATCTCATGCCCAAAATGAGCTTTCAAAATAGCTGGACGGGTTGGATGCAGCGCGCCTCATGGAGGGCACCACTGTCATTGGACAGTCTGAATAAAACACATGCATCAGGGCTCCACCGTCCGCCTGGATGGTGGAGATGAACAAATATATCATTGTGGATTCCACCGTCCACACAGGTGTGGACGGTGTGGTAAACACATACCCCAATGGTGAGCTCCACATGTGTGGGCCACCATAGTATTTGTCTGCCATCCAAATCGATCATCCAATCATAGATACCTGGATGAGGAAGGAAAAATAAATTTCACATTGATTCGAAACTTCCGTGGCCCATAAAAGGGTTTCAATGGTAAGGGTTCAATCCCACTGTTTACTGTCGTGTGGGCCACCTGAGTTCTTTATATGGCTGATATTTGGAGGGGGCCCACTCAAGGGAAGGGCTCACCCAATGAATGGGTTGGATGAAAAATATACATCATGGTGGGGCCCACAACTGGAGCCGTGGGTCCCTACCCGCTGACGTCCAGCGTCCAGGACGTACGCCCGTCTTTGCCACCAGCAGCAGCAAACGCTGCTTATTTATTTATTTTATTTTATTTGAAAAAGATGTTTTTCTAAGGTTTTCACGTGTGGGGCCAACATTAAGCAGATCCGACCCAACTGTTGGGTCCCATGGCTTAATACAAGCCCAACGAGCCCAATATTGAATATATATTGGTGCATAGAAATAGCAGGTGATGTTTTCAACGGCAACCTCCACAGTTTCCCATGTTATGGCCCACCAGGTGCCCAGTTCGACTTCATTCTTTGACTCAACGGGTAAACTGATCCGGAGAATAGAATGAACGGTGTGGATTAACAACATGCATCCAGGTGGAGCCTACACGAGCAGTCCACCGAAATAGCCTTAAACCAAGGCTGATATTTGTGTTTTCCTTTTAATGTCCAGCGTTCAGGGATGCTGGACGGCTGTGTATTTCAGGTGGGCTGCCCACGTGGGCCACCAAATGATGGGTGGTGTGGATACAATGCTTATAAAGTGGGCCCCACTTGAAGATAGCTTGGATAAAATATATACTTCATGGTGGGGTCCATCCGAGTGGGCCACACAAGTACATCATCATCCCATAAAGAAAATGAAAAAGAGAGGGGAGAGAGGGAAAGAGAGTGGGACACGCATGTGATGGAGGGACCCTGACATTATGGGCCCTCCCTTGCAATAAATCATACATCAAGTGGGCCCTAAAGCATGTGGGCCCATCAAAATTGAAACTCAATGATGGAGATCCTTCCCCCACCAATATGGACGGTCTAGATGACCTATCTAAAGTAAGAAAATAAACATCATGATGGGGTCCATGGAGAATGGCCCCATCATGGAATGATCGTAATGATCAAAGTGGGCCATCGGCCACATCTTAGGGTCTCAAGTGAGATCTAAACCATTGATCGATTGGCCTCACTTGGCCCATCTTAAAAATATGAAAAACTACTCTTATCAAGCACCCACCGTTCGATCTTCTTTCTCCTATGGGTTCCTTAGCTCCTTAACTTCGATTCCAATGGAGGAGATGAGGTTTGGATGGTTGAGATGAGAGATCTTGGGATGGAAAGGTGGGCCACTTTTGTGGCTCTCTTGGAGAGATGGGAGAGGCTTGGAGTATAGAGTTTGTTTGCTTGAGAAAATGATTTGAAAATGAAGGAGAGAGAGAGTTGTAGAGAGAGAGGAGTGATGGGTGATGGATGTGGTGAGTGATGGGTGTAAGAGACCTTTTTGACTTTTGTGGTTTTTGGTGTAAGAAAAGTATAGGCTTTGTAAGAACTTTTTGACTTTTGTAGCTTTTTTGAGAAAGGGTGAAAGGTGATGTGCACTTGACATGTTGGGATTGATGGATTGATGTGACAAGTCTTAGAGATTCTCTTGGATTTCACAACGCGTGGTATTTTCTTCGCATCAAACGTTGGCCCACATCTCCTGATCATGGTATCGTCTCGGCGCGCGAGTCACGGCATCAGAACCGCAGTGACGGCGTGATTGCTATGATAAAGGTCTTGGGTTGAGTCGATACGGGTTGACGACATATGAATAAGGGTCACGCGAAAATATCGGTTAAGGGTCGAAGGTTGCTAGAATTCGACTGGGAAGACCGCGGAAGTCTATGAAATGGTACGGTCTAGGATACGAGGCTTACACGACTCGACCTTCGACCAGTCATGGAGCTACGACTCAAACTCTAGCAACTAAATCAAGTGTCGCACGACCAGTCGTAGAGGGGTCACGACCGGTCGTGGACTACCTTTGACCAGTCGTGGACTGTCTTTGACTGGTCGTAAAACGTTTTTATCCAATCGCGCTCAAAAATTCAAAAATTTGTTTCTTCTTCGACCAGTCGTGGTGACCCTAGGACCAGTCGAAGATAAATTTCTTTAGCTATAAATAGCACACGAATTTCATAGTTATTCATTGAAATTTTAAGTAAATTTGAAGCTCTACTCTGAGATGAGTTTGTATTTATTTTTAAGCTATATTGTGCATAATTCTATTTCTTTTTGTTAGCTTTTTACTATTTAATTTTATTCTATATTCCAATATGATTTGAAAAGAGGAATTATTATTTTCCTTCTTCTTAAAATTAAAATCAAATAGAACTAGCCCAATCTGATTTAATTTAAAATCAATTAGAACTTAGAACCATTGTAAAGTGAGTATTGGACATTGAACTTTCATATTCGAACATCTACTCCAATTGGTTCTTCCGGGCTGTTACAAGAGGAGAAATTCAAGTATTTTACAATTTTATAAATTTCATTCTATTTTGGTTTTTATTTGGGATTTGTGAGAAAAATCTCAATTTGTGTGGTTGTCTGAGGAGAGCCAGAAAACTCAGAAAAGAGTGGTTTTTTTTAATTATGTAAGCTCAAGTGAAAAAGACACAATCATGAAGGTTTTAGCTGAACCTGTGAAACCTATTTTGATAGTGAACACTAATATCCCTGTGTGAGGATATTAGGAGTGGAGTAGCATTCTGTGTGGCCGTTGTTTAACAGTTGGTGAACACACAGGCGAACCACTATAACTCCTTGTCTTGTCGATTGAATGCTTGCTTAATTCTTTATCTTTTATCATTCAGTTTTGTGGAATGTATATGTGGATGTGAATGTTGTAACAATTTACATTTTAAGCAAGTGTGGAGAATGGTGTAATAGTTTAGAATTTTATTTCCGTAATTTATCTCTTGCTATTCCTTTATCAATTTGAGCTTCAATTTCTGTAATTATTCTAGTAAGGTTGCCCTGCCATTTTTATGATGCATGGTTGTCCTTAGAATAATCAATTCTTATGATTGTAATTTATTCTTCTTGAATTTATATTTTTCCTCTTTCAGTTTGAGTTCTTGATACAAAGATCTTTCTAGAAATCAGGTTGTCCTACCATAAACCTTTGGTTTTTGGTGTAAGGTTGTCCTTAGAACAAATTTTGTATCAATCTCTCAAGATCTAAATTTTGAGGTTGCATTTTGAATTGATTTATTTTAGTTTGGCTATCTATTTAATTTAATTCTGCTATATTTAATTTTAATTTGCCAAAGTCCTATTCACCCCCTCCCCCCTCCCTCTAGGACATATAGCTTGGTCATTTCAAGTGGTATCAGAGCCTAATAGCCCATTCTTATTACTTTTTATTTGAATTTATTTCCTGAGCTAACGATCTAAGCTATATAAAAAGATGTTAAATTTCGATAGCCTTTCAGTCACTAGGCCTCCACCATTTGATGGCTCCAACTATGCCTATTGAAAAGCCAGAATAAGGATCTTCCTTAAATCAATGGATGAGAGTGTGTGGCAAGCCACAGTGACTGATTGGAAATTCCCTACCACTGAAGCGACTGGAACCGACGGTTTAAAAACAATGAGAGTGCCTCCTTATTTCTCATGGACTACACTTCAGAAAAGTAAGAGTAGTGCCAATGCTAAAGCACTAAATGCTATCACTTGCGCACTATCACCGAATGAGTTCAAAAGAATCATATCCTGTGATACTGCAAAGCAAGCCTGGGATATATTAGAAATGACACATGAGGGTACATCAATTGTCAAGAAATCTAAAGTCCAACTCCTCACAACTAAATGTGAAGAAATTCATATGGAGGAAAATGAAATTTTTATGGACTTTTACACTAGATTGAATGACATTATAAACTCAATGTGGGGTCTTGGCGATAAAATCCCAGAAAGTAAAGTGTGTGCAACGATACTACGCTCACTTCCTGAACGGTTCAACTCTAAAGTAACCGCGATTCAGAAACTTCGTGATATGGATAATATGAGGGTAGAAGAACTAGTTGGTTCTTTACAAACCTATGAATTAAATTTTAAAGCTCCTAAAGGTAAATCTATCACTTTAAAATCTTCTAAAGGTATTTCTCAAGAAATCTCAGATTTAGAAAATTCAGAAGATGATATGGCGTTTTTAGCAAAAAAGTTTTACAAGATTTTCATAAGTAAGAAAAGGGTCGATTTTCAAAAGACAAACGAAAAGAAACGATCTAAACCTAAGTCTAGAACTTGGAAGTCTTTGAAAGATAGTCAATGTTACAACTGCCAAGAATATGGGCATTTAGCAAACAAATGTCCTAAAAAGGACAAACCTAAGAAGAAGGGTATGTTGGCTACTTGGGACGAATCATCTGATTCTGAAGCCTCTTCTAAATCAGAAGATTCTGAAACTGAGTCGGGCAATGAAGTAAAAACCCTTATGACTCAAGCCAAGTTTACATTTTCAGATCACGATGATTCAACTAGTGAAGAAAATTTGCATAGTGATCATGAAAATGAAGAAGATCTTCAAGATGCTTATAATGCCTTATATAAGGAAAGTTGTAAAATTACTGTCAAACTTAAACTTCAAAAAGAAAAGTTTTCTAAACTCAAAGAATATTTTAAGACTCAGATTTTAGAAAAATTACAAATTTTATATTTTTTTGAAAAATCAAAATGTGATTTGAAATTCAAAACCTCCCTGATTGAAGATTTGAAATCTGAAAATGAGAAACTTAAAAATGAAGTATCTTCTCTTCTGAGTTTGAAGGACACATGGAGATATGCCCAAGGTGATCTAAAATTAGAAAAACTATTATCCGGATCAAGAAAATGTGGTGATCGATCTGGGTTGGGCTATGATAAAAATACCTCCTAAACAAAAGAATACTTCTCCCAATTTTGTGAAAGGAGAGGTCTCAAACTCAAAAGGAAAAGGTACTTGTCATGGTTTTTCTAAAAATACAAAAACTTTCAAAAACCTAAAAGTAGCTATTTCAAAAATCAGATAAGAAATCCACTAGCTGAAAAGATAGTTGATTTACTTAAGGAGCTCTTAAAATCTAACTCAATAGGTCATTCTTGCAACTACAATCAAAAGAAGACCAACTATACTCATAAACCCAAAACTGTTCTGAAATGGGTTCCTAAAGTTGCTTGCTTGGTTGCCCACACTGCATTTAAAGCAATAAGTCATTCAAAGTGGTACCTAGATAGTGGATGCTCTAGGCATATGACAAGAGACAAAGCTTTATTCACCGATCTTAAAGATATAACTGATGGGTCAGTCACATTTGGTGATGGAAGCAATTGCAAGATTATTGTCAAAGGTACGGTTCAACTTTACAGCCTTCCTTTATTTAAAGATGTTTTATATGTTGAGGGGCTAAAACACAACCTGTTAAGCATATCTCAAATATGCGATAACAACCATAGTGTGAAATTTTTCAATCAAGGTTGTGGGATCATAAACAAAAAGGGTTCTGTAATATTAACTGGTCGCAGAACTTCTGAAAACTGCTATATAGTAAGTGATGGTAGCTCATCTAACCAAAAATGCTACATGGTCCATACCAATGAGACAGAACTTTGGCATAAATGACTTGGACATGTACACTATCGGAATTTATACAGATTAAGCAAAAGAGAACTAATTAAAGGTCTACCTAAATTGCAAAAAGTAGACAAAATATGTGGTGAATGTCAGTACAGTAAAAAAACTAGGAGCTCTCACAAAAAGGTGAACTCCAATGCCACATCAAGACCACTCGAGCTTCTCCACATGGATCTTATAGGACCAACTAGAATGGAAAGTTGAGGTGACAAAAAATACATCTTTGTTATCGTAGATGATTATACAAGATACATTTATGTTTCATTCTTAAGAGACAAATCAGAAACCCTTGATGAAGTGAAAAAGATCATCAAACGGATCCAAACTGAAAAATGTTCTCAAGTCAGTAAGATCCGTAGTGATCATGGATCTGAATTTGAAAATAGCAGTTTTGAGAAATTTTGTAGCGATCAGGGAATATCGCATGAATTCTCTGCGCCCAAAACACCACAACAAAATGGTATTGTGAAAAGGAAAAATAGAATGCTTCAAGAAATAGAAAATGTTATGTTGGATAACATGAAGCGCCCTAGAAATCTATGGGCTGAAGCAGTGAATACTACCTGCTACATTATTAACCATGTTTATACTTGTAAATTTAATAATAAAATGGCTTATGAAATGTGGTTTGACAAAAAGTCTACTGTCAAATACTTTCATGTTTTTGGCAGCAAGTGCTACATTTTGCATGACCGTGAAAACTTGGAAAAGTTCGACACTAAAAGTGATGAAGGGACCTTTTTAGGATATTCTTTAAACAGTCGTGCTTATCGTGTATTGAACAAAAAGACTGGTGTGATTCAAGAGTCAATTAATGTGGTCATTGATGATCACTTGAATACACCTGCCCCTAGTTCAGATAATGATGAAGTTCTTATAATTAAAAAATTAGATACTTCATCAAGTGAAATTAATTCTGAATTAAAGACTGTTAAAGATCATCCAACTACTCAAATTCTTAGAAACACTCTCACTGGTGTGTGCACTTGTAGAAAATTAGAAGACATGTAATTACGTATGTTTTACATCCCAGATTGAACCGGTAAATGTAAAAGAAGCACTTTCTGATGAAAACTAGATAGTTGCGATGCAGGAAGAACTTAATCAATTTGTTCGTAATGATGTCTAGTATATTGTTTCTAGACCTAAACATAAACACATAATTGAAACAAAATGGATTTTCAAAAATAAGTCTGATGAACTTGAAAATATTATTCGAAATAAAACAAGACTAGTTGTACAGGGGTACACACAGATTGAAGGTATTGACTATGATGAAACCTTTGCCCCTGTAGCCCATCTTGAATCTATCAGACCTTTTATATTCATCGCATGTGTTAGAAAGTTTAAAATTTTTTAAATGGATGTGAAGAGTGCCTTTTTTTAATGGCAATTTACATGAAGAGGTATATGTGGAACAACCTATAGGGTTTGAAAACCTCAAGTTTACTAATCATGTATATCATTTTAAAAAATCTCTCTATGGTCTGAAATAAGCTCCCAGGGCATGGTACAAAAAATTAACTAAGTTTTTACTGAGTCACAATTTTTAAATGGGCAGTGTCGATAAGACGCTCTTTGTTAAGAAGCATAACGAGGATATTCTAATGGTTCAGATTTATGTAGATGATATTATTTATGGATCAACGTGTACTAACATGACTGTTGATTTTGCAGAGTTAATGAAATCTAAATTCGAAATGAGCATGGTTGGGGAATTAAATTATTTCCTAGGGTTGCAAGTAAAACAACAACCTGATGGAATTTTTATTTCTCAAACCAAGTATACTTTGAACTTGATTAAGAGGTTTGGATTTGAGAATGGTAAGAATTTTGATACACCTATGAGTACAACTCTAAGACTGTCAAAAGACTCTGCAGGTAAAGATGTAGATCCTAAATTATATCGTAGCATGATTGGTAGTTTGCTTTACTTAACTGCTAGTAGACCTGATATTGCTTTAAGTGTTGGAATTTGTGCTAGATATCAGTCTAATCCTAAAGAATATCACTTAACTGCCGTTAAGTGAATTATTAGACATGTCACAAGTTCAGTTAATTTGGGTCTTTGGTATCCTTTTGATACTATGTAACACTCCAAATTTTTGCTAACCTGGGGTTAGACGTCCTTAGGCAATGGGCCAACCATGACGCCTCGGTAACCTCTCAGAACCCAATTTCAAAGCCAAAGAAATCACTTAGAACCAAAGTCTTTACAATTTAACGTGAATTAACCAGCGCTACACTAAATTACCTATGAAATTAGCACCAACCACTTTAAATACAATCTGTAAGACCCAAAACCTCTAGAATTGTTGACGCTACGTTACCTTAAAATCTAGGATCAAACTCTAAACCCGTTTGCCCTCAGGAACCCTTTGAAACTTCGTATTGGATCTATACCGTGCGTCGAGAGTCCGATATCTACAATCTTAGACCATTTTGACCGCCTTGCTAGACTTGACAATCGTTTCAAAAATCAAGCCCAACCGATGTTCTGAGGCTATTTCATTGAGCGTGGAGCAAGGAGTGTGAGAAAAAGTGAAATTCATAAAAAAATTAAATGTCTTTTAAATAAATCTGGCACGTGTCGCTTGCGGGTTAAGTATAAGCGTTCAGACCTTCGGAATCTGACCCAAATACACCATCGGATCAGGGAATATTTCTCACCCAGGTCAGTGTACTTGGAATCCTCGATCGAGTCTCCGTAACCGCTGAACTGAAACTGGTCTGCCACGTACGATCTGGGAACTCTACCGGTCTGAAAACTTGATGTGAGCATGATCCAATGTACATGAACTTAAGTTCGACCGCGTTCGGCCAGGGGACCTCCCGAAACGCTCTTTTGGATCGAAAAAGTTCTGATTTGGTTATAACTTAAGTATACCTTTGTCCCAAGTCTAATTAGGTTAGATTTTAGCCTATATAAGGGCTTTAAACCCTCTCATATCTCTCTCATCCGAATTTTCTACAAACCCTAGAAAGAGAGAGAGAGAAAGACAGAGATTGTGAGAGAGTTGTGGGAGAGATTTTCTACCACTTGCACCAGCTATTACACGTACCGAAGCACCGCATTCAAATCACTTTCCCGATGATTTCCAACTCACTTATAGGTAAGAAAACCCTACCTTTTTGCTGTTTTAGGGATTCCTTTGATGCGAGTAGCGGTGTAGCTTATGTAACTTGTGATATAGGTTGCCTTAACGCCGTAGACGAAGCGTAGACGTTCTGTTCGAATCGATACACATTAAAGGTGAAAGGTGAGGATTTTAGACGCTTTGATTGACTGATTTCAAAGCTTTCAATGTCATTTAATAGTAGATTATCGAAGAGAACGTCGTTTGACATGTAGAACATGCTGTCCGTTTTCCATTTCGACTGCGTACGGGGAGTTATGAGATTTAGGGCATTTTAGGTATTTGTAGGAAATACAGTATACATCCGTATTTTGCTGAAATGATTGCCATGGCTATTTGTCGTGTTGTGATATTAGGAATGCGTGTATGATCTGTTTGGCGAAGAGATTCTCTCAAATGCGCACTTAGAGTCGACATACGCTATGTAGGCTAAAGTGTGTAGGCTAAGTGTCTGTATAAATGTTTGTATTAGTATGTATTGAGTAAATGGTGTTGTGATTTAGTTTTGAGATTGAATTCTCAATCAATATGCTGACGTATATGATTTCCACCATGTTGGTCACATGAATTGATTTCATTACATATATGGAATGCATGTGTTGGTTGATTTGCTTACGTAGTATGATATAACATGTGTCAACATGCTTGTATGGTTTATATTCATTCCTGTTACTCACATATGCTTACTGATGTTGATATACAAATGCTTGGGGCTATGACTTAGTCCAGGCAGTTGGTAATAGATCGAATTTATGGTTGGCTTCTATTCGCCACGAAGGACGCGTCGATGAACGCGAGTCGTGTTTTGGGTTGGCGGCGGTGGTTAGGCCACACGAAGTGTTTAATGCACTTCATGTCGCTCAGCTTGAGATGCGCTCGTACTAGTTGAGCCCGTCAAGTAACCCGACTGGCCATTGTATGTTCACCTTGTATGAGTGATAACTGCTTGAACCTAGGGTACTGAACTTACCATTGAAAACCCTGTTAACCATGGTACCTTGATCCATAAAGACTCATGAGCCGGGCATAGTGGTATGGGACACCGTGGTCGAGCTGTCAGCCTACGCTGGGGCCACAAACCTCCCCGCAGTGACCAATGAGCACATTTGACTCGTGAGCCAATTGTGGTAGTATGGGACACTACATTCGAGCTGTCGGCCTACACTGATTGGTGACGAGCCCTTTATAGTGACCTCGAGCGTATTCTGAGTCTACGGGAGGCGACGACCCTACCGTAGCAACGAGAGTACATTAGGCCTGTATTGATAAGGTGATGGGGGAGCGGTGCAACGAGTGCGAGCAACAGTCCTGTCAGCCCTTGCAGCGACCTATAAACATAACATCGTATGAGAATACTTTAAGTGACGACCCTAGACAGGATCTGTGTTGGGATTGATACAAGGAAGGTACCTTAGTTTTCCAATACTGCTGTATGAAAGGATAAATAACAACCCAGTAATCATATCCGCATCACACTGCATGTGCCTAGAAGATGTGGAGCACTGTGGGAAGAAAGCATGCCGCGGACGCAGATGGTGCCGCATGAGGGAGTATGTCGGTGAGGGCATCCATCATGTCATTTCATGCTTGTATTAACAACAGTATCTAGGAATGTTTGATTACCTGCTTTACTATTATCGCGTGATTGATTTGATAATATGCTAATCTTTGCTCTATGATTCCACTGAGTTGATCACTCACTCCCACGTTACGGGATGGTGTTCCGGACACCCACCAGTCCCTATTTTAGTTTCAGATGATGGCGATGCTCGTGAAGCAGAGTCGGACTTGATGAGGATGAGGAGGATCCTTCCTATATGCAGGTTATAGGGTTACTGATTAGATGACAGTACACGTGGTATTTTGCCTTTTATTTTTGCACCATGTATATTCGTTTTGCTCATCTTTGGAGTATACATGTATATGTCTAACCTGGTAACATGCTCACACTCTGGAGACTTACAATCAATTATACATCGTTATATAGTTATCACAGTCTTCCACTTGTAAAATTTAACTGTCTCTAGAGTATGATATGTTGTTTTAGCTTAATCCCAATCTTCTTTAATGTCATTCTACAGACGACACGCATTTATTATTATCTATGTTGCATAAATGACATTTTGAAACTCGGGAGTTGGGATTCTACCCGACCCCTGATTTTTGGGATGTTACATACTAGTGTTCAATTGGCTGGGTATTCAGATGCTGATTGGGCTGGTAATATCGATGACAGAAAATCAACCAGTGGTGGTTATTTTTACATTGGAAACTGCTTGGTTTCTTGGTTTAGTAAGAAGCAAAGTTCCATATCACTCTCAACTACTGAGGCTGAATACATTGTAGCTGAAAATGCATGTACACAGCTAGTTTGGATGAAACGTATGTTGAGTGATTATGGTATCGCACAGGATTCAATGGTTTTATACTGTGATAATTCTAATGTGATAAATATTTCAACAAACTCAATCCAGCATTCACATACTAAGCACATTGACATTAGATTTCATTATATTCGTGAATTAGTGGAAGAAAAAGTAATATCCTTAGAATACATACCTACTGAGACTTAGCTTGCTGACATATTCACTTAAACCGCTCAACAAAAGCAAGTTTAATAAATTAAAATTTGATCTTGGTATGTGCAATTTAAAATGATTGATCATGCATCTCTGTATCATAGTATATATATATTAAATACTTTAATACATTAAATTTTAAAATTTGTAGAGAATTGCATATTTTTTCTGGTACATGACCAATCGAGAACGAGCTTGACCAGTCGTGTCATGACCGGTCGAGGACGTCCGCCGACCAGTCGTGGAGCGCGCTTTTTACTTTATTTGGGGGAAAAATCTCATTTCTTCATTCTATTTCTCTTCTCCAACAAGCTGAGCTACGACCCGTCGAAACCTTCTGTTCGATTCCTTCAGGTTAGAGTATTTTTACTTGTTTTCTTGAAGAATCAGTCTTTTCTCTTAGATTTCTTCATTGTAGCTCTCTATTTCAACTCGTTCTTCTAGATATTGAGGTTTTCTTCCTCTCTTGCTAAATCTAGAGAAACCCATCTCTATTTTCTTGAAATTTCTGATATTTCTACAAGAAAATGGACTCTAGAGGTAAAAAGAAAAATCCTAGAGGTGTTTCTTTTTCTAGATCAAATATTATCACTAGACGCCATCTTAGGTCTCCCGAAGATGATCCACCATATGTACGTGATTTACGTATGCGTAATGTGATAGTTGAAAAGGCCGTTGATTTAAACCATATCACTCCTTTCAGTCTTCTTCCTCTCCTTCAATCTGTAGGTTGGGAAAACATTTTACGCTGGGGCGGGCCGGCATACCAGTCCATAGCATAGGCCATGGTAGCTTGCATAACTGAATTTTCTACTGAGCAACTGACTTTTACTATTTCTACTAGAGAAGGGCCTTTTCCTATTAATCAACGTTTAAATTCAGGCTTTATGGACATATCAGTAAATGATGAAGGTATTCATCCTAGCACATTGGCTGAAAAAGTAACTGAATCAGAAAAACATATTTTTATTAGAGCATTGTGTAACATAAATGCACCATGGACTCAAAATGGGAATGCCCTCACGTCTAGATACTTGTTACCCAGATACAGAGTTTTACATTGTATCTTTACCTCTAATCTGTATCCCCGCTCTGGAAACAAAATTCAGTTGACTCTGCTTATGGTTGGGATTATGTACTCAATCATTACTGGCGTTAATGTCTGTTTTCCCTCTTTGATTTGTTCCTCTATTATTCAATTCTGTATCCATCCTGGTCATAGTGATATTTCATTTGGGTATTTGATGAATGTGTTAGCCACTCACATGTTAGTCGCTATGCCCGTCGGAGAGGCTCCTATCCAACACCTCATATTCAACAACTCCAACATAAACAAAATGAAGTTGAAATTGGCTCCAGGCCAAGTTGATGTTGGTGCAGGTGGAGCTGTTGCTGAAGCTGAAATTGGTGTCGAGGGTGATGATTTGCCGCCAGATGATATAGACATGGATGATATCTTTAATAAAATTGATTCGGACTCTGAAAATGATCCAGACTTTGAACCATCTGATTTCAATGCACATTTGAGTGCATTAGAGGAGAAGGTAGAACAGATGAATGGTGGCCACAATGATCAATTTAAAAAGATGCGTAAGTATTTTAGGCGCTTACAGAAGAGCCTTCATAAAAGTGATCCTAACATACCAGCTCCTTCCTCTGAATCAGATTGAAATTTTTTTTGGTTTGTAATAGCTATTATATTTTGTATTTGTGTGTGAGACTTTATCTGACTTAACTTGTTAACTCCTGATGATATTTTCTATACTTTGAACTTTCTATCTCGATATCTATATACTGTCTTTCATATCTTATCTTTGCTTCTTCCTTTGTCATATTTTGACAAAAGGGGGGAGAATTTGTGAATTCTATGGCATTATGGATTATGATGACATTATGGATTATGATGGGGTACACTACTCAGGGGGAGTTAATTCAGGGGGAGTTAAGAAGTTGTATATTACTTTTGACAACTGGTGCATGATTCTTTGTGTTGTTTTATAACAACTGGTGCATGATTCTTTGTTGCACCTGGTTTATAACAGCTTGTGCTTGTGCTTCTCTTGCTGATTATTGATAGTGTTATTTTTTATAAGAGTATGTTTTGTCACAAAATTGACAAAGGGGGAGATTGTAAGTGCTATGGTCTCATGCTCCTTTGGTTGTCAAATTTTGTGTGTCAAAACTTCTATATATGTCTTGTGTTTGTTGTGTTTGTTTCTTGATAACTGTGTTTGAGATACCTCATCAACACTTCAAGTTCAAGCTAGTTAAGTACAAGTTAGTTCAAGCTTAAGCTAGTTCAAGCTACAATAAAGAGTTCAAGTTCGAGACTCAAGATAGACCGGGAGACAAGTGCAACTTAAAGTGATACTGAAGCTTGTGATGTGTTCAAGCTACATCAACTTAAAAGTAAAGTTTTCAATGTCCATACTTCATGTCCCAAGTTTGATAGACCTTAGTTTGACCTTAGGGTAGGTCATTTTGGATACATAATCCAATTTTTATAATTATACATGATTCTAGTCTGTCCTAAGACTAGTCCTGGATCTGGTTCAACTAATCCTAGCACTGGTTCGACCAGTCCAAGGAATTTCAAGACCAGTCGTAGATTTTTTACGAATTATCAGATTTTTTCTGTTCGGCTACGACCAGTCCTGGAGTCTGCTCGACCGATCGTAGGATGGTCTCGACTCGACCTTCGACCAGTCGTGGTGCTATAACTCAAACTTCAGCGACTAAATCAAGTGTCACACGACCAGTCGTAGAGGGGTCTCGACCGGTCGTGGACTGCCTTCGACCAGTCGTAAAATGGTTTTATCCGATCGCGCTGAAAAATTTAAAAATTCGTTTCTTCTTCGACCAGTCGTGGTGACCCTAGGACTAGTCGAAGATGAATTTCTGCAGCTATAAACAGCACACGAATTTCAGAGTTATTCATTGAAAATTTAAGTAAATTTGAAGCTCTACTATGAGATAAGTTTGTGTTTATTTTTAAGCTATATTGTGCATAATTCTATTTCCTTTTATTAGCTTTTTATATTTAATTTTATTCTATATTCCAATCTGATTTGAAAAGAGAAATTATTATTTTCCTTCTTCTTAGAATTAAAATCAAATAGAGCTAGCCCAATCTAATTTAATTTAAAATCAATTAGAACTTAGAACCATTGTAAAGTAAGTATTGGACATTGAACTTTCATATTCGAACATCTACTCCAATTGGTTCTTCCGGGCTGCTACAAGAGGAGAAATTCAGGTATTTTATAATTTTATAAATTCCATTCTATTTTGATTTTTGTTTGGGATTCGCCAGAAAAATCTCAATTCGTGTGGTTGTCTGAGGAGAGCCAGAAAATTCAGAAAAGTGGGGTTTTTTAAATTGTGTAAACCCAAGGGAAAAAGACACAATTATGAAGGTTTTAGGTGAACCTGTGAAACCTATTTTGATAGTGAACGCTAATAACCTTGTGTGAGGATATTAAGACTGGAGTAGCATTCTGTGTGGCTATTGTTTAACAGTTAGTGAACACACAGGCGAACCACTATAACTCCTTGTCTTGTGGATTGAATGCTTACTTAATTCCTTATCTTTTATCATTCAGTTTTGTGGAATATATATATGGATGTGAATGTTGTAACAATTTACATTTTAAGAAAGTGTAGAGAATGGTGTAATAGTTTAGAGTTTTATTTCAGCAATTTATCTCTTGCTATTTCTTTATCAATTTGAGCTTCAATTTCTGTAATTATTCTAGTAAGGTTGCCCTGCCATTTTTATGGCGCATGGTTGTCCTTAGAATAATCAATTCTTATGATTACAATTTATTCTTTTTGAATTTATATTTTTCTCTTTCGGTTTGAGTTCTTGATACAAAGATCTTTCTAGAAATCTGGTTGTCCTACCATAAACCTTTGGTTTTTGGTGTAAGGTTGTCCTTAAAATAACTTTTGTATCAATCTCTCAAGATCTGAATTTTGAGGTTACATTGTGAATTGATTTATTTTAGTATGGCTATCTATTTAATTTAATTCCGTTGTATTTAATTTTAATTTGGCATAGTCCTATTCACCCCCCCACCCCCCCCCCCCCCCCCCCCACCCCCCACCTTCTAGGACATATAGCTTGGACATTTCAGAGCTGAAGATTCTTCAACAACAAGGAGAAGATCTTCATCATTGTGCTGAATGGGACTCATCAACTTATCTATAAGTATCTAGAGTCCAGAGGACACTTGTGACCATTCCTTTCTAGGATTGGGTCTTGAGTGTTGCTCAACCATTGAAGTCCTCGTAGGAGACCTCCGGCAGGAGTGTACGCAGTGGGTACGTTGTGTGAACCCTTGTTCTATGGAGATCATAAACATCCGGGTGCGTTGTGTGGACCCTTGCTCTATGGAGAGCATAAACATCTGGTTAGGAGTGAACTAGTAAAACTCCAAGGTTAGAGGTGAACCGAGTAAAAACCTTTGTGTAAAGGTTGAAGGTGAACCTGATTTAAAACCTTAGGTTTGAGGTGAACCCTGGGAAACCTCCTTAGTGAAATTCGGTACACTCAAGGGATGAGTGTGGCAGCCAGGAGTGGAGTAGACAAGTAGTCGAACCACTATAAAAATGACTATTTTTGTGATTGTTATTATCCTTCATTTATGTGATTTCCTTATATGCTTTTATACCTGATTGTCTGAGATCACACCTCATACACACACACAGTCATGTTCATCATAATCTCATTTGTAATTTGTTTATCTTTCAAGAAGTTTGAGAGTGGATCCTCTACAAGGGTTGGAAGCCAGTAGAGTTACATTTGAGTAATCTTGTTAATTGTCTATCTGATAGGATTAGTGCAATAGGTTTTTCAAATACATTATAAAACTTTAAAAAGTCCTATTCACCCCCCTCTAGGACATATTGGCATATTCCGACTTCAACTCAAGCGATCTTCACCGCTATTTGGAGTGCACAACCCTTAAAATGTGGAGCGAACATCCCTTGAAATGTGGAGCATACAACCCTTGAAATGTGAAGCGAACATCCCTTGAAATGTGGAGCGGACACCCCTTGAAATGTGGAACAAACATCCCTTGAAATGTTGAGCGGACATCCCTTAAAATGTGGAGCACACAACCCTTGAAATGTGGAGTGGACATCCCTTGAAATGTGGAGTGCACAACTATTGAAATGTGAAGTGGGCTTCCCTTGAAATGTGGAGCAAACATCCCTTGAAATGTGGAGCGAACATCCCTTGAAATGTGGAGCGGACATCCTTAGAAATGTGGAGCACACAACCCTTGAAATGTGGACCGGGCAACCCTTGAAATGTGGAGCGTACTTCCTTCTTTTACATGAGATGGCACATACAACATTTGTTAGGACATGAAAAGGTTGGCGTTAAGACAAGGGGAGAGAGAGGTGGCACATGGAGTATCTGTTAAGACAACAAAAGCCCATCCTTAAGGCAAACTCCTCTTGGAGTGGCACATGGGTTATCCGTTAAGACAATAAAAGCCTTGTCTTAGGACAAACTCCACGCCAAGTGGTGCAAGGGCTATTCGAAAGCCTGGCATTTGGACATGGGGAGAGAGAAATGTGGTAGATGGGCTATTCAAAAGCCTAGCATTTGGACATGGGGAGAGAGAAAAGTGGCGCATGGAGAAAGTTCTCTCTAGGAGAGGTTACGCGAGCCGCGCAACAAGATTTCCCCAAAAAGGGGTTGCACAAACGGCAGAACAGAATTCTCCTTAAAAAGGGTTGAGCGGACGACAGAACAAGATTTCCCTCAAAAGGGGTTGCACGACCTGCGCAATGTATTTTTTCTCTCTTTCTCTCTTTGTTTCTCTCTCTTATCTTCCTTTTTCTTGTCTTCCAACAACCAACTGACCAACACCCAAATAAGGCATGGGAAGGGTATTTATAGACATCCTAGGCCCTTCACTCTTAAATAGTGGTGATCATCACCACTTCTCTTTTAAGGTAATACCCAACCTTCTCCTTTAAATAATGGTGTTCACCAAGCTATCCCTTAAATAGTGGTGTACAACTACTTCTTCCTCCATATAAGGTAACACCCATCCACTCCTTTTTACCAAAATACTCTCAGTCACTCAATTTTACCAAAATAAGGAGTACACAACCCTAGGAAGGATCTGCACCATGGAATCCTCTAACCAATGCAATGGACGTGCAATGGAATATTTTTTGTGCCTCAACAGGCTAAGTCTAGCATCTGAGGTCCTCCCAGTAGAGAAGAAAGAAAGAGAAAAAAGGAGGAAGAGAAAGAACAAAAGAGAAGGAATGAATGTGATAGTGAGTGATGTTCTCATGCAACACGAAGTCGGGCCGACTCGAATGAGTTGTGCACGAGTCTCTAGTCAAGTCAGGATTCATCCCTTGTTCAGAGAGAGAGAGAGAGAAAGAGAGAGAGAGAGAGAGAGAGAGAGAGAGAAAGAGAGAGAAGAGAGAACATCTACAGCGGGTCGTATGGTTGATTTGTCAGAGAGTTGTGAGTTGTTGGATAGAACCAGCAAGTTGTCGAGTCATTTCAGCGAGACGAGAATAATGTTTAGTCAGGTCGGGTTATCGTCCATTACTAGAATAATTAAAGGAGGATAGGGTAGAAGAAGAAAAAATAGAAAGAAGAGGAAAAGGAAGGAGATAGAGTGAGGTGTGGTCTGGCGAGTCAGATCGGGTTAACTAAGGGCCTGTTTGGCCAGTTGCATTAGCCTGTATTAGATGGGATGGAATTACAAATAATGTCATCATGGCTACTGTCAGTGGTTGTCATAGATTTGCAGTGAATTTGGAAAGGCAAGGATATCAGGTATTCTTGTTTGGGAACACATGGATTTACGATGTGTTGGTAAATTTGCATAGTGGGCGTGTTTGGTATACAACCGTACGGGAGCGGATTAGCTACAAAGCAGTTAGTCGCAACACATGCTACGTAAGTGATGTTGCCAAGTTCTGTGGGTCCCATCATGATGTATGTTTTATATCCACACCCACCATCTATTTGGAAAGATCATTTTAGAACATTAGCCAAAGAATGAGTCCGATCTAAATCTCGAGTGGACCACGCCACAGAGAACAGTGGAGAGAGTGATACCCACCATTAAAAAATTTCAAGGGCCACAAAAGTTTTCGATCATGTTGATCTTTGTTTTTTCCCTTTTTTTAGTTTCTGTGTTAACTTATGTACAGGTGGGATCTGCAGATAAATATCACGTTGGACCTTATGAAGGTTTCAACAGTGGGCGAAACTCCAGAGGGGCTTTCACGTGAGGTGTTCTCAACCACCGTCACCTATAGTGTGGTCCACCTGATTGTTGGATCGGACTAATTTTTGAGCTCAAGGGTTAAAATGACTGGGATAAAGAGATAGATGGTGTGGATCTAACAGATACCTCACGATAAATCCCACGAGTGGAAACCCATTCCAAATCTCTACGCATGCAACCGGAAGAGTCGTTGTTGACGCTGGAGCTTTCCATTACTTGTACCTCACGGTGTAGCCCACTTGAGATGAGGATTGACTTTATTTTTGGTTTCAAAGACTAAACTAGCGTGGAAAATCAGATGGACGGCTTGGATGAAAAATATGCATAATGTTAGGACCCACAAGTAGAGGCTCTACCCTTCCGTTGTAACTCCAGGGTGGGATTTGGGAAACAAGGAGACGGATAGCCAAATCCCGCGGTTTAGGCGTGAAACTCAAAGTAATTTTCATCCAGGTATTCGGCGTTCTTCCAAACACGCCAGCATCATCTATCAAATGGGTTTGTGAATACAATCCCATCTAATACCATCTAATGCGGCTGGCTAAATAGGCCCTAAGAGATTTACCAAGTTCCTCTTAGTCAATAGACAAGTGGGCCTGTTTTAGTTACTCTAGGTAGTTGGCTAGGTATGATTTCAATCCCGGGTCCAGTTGCATCAACAAATGTTTTCAGTACTAGTTAAACTCAATTTTTAAACAAATTTCATTAGTTTTAGTGTTGCTGAATTAACTCGGTTATTCATTGAATCTAACCATTTCTGGAGTGCCCTAGTCCAACAGTCGAGTCTAGTGGATATGTATGACTTGATGACTCGTGGAGTTGTGGCTAGTTCAACTGAGTTGTGGGTTTCAACATCCTACCTGGACACATTCGAAAGAGGAAAAGAAAAGAAAAGAAGAGTGTGGAGGCAAGGGTTTGATAATTTTTCTTCCAGTGAAGAGGCAAGGTTCATCTCCTAGCCACATTAAATCGCATCGAGTCAAACTGAGTCGACTAATATAAGTCTACTTTTTCTCCCTAAAGTAGATAATTTTGATTTATTATTTTCATTAGTATGACTATAATTATTGTAATTATTAAACATGATTAACCAATAGTATATTATTTATACTAATATTAGTTATTATAAACAAAACTACAATTATTAGATATTAGTATTTTATTTGTCATTCTTAAATATTATCATTGATGGTAGATTATACTATTAATTACCATCATAATTATTATTATTATTATGTTAGGTGATATTAATTTTGTTGTTAATGTTAATAGTGATTTTGTAACACTATGATCAATTAGTGTTCAAATCCTAAAATTTAAGCTTATAACTAAACTCTAGGATGAAACCCTAAATTTAAGTAATCTAAATCCTTAGTTATATTTTTAACCATAAATAGAGTATAAAACATTGATCTAACCATACAATTTCATAATTTGTGGTAGGATTCAATCATAAGGGCGCACATATTTCTTAGCAACAATGGTAAGCGATTTGACTCATAAGGTGATGACTTTTTTCCCTGGGTTTCCCGCTTTCATGTTAGTTTAAGTGATAGTTTCTCTTTCAATTTTGACTAATAGTTGATATCTCTATTTTCATGTTTATGTGTGTTATTTACTAGAATTGATCCTCGAATCATATGGTCAACATTTACCTGGTATGAACACTTACATGCTGCACTTGAATATCTTCTCAGACTTGTGGGTTGTTTATGAATTTGAATTACTACATCAATATGTGGAAAACTCCACTTATACATGTCTATCCATATTGGAATGTAACTCGATTGATTGTGATTACCATGGATCCTCGATCTACTAGTCGTTTTGTGTATTAGACTAAATGAAATTTTATTGTGGACTTACCATCTTGTGAATCATTTGCACCATTATGGCTTTTGGGGATAATCCCTTTTTATAACATCCTTTAACGGACTATTTACCCTACGTGGCTTTGATTTAGTATTTGGCCTATGTGGCTTTGATTGAATATTTACCCTATGTTAGAGCTGGGCACGAGACGACTTGACTCAACTAACTCGACTCGTTCAACTCAGTCAGACCCAATCTCAATCCAAATCGAATGGGTGAGTCAGTCTGAATCGTGTAAGCTTCACCCAATCCGAACTCAAACCGAGTCGAGTTCAAGTTACCTAGTAATTCGACTCGACTCGACATGAAACTCGATCCAGTTAGAATTGACTTAATCTGAAACCCGACTCGACTCGGATTCGGGTGTGTGTGTGTGTGTGTGTGTGCGCGTGTGCGTGTGTGTGTGTTAACCCTATTTTTTAAGTATTTTTAAACCTACCCGCCACACCTGACCCCAATTTGAATTCAAATTCACTCTCTCCTTCACTCATCCTCCTCTTCCAAATTCGGCAGCCACCCTCTCTCTCTCTCTCTCTCTCCGCTCCCTCCCTCATCTCTTGATCTAACTCGGTGCCAACTCGACTCGACTCGGTACTTTTGACCGGTTCGGACTCGGTCCAGATCAATCCAGGGCATACCAGACTCAGATCAGGTTAGGCATGCTAGACTCGTTACCGAGTTGGGTTGAGTTTAGGTCCATAACTCGGTCCGACTCGAATCAATGCCCTCCTCTACCCTATGTGGCTTAATGGATTATTTTCCCATAACCCTATGATGATAAGTTCCACTTATTTAACTATAATTGGTCAGTAGTTGAAGAGGTTACCATTAAACATCCTAATGTTGGAGTCTCATGAATCGAGGATGGTTGTATGGAACACTATGCCCGAGCTGTCGGCCTATTTTGGTGACGAGCCCCACACAGTACCTTTAAGCTTTTTTAAATTGGTTGTTTCAAATTGAAATAATAATGCATGCTTCAATCATACATTCATGGCATGCGGACTTTACCAGGTGGCTGATATAAGACGTGGGATTTCTTGGGTCACTATAGATTATACCAAAGAGCATTTTAATGGGTGATCCCAAGTTATTATCGTGTTCATTCTAACCACTATGGGTTATCCTTATTGCATGGACTTTTTTAGGTGTGTAGTTCTCCTTATGGCATATCCTTGAGTACTTTTTTAGGAAGTTATTTCACCTTTGGTGTCCTTATTGCATTGTCTTTTTCCGTTGGCTAGTTCTTCATAGGGCGTACCTTTGAGTACTTTTTCGAGAGGCTATTTTTCATTGGATAAACTTTTTATCGGTTGGATATACATGTCTAGGTCTATGAGCATGTGCATGCATTTAAATAAGACTTATCGAATGTTTTGTGTTATGTGAACTGCTATTTCTACATGTTTAAACTATACTTAACTAATGTGGTTGTTTGTAATCTTGAGGAGAATTCACACTGAGTTGACCACTCATTCTTTTAATATATAATCATAAAGGTAGTGCAGGTGGTTTAAATGATACTCACGTTTAGATTAATGATGAATCGAGTATAAATATCAGAGATGCATGGTTATATCTGCTCAAGAGAAGCTGCGTGATCGTGTAAATCAAGCTTAGATGCATTTTATTTTGTTTTATATGTTAAACTGTTTATTTCTTATATTTGTTAGTATTGATGTGAGACTCATATCCTAGTCCATACCATTCTGTAGACTCCCGCGGTCCTCCCTGTTGAATTTCAGCAACACGCGATCTATAATCGATAGAGTTCTGGGCCCTCGCATATCTCGAGGAAACGTCATGCCTTACGAAACTCAAGAGAATCTTTACAATCAATCACATCAATCATAAGTCAAGTACAACCCATACCTCTCTCTTCTCCAAGTCAACAACACCCATACCTAACCATTCCCTTCTTACCAAAAGTTAAAAAAAAAATCATACCCTCCATCCCATCTCCCTTACAACAACCCATCCTCTCTCTCATTTCTCACTCCATCCCAAGCACCAAAGGAGAGCCAACATCCAAGCCTCCCATGAGAAAGTCAATTGTGGCCCACTCTATCACCCATCTCCATCCTTCAATCCTCATCTTCCTCCATTAAAGTTGAAGCTTAGGAGCTCAAGAGATCAAGAATCCTAGAAGATCCAACAGTGGGTGTTTATAGCGTTAGATTTTAATTTTTGATGTAAGGCCCACTTGAGATGGGACCCGTTTTGATATATGTTTTGTAGATCTTAGAGAGACCCGTAGTGGCAGGGTCCATCACACAATCTCTCTCTCTCTCTCTCTCTCTCTCTCTCTCTCTCTCTCTCTCTCTCTCTCTCTCTCTCTCCCTCCCTCCCTCTTGTGATGGGTGTGGTCCACTTGATCCATGTCGTACAAAGCTGTGTGGACCCACCTGATGTATGTTTTTCATCCATGCCACCCAACTGTCCATAGCTTGGACGTGAGGCCACCTTGATGTGTGTGTGGGGTCCACACTGTCCATGGAAACCCACCGTGATATGTATTAAATGCACACCGTGCATCCAGGGGCCCACATGATGTATGTATGTATCTAGCATCCAAACCGTCTGTCAAGTGCACCTGGACACTGGAGTAGGACGATGTTGTGTGTGTGTGTGTGTGTGGTGGGTGGGACACACCATGTGGGACCCACTTATCATGAGAACGGATTGGTTGGTCTGCCACACACACCAGCTATATATCAGCAATGTTAGACCGTCCATCTGGACGGCCAACAGCAGCCGCTGCTGATCCACCCCGTCCATCCAAGGTGAGACTCTACCTGAAGAATGTACCCATGCCATCCATCTGCCATGTGGGGCCCTACCTTGATGTAGGTAATCTAGACCATCCGTTAAACAGGCGTCCAACCATCTGGACACTGAAGGTTTTAAAAAATAATATATAGTAATGTAATATTATATGATAATATATATATATATATATATATCTGATGGGCCCACATGGGACCCACCTTTAATGCATGTATTCTATAATTTGGACGATGCCATGTGAAGCCTTATGTATGTGGTGCATCCTCACCGTCCACTGCTTGGGACGATGGGAATCCCACCTGATGTATGGGTCTTATCAACACCGTCCAAACCTTGGATGGTGGTACCCACCATGATGCATGTGTTGTATCTATACCGCCCATCCATTTTTAGGGATTGTTTTATGGCATGAGAAAAAGAATGAGTCAGAACTGAAGTTGCAGCGGACCCCACCATTCAAAATGGTGGGGACAGTGACATCCATCGTTTAAAACTTCTTAGGGGCAATGGTACTTTTTAATCAAGCTGATATTTTTATTTTCACTTCATCTATCTCTGTGTGAAGTAATGAATAGGTTAGATCTCAAAATACATCACGGCAGGTCCTATAAATGATTTAACGGTGGGTGTGGCTGCTCTCATGGTTTTTCTGTGGCGGGCCCTGTAGGATTTTAAGAGTGGAAATCATTATCTCCATTGCTAGTTGTAGTATGGTCCAGATGATCTTTCGATACAATTCATTTTTTTGGAATGTATGCAGCCCACTTAATGTATATAAGGCCCATTAGTGTGGCCCGTTTGATGTATATGAGGCCTATTGGTGTAGCCCAATGATGTAGCCCACTTGATGTTTATGAGGCTCATTGGTGTGGCCCATTGATGTGACCCACTTAATGTATATGAGGCCCATTGGTTCGGCCCGTTGGTGCAGCCCACTTAATGTATATGAGGCCCATTGGTGCAGCTCATTGATGCAGCCCACTTGATGTTTACCTGCCCATTAGTGCCACCCACTGATGCGGCCCACTTAATGTATATGAGGCAGGTTAGTGTAGCCCGTTGATGTGGCCCACTTGATGTATATAAGGCCCATATGATGAGGCCCGATGTGTCGGATATGAAGCCCAAGTGATGTGGCCTATTATGATATGTGAAGCCCATTTGGTAAGGCCCATTATGATTGTATGAGGCCCGTTGAGATTGTATGTGGCTCATTATGTTGTGTATGAGGCCCTTGTGTGAGGCCATAAGTCTACTATATGTTTGGCCCTATGAAGGTTACTACTCGGGAGCAATATTAGTTAAATGTCCACATTGATGGGCAATGATAGTTAAATGTCCACATTGTGACCTTCCCATAGGCCCTTTGTTAGGTCGATTATCAAGGACGATTGTTGATGCCGATTATTGATGTCGATTATCGATACCGATTATGGGTATGTGACAGCATAACATCATGATACATGCTCATATGCATCATCTACATGTTCGTTATGAGCTGTGGTTAATCATTGCATATGTCATTGGGTAGGTTGTTATGAGACTTCCTGAATAGGCGGAGATTGTCTCACATGAATGCACGGTATGCGCAGGATTGATGCATGACTAGATTATATGACTCATGCATCTTGCATTGTGTGTTGTGATTATTGTATGCCCTAGCAACATTAGGGCCGTAATCTCCACAGGCATATCGTGGATAATCAGAAGGGACACCAAAAATCTATTACTAGCATTGGGGCGTCATAGATGTCTTTGGGTGAAAATCCCTAAACCCTCTAAGTACCAGAGGACGCTCCAACGTCTAGACCAAGTGCATATATATGAGCGCCCGAATGCTGAATACCAGTAGGCCTCATCTCCCACTATGTCATGGTCGATTGGAAGGGAGTGTGGCCCTACCTGCCCCACGGTAGAGGGCATAGCTAGGCTGAGTTTAACTAGATCGTAAATGGGTTCGCTATCGACGTGTCGGGTAAATATTGGCCGACTACTGGCCAGGCGAATAGTAAGGTCTCTTCCAATTACATGGTTGCACGTCCAGTGGACGGTGATCACGTGTAGAGTGTACTAGACCCCGATGATGATCCCAGAGATGTACAATACTGATATGTGAACTTATTGAGCAAGAGTTGTATACTCAGCATTTTATTCATTCATTTTTTCATTCATATCTACTCGGGCTGGTGGTTCGTAACTAATTGATATGTGTACCTTCGTAATGGCCAGAATTTCAGGTGGGACGCTCGACTAACCTGAGATCAGGAGTTTACCACATTGAGCCCATCTATCCAAATTTAGGTATGGGATTGGTTTGGATAGAAGTCCCTTGTGATAGACCCCGTAGCCTGCGATACTACGCACTATCATCCCAACTTCACACTCCAACTTAGTCATTTCATTCGCACCGCATACTACATCCACGGCATATGGCATTTTCGGTTGCTATGTTTCTGCATTTATATGTCCTAGATGATCATGACGGTATTTGTGGACTCATTAGGATTTGTATATTGCAATGCATTCTCAGTATATGATATTTGGCTTACTATGTCTCCGCATTGCATAGCTGATCTATATTACCTCCTCAGTATATGATATTGACTTATTATATTTTTACATCACATAGCCTGGATAAGACTAATGATATTTATAGACTTACTAGCATGTTTCTACATTACTCCGATATTGTACAATTTATGAATTGCCAATATTTCCACTTATTCTTATATTTATATGCTTGGAATGTGCATCACACACAATTACACAACCCTTTAAGCTTTCTATAAGCTTATGCATGATAAATACATGCAGGTGGCATTAGATCGCAGCAGCATTGAGCTTAGAACATGTAGCTGTCTTTTGGAGCTTTGATTTTTGATATATGTATTTTCCTTTCAGTACTATATTCAACCGTTTATATTAGTGGATACGTGATGATGATGTTACCTTTGTGATTTGAGTATACTTGTGGTTATGCTTCTTATGAGATAAATGTACGTTGAAAAATTCTCCTTTTAGATCATAGGATCGGAACCTGTTGTATGGGCACTAAGAGTCAAGAATGGGGTACTACGGAGGCTGTTGGTGTCAGATTCGACGATCAGAAATTTTGTGAGCCCATTTTTCGAGTTTGGGGCATGAGACATTGGTTTGAATAATCTCTATGAGCAGTCGCTTAAACGTTTAAACATTTATGCAAAGTTTCCTTTATATTTAAATTGTTCCTCTTCCAATAAATTGCTAACTCTGGAAAAGAAAAAAAATAATATACGTGAAATTTGGTCTATGTTTAAAGGTTAACACTCAGTTTTTCAAAAAATGAGTAGTATACTCGAGTTTCAAGAAGCGGGGTGTTATACTAACAGAATTTGTTGAATATCTCAATATAAACTGGGAACCATAAAGACACCTCGAGGGACATAGGAGTAATATGTTTTTGTGTGAAAAAACCCCCATTTCCTAACTTAGGAAGGTTATTGAATCTCTATGGTACAATACCCGACAATTACCCATAGTTTCCAAAGGCTAATCCAAATCCTTAACAAGGCAATTTCAGAATATTCTAAACGTTATTCATAAATAGAAATAAATTTAAATAAAACTAAATTCATTAATTGAAATCTATCAATAACTGATAAAAGCTAACTTAAAAGAATAGTCCTTACAAACTCGATTATGCATTCTAACTACAAGCATAACCTAAAATTCAAAGAAATATCTAAAATCCTACATGAAATTCAAATAAAATTCACTTAGAACAAGAAAAATATTATCTTAGATTTCTAAAATCAAATATTTAGTATAAACTCACATTCGATTACTACTTGGCATGGATTGAATATGTGTGTATGTGTGTGGTTATATTTGAAATATTAAGGTGGGTCACGCAACTCATACTCAAATGTTCCTATCTAAATTGGAGCATTTGTAAACATTTTAGCCACTATTATGGCTTTTAAGGAATAAAATCTCGTTGATTACATTATTAGATTTGTAGCGGGCATTGTCAGACACAAGACTTAACTCACCAAGTGCATTTTTTTTACTATGTATGTCATTTAACCACATTCATATTGTTGCACTATAATAATATTTGTGCATTTATATAAATTAAATACAATTAAATCATGGGTCATTAGATTCAATCCAAGAAATTTTGGGGCACGGTCTAGCTATTGGAGGTTGTGTCGTACCAATCTTTTATTCGTAAGCCCCCCTGCTCAATTTATACGGTGATAACTAAAACCCTGGGTATTGTACATATGTTGGGCTGGGGTAACTCTAAATGGCAATGTGAATAGTATGTTAAGGTTTCCATATTCCAAAGTAGGCCCGTTTTTTTATGGATCAAACTGCTGGAATAAAAATACCCATGGTGGGTGAACCATGCTGAAAAGAATCAGCCATATGGGAATATTACAGCTAGCATTAATCTTTTTACAATTAAATGTGGACTGTTGTATCTCTCCTAAAATATTGATTTGTAGGCCACAAATTGAAACATTAGAATCGTATTATTAAGGATATTTTGGAGGCATGGACTTGAAGCTGGGTACTGGGCCTAGCCAAGCCTGGACTCAGAGAGACTCATCAAGTTAACTTGATGGCTCAGCTGACTCGGAGTGACTCGGCTCAAGTCACTCATATCTTGAGATAGAGGAGATTTAATTAAAAATAAAGAATGTGGGGAGTGGGATTTGGACTGCAACCTCAACCAAGCACTTAATTATCAAGGTATTTATATAGTTGTTGATTTAAGTTATGTTTGTCTATAATATTAAATTATTTTAAAATATGAATTTGCGTCCTTATCCTTGCCTCAGTGATAGACTCTCAGGAGTTTTAACATGAGGTCAGGGATTTGAGTATCCATATGTGGTGAAATCCCACTATGGCGTAAGTGTAGGGTTATTGGTTGTGTGGGGTGTGTGTGTGTGTGTGTAGACACACATTTTACTGTTATTAAATTTCAAGTTGAACTAGGTTGAGCCTTTGAGTCAACCGGGCCCAGCTAAACATTGATTCCAGACGAGTTTTGGAGTTTTTGAACAATTGCAGGGGACTAACAGACCTATGGTCACCTACCCTGAACAATATGGGTACTACTACACACCATTTGCATGATCTTAAAACAAAATTACACTGTCCATATTCTAGTATGGAGATCTCCTTTGAGCATGTGGAGTCTGTTTTTCTTATGTTGAGACCACGAATGGCCAAAGCCTCATCCATTGGGCCTAGATGCATCGGTAGTCTGATGGTTCGAACCATCTATGTTCCCAGATGCTTTAATACATTAATCATATTAAGAAAGATAGTGTAGATCCATTCTGAATATACCTATGTTTAGATGGATGGCTCACGTTCAACTCCAAAAATCAATGACCTTTATTATATGTGAAGCTTGATCATTTGACCATAGTTTATTTATGGTAGCACCGACAAGATGTATAGTCCCAAACACTGAAATGGACGCTGATTGCCTCCTGAGTAAGTACGACATAACCTACCAAGTAACTAAGTACGCTATAGCATACTCAGTAAACTCGGTCAGGCTCACCGTGATGTATGCATCTTTTCCTACCCATCCTTTCATTAAAAATTTAAAATAAATAAAAAGTGTTGATGCTAAAATCTGGACTAACCTTTTTCCCTCAATTTGACCTGCATCACCAAGAAAGCTAAAGAGAACCACTACGCCAAAATAGCGGATTTGCGACGGATCAAATCCGTCGTAAAACCAAAAAAATGATGGATTTCGTTCGTCGCTGTTTATCAAGTCATTTTTATTTTACAATGGATAATCCGTCGTTGAAACTGCGACGGATAAGGTCTGTCGCATATTACCGACGGATAAGATCCGTCGCTGAAATTAGAAAAAGCCACCAGTATTATTCAGCATTTAAAATATTAGCGACGGATAAGGTCCGTCGCTAATATGAGGAGATCGACGAACCTTGTATCCGTCGTGTTGTTCAGACATTAGCGACAGATTTAGTCTGTCCCTAAAATATCTGCAAATTTCAATAATAATTGTCATATTTGTTTATATTTTTTTGAATCTTACACCTGGTAGTCATTCAAAAATTAATTCACACTATAATCAATCAATGATTAAACATGTGCATGCCTGTTTCACCCATTTAACATTTATTAAGACAATAATCAGCACAATACCAATAAAACAATTAACAGTCTATTTAATGTTTTCAGACTACAAATGCACGTCCATTTTCCACGCTACGACTGTTTATAGCAATAAAACTTTCCATGCAGCCACATAGCCAAACTAGCAAAAATAAAAAATAGCATGGTAGAAGACATTTCATATACCTCATCACCACTCAAAAGTGAGACTTTTCTGTCAAGCATGTTGGCTTTAAAATTACGACGACCCAAGAGCCCGCTTATATCATCTATTCTCTAGTCCTCTACAACTGCTACTGTTTGAAGCACAATTTTCTCCAAATCAAGAGCTTCTGCCAGATAGAAGAGTAGAATAACCTTTGTGAATTGCATATGACCTCTCAAGTAATAACAAATGGGATCTACATAACAAATATTCAACCATGGATTAATGTTTTCGAATGGCTTTTGTAGCAAGAACATCTGTTGCTAAATTTGAATGCACGGTGTTTGTTTGTTTAGAAGGCAAGACAATTGATATTAGGCATGTGCCTTTTGGTTGCTAGATAGATGCATATATCCTTGCTAAACTATACATGTATGATGTGCTACTTCAATGAAAGAATGAATAACTTTAAATCACAAGAAAATTCAGACATGTAAAACATGACACAAAAGCATCCAACTATTCACCATATCAACAAAAGAAGTGCACTCTTGCAGACATTACCATACATGGTTTTGCTCAAAATATTTTGGCAGGACATGGCATGATCCCATTCATAGTTGACATGAAAGAAGTTAAGTTTCATGGTCTGTATAAGCACATGGCATGGTCCCATTCGTAGCTAAGCTATAAATCACAAAAAGCAGTTTTTTTTTTTTTCTAGTTGAAAGGCTCTAATTTATGCTGGAATTTTGTTGGGTTCTCAGTGTTTCCAACATCTACAAATCAGGATAGCATGAATTGTAAAGATTCAATTATTCTGACTGAGATTTGTCTGTGTTCTTCTATCGGTCTTTTCATTGCAAGCATGAGAAGGCTTCTCTTCAGTAAGGCATGACTGTCAGTCCTCTTTTATAAGCTGCTTATAGTGTTCTTTTTTTTTTCTTTTCTTTTTTTGTAACAATGTATGAATGACTTTCTTTTTTTATCTTGTAAAGCTTGTGCATTGTTTTCTTTAATGCAGTCAATTGTTCCTTCATTTTCTTCTTCATGGAGAAAATATGTTGACTTATCTTTTCGGAACAAATGTTGCATGTTTAGAACTCACAATAGTAACATGCTTCAACTGCATAAACTACTCAATCATGCGGGCCATCATGTGATTTTAAGCTATTTTTCCCATCTAAATGCTATAAGAATGTTCTCTAAATTAGGAGATGAAATAGGGACTTGGATAAATAGAGATGCAGCAGCTTACGTGAACTCCATGTCTTCCACCTGTTGTTCCACTACAATGGTTGCAAGGGCAAGCCGATAAGCGGCAGATCTCAGATTCCTTGCCAGCACAAAAATCTCAGGCCTCCCCTTCTCTTGCATCTCACTCCACTACTCTCCTCTCAGCTGAGCAAGCAATGCCGCCTCACAGAAGGCTTCTGCCACTGGCTTGGTGCTGCAGCCACATACAACAGATGCACATGACACAATATTAAGATGTTTAAACAAGAATACAAAAATCATTTCCATTAACTAGAGTTCAGAATAAGGAATTTGGAAGGAATGACAGCAGCAGAAGGAAATGCAAACCTTCCACGAACAAATCCTGTCTTGACAAACCCAATAGGCCACCTGTGAGATTGCCTGGCCATAGGGTCTTCTGGCATCTGCAGATCCCACTTGCCACTGTTGTTGTATGAAATATGATTTTATATAGGATTGAGGGATTTTAACCAAGTAAAACCATGAAATGTCTTAACTGGCTGAAAATAATCAAAATGCATTTAACCCAAAATCTTGAAATGTTCACTAAGTCTAGCAAACAAGGGCATAAAAACTCTCTATATGTACATACAACAAAATAAAGCTACTTGTAAACCTTTGCAAATTGGCAAGGACAATACCAGGTGAATGCAATTCTAGCTTACCTGAAGTTCCACCATTTCGGCACTCAGCACATGGTTTCCATGAAGTGGGAGCAGAATATGGATTCTCCCAACAACAAAATGGCATTGATATTGCTAACCACAACAACAAAAACAACAAGCCAAATCTAGTTAAGAGTTTTTATATTCTGATTTCTGTAATGCGAAAAAAAAAACCCAATTCATAAACAAGCAGATTTTGAGAGTTTTCATATTCTGATTTCTGTAATGTGGAAAAAAAAAATCCCCAATTTATAAACAATCAGATTTTGAGAGTTTTCATGTTCTGATTTCTGTAATGTGAAAAAAAATAAACCATTTCATAAACAATCAGATTTTGAGAGCTTTCATATTCTGATTTCTGTAATGTGGAAAGAAAAAAAAAAAAAAAAACAATTCATAAACAATCATATTTTGAGAGAGATCATGAAATTGACAAAAACAAAATTTGTCATATTATATCTTTTAAATATATATATATATATATATATATATATATATATATATATATTGGCTGTTTTCTATGTAATCATCTGTTTTTTCTTGATTTTGCATAGAAGGGGAGTTAGATTTTTCTTTTTAAAAATAAAATACCTGAGATCTGTTGAGATTTGTTGATAAAAAGAATAGTTTTGCATTTCCTTTTGATTGAAAAACCTTCGCATTATAACTTTTTAAGAATAAAAAAAATTCCATCTCATTATATCTTTCAAAAAAAAAAAAAAAAAAATCCAAAAGAAACTGTCCACAAAGTATATTACAAGTTTAAATGTCATGTAAAATTCATTTCTATAATTTCATGGATCAGAGGTTATAATTGTTCAACCATTCTGATTTTTAGAATGTAGCTTAGTGACCATTTCACAATTTAATTGATTCAGTTTGAATTAATAGTTTAAAGGTGTACAATTTCTGAGTACCTATGTTTCAAGAGTTGTACACAGTGTGAATATCAAATAACTGCCCTAAATATGATGAGTGGGAATATGGAATGCATTTCAGCATTTCAAAATGGGCTTTCTAAATGGAGTTGTGATATTATTTCAGCATTTCGAATGGAATTTTCAGTTTGGAATATGAAATGCATTTTAGCGTCTTAATCTGCATGGCATTGAATGGTTTTATTCCATATGCACCAGGATGACAATGACAATGGGTCTATATTATTATGTATGATCTGTGACGCTTCTGCTTCATTTGCAACCAACTTCTTTAATTTGGTTCCTATCGCACGCTACTTTCACATTCTCGGTTATTCTCACATATGTAGCAAAACTTGATATAGAATAGATACATCAACACAAAGTTGTGTGCACATATAGGCTTTATTTGAATTCACAAGTGAATTGAATTGAGGAAAAAATGTGAATTGAATTGCAAACATTCAGTTTTAAATAGTATATCCAGTAATAGATTCAAAATATTTCTAATACAAAACCATTCCAGCAGATTTCAAAACCTCTATAAAATGAGGCTTCCGGGGAGGGTTTTCCATAATCAGATAATCAACTTTTCGTGCAGCTTCCGGGGAGGGTTTTCCATAATCAGATAATCAAATTTTCGTGCAATTGCACTCTCTAAGAAGTCTCTCTAATTGGTCTTAAATTTCCTCTCCTTTTTAATCAGGCTTTTCTAGCCTGTTTATTCTGTCACTGCAAAACTATTAACAATCATTTGTTTCCTGATCATTTTCACTTGCTAGAAGTGTTTGGGGTGACCAACTAACACACGTGAAGATCGATGTTAGACACTTCTGGGTTTCCTGATCATAACGTGCCTAGAAGCTGCTTCCCTTATTCAAATTCCATTCACCTGTGTACTTACCTAACAATTACATAGGCTATATAGAGAGAGGCTGGGTTGGATAACATTGTATTTAGAGCATTGGATTCTTGGTAAGGGCACCTCAAACGAAGAAAGTTAGCAAATTTGTAAGTGGAAGTGGTGGTGACACATCTATTTAGAATCGTAGTAATGGTGACCCATAGATGGCATACATACATGCATATTCATTGATCTGGACCATTCATATTAATGAGGCCAAATTTTGGTGGGCATAGGATGAAAATTACACAAATGTAAGTAACTATCCTAACCATTCATTTGGTGGGTATCAAGTATTTGGATAGAAATAAATTAGTTAATGGTCCATGTTCATAGGAAGAAATCATTGATTGCTCGAAAAAATTCACCAAAATCAATAACCCCCTTCTGCTTAGTGTCGAATAGGTCAAATATCTTGACATGCAACAGTAAAGCATATAAAGAACAAATCAAGAAATAGAAAAGTATCCACTAGGACTTCCACAGTCCATGCTTTCACACACACATGCAAAGACATTAGTATCATGAACAAAGCTGAAGTTGGTACATCCACATGGTTCCTTAAATTAAATAAACAGAACAAGAAATTATTATATAACACCTGTGACATTATTAAATTAAATAAACAGAACAAGAAATTTACATTGACATGCATGATTGTCATCTGAATACTCAGATAAGTGAACCACCAGTGACCTACCTGAGATTCAGAAAGTCCACTAACCTGAAAGTGAAGAATCATAGGCTTCACCATTCGTGTTGTACCAGAAATCTTAATAACTGCCACCTTTTTCCATTTGCATGCATTCCTAAACAAGGAAAGACAACCTTCAATACATGAATGCCAAAAAAAAAAAAAAAAAAATGCTTCCTCTAACTGTAGTGAAAAAGGGGAGCAGAAACAAGACCTTGTCAAGCTGCCACTGACCTGCACCTAGCCTCCATCAATGAATCCATGCATACAAATGAAAACGATACGTGCAAATTTCTTACTAGAGACCGTGAGTAGAATCAAGGTAATGTGTAGCTTGGTTTTTGGATTTAGCATGCATTTATTGGTCAAAAGTAGTAAACACCAAAATAATAATAATAATAATAATAATAATAATAATAAATAAAATAAAAATAAAATGGGATTCACGAGATGTATCTATCGCAATGCACTCCCAATGCAATTCCAATTTTTTGAACCTTTACACGAACAATGGACTTATATTGCACTGAACCATGTCATTTTATTTAGCAAAATAAGATGTAAAAAGAAAAGCCAAGTTGCTCATACTTACAATGGTTTTGGGGAAGATTTCGACAAGCAGTTTCTTGTAGTGCTTCACGGGTTGCCGAGAGCTCGACCTTAAACCAGGGCAGCATACACACATGCTGCCGCAAGCAGGAAGCACCTTCCTCGAAATAAAGCCCATTTCTGGAAAATTATTATTATTTTAAAAAAAAAAAAAAAAAACGAAAAGGAGAAGGATAGTGAGAATAAATGCGTTGAAGCAAACCCAAGAATGCAAAGCAAGAAAATCTCAAGCAACTGCACCCAGCAAAGAACAACCAATTATCAAAAAAGAAAATCCCTACTTCGTATAAATATCCCAAACAGAGAAGGCAAAAAAATCCCACTACAAGTCTTCAAAATGCCAACAAATGCATTGAAATAAACCCAAGAATAAAATGCTATAAAAACCAAAAGAAATGAACTTAATCGAAACCAAGAAAACAGGATTAAAAAAAAACCGTTAAATAAATAAACACAGCAGAGACTACAGAGGAAGAATCCCACTCTCTAGCCTAAACAGAAGCCAATAGGGATCTTTAAAGCTCCAGCAAATGTATTGAAACAAAACTAAGCAAAAAAAGGCAAGAAAATCCCAATTAAATGTACTCAATCAAACCCAATAAAAAGTAAGAAACAGCTCATTGCCCAAACAAAAACAGCACACAGAGTACTAAAACAAACCTAAAAAAATAAACAGCTGACGTACTTATAATCAAACACAAGAAAATCTGCTTAAACACAAACAAAAATGTAAAAGCTCAACACAACATGCTCCACACGCAATCAGAATAGAAATCCACTCAGTGGGCCATGCCTAAGACTGCCCTTATCCTTCTTAGATAATCATTTTGACCAGAAGGTCCTAGCCATATGATTCATTTCTTACGAAACTGATGGTTTTAACAAAGAAGGTAGCTGATTGAATGCTTACAGCTTGCATCAACCAGTCAATAGGGATTCTGCATGGTAGCCTTGGTAGAATGTTCATGGTCCAAATAGATGTTTTTAACAGAAATTAATAGACTTCTTTGCATAAACAGCCACATTAGGTTCAACAATTAATTTCCATAAACAGACAAGTTTCTAGAGAGACACAAATGCTACATTGCATGCTCAATCAACATGGAATTAAACCATTGAGGATTTTCATCGAACACTTAGAAGGAGACCATTTCCAACAAAGTAGAAACCCACAATATTCATGCTCAATTAACATGGTAAGAGACCATTGCAGATTTTCATCAAACACTTTGAATTTTGAATCTCTAATTAGGGATTTTTAGTTTTTTAATCTATAATCCACATTTAGGGAATCGACACTACAAATCCCTAATTAGGGATTCGAAACTCAAAATTTTCCAATACACAAATCATTGCACAATGTTACTTTAAGGATTAAAAATGCTAAAAAAATGCCCAAATTGATATGAATAGATAAGGGGAGAGAGAAAGAGAGAGAGAGAGAGAGAGAGAGAGAGAGGGAGGGAAATACCTGATGTTGCAGAATGCTCCTTGATGTGCTGAACCAAAGAAAATAAGAAAATAAAAGAGGAAGAGAGAGAGAGAGAGAGAGAGAGAGAGAGAGAGAGAGGGAGCGGTGGATCGAGCGGAGAGGGAGAGAAGAGCGTTCGAGAGTGGAGAGGGAGAGAGAGAAAGAGATTGAGAGGAGAGGGAAAGGGAGAGGCAGAGATAGATGGACCGTAGAGGGAGAGGCGCAGTGAGAGAGAGAGAGAGAGAGAGAGAGAGAGAGAGACAGAGAGAGAGACGAGAGGAGGGAGAGGGAGTGGGTGTGGTGAGGGCCGGTAGTCGATTGATATCAGACGCGGATTAGCTACTGCATAGGTTGAGTAGCGAGACTCACTACTGAAGTGACGTCATCAAGTTATGTGGGCCCCACCATGATGTATTTTTTTTATCCACACCGTTCATACATTTTTAGAGATAATTTTAGCGTATGTACCAAAGAATGATGCATATCCAAGGTTGGAGTGGACCCCACCATAGAAAACAGTGGGGAGAGTGATTCTTACCGTTGAAACCTTCCAAAGGTCCATCATGAGGTTGTTTTTAGATCCAACCTGTTCATGTGTTACCGACGAAGACATGGAACAATGGAAAACACTAATTTCAACTTGATATGAAACTTTTGTGGATCTTATAACTTTTTAATGGTGAGCATCACTCTCTCCACTGTTTTCAGTGGTAGGGTCCACTCGAGATTTTGATCTGACTCATTATTTGGATCATCCCCTAATATGATCTCTCCAAGTGGATGGATGGTGTGGATACAAAACATACATCATGGTTAGGCCCATTGAACTTAGTGATGTCACTTCATAAGCAAGTCTACCGTCCGTCAGTAGCTACTCCGCGTCCGCTGACACCGCGGATGGAAATGAGCTGGGTGACGTCAGCAAGTTCTTTGGGCCCATCATGAGATATGTGTTATATCCAAACTTACCATTCATACGGTGAGCTTGTCATAAGGCTTGAGATGAAAAATAAGACAACTCTAACTATCAAGTGGACCACGCAATCAAAAGCAGTGGGGGATTGAACGTCTACCATTGAAACTTTTTTTGGGTCATAGAAGTTTTGGATCAATAAGAAATTTATTTTTCCTCCTCATCCAGGTCTGGTTCATTTAATCTTTGGATATGATTTAGTTTTTGGATAATTCTCTAAAATGATCTCGAAAAATGGATGAACGATGTGGGTTGATCCCAAATTTTTGGTAAATCCAAAGCCCAAGTGGACCATGCCACACCAAACAGTGTGGAATAATGATTTTCATCGTTGATACCTTCCTTGGGCCCACAGTAATGTTTATTTGCCATCCAACCTGTTCATAATATCAAAAAGATACAGATGTAAAGAAAACACAAACATCAACTTGATCCAAAACTTCCGTGGCCTCTAAGAATTTTTCAATGGTAGAGGCTCAATCACACTATTTCCTGTGGTGTGGTCCACTGGAGATTTGGATATTCTTCCTTTTTGTTCTCTAGACCTAAAATTATCTATTAACATGGATGAAATGAGGGGATAAATTAAATAAATAATGGTGAACCCCATAAAATTTACTTAGTGTGCTAAGGGTACTGAGTAACTCACCTAAATGTAGTGGAGAGGGGTTTCCTTAAGATATTCATAATCATATATTGGGCTTGCCTAAATATGATTCACATATCCAACCCACTCATTATGTGTCTCCCACTCAGATGAGGGGTCAAACCAAGTTTTAGCCGCATTCAAATCTAATGTGGGCCCCACCAAGCGCTTTTATATTTTTTAGGATGTCTTCATATGGTTTTATATGGTATGGCCCACCTGAGTTTCCTATACGGATGATTTTTGAGATATCTCATAACCTAAAGGGGACACATCAAATGCACGGTGTTGATGTTCGACACACATCATGATGAGGCCTACAAAACTTTTTAACATCAATTCTTAGATTCTCACGAGGTCAATAAGTTGGGTCACAATTTCATCTAGAATATTTGGTCCGTTTTATATGTCTGGTCCATTCACTCTATTTTACTGATCAATACCCTCAATTTGACTAGTTACTTGCCCCGATCAAGCTACATATGAGAAAGATATTGGGCATACAATATTGATCAACAATTTGAGTGAAATTTGATTTAAACATATGAAATTATTTACTCTTCAATTTGGACTAATTTGATTGTCTAAAAATGGTTAAATGTTTAATTAGTGGATGTGCTTAATAATTTATTAAAAGATATTATTTTCACAAATAAATTTTAATTTCCATTTAAAAATAACATTTTTTTCAAAATGTATATTTTTTTTACTCTTAATTTTTATTGGAAAACTTTTAACAAAATATCATTTTTATTATAAAATATTTCAAAAAATAAAATAAAATACAAATCCTGAATTTTTATTTTCAAAATATTTTAAATTTTCACAATTTTTAATTTTTTTTCCCAAAAATTCCAAAATGTTGATTTCTTTTTCTTCAAAAGCATCATGTTGTTTTCAACTTTTCAAAGTTTTTTTAAATTATATATATTTTTTCAAAATCTTATTCTTTTTTATTTCCCACAAAATAGATTTTTATTAAATCACAAAATTTATTCTTTAGACCTCAAATTATCTATTTTTTGACCTTCTTATTGATCTTTGTTTTTACCCTTCATCAGGTTGGATGTCAAATAAACAGTACTGTGAGCCTTAAGAGGATTTTAATGGTGGATATCCAATCAATATTGTTTTCCTATGATATGGTCCACCATAGGTTCATATCCCTATCATTTTTTCGATCAAGCCCTAAAATGATCGGTAAAAATGGATCAACATAATGGATGAAATTATTTACTCTTCAATCTGGACTAATTCGATTGTCCAAAAATGGTTAAATGTTCAATTAGTGGATGTGCCTAATAATTTATTAAAAGATATTTTTTCACAGATAAATTTCAATTTTCATTTAAAAATAACATTTTTTTCAAAATGTATATTTTTTTACTCTTAATTTTTATTTAAAAACTTTTAACAAAATATCATTTTTATTATAAAATATTTCAAAAAATAAAATAAAATACAAATTCTAAATTTTTACTTCCAAAATATTTTAAAATTTCACAATTTTTTATTTTTTTTTCCAAAAATTCCAAAATGTCGATTTTTTTTTTCTTCAAAAACATCATGTTGTTTTCAACTTTTCAAATTTTTTATAAATTATATATATTTTTTCAAAATCTTAGTGTTTTTATAAATAACTTTTTCTTTTAATTTCGAATTTTGAACATTTTCAATTATTGTTCAAAATAAATTTTTTTTTAAACTTATTTATTTTTTGTTTCAAAATGTATGTTTTTTTGATATAGTATCGATTTTTTAATATCGTTTTATTTTAAAATTTTCAATTCGTTTTCACTTCTCCAGTTTTTTTTAAAGCATTTTATTCGAACTTGTCAATTTTTATTGAACTTCACACACACATATATATATATATATATATATATATATATATATATATATATATATATATATATATATATATATATATATATTATTGAACTTCTCATTTTCTTTTTAAAAATATTTTCATTTTTCAACATTGTGAAAATTTTCACATTTTTAAAATATTTTAAATTTTCTTTTTCAGGATATTATTTTTTCTCAAAATCAAATGCATTCTTTTTTTCAAATTTATTGACTCTATTAAAAAAAAACTTTCTTCCCACAAAATAGATTTTTATTAAATCACGATTTATATTTTTTTAAAATCTAATTTATTTCTCAAACATTGTTCAATTTTTTAAACTTCTCAATATTCTTTTTCATGTGATATTACAAATCATTTAAATATTAGTTTTAAATTAAAAAATAAAAATAAAAATTTCACTTATTTGATATAAAAACAAAATAAATTTTCTTTTTTCATTCAATCAATTGTTAAGAAATAATCTTCGATACAAATATGTACAATTAAACCACTGAAATTCTATTAAAAAATAATTATTAGACAAAAAAAAAACTAAAATTTCCACCATATTCTAAAAAAAATGAAAAAAAAAATTATGTTGAGGTAAAAAACCTTTTACGACGGACCATGATCCATCACAAACGACCATTTACGACGGACCATGATCCATCACAAACGACCATTTACGACGGACCATGATCCGTCGCAAAAGTAGCTGAAACGCGCGCCACCAGGTATTCTGGGCGGGAATTTGCAGGGGTCATCAAATCAAACATTGCGACGGATTTTATCCGTTGCCGTGGTACGACGGACCAAAATCTATCGTAAATACGTCGTAAATCAGATTTTAGCGACGGATTTTGGTCCGTTGCTAAATTTTGCAACGCTCCGCCTACGGATATTCGAGAATGATGAGCGTAGCGACGAACTTTTTTCATTAGAGACGAATATAATCCGTCGTTATACCAAGAGATTTTTGACGCAAAAATACGTCGCAAATTGGCCTTTTTGACATAGTGAACCCTGGCTTGAGCCGGGGAACATCTAATGCTTTAAGTCAGTAAGGATTTAGGAAGAGGAGCTTTCAGGGTTTTTTTTTTACATACCTTAATCCTTGAAGAGTCCTCTTTTTATAGGAATGAGAGGTCCCGGCGTGAGAGGATTCTCTCCTAATTTTTAGGAGATTTGAATGAGTTGTCATTTGTTTGTGTATACTTTCCGATCCCGAGATTTTCGGGGTCGGGTATCTTTTTACAAAATCCTTGGATCGGTGCTTGAATTTACACCGTCTGTTCCTTGCTTGGCTCGGCATCAATGGATTATATAGTCTCGGTTGGCTTACAAAGATGAGGCTGTTTGCCTACTATCAAATGAAACAGGATCGGTTTCAGAACAATGCCGCTTCTTAATCCGATAGCCGACACTACAATCGGCCTCATCTGGGTCGGTTTTATAGTCGATCAAGTGACTTTTAACCCTAGGGCCTTTAATTGGTCCTTTCAGACATGGCTGTCTCTTTAACCGAGCTAACTTCATATCCTATACATTCTCGCCTGTGTGCTCTTGACTCTTTTACTCCCGGTAAGGATTAGGGGGCTTCATATCCGAGCTAAGTCTCTCCTTTTGGCTTTATCTTGGGTCGGCTTCCACAGTTGCCTTCGGTTGTATCAACAGAGTGTCGACCCTCCAGATTTGTCATATTTTTCCCCAACTGTAAGCCCCCTACTCCTTGTGGTAGCCATGTGAGCACAAAGGAGTAACGAATTTCTGGGTCGGTTTATATTGAGAACCGATGTTATGATGGAGCATTTAATGCTTCTTATATTGCCCTTAACGTACAATGGTTCGTTGCCCAAGGTCGCACGAGCGGACAGCCGTCAGGTCGCCTTTCCCGCTTATGAACATCGTACACGTGTCGAGGACGTTACTCTCATCAATCGGCGTGAGCCACTCGTCGGGCGGGGGAGTCAAAGCCTGCATCGATTTGACTCCTCCTTAAATGCGAGTGCCACGTGACTCTGCTATAAAAGGGGGTGCAGGAGCATTTTTCACATTTTTCGGTCACCGCTTGATCTCCCTCTCCGTTTTTCTTATTCCTCCTTCGATCCACTATGCTTGCGATTTATTCGTCTTGCCACCCTCCGTTTCACTTTCTTCTTTCCTTCCTTAACTGTGTGCCTTTCACCTTTCCGGTGAGTCCTTTTTCCCCTTCCCTTTTTTAGCTTTTTTAGCGATAATGCATGCTTCAAGTCCTCGGGAGGCGGTTTCCGGTGATGAGGGCGAAACGAGGCATCTCTGGAATGTCACGGAATCGCCCTCTTTACTGGTAGAGATGGCGATAGGTGCCAATAAAGCCTTCCAACATACCGCCAGAGTGTGCAGTGGGGCTTCAGTGGAATGCTCCGCATCAACAGGCCCCTTTGGCTTGAGACATGCTCCTAGCAGACCCACTCCCTTCTTCCCAGGTGATGGCTTGGGAGAAGAGGAAGAATTAGAAGAAGAGGCTGTTGAGCCCGCCCTTCCTAGGAGACCGGCGGAGGATGACATTGGGAGAACCACTGGGTCGATTCTCCCACGGAGGTTGACTCGTTTTGTTAAATCAGCAGTTGAAGAAGAAAAGGCTGCCAAGAGTGAGGAGGTCAGAGATGAACAAAGGGGATCGGTTCCCTCAGTTTCGACTGAGGCGAAGTTGGATAGAATCTGAGTTGGGTATCACGTTCCCGACTCGGTAATCCTTTGACTTCCGCTCTTGAGTGAGTTTCCCGACCATCCCCCTCCTGGGATGGTCCCGATTTTTCGAGTTGTCATGCAATGTGGCTTGTGTCTGCCCTTACAACCTGTTGCTCGGGATTTTCTTTTCCGACTTAAAATTGCTCTGGGACAAATAGTTCCGAATGGATGGAGGAATTTGTTGGGTTGCGCAGTATTGTGGGCTGAAGAAGAACAACCCTCGCTAACCATGGACGAATTCCTCTATCTGTATCAAGTTCGGCCGAACACTTCACAGCCCAGCTGGTACTTTTTGAGCACTTAGAGGAATAAGGGTGGTTCTTTTATAACCGACTGTAACGCCGTGGAAAAATTCGTACTTGGGCTCGAGTACCAACTCGACTAGAAATCGCGTAGGATTAATTCCTTTAGAAAATAAGTGTAAGTTAGCTAGCGCAACGCTAGAGTAGCTGGGAAATAGTCCCTGATTACTTTAAATACATTCTACAAGACCTAAAGCGAGTAGAACCAATGACGCAATAATACTCTGAAACCTCGGATCAAACTCTAAACCGGTTTGTTCTCATGACCTCTTTGAAACTTTGTATTGGATCTAGACCGCACGTCGAAAGTCCGATACTTAAAATCTTAGACCGTTATAACCGCCTAGCTGGACTTGACAATCATTTCAAAAATCAAGTCCAACCGACATTCACAGGCTATTTCATTGAGCCTGGAGTGAAGAGAGTGAGAATAGGGTTAGATTTGGAATTTAAAATTCAAATCTGGCACACGACTTGACGCGTCAGTATTGAGCATTCTAACCGTCAGAATTCAGCCAAATTACACCCTGGGATCAGGAAAAATTTCTATTTCATATCATGAGACTTGTAGACCTGATTTACGTGCGGTGACCGCTGAATTGAAATTGGACCGTCACGTGCGATCTACGAACACTACTGGTCTGAAAATGGGATGTGAGAGACATCTGACGTGCATGAGCTTAAGTCCGATCGCGTTCGGCCAGGGGACCTCTAGAAATATCTTTTTGGACCGAAACAACCCCGATTTGGTTAGGCATCAAGTGAACATTGCTCCCAAGCTTGTTTTGGGCATGTTTTAGGTTATAAAAGGGGCTTAAACCCTCACTTCTCTCACCCATCCGAATTTGCTAGAAACCCTAGCTGGTGTGAGAGAAAAAGTGAGAGATTGTGAGAGAGAGTGGTCGAGAATTTCCTGCTGCCTGCACTACGTGTCGCACGTGCTTAAGCAACGTACCTCAATCACTTTCCTGGCGATTACACCACATTTCTAGGTAAGAAAAGAGCCTAAATACTTGCTGATTTGAGGTTCCATCATTTCCATAGCGAAGTAGCTTACAGATCTTGTATGTTAGGTTGCCTGTTCACCGTAGACGAAGCGTATACGCTCCGTTCGAATCAATACGCTCCTAGGATAAAAGGTACGGATTTTAGACGCTTTGATTGACGGTTTTCAACGCTTTTAATGTCGTCTAATAGTAGATTATCGATGGCAACGCCGTTTGACATGTACAACATGCTGTCCGTTTCCTGTTTCGTAAGCAGATGAAAAATATGAGATTTAGGGCATTTTAGTCATTTGTAGAAAATACAGTTTCCATCCATATTTTGCTGAGATGATTAACATGGCTTCTTGTCACATTAGGATATTAGGAATGCGTGCATAATTAGTTTGGCGAAGAGATTCACCTAAATGCGCACTTTGAGTCGACATACTATATGTAGACTTAAGTGTGTAGTATAAGTGTCTGTACAAATGTTCGTATTAGTATGTATTGAATTAAATGGTGTTATGAATTAGTTTGAGATTGAATTCTCAAATAATATGCTGATGTAAATGATTTCCTACATGTTGGCTATATGCATGATTTCATTATATGTATGAAATGCATGCGTTAGATGATGTACTTAAGTTGTATGTTATAACATGTGTTAACATGCTTACATTGTTGTATTTCATTTCCATTACTCTTACATGATTGCTGATGTGAATTCATAAATGTTTGAGACTATACCTAGTCCAGGCAGTCGGTAACTGAGTAAATTCGTGGTTGGCTTATCTTTGTCACGAACAACTCATCGATGAACGCGAGCCGTGTTTTGGAGTTGGCGGCAGTGGTTAAGCCACACGAGGTGTTTTATGCACTTCATGTCGTTCGACTTGAGATGCGCTTGTGCTAGTCGAGCCCGTCAAGTAACCCGACTGGCCATTATATGTTCACCTTGTATGAGTTATAACTGCTTGAACCTAAGGTACTGAACTTACCACTGTAAACCCTATTAACCATGGTACCTTGATCTATAAAGACTCATGAGCCGGGCATGGTGGTAAGGGACACCGTGGTCGAGCTGTCGGCCTACGCTGGGGCCACAAACCTCCCCGTAGTGACCAGTGAGCACTTATGACTCGTGAGCAGATTATGGTGGTATGGGACACTATATTCTTGCTGTCGGCCTACATTGATAAGGTGATGGGGGAGTGGTGCAACGAGTGCGAGCAACAGCCCTGGCAGCCCTTTTTAGTGACCGTGAGTGTATTCTGAGTCTACGGGAGGCGACGACCCTTCCGTAGCGACGATAGTACAAGTAGGCCTGTATTAATAAGGTAATGGGGGAGCAGTGCAACGAGTTCGAGCAACAGCCCTGGCAGCCCTTGCAGCGACCTACAAAATATACATCGTATGAGATTACTAGGAGTGACGACCCTAGACAGGATCTGTGTTGGGATTGATATAAGGGAAGTACCTTAGTTTCCCAATCCTGCTGTTTAAATGGACTAATAATAACTCGATAATCATATCACCATCACATTGTATGTGCCTGGAAGATGTGGAGCACTGAGCGGTATGCAAGCATGTCACGGACGCAGATGGTGCCGTATGAGGGAGAATGTCAGTGAGGGCATCCATCATGTCATGTCATATTGCATTAACAATAGTATTAGGAATGTTTGATTTACTGCTTTACTATTATCGCATGATTGATTTGAGAACATGCTAATCTTTACTCTATTATTCCACTGAGTTAGCTACTCACTCCCATGTTATGGGATGGTGTTTGCAACACCCACCAGACCTTGTCTTAATGCAGGTGAGGCAGCGATTCAGGAGGCAGAGCCGGACTATGATGAGGACCAGGATGAGTTCTCATATATGCAGTACCACGAAGGTTTTGCTTAGGTGGCCTGGATTAGCGGGACTACTCAGTGGGACTATTTTGACATTTGATTTTTATTTATTTACATGTATATGAGACTCAGAGATGTATTCATACTTTGGAGACAGTTGAGATCTATTTTGTTTTCCATACAGTGATATGTATATCTTTTAGTCTTCCGCTTGCTTTTATCACTGAATCTGAAGTATGAATTGCAGTTTTGGTATACTTTTACTCATGTGAATGCTTTAACTCAGACAACATCGAATCATAATCATTTTGTTGCATAAGTGACGGTCTGAAACTCGGGAGTTGGGTTTATACACGACCCCTGATTTTCAGGGTGTTACACCGACCCTCCTACTTCTAACAAACACTGGAGAGAAAGGTGGTTCTGGGAGTGCGGTCGCTGGGAGACGACCGAGTCTGGGATGTTCGAACCTCACGTTCCTCAGGCCTTCTCTGAAGCAGGTGATTCGGCATGCCCTTTTCCTTATTCTTTCTCGCCTCAATCTTTCTGAGTCTGACTGACTATACTTTGCAGTAATCTCCCAGACGAAGTCGAAATTAGGAACCAACTCTCTCTTACAACCAGAACGTTTTCTTCTCTCGGACTTGGACTCATCCGTAATAGGTATCTTTAAGTTACTTTGGCATATCTTTTTGGAATTTTTACTAACTTTGTATCTTGTTTGAGATAGAAATGGTGAAAGCTCGGCCCCTTTTGAAGCCATCATCTAAACTGAAGGCTCCTCCAAGGTCAATGCTTCTGTCGGAGCCTCGGCCTCCTAAAAAGGTGAAGGCTGCTCCTCCGACCATGGAGTCGGCCGCCCTAGTCACCTCTGCTCCAACTGTCCCCACCGTCGTCGTTATCTCTGACCGTGAAGTGAGGGCGGAGGGTGTGAGCCAGTCTTGGGCCACTTCTGAGCCAGGGCCCGTTGCAGAGTGGGTCTCGGGACGAAGGGAGGAGCGGAGAGGAGAGACCTCAAGGGGGGAGACGACTCAACAGGAGATGTCTCCCTTCTGTTGGGCCATGCGAGAGATGGTCCCTCGGGATGTTACTCAAGGGAGTGAAAAGGAGTTTTCCTCTCTCTTTGAAGCCCCTATGAGTCAGATACTCTCTCATGCAGCGAGGAACTTGCTCCAAGTCAGGTTTACTCTTATCTCTTCATTCATTTGTGATCATTTTCTCTTTGTTTCCTTGATCTGACTTTACCTCCGTATTATGCAGCTCGCTCCTTGCCTGCTGAGAGCCAGAGGGGATCTAGCCGAGTTCGAGAGGGCTCGGAGAGTTGTGGCTGATGCTAAACCAGCTCGGAAGCGAGCGGCTGAGGCGAAAGCTTAACTTGAGATTACCTCATCTCAAGTCAGCCGGCTGACAGGAGAGCTGAGCATTGCTCGGAAGGCGACTGAGGATGCTAAAGCTGAATGTGTTCGGTCAGCTCAGATGCTGAATAAGGCTCGTGATGAGGGCCTACAACTCCACCTTTCTCGGGATGCCTCTGAAGAGAAGCTGGCTCAACTGAAAGCCGATACAAAAGCGGCGCTCGAGATGGCCAGGAAAGAGGTCGAGGAGAAGGCTGTGAAGGACTTCCTCGAGTCTCCGGAGTTCGAAGATGAGAAGGATTGCCTATACGGGAGCGGGTATGCTGCTTGCATCAAAGTGATGAAGCAGTTTTTTTCCGATCTCGATCTCTCTAAATTCGAGGATGGCCCTCTCAAGGATACGGCATAAGTGGCCGAGGCCGATGTTGAGGCTGGAATCGAGGTCGAGTCCAATGTGGTCCTGGCTCCCGAGGTTGCTCCGAGCTATCCTTGATGACCTCGAGGTTCAGCTTTTGGAACCATCATCAGTTCCATTTTGTTACCATCATCAGCTCCAAGCAAGCCGGTGGATAGTTATTGCCAAGAGGAGAGTTCATTTTTTTTGGCCGACCTTTCATTTACTATTAACCCTTTTAGTCAGACAATGTTATGCTGAGGTAAGATGTAACCCGATGTAACAAACATACTGATAAATGAATATACTTGATTTTATTTCATTCATTTTTGACTTAATTTACATATTCGTTGTTTTCATGTCTCTTTCATTGCTTTGCCATGCCGACTTTAGGGATAGTAGATTTTCAAATGTTCGGCATTCCATGGGTGAGGCAGCAACTGCCCTGTCAAGTCTTCCAGTCGGTACATTCCTGGTCGGATGGTGCTTGAGACGACATAGGGTCCTTCCCAATTGGGTCCCAATGTACCTACGCCAACTTCCTTGGTATTGAGGAACGTTTTTCGGAGGACCATGTCTCCGACTCGAAAGCGTCTAACCTTCACTCGAGCATTATAGAATCGATCTACTTGTCGTTGTCGAGCCATTATACGTAGTTGAGCCTTTTCCCTTTGCTCGCCGATCAGGTCGAGTCTTAGAGAAAGGAGTTCTTCATTTTCTTCCTTATTAAATGAACTGACTCAGGCAGAAGGCAATCCGATCTCTACTGGAGTAATGGCTTCCGAGCCATACGTGAGAGAAAAAGGAGTTTCCCCAGTAGCAGTCCGGACTGTAGTTCGGTAAGTCCATAGTATCTTTAGAAGTTCCTCAACCCATGCTCCTTTGGATCGGTCAAGCTTGGTCTGGAGATGTTGTTTGATGATCTTGTTGACTGCTTCAACTTGCCCATTCGTTTGAGGATGATGAGGTGACGAATACACGTTCCTAATCCCCAGATTGTTGCACATCTCACGATAGCTTTTGTTGTCAAACTGTTTTCCATTGTCGGTTACAATAGCTCGAGGTATGCCGAATCGACAGAAGATATTCTTCCATACAAAGTCTGTGATCTTTAGTTCGGTTGTCTTTACCAATGGTTTTGCCTCTGCCCACTTCATGAAGTAGTCCACTGCCACAACTGTGAACTTAGTTTATCCCTTCCCCATGGGGAGAGGTCCAATAATGTCAATTCTCCACTGCGCAAAAGGCCAAGGACCAGTCATAGGAGTGAGTTCTTCAAGAGGTTGTCTCGGAATAGCCATGAATCGTTGACACTTATCACATCTCTGGATGAGCTTATGAGTGTCTTGCTGTATAGTCGGCCAGTAATATCCTTGGCGTAAGACTTTATGTGCGAGAGATCGCCCTCCTGAGTGATTTCCACAGATCCCTTCATGAATTTTCCACAATATATAGTCAGCTTCAACGTGGTTTAGGCATCGTAACAACGGAGCATAATAACCCTTCTTGTACAATATCCCATTGAGTATTGTGTAACGAGAGGCTCGAATTTTTACTCGTTGAGCCTCGGCACGATCCTGAGGTAACTCCCCACTGCTAAGGTATCGGATGATTGAGTCACTCCAGGTATGTCCTGAATCGATAGGAAGTACGGTCGAGCTAACTGGTTCTATGATACTCGATTTAACAACGTACTTGATCAGAATAGACCTGGGTATATCGTCTTCATCAGCAGAGGCGAGTTTCGTCAGTAGGTCGGCTTTTACATTTTCTGTTCGAGGGATCCGAGTGATGATACAACACTGAAATCCATTGATCAACTCTTTTACTTTTTCCATATAAGCTTTCAGCTGTTCTTTCGGTGTTTGGTATACACTTGTGACCTGATTGATGACCAACTGAGAATCGCTGAAAACATTGAGATGTGTAACACCTACGCTGGCTGCAAGTCAGAGATCGAGTAACAATGCTTCATATTCTACTGTATTGTTCGATGCTTGAAATCCAAGTCTTAAGGCATACTGCATATAGGTTTGATCGGGAGTTTCTAGTACTACTCCTGCCCTGCTTACCTTAAAGTTAGATGAACCATCAACATACAGCTTCCAAGGGGTTGGGTCGGGAGAGGACTTGGAAAAAGCGATAGATGGTGCTTTAGCTAGCTGAGTATCATGTGTAGTATTGGCCTATGGAGTGACTTCAGTGATGAAGTCAGCCACAACCTATCCCTTGATCGCTACTCTCAGCTTGTACTGAATGTCAAATTCGCTGAGTTCGACTGCTCATTTAGTAAGACGACCTGACGCTTCTAGTTTCTGTAGAATCTGGCGTAGCGGGAGGTCGATCATAACAATAATAGTATGAGCCTGTAAATATGGCCAAAGTCGACAAGAGCAAACGACTAGGAGTAAGGCCACTTTTTCCAAGAGCGGATAGCTCGTCTCTACCGGTAGAAGAGTCTTGATAACATAGTAAACCGGCAGTTACTTTCCTTCATGTTCTTATATCAAAGCCAAGATAACAGCTACCTCGGGCACTGCGAGATACAGTAATAGGGCCTCTCCAGGCTCGGACTTTGATAAGAGAGGCAGAGATCCAAGGTAAGACTTTAATTGTTGGAACGCAGCTTCGCACTCTTCCGTCCAGTCCACTACCTGTGATCCCTTTAATTGCTTGAAATATGGGAGACATTTGTCGGTAGCTCGGGATAGGAAACGGTTGAGTTCTTTTACCCGTCCAGTCAGTCTTTGTATATCTTTGATCATTTTTGGGGACTCCATATTGAGCAGCGCTTTTATCTTCTCTGGATTTACCTCGATCCCTTACTGACTGACCAAGAATCCGAGGAACTTTCCTGAGCTTACGCCAATGGCACATTTGCTCATATTTAACTTCATTTGATACTTACACAAGATCAGGAACATCTCTTCTAGGTCGGCAATATGGTCGACCACGTATACACTTTTGACGAGCATTTCGTTAATGTATACCTCCATGGTTCGACCAATCAGCCGAGCGAATATTTTATTCACCAATCTTTGATACGTTGCTCCAGCATTTTTCAAACCGAAAGGCATCACATGGTAACAATAAAGACCTTTATTAGTGACAAAGATGGTTTTTTATTTATCAGATTGATGCATTACAATTTGGTTATATCCTGAATATGCATCCATAAAACTAAGGAGTTCATGCCCCGCTATACTATCTACTAACTGATCTATCCTAGGAAGAGGAAAGCTATCCTTTGGGCAAGCTTTGTTTAAGTCGGTATAGTCGACACAGACTTGCCACTTCCCATTGAATTTTTTCACAAGTACGACATTAGTTATTTATTCGAGGTAGTATATCTCTTCTATAAATTTTTTCTTGAGGAGCTTGCTGACCTCTTCTTCAATAACAGCAGACATTTTCGGGTCGAGTGCTCGTCGCTTCTGTCGGATCGAGTGGTAGGTCAGATCAATATTGAGTCGGTGAGTAATTACAGACGGGTCAATTCCTGGCATGTGCTCATGGCTCCATGCGAATACGTCGACATACCATCGAAGCAGAGCTATCAGATTGTCTTTCAGGGGTGATTGCAGAGATGAGCCAATTTGCACTATTTTGGAGTCATCTGTCTCAGCTAAAGGCACTAAGATGAGGTCTTCAACTGGCTGTCCTCGCTCATGAGTCTCGGTTCGAGGGTCCAACGACTTAATCATTAAAGCCTCGGCTGAAATTTTCTCGGCGGGAATCTTTACAGTAGTTGCATAGCAGCGCGTTGCGTCTTGCTGATCCCCTTTGATAACTCCTACTCCCGACTCAGTCGGGAATTTCATAGAGAGGTGGTATGTGGATACCACTGCCTGGAGGAGACTTAGCGATGGTCGGCCGAATATAGCATTATAAACAGATGATTGATTAATTATCAAAAAATCGATCATCACAGTAGCCTGATGCGGGGGGTTCCCTGCCATGAGTGGTAGGGAGATGATTCCTTCTGGGAGCGTTTGTCCTCCTGAGAATCCGATTAATGGGGTACGAACCGATCGTAATGTCGATCGTTCAACGCTCATTTTATCGAATGCCTGAGTGAACAATACATTGACCGACGATCCTATGTCGACCAATATGCGGAATAACTTACGGTTCGCAATGGTCAGGGTGATCACTAGTGCATCATCATGGGGATGATAGATGCCTCGGGCATCCTCATCAGTAAAGGAGATACAATACTTCTCCCTCTTCTTCTCCTTTGAAGGCCAAGTTATAACTAGGAGTTCGGACTCGGGTCGGCTGAGGCTTCTGACATAATTTTTCCGTGCGTTGTTTGAATCGCCTCCGCCTCTGGGACCTCCGACAATTGTTCGAATTTCCTCCATGGGTCAGTTGTCCGCTGAGCGTTCTTCAGTCGTCCGGGTCCTCTCTTTTAAATGGATGCAGTCACTCGTATTGTGCTCATGATTGTGATGATAATGACAGTACTTGTTTTTATTCTGGTGATTAGGATTGCCCCGAAGCCTAACGGGCTAATTGACGAACCTTTCACTTTCGATTTCCATCAGTACCTGCTCTTGCGACTTGTTGAGTGGAGTATAAGTGAAGAACTTTCAATCGGGTCGTTTACTCGACTTACGTTCATCCCGAGTTTGGTCGTCCTTACATTTTTTTCCTCCAGCCAAGTCAACTTCTTTTTTGGCTGACTCTTTGGCCGAGGTCTTTACGTTCTGAGCAGCTTCACACAAGAATCTCATTTCTTCAGCATCTGCATATTTGTCTGACTGAGTCATGAATTCGGCTAGAGTCATCAGTAGATTTTTGTCTAGAGAGGCTAGGAACGGTTTATCTCTAACACCTTACATAAGGGAGTTGAGCGCTGTCTCTTCTGAGTGTTTTCAAACCTCAAGCGATTTAAAGTTAAAACGCTTGATATAGTCTTTTAGTAGCTCTCCCTACTTCTGAATTATGTTATTCAGATGAGCCGGGGGCTTTAATTTCTTCTTCCCGCCAATGAAATTGGTGAGGAAGGCGTCGCTGAGTTTCGCAAACGAACTAATTGACTTTGGCTTCAATTGCTTGAATCAGAGCCGAGCCACATCGCTAATGTAAGGGAGAAAGCGCGACACATCACGGCATCTGAAGCATCATGCAATTTCACGTAGGTCCGAAAACATTCAAGGTGCTTCGTTGGGTCGATCTTTTCAGTGAAAGGTGTAATCCGAGGCAGACGAAACCTTTCCGGTAACCAGGCTCGCATTACTTCATCAACAAAAGGGGACGCTTTGGCTTCAAGCCTAGTTTGGCGTGCATCCCGACCCTATTTCATATCCTCCATCTCTTCCATCACTTCTTTCTTAAAGTCCTGGAGATTAGCTTTCCATGGTTCGATGCTTTCTGCCACACCTTCATCGGGAAGCCGGCTACACCTCCTTCGATCTATTTTATGACGGAGATCAGTAGGAGGTAAGGCGGCGGTTGCCAAATGAGCGGGTGCTGGCTTGGCCGGGTCATGGGGCTGACTCGGCTGCGGAAGAGATCGCGGTATGGTTGGTTGAGGGTCAGCAGCTTGCGGCGGAGCGTTTGTCGCTTGAACCTGCTTAAGTTGCTACATTTGTTGTTGGTGTATCTGTTCCAACATTTTCCACATAACGTTTACGTCGGCTCTGAGCTCCTTAACTTTCTGATTCGACCGCCCATTATTTCAGTTCCTCTAAGTGTTTTTCGCCATAGAAGTGGCAAGAATAGGTGTAAAACCCTGACGGTTATAGGGTTGGCCTTGAGCCCCCTGAGCTACGCTTGTACCTGGTTGTCCGATGGCTGCAGCTGGTCCTTCTAGACTCATTCTTCGAGTTCTTATCATTAATACGAATGTTCAGCTCCGCAGGTAGAATGCAGAAAATGAATTTTTGTATCGATTCCCACAGACGACACTAATCTGTTGATGCTAAAATCTAGATTAACCTCTTTCCCTCAATTTGACCTGCACCACGAAGAAAGATAAAGAGAACCCTGGCTTGAACTGGGGAACCTCCGATGCTTAAGTCAGTACGGATTCAAGAAGAGGAGCTTTCAGGGCTTTTTTCTTAAGTACCTTAATCCTTGAAGAGCCCTCTTTTTATAGGAATGAGAGGTCCCGGCGTGAGAGGATTCTCTCCTGATTTTTAGGAGATTTGATTGAGTTGCCATTTGTTTGTTAATACTTTCCGATCCCGAGATTTTTGGGGTTGGGTATCTTTTTACAAAATCCTCGGATCGGTGCTTGAATTTACACTCTCTTCCTTGCTTATTTCGGCCTCAATGGACTATACAGTCTCGGTTGGCTTACAAAGATGGTGCTGTTTACGTACTGTCACATGAAACGGGATCAGTTTCAGACCAATGGCCCTTCTTAATCCGATAGCCGACACTACAACCGGCCTCATCTGGGTTGATTTTATAGTCGGTCAGGTGGCTTTTAACCCTAGGGCCTTTAATTGGTCCTTTCAGACATGGCTGTCTCTTTAACCGGCTAACTTTATATCCTATACATTCTCGCCTGTGGCTCTTGACTCTTTTACTCCCGGTCAGGATTAATACCCTTCATATCCAAGCTAAGTCTCTCCTTTTGGCTTTATCTTGGGTCGGCTTCCACAATTGTCTCCAGTTGTATTGATAGAGTGTCGACCCTCCAGACTTGTCATATTTTTCCTCAACAAAAAGAAATAAAATTAAAACTCATTTTAGGGTAAGAGCCCAAAAATGAAGCATATCTAAAGTTTAAAGTGGACCCCACCATAGGAAACAGTAGGAATTAATTTTTACTGTTTAAAACTTCCCGGGAATGTAGAGGTTTTAGATCAAGCTGATTTAATTTATTTTACTTCATTCGCATCTCTATGATCTTATAAGCAGGTTTGATGACATATAAACACCACTGTGGGCCTTAAGAAATTTTCAACAATGGAGGTTATTATCCCCCTTTTTCCCGTGGTGTGGTCCCCTTGAGCTTTGGGTATGCTTCAATTTCTGGGCTCATGCCCATGCCCTAAAACAAGCTGGTAAAACAGAAGGGATAAGAAACATACATCACCAGTGGGCCTACAGAGTTTACTAACAATACAGTATATACACAATCCGCGTCCCACCCAAACATGCATGTGGGCCCTATGGGGCAGCGAATCTGAGCCCCGAAGCAGGGAAAACGCGGTCGAGTATTTGACAGAATACCCAAAATGTCCCTGGACGACTACATATGATGGGAACCTAACAGCTTCCATCTATCAAATGAGAGGAGAAGAGGGGTGACAAAAGGGCCATACCGTAGGGGCTGGAGCTAACATGTGCCCGTTCGCATTGAAGTGGCAGGTACACTACTGCTCCTGCTTTAAGCACCATTGCTAACATGTGCCTCGTAGTTTACAGCTGGAAACACGGGAGATCGCTGAGAGCAATGAAATCATTGAATGATTCCCATCACAATTGCTGTAGGGAGCTCACGCAACAAAAAACTTCGTGGAGCCCCCACTTCGTTCATTATTTTAACTATTTTAAATAGATAACGTTAGGAAGTGAACCCGAAAATTCTGGCCAGCCAAAACTTAAGTTACCCACGTCGAACAATGGGAATCCAAGCGCCCCCAACAATACCTTGTTAGAGCTGTAGGAATTTAAAAAAAATTTTAAAAAAAGAAGAAAAGTTTAGGTCATATTTGCTTCTCACCTTTCATCCTAGTAAAAATCACCTCATAAACAAGTTTAGATGTTATGGATAAGATGTCGGTGTCTCCCCCATCATTCACTACGACGTATGTATTAGAGTTATGGATAAGCCTGAATTTTTGGTTCATAATGTAACATGAGATGGTCCATATGATGACTGAGGGGATGTCACACATGACGTGATAGGCTGATGCAGGGATGGACATGATGAGGTTGAGCACCGTCTTCCTCAAAGATTACTATATTGAATTCATAGAGTTTCTTCGGACTCATCGTAGAGATCCCTCAAATTCACAAGGAGAGAGAGAGAGAGTAGAAATAAATTCTAAATAAATTGAAAATAAATTGATTGATTTTGAAAACGAGTTTACATTCCCTTTAATTTAATAGATACACGAATTTTAAGAATAAGTTTTAGAACTAAGTTCCAACTCAAACTCTCTAAAATCGTAACTTACTATAAATAATAAACTCAGTATTTATAGACAGTCATGATTTTTACTGGACCTCGTAGTTTTTAGCCAAAAATAGTGTATCCTAATTGGCTTAACTATGTTATTCTCGTAATTTTTGTAAATACTATTCATGTTGTACACAACTCATAAAACTCAATGGATCAAAGAAGTTATGATTGAACTAAAACTTATTATAAATAGTAAAAATGGAATTAAAAAAGACTTTGGATTGTCGATTTCATAGAATCTCACAAATTTGGCGTGGCTAACCTGGCGTAGTAGGTTGGTTGGCTAAAGTAGCTTCTCTAACACCAAAATCATATATAGTACGTCAAATAACTCATTTAAGATTGTGAGATAGCCTGTTTTAAGGTTTTTACAGTCTGGATTACTTTCACCTCCGATCAGACCTTCTCTAATCCATCTTAGCCAAGAAATTATTCATGACCCGCTCTACATCACATGCCCATAGATTTTTGTTGCACTCACTGCTTTTGTTTGGGAGTAAAACTTCCTGGCCGAGGGAAATTGTAAAAGATCTCTTATCAGATGGTATAGCATGTGCAACGTATGTGGAGAGAACAGGGAACTAAGTAGGGAGATGTTAAGCATGCAACTAAACGCATGTAAGCTGCGTTTTGGGGATGACCTCCTAACATAAGACTGGCGATCAGATGTTACTATACAGTGACCACAAATGCTTACTCGCACTTGCTTCCCTACATCATCTGTCTGGGATGTATGTGAAATGAGAAGAGACATGGATTAGGCGACTGGCATCAACGAGAAGTAATTGTGTGGATTAAAACCGATGAGAAGCTACTCTATAACATAGGTGTAGATATGTAGATGGAGCATGAGAGCCATGAGCATGCACTCGGGAATGGCACATGATGCTTACATTTATAATCATCATCCCGCCCAAATGGTGAGACGTGACCCACTGTAGAGTGGCGTAGACTCACAATTAGATTGATTGATTGATTGATACTAACCTTTGATTTATTTGTCAAAATTGGTCCATGACCATTTCCATCCTAGGGAACATTAGGAGGGTGCTTGGATCTTAATTTACATAAGCTACTTAGGCCTCAATTAACTTATTTTGGTTTCTACTTATTAAGATAGAGTAATTAAAGTTAGTAAAAAAAAATTGCTTATAATTGATCATAAATAAAGCATATTCATCTCAAATAAGTTACTTATCTACTATGTTATGTATTTTTTTTATTATTTTTTTTAAAGTAACAAGCCCTAGATGACCACCAATCAACTTGTTAGAATCATCTTTTACTCAACTTTAGCCTTAATAACACATCCAGAGTATTATGGTGAAAGCTCAAGTGGACCACAGCACAGGAAACGTGAGTGTGTGGTGTGGGGTATGTATGTGTAAAGAAAATAATAATAATATTAATAATAATAAAAACCTACTTAATTAACTTGATCCGAAAATCCCATCTGGATTTTATACACGTGAAGTTAAATTTCCACCCCTGTCCAACATGAGAACCCTGAAACCCAACCCATCAAATCAGTTCAGCTCAACCCAGGCAACTGCAGCACTAGGCATATGTAGGCTACCGAGTGTAATTGCCATTGCTGTAACAATTCAAAGGTGAAACCAGCATGAAAGATCCAAGCCACTCATCAGGTAAATCCCAAAGAGATTCTCTGGTTGAAAATCAGCTCCGTCTCTGGTGATACTGAGGCCGACATGTGGCGGGGTCCTGATGAGCGACCCGCCTCTCGCAAAAGTGTTCTCCACACAGCTTTCCCACAACTTTAACCAGTCATTTCCAAATCCAAAATTCGATGGCTGCGATTGCCTTTGGTAGTCTATGCATCAACGCCCATCCACAAAATGGGGCCCGCCTGAAAGACAGTGATAAGATGATCCCTACCATATGCTGGCCGGATCATCGTCAGATCGGCTACCCCGGCCGTCGATCCGGTCTGGGTAGCACGCCACAGAAACGGGTCGGGCCACGGATTTCAAAACAGTTGCTTCCTGTCTGGAAGCGGATTGGGTGGTGAACCCGGCACCAACCAGTGAGGTGGTATTGGCATCTGTGGGGCCTTCTGTGATGTATTTGTTTTATTCACGCAGTCCATTCATTTTTCTAGTTCATTGTGTGGAATGAATCCAAAAATAAAACAGATCAAAAGCTAAGTAGACCACAGAACAGGAAACGTTGATGATCTAATATCCACCGTTAAAAAATTGCTAGGACCACGAAAGTTTTAGATTAATCTGATATTTGATTTTTTTTTCTTAAGTCATGTTTGTGTGACCTTATCAAGGGGTTGTATGGTAAATAAACATTACGGTGGGCCCTTGGACGGTGTGATAATCTCCACTGTTTTCTGCTCTACCCGGGAGAGAGAGGTGTGAGGGTAATTTAGTCAAAAATGGCGAAATCTGGTTGTTGTACCGTATTTTCAAATAAAATAAGAAGAGGAAAAACGGGGCCTGGCTGGTACCTACTACTCTCCACGAGCTGGAAAAACAAGTGTTTTGACCGGAAACGGGACCGGAATTGCCGGTGATCCCCAAGTTTTCCGTTATCTTCGATCGGAATCTTGCAAGAGTGAAAGAGAGAGAAAAGGAGCTGCTCCAAGGACTGATAATGGCCCACCACCACCGTTGATTTGATTGCCGGAGAAAGGTTGCTCCGTTATCTAGTTTTATTGGAATGCCGTTAACGGCCGTTAGCATTACAAAAATAAATAAGTAAAAAAGAAAATTCCAAGAGCAAAAACAAGAAATGAAGCAGAAGCGATTTTCCTTTGGCTTTGCCTTTTCATTTTCCTCTATACACATCTGATCTGATAAGAAAACCCATCAACACGAAAACAACAACATTCAAAACCCTTTTTTTTTTTAATTTTTTCTTTTTTCTTTTTTTTTTTTAAAAAACATCGCAGGTTATATATACAAAATTATCCCACAGAGAAAACCCAAAAAAGATATCAAAGGAACTCCTCAGAAAACAATCCAAAAAGCTCATCAACATCTGCACTGTCGATCTCATCTCCATCCTTCAAGATATCCAAAATCCTCTCGAAGAGAAAGACCCTGCAAGGAATCCTGAGTACGCCCTGCTGCTCGTACCCGTACTCCTGCGCCGATCTTTCCAGAAGCTGGACAAAAATGGGGTGCTTCAAACAATCGGCTCGGACAACGAACCGCTCCATCTCGTCACCGACGTAGACGGGGAGGTGGCCTTGTGGGACGAGGCCGGAGGCGGTGACGGATCCACGAGTTTTATTGGATTTGGATTTGGAACGGCGAGTCTTGGAATGGGTTTGGGCGGGTGAGGATGAGTCGGAGGAGCGGAGAAGGATGTACTGCGACGAGTCAGAAACTCGGGAGAGGCGACGGATGAGTTGCTTCATGGCGCAAGAGAGCGAGAGAGAGAGAGAGAGAGAGAGAGAGAGAGAAGGCGTGGTGGGCGTGGAGAAGGAACGAAGGCTTAAATAAACACTAAAATGAGAGAGAGAGAGAGAAGTACTTGGCAGGTACAATTGAGATAGAAAGCGAGCGACGATAATATCACGAGAAAATAAATTTTACCGTTTGAAAACGCATAGAGAGAGTGAGAAATTGATGTTTTATTTTTACTTTCACTTTCACCGTTCGAAACGGACGCCATTGGGTACTACCCCGCCTGTCCCGAGCTCCGCAGAGGATTGTATGAATTTTGAATTCGTATCATGTGCTTGCCACGATCAGTAAATCCAGCTCGTTGCCAACTAATTGTACTACATAGTTACACATTACTTTTAACATAGCATAGCATTACTCGCAGTCTCAGTGACGAAGTGAACCAATCAGGATTTAATGCAGCAGTGCTGAAAATCTCAAAATAAAGTGGGTGGATTTTCTTGCTTGTAACAAAAGATCCAGATTCACAAAATTTATCTACTCTCCATTCATTTTTCTATATTAATTATTTTAATATGTTTGCTCAAAAATTAGGCAGAAAAAAAAGGCTCAAGGGACCACATCACCGGAGGCAGTGGTTATAATGGTGGCCATGAGCGGGTCACCGGCAATTTCATCGTTAAGATAGATTAGAAAAGGCCTGATTGAAAATGGAGATGATCTACATTGTTAAAACTTAAAATGAATGTATCTTACAAACTAAAATGAGTTATCAAACATAAAATATATGATTTTGGGGTAGGACAAACTACTTTAGCCACTTAATAAGACTATGTTAGGTTGCACAAGCCGGATTTACGAAATACCATTAGATCGACGATCATTTTCCTATTTTAATTTCGTTTTTAATATAAATAGTAAGCTTTAGTTTGATTATAACTCTTCATCCGTTGGGCTTTATGGGTTGCGCCCAACATGAAAAGTTCTTAGAATAATTAGGAGAACAACGTGGTGAAAACAGATAGGACACTTACTATTTTAGGCCAAAAACCTTGCACACTAGCAGACATCATGATCGTCTATAAATAGTAAGTTTACTATTTATAGTAAGTTATGAATTTTAAGAGTTTTAGTTGTAGTAGTTGATTCTAAAATTTCTTCCATTGCTTAGTATCCCTATTTAAAGGGTTGTGAATTCATTTATTTCATTCGTCAATTAATTTCAAATTTTATAAAATTTGTTTTTAGTTTTCTTATTCTTTTCCTTGTGGATTCGAGAAGTCTTTGTGAGGAGTCCAGAGAAATTTCGTGGATTCGGAACAGTTATCCTCAAGGAGGAAGACGGTGCTCGACTTCATGTCCTTCCCTACATCAGGCCACCATTAAAGCATTTCTAAGGCCTATAGTGATGTTTATTTTCAATTCAACATGTTCTAAAATCACATAGATGTGACACAAATATCAACTTAACAGGGAGTGGTACCCAATTTACCTAGTTAAAGCATAACCAAGATAGGAAGTTAGGTGGGTGGGGTTCACCATTACGTTTGTTAAAAAGCCACCCCATCCACCTGATTTTGTTGGGATTAGATAGGACGTGGCTCACAAACGAGGTATATCCAAAGCCGAAGTGATTACAAAATATCTACTTTATTTTAGTCTCTCCACTTTTGTCCTATGCATCATCGTAGCAAGTTCTTTATTTTTTCACTTTCGCTTTGACGATATGCCTAAAACAAAACATGGGGCCCTCACCAAGCTCCTGAAGTAATTACAAAAATGCAACAAGTTTGATTTAGTTTATTGTATCATCCACAACCCCATCGTTGGAAACTCATTATAGTGATGACCTCGACCACAACATACTGGCTAAACCACAACCATCTCATGACTATTTAGGTTTTAATGACCGTCTAAATTCAGAAGACAATCGTCCATGGCCGTTATGTCTATTTGAACCATCATAAACAATTTTCTACTTTATTTATTTATTTACCAATTGTACCACAATTATACTTACATTAATAAAATCAACACTTGGTCTTATAACTCTTTTTTTTTTTTTAATGTTTATTTTGTTAACAAATGTAACCAAACTATCACCATTGCGATAAAATTTCTTATCTTAAAGGCAAAAACAACTTGTCCAAAAGACTAATCCTTCATTTAAAATCACCCGATTCTTTGTTAATTAGTAGTTGAGTAGTTAGGCTAATCCCAATAGATTATATGACCCTCGGTTTCCAATGAGGTGGTCTACTTGAGCTTTGGATCTGCCTCATTTTTACGCTCATGCCCTAAAATGAGCTAGCAAAATGGATGGGCGGCATGGATAAAACACACATCATAAGCTCAATCCTAATCGCTTACATGACCCAGTAAACACTCAAGCAGGTGGGCCCACAGTAATTATACTTGTGTAACATGCATTGGGCTTGTCATAGTCTATAGGTAATAGTAATATATGAGCTCAAAAATAAGGCCGATTCAAAATCAAAAGGGCCACACTATAAGAAACAGTAAGAATTTATTGCCCACAGTTGAAACCTTCATGGAGAAAAAGTGACATAGATATCAATCTGATCTGAAAATTCATTAGGCAAACAAGGTTTTGACCATTTGCATTCAATCTAGTATAACATGTAGGAGAACAACTGGGAGCGGCGCTCAAAAGCGCCGCTAAAAATCCCAAAAAGCGCCGCCAACAATAGTAGCTTGGATATGTTAGGAAAAGTATTGGTGGCGCTAGGTGACTTTTACCGGCCCTTGTCTGAGCGTCGGTAACTGTAGCTATTTTCAACGCTAATAAGTGTCGGTGAAAGTGGTTTCTGGACACTTTTTCTGATGAAAAAGCGACGTAAGATTTCTACACAAGTGTCAATAAAACCCTTTGTATGGATTTAAGAGGCCCTAACATGCTAGTAATATATATATATATATATATATATATATATATATATATATATATATATATATATATAATATAATATAATATAATTCAATCAAAACCTGTATTTTAAAAATATTTGAAACATAAAAATGATGCAATACAAATAAACCTGAATATTAAACAAAATTTATATTATTAGACTAAAAATATATAATATTTATTACTATAAATTGAAAATGGTCTTGAATATAAATAAATAAAAAAAAAACAGATCCATCTATCAAACAAAGTTCTTGCCCTCTCCTGGACTCTCAAACTCCTATTGCTAAGGAGATGTTTGACGGTTTCCACAATTCCTGAAGTAGTTAAGCTCTCATCTAGAGGCAGCTTCTCAAGTGCTCCTAGCATTGCACTGATTGATTCTTCCACAGAACTGTCACTTGTGCCACCACTACACTTTTGAGCTTCCTGGAGCCATTGGTTGAGAAACCTATGCCCGTCTAACTGAAGAAAATGATTAAGGTAACCATTCTTCTCTGTTGCTGATAAGGTACTTGCTACAATTGACCGTTGTCTGGATGCATTACCTACATTCTTCGTAATATTTTCTCTCTGCCTCTGCATAATAACAACTAGCTCTTCGACTCTAGCAAGGTTTGTGAGTCCATCTTTCGTCTCAGTTAGGGTGAGGAAATCTTCTAATGTCATATTGCCTTCATGCACCAGCTAAGTACTTCCAACATGCTAATACTCTTATCATCTGCTATTTCTGAAATACACATCTTCAATTTAATGAGTTGGCTAAAAAATATTAATGTTAATTGATAACTAATACTAAATAATCCTGAAAGCAAGCGATAAGGTGAGGTTAGCAACAAGTTTAGTGAACAACAAGATATGTCACATTCCAAGATGAAAAACCAAGCACTGACTATTTTAGAATTCAGGTAGTGATTACCTACTTTGGTTGGCCATTTCTACCCCCAATAGTTGTCACGATTATATGACTCATCTCTGTGCCATTTCCATCGACCACGACAGCTTCCATTTCCTAGAAGAAAAATTCACATTTCATGTAACGCCCTGGAAAAATCCGTACTTGGACTCGAGTACCAACTTGACCAGAAATCGCGTAGGATTAATTCCTTTAGAAAATAAGCGTAAGTTAGCTAGCGCAACGCTAGAGTAGCTGTGAAATCATCCCTGATCGCTTTAAATACGTTCTACAAGACCCAAAACGAGTAGAACCAATGACACTATAATACTCTGAAACCTCGGATCAAACTCTAAACCGGTTTGTTCTCAGGACCCCTTTGAAACTTTGTATTGGATTTAGATTGTGCGTCGAAAGTCCGATACCTACAATCTTAGACCGTTATAACCGCCTAGCTGGACTTGACAATCATTTCAAAAATCAAGTCCAACCGACATTCAGAGGCTATTTCATTGAGCCTGGAGTGAAGAGAGTGAGAATAGGGTTAGATTTGAAAATTTAAAATTCAAATCTGGCACACGACTTGGCGCGTTATTATTAAGCGTTCTAACTGTAAGAATTCAGCCAAATTACACCCTCGGATCAGGAAAAATTTCTCTTTCATATCATGAGACTTGTAGACCTGATCTACGTGCGATGACCGTTGAACTGAAACTGGACTGCCACATGCGATCTACGAACACTACTGGTCTGAAAATGGGATGTGAGTGACATCCGATGTGAATGAGCTTAAGTCCGATCGCGTTCGGTCAGGGGACCTCCCGAAATGTCTTTTTGGACCGAAACAGCCCCGATTTGGTTAGGCATCAAGTAAACATTGTTCCCAAGTCTGTTTTGGGAATGTTTTAGGTTATAAAAGGGCCTTAAACTCTCACTACTCTCACCCATCCAAATTTGCTAGAAACCTTAGCTGGTGTGAGAGAAAAGGTGAGAGATTGTGAGAGAGAGTGGGAGAGAACTTCCTGCTGCTTGCACTACCTGCTACACGTGCTTAAGCCACGTACCTCAATCACTTTTCCGGTGATTCCGCCGCACTTCTAGGTAAGAAAAATCCTAATCTTTTACTGATTTAAGGTTTCGTTGAATCCCTTAGCGAAGTAGCTTACAGATCTTGTGTATTAGGTTCCCGGTTCGTCGTAGACGAAGCGTATACGCTCCGTTCGAATCGGTTCACCTTTAAGGAAAAAGGTGCAGATTCTAGACACTTTAATTGGCTGATTTCAACATTTTCAATGTCATTTAATAGTAGATTATCGACGGCAACGCCGTTTGACATGTACAACATGCTGTCCGTTTCCTGTTTCGTAAGCAGACAAAAAATATGAGATTTAGGGCATTTTAGTCATTTGTAGGAAATACTGTTTTCATCCATATTTTGCTGATATGATTGACATGACTCCTTGTCGCATTAGGAAATTAGGAATGCGTGCATAATCAGTTTGGCGAAGAGATTCGTCCAAATGCGCACTTTGAGTCGAAATACTATATGTAGACTTAAGTGTGTAGACTAAGTGTTTGTATAAATGTTTGTATTAGTATGTATTAAATTAAATGGTGTTATGAATTAGTTTGAGATTGAATTCTCAAATAATATGTTGATGTAAATGATTTCCTACATGTTGGCTATATGCATGATTTCATTATATGTATGAAATGCATGTGTTAGATGATTTACTTAAGTTGTATGTTATAACATGTGTTAACATGCTCACATTGTTGTATTTCATTTTCATTACTCTTATATGATTGCTGAAGTGGATTCATAAATGTTTGGGACTATACCTAGTCCAGGAAGTCGGTAACCGAATAAATTCGTGGTTGGCTTATCTTTGTCACGAATGATGCGTCGATGAACGCGAGTCATGTTTTGGAGTTGGCGGCAGTGGTTAGGCCACGCGAAGTATTTTATGTACTTCATGTCGCTCAGCTTGAGATGCGCTCGTACTAGTCGAGCCCGTCAAGTAACCCGACTGGCCATTGTATGTTCACCTTGTATGAGTCATAACTGCTTGAACCTAGGATACTGAACTTACCATTCTAAATCCTATTAACCATGGTACCTTGATCCATAAAGACTCATGAACCGGGCATGGTGGTATGGGACACCGTGTCGAGATGTCGGCCTACGCTGGGGCCACAAACCTCCCCGTAGTGACCAGTGAGCACCTATGACTCGTGAGCAGATTATGGTGGTATGAACACTATATTCTTGCTGTCGGTCGACACTGATCAGGCGACGAGCCCTTTGTAGTGACCGCGAGCGTATTCTGAGTCTACGGGAGGCGACGACCCTTCCATAGCAATGAGAGTACAGTAGGCCTGTATTGATAAGGTGATGGGGGAGCGGTGCAATGAGTGCGAGCAACAGCCCTGACAGCCCTTGCAGTGACCTACAAAATGTACATCGTATGAGATTACTAGGAGTGACGACCCTAGATAGGATCTGTGTTGGGATTGATATAAGGGAAGTACCTTAGTTTCCCAATCCTGCTGTATGAATGGACTAATAATAATTCAGTAATCATATCACCATCACATCGCATGTGCCTGAAAGATGTGGAGCACTGTGAGAAGAAAGCATGCCGCGGGCGTAAGATGGTGCCGTATGAGGGAGATCGTCGGTGAGGGCATCCATCATGTCACGTCATATTGCATTAACAACAGTATTAGGAATGTGTGATTTATTGCTTTACTATTATCGCGTGATTGATTTGAGAACATGCTAATCTTTGCTCTATTATTCCACTGAGTTAGCTACTCACTCCCACATTACGGGATGATGTTTGCAACACCCACCAGACCCTATCTTAGATGCAGGTGAGGCAGCGATTCAGGAGGCAGAGCCGGATTATGATGAGGACCAGGACGAGTTCTCATATATGCAGTACCACGACGGCTTTGCTTAGGTGGCCTGGATTGGCAGGACTTCTCAGTGAGACTATTTTTGACATTTTGATTCTGTTTATTCACATGTATATGAGACTCAGAGATGTATTCATACTTTGGAGACAGTTGAGATCTATTTTATTTTCCATACAGTGATATGTATATCCTTTAGTCTTCCGCTTGCTTTTATCACTGAATCTGGAGTATGAATTGCAGTTTTGGTATAATTTTACTCATGTGAATGCTTTAACTCAGATAACATTGAATCATAAATATTTTTGTTTCATAAGTGACGGTCTGGAACTCGGGAGTCGGGTTTATACACGACCCCCAATTTTCAGGGTGTTATAAGTTGGTATCAGAGCATGAATGAGATTATACCGGGCCTGGGTTATGATCACGCGATGTTCGCTGTCGTTCCTTTGACTTAGGTGGGTGCGAGGAAGGTCTAGAAACACTTATTGGATCGTAGTTTCTCCAATAGGCGAAGTCTATTCATATCGATCGTTTGATCGAGTCCGTAACGCATCTAGGGTTGCGTGAAGCGACATAAGTAGCTCTTAGGTTGTAAGTAGGTGGGTTGAGACGTTCTATGAAAGGTTCTAAACCCACAAATGTGAATCCTTGGGCTGTGGGGCAACCACAACTCTTACTTTCAATCGCTAGGGCTTAAAAACCCCGTTTCACCTAATTCATTCAAAATCCTTCCTCTCACCACTCCATTCTTTAATTCTTTCTCTGACTTTTCATGTTAGGCATTGATCCTAATGTGAAAATGATATAAAATCATACTTAGACAAAATTTTCTAATGAATAGTAAAAATACATGAAAAATGGTCATTTGGCCTTTCTAAATTTACAATCTTTAGCAAATCATGGGCTAGATGGATGTATTAGCTCCTCCTACCCTAAAATCATATGCTATATTATGGGTAAATATATTCTGGTTTACAGACTGGCCCCGAAAAGCCCCGAATGGAAGTTTGGGCCTCCCTAGGTCAAAATACAATGATCTGGGGTGGGGCCCATACTTATTTGGAGTCCCTAGGGCAGGGGGGACCCATCCCACTAGGCCAAACTGTCCGGATTTAGAGATGGCCGGTGATGCCATCGTCGATCTGGCGATGCATCGCCGTACGGTGGGCCCTGTTTGGGCTGACATTTGGGCGCACGTGTTTTTTAGGGTAGGGCACCCCTCCCATACAGCACCCGTCCGTCGAAACCCTTTAAAAAGGATACCTCCTTCACAAACAGCCCCCTCCCAAGCTCCTTTCACGTTTTTTTACTGCCCCATCTCAAATCGTTGGCCCAAACCTCTCCCAATCCCATTTCCTACTGAAACTGAATCCATTCCATCCCTCCATTATTGTTTGAAACTCCTCTTTCAAAACTTCTCGTTTGGAGCTCCTACAACCCCCAAAACGAGCTGAAATCGTGTGGAGTTCTAAACCCTTTTAGCTTTCCCTATTTCCTTTGAGATTCTAGCCCTTGGAAGCTTGATTTATCCCTCAACAACGCCAAGATTTCCTTTTGTCTACTTAGACAGCCATTTCTCCCCATTTCTCACATTTTTCATGGCTTTTATTGAAGCCATTTTGGCTCTTTTCTCTTTCTCCACCATCCTCTCTTTCATGGGAAAGAGAAAGACCACAGCGGATGAGGCTATGCCTAGTCGCCTGGCACAATCAAGAAGACCGAGGGGTGGCGCCGCTAGCTCAAGCGCCGCCGCAAGTCCAAGCACAGCCTGGGAGTTTCATACAAAGCGGGATTTAAATCCCTATACTCAAATTGGGCGAGTGCTGTTAGCAGAGATACCTCACGACGATTATACTGACTTTAAGGTGTTGTTTGAGGCGGACGTGGAGGGGCGACTCTTCGGCGAATTTCTATTGTTTGAGCGCATTGAAGCTGCACATTGGGGTCCTCTCTTTGAAGCTCGTTCTCGTGCTAATGTGAGCACCGTTCGTGCCTTCTACGCTCGTATCCAGAATCCTACATTGGAGCCATTGCAGTTCAAGATTCAATTTGATAGAGACCGGATGGCTACGATCGATGTTCGGTTGATAGCGCGACTTCTAAACGTATCCCTTGGTGATGTTCATCCCAGTGCAAAGAATTTGAGGAGTAGGCGTGAGCGAGATCGCCGTACCAGGTTCCTATGCAGTAGTCTGGTTCCATGGCAGCCTAACAATAGCCTCAAGGCGTCTCATATGTCTGATGATTTGCGCCTGCTGCACCACATTTGCACGTTCAACGTGTATCCCAGGTCGACAAATCGCGTTGAATGTACGCGCCTTATGGTTAATTTCTTGTATTAGGTGGCCCAGGGAGAAAATGTGTGTATGGCCACTTTCGTGTTGCGATAGATTATCCTCATAGCGAAATCAAGAAGAACGTCTGAGTCGCTTCTTTTTGGCCGGCTTATATGCAAGATCACGCTTGAGTTTGCTTACAGACTTGGGCCGGAGTTGCTAGTTCCAATTCACTGCATTGATGAGTCTACCATGGTCAAGATAAAGATCGGGTCTCAGTACCATGAGACTTAGCTTGATGAGGATAGCGAGGACGATTTTGATGGCAAAGAGTATCCAAGCGAAGGAGAACTTGGGGCGGAAGTAGAGGAAGAAGCCCAGGAAGAGGAAGAAGAGGAGGTTCAGGAAACTGATGAGATCCCTCCTCCTTCTACTCAGGCTACTAGTGATGCTTACATTGTCCGAATTGAGGAGAGATAGGTCACCTTGTGAAGGAAAGTTCAGGAACTTCGGGCTGAGGTCGAGGATACCAAGGCCGTTATGAAGAGGAAATTCGGTAAGGTGACTCGCACCTTGAAGGCGATCCTGTGCTTCTTGTAGGATAAGGGTGCTCCTCCTCCATCACCCGGCTCAGACTAGTGATGAGATTTTAGATCTTGTTGGTAGTAGTTAGTCGTTTCCTGCTTTATGTTGTGTAAGCCTGTTAAGGCTATGTAACACCCTGAAAATCGGGGGTCATGTCTAAACTCAACTCCCGAGTTCCAGACCGTCACTTATGCAACAAAAGTGATCATGATTCAATGTTGTCTAAGTTAAAGCATTCACATGAGTAAAAGTATACCAAAACTGCAATTCATACTCCAGATCCAGTGATAAAAGTAAGCGGAAGACCAAAGAATATATATATCACTGTATGGAAAAATAAAGTAGATCTCAACTGTCACTAAAGTATGAATACATCACTGAGTCTCATATACATGTAAATGACAGAAATAAATGTCCAAAAGAGTCCCACTATGAAGTCCCGTCAACCCAGGTCACCTAAGAAAAGCCATCATGGTACTGCATGTATGAGAACTCGTCCTGTTCCTCATCAAAGTCCAGCTCTACCTCCTGGATCTCTGCATCACCTGCATCTAAAACAGGTTCTGGTGGGTGTTGCAAACACCATCCCATAACGTGGGAGTGAGTGATCAACTCAGTGGAATCATAGAGCAAAGATTAGCATGTTCACAAATCAATCATGCGATAATAGTAAAGCAGTAAATCAGACAATCCTAATACTGTTGTTAATGCAATATTACATGACATGATGGATGCCCTCACCGACATTCTCCCTCATACGGCACCATCTTCGTCCGCAGCATACGTGTATCCCGCTTAGTGCTCCACATCTTCCAAGCACATGCAATGTAATGGTGATATGATTGCCGAGTTGTTATTAGTCCATTCAAACAGCAGGATTGGGAAACTAAGGTACTTCCCTTATATCAATCCCAACACAGATCCTGTCTAGGGTCATCACTCCTAGTAATCTCATACGATGTATATTTTGTAGGTCGCTGCATGGGCTGCTAGGGCTGTTGCACGCACTCGTTGCACCGCTCCCCCATCATCTTATCAATACAGGCCTACTGTACTCTACTGCTACTGAAGGGTTGTCGCCTCCCGTAGACTCAGAATACGCTCACGGTCACTACAAAGGACTTGTCGCCTGATCAGTGTAGGCCGACAGCTAGAATATAGTGTCCCATACCACCATAATCTGCTCACGAGACTAGGTGCTCACTGGTCACTACGGGGAGGTTTGTGGCCCAGCGTAGGCCGACAGCTCGACCACGGTGTCCCATACCACCATGCCCGGCTCATGAGTCTTCGTGGATCAAGGTACCATGGTTAACAGGGTTTATAATGATAAGTTCAGTACCCTAGGTTCAAGCAGTTATGACTCATGCAGGGTGAACATATAACGGCCAGTCGGGTTACTTGACGGGCTCGACTAGCGCGATCGCATCTCAAGTCGAACGACATGAAGTGCGTAAAATACTTCGCGTGACCTAACCACTGCCGCCAACTCCAAAACACGGCTCGTGTTCATCGACGTGTCGTTCGTGGCCAAGATAAGCCAACTACGAATTCGCACGGTTACCGACTGCCTGGACTAAGTATAGTCCCAAACAATTATGGAATCACATCAGCAATCATATTAGAGTATTGGAAATGAAATACAATCATGTGAGCATGTTAACACATGTTATAACATACAACTTAAGCAAATCTTCAAGCACATGCATTCCATACATGTAATGAAATCATGCATTTAGCTAACATGTAGGAAATCATTTACATCAGCATATTAATTGAGAAAACAATCTCAAACTAATTCATAACACCATTTAATTCAATACATACTAATACAAGCATTCATACAAACACTTATACTACACACTTAAGTCTATATATAGTATGTCGACCCAAAGTGCGCATTTAGGCGAATCTCTTTGCCAAACTAGTTATGCACGTATTCCTAACATTCTAATGCGACAATAAACCATGTCAATCACATCAGCAAAATATGCATGAAAATAGTACTTCCTACAAATGACTAAAATGCCCTAAATCTCATATTCTTCGCCGGTTTACGAAACAAGAAACGGACAGCATGTTGTACATGTCAAACGGCGATGCCGTTGATAATCTACTATTAAACGACATTGAAAGCGTTGGAAACAGTCAATCAAAGCGTCTAAAATCCGCACCTTATCTCTTATAAACGTGTGAATTCGAACGGAGCGTATACGCTTCGTCTACAGCGAATAGAGAACCTAATTTATGAGTTCTATCAGTTTACATGCTATGGAACGGAAAGAATCCTAAATCAGCAACTTATTAGGGTTATTTCTTACCTAAAAATGTGGAAGAATCACCGGCCAGGTGATCGAAGTGTGTTGCTTAGGCACTTGCAACAGGTGGTGCAACGGCAGGTAAATTCTCTCCTACTCTCTCTCACAAACTCTCACCTTTTATCTCTCCCAATCTAGGATTTTTCTCAAATTCAGATGGGAGAGAAGAGTGAGGGTTTCAACCCCTTTTATAAGCATAAAAATGCCCGAAATAGGCTCGGGAACAAAGTTCACTTAGGGCATATCCAAATCGGGGCTGTTTCGGTCCAAAAGATGATTTCTGGTGGTCCCCTGGCCGAACGCGATCGGACTTAAGCTCATGCGTACAGGATCTAGCACGCATCAAGTTTTCAGTCCGGCAGGGTTCGCAGATCGCACGTGGCGGTCCAGTTTCAGTTCAGCGGTCACCGCACGTAGATCAGGCCTGGAAGTCTCATGATATGAAATAGAAATTTTTTCTGATCCAAGGGTGTAATTTGGCTGAATTCTGACGGTCAGAACGCTTAATACTGACGCGTCAAGTCGTGTGCCAGATTTGAATTTTAAATTCCAAATCTGTCCCTATTCGCACTCTCTTCAATCTGGGCTCAATGAAATAGCCTGTGGTTATCGGTAGGACTTGATTTTTAAAATTATTGTCAAGTCCAGGTAGGCGGTTCTAAGATCCAATACAAAGTTTCAAAGTGGTCCAGAGAACAAACCTTCTTAGAGTTTGATCCGAGGTTATAGAGTACTATAGAGTCATTGGTTCTACTCGATTTGGGTATTGTAGAACGTATTTAAAGTGATCAGGGACTATTTCCCAGCTACTCTAGCGTTGCGCTAGCTAACTTACTCTTATTTTCTAAAGAAATTAATTCTACGCGATTTCGGGTCGAGTTGGTACTCGAGTCCAAGTATGGATTTTTCCCGGGCGTTACAATCTACCCCCCTTTACAAATAATTTCGTCCTCAAAATTTGTACCTTTTCGTACTCCTCGAGAAGCTGTGGGTAGTTCTTTCTGATCTCGGCTTCTGTCTCCCAGGTAGCCTCTTCCTCAGAGTGATGCGTCCACAATACCTTCACAAGGAGAATCACCTTACTACGCAGTACTTGCTCCTTCCTGTCTAGGATACGTGTCGGTCGCAGGATATATGTAACATCCTCTCCTAACTGCACCCGCTCCCATCTGATGATATGGGAAGGATTAGCAACGTACTTCTTCAGCATAAAAACATGAAATACGTTGTGAACGCTCGCAAGAGGCGTGGGTAAAGCCAATCGGTAAGCCACTGCTCCCACACGATCGAGGATCTGGAATGGGCCAATAAATTGTGGTGCTAGCTTCTCCTTCTTCCCGAACCGAAGGACTCCCTTCATAGGGGAAACTCGTAAAAACACATGATCCCCAACTGTGAACTCCAGCGGCCTCCGTCTCGTATCGGCATAACTCTTCTGTCTGCTCTGCGCTGTAAGAAGCCGACGTCTAATAATATCAATCTTTTCTGACGTCGCCTGCACTAACTCTGGGCCAATTAAGCTACGCTCACCGACCTCTGCCCAGCAATGCGGTGCGCGATAAGGTCGCCCATACAACGCCTCGTAAGGTGCCATACCGATACTCGCCTGAAAGTTGTTGTTGTACGCAAACTCCGCATATGCAAGACAATCATCCCAACTGTCCTTGAAGTCCAATGCGCAAGCTCGCAATATATCCTTTAAGATCTGTTTCACCCGCTCTGTCTGTCTGTCTTTCTGTGGGTGAAAGGCAGTACTGAACTTCAACTTCACACCCATAGCCTCCTGAATGCGAGTCTAGAAAATAAAAGTGAACCGCGTGTCTCTGTCTGACACGATCTCCAACGGAACTCCATACAGACGCACGATCTCTTTGATGTACAGTCTAGCCAGCTTGTCTGCAGAGTTCGTAACTCTGATCGGTAGGAAGTGCGTCGACTTCGTCAGACGGTCGACGATCACCCAAATGGAATCATGTCCCTTCCTCGTCTTTGGCAGCCCAGAAATGAAGTCCATAGTAATGAAATCCCACTTCCACTCTGCGATTGGCATAGGCTGCAAAAGTTCAGGTGGTCGGCGATGCTCTACCTTCACCTGCTGACAAGTGAGACAACGCGACACGAATTCTGCTATGTGGGTCTTCATACCTTCCCACCAATATGTCCTCTTCACGTCACGATACATCTTCGTACTGCCTGGATGCATCGCAAGTCTGGTACAATGCGCAGTCTCGAGAATCTCTCGTCTCAAGTTAGGGACGTCTGGGACGCATAGGCGGCCATGATATCGTAAGCCCCCATCCATACCAACTTGCCACTCGGCATCAGCATCATCACTGGCCTGCTCTCGAAGCTCAGTCAGATGCGCATCGTCCCTCTGCGCCTCGATGACCCGGTCATCGATCTGAGATCGCACCTGTACATGTGTGATGAACTCATACGGCTCCTCTACGGTGAGTTTCTGCTCAAAGTCTCGCAAAAACTCAACCATATCCCACTCAGCAACCATCAGTGGAGCCGCAAACTCTATCACCTTCTTGCAGCTCAACGCGTCAGCCACAAGGTTTGCCTTCCCAGAATGGTAAGAGACTTCAAACTTGAAGTCCTTCAACGTCTCCATCCATCGCCGCTGCCTCATATTCAAGTCTCGCTGCGTGAATATGTACTTAAGGCTCTTGTGGTCGCAAAAGAGCTCGAACTCCTCTCCATAGAGGTAATGTCTCCAGAGTCTCAGTGCGAATATGACGGCTGCCAACTCTAGGTCGTGTATACGGTAATTCTCATCGTGCTTCCTTAATTGTCTCGAGGCATACGTAATTACCCTGTCCCTCTGCATAAGGACACAACCCAGACCAACGCTAGACGCTTCAGTGTATATAGTGTACCTAACCCCTTGCTCTGGCAATACTAGCACAGGGGCAGACGTAAGTCTGTCCTTCAGCTCCTGAAAAGCTGACTCCACCTTGTCATTCCAGGCGAACTTCACGTCCTTCCGTGTCAACTGAGATAAAGGTCTCGCGATCTTCTAGAAATCCTGAATGAAGCGCTGATAGTAGCCAGCGAGACCCAAGAAACTCCTCACCTCAGTGACAGAACCAGGCTGCTCCCAGTCCTGAACTGCAGCTACCTTAGACAGGTCAACTGCCATGCCATCCTTGGACACCACGTGTCGCAGGAACTTCACTTCCTGCTTTCAGAAGTCGCACTTCTTGTATTGTGCGAACAACTGATGCTGTCTGAGCGTATCCAGGACCAAACGCAAGTGCTCCTCATGCTCCTCTCGACTCCTGGAGTATACCAAAATGTCGTCAATGAAAATAACGACGAATCGATAGAGGAAAGGCCGAAATACCCGGTTCATCAGATCCATGAACACGGCTGGTGCGTTCGTGAGACCGAACGACATCACAAGGAACTCGTAGTGGCCAAAGCTGGTCCTAAATGGTGTCTTCTACACGTACTCATCCCTGACGCGCAACTGATGATATCCTGACTGAAGATCAATCTTCGAGAAGTACTGCGCTCCTCTCAACTGATCAAACAAGTCATCGATCCTGGGTAAAGGGTACTTGTTCTTCACCGTGATCTGGTTCAGCCTGCGATAATCAATACACAATCGCATTGAACCAACCTTCTTCCTCACGAACAGAATTGGTGCTCCCTAAGGAGACACACTAGGCCGTATAAGGCCAAGCTCTAGCAGACCATTAATCTGCGTCCTCAACTCCTACATCTCACACGGTGCCATGCGATACCTCGGCAGTGAGACGGGCGTGGAACCAGGAACCAGATCGATAGTGAAATCGATCTCTCATCGGGGCGGCAAATCAGGGATCTTGCTGAACAGATCCCCAAACTCGCAAACGACTGGCGTATGCTCAAGTATCTGGGCACCAGCGTCTCGCAATAAAGTAGCGTAACTAAGTATGCAGAACGGGAGATTTACCCGCACTGGAAACGTGAAGGATGCACCCTCTGGCTCGTAAGCTGTCACTATACGAGTCTTGCAGTCAATCTCGGCCCTCGCTGCAGTTAACCAATCCATGCCAAGAATGACATCAAGATAAACCAGAGAAGGGTCGACGACGAGATTTAGAGCCATCGTCTTGCCCCCCAGATCCACCAAACAGCCTTCACACATCTGGGTGACATCTGAATAATCCCCATGAGCTGCAAGGACTCGCACCCTATCCATAGTAATAGTCTCTAACCCAATGCGTCTGACTATGGCACGTGATATCAAAGAAATCATGGATCCAGTGTCCACCATTACGAGAATAGGAATACCTCCAATGTGGGCAGTGACCTCGAAGGCTGAATGCTGAGAAGTCTGTGTCGCAGCTACCTCAGCTATCAAGGCATGAACCCGTGCCTGCTGTGGCCGGTTCGGCCGCTGCGCCGTGGGCCGTGGAGGCTGCCTGATCTGCGATACTGGAGGTCTGAAGGAAGGGTGCGCAGGAGCCAACTTTATAGGCGGTGCTGATATCGCCTGTGGACGTGCACGGTCAATCTTCTACGACGGCGAGAACCCACTATCCCGCATCCGAGCAAAAAAACTCTGCGCTGAATGGCCTGACCTCCCGCAGTATGTACATGATAACTCGGGGCACCGAAACGGTGGTGCTAGCGCTGTAGCCCGAGTAGGAGGGTCGACGCGAGGCCTCTTGCCCGTGAAGGGCCTATCTGGCAACTCTGGTCGTGGTCAAGGAGCAACAGGGCCACGAGATCGGGTAAGTCGATCCACATCCTACTCTGCCCGCACAGACATGTGAATCAACTCTACATAAGAGGGAATGCTCACGCAACACATATTCGACCGAATATCCGGTCGCAGACCCTCTGAAAAGTGCCGTATGCGCATCTGCTCATCTGCCAAAATAGTCGGGACGTATCTGCCTAACTCTGTGAACCGATGCTCATACTCTGTGACTGTTATGCCTCCCTGTCTGAGGCAGAGAAACTCATTCTCCCGATCATGCCTGTACGTCTGGGGATAATATTTCTCGTGAAAGTGAAACTCGAACGCTGCCCATGTCCATATGTAATCGGCGGCAACGGTCCGTAATACACTGTCTCACCACAAGCTGGCCTCTCGCTCAAACAGGAACGTAGCCAACTCTACCTGCTCAGCCTCTATACAGTGTAGCATCCGCAGTATCTTCGACACACGGTCGAGCCAATACTCGGCCTCCTCAAGTCTATGAGAACCCGTAAAAGTGGGAGGCCGTAGGCACTGGAATCGCTCTAACAAGCCCCGTGTATCTGTGGCATTCCTCGTAGGGTAAGCAGGTGGTGCAGGATGAGCCATGCCCTCTCCTGAGCATATGCATAGGCATCCTCAGCTGGATGCGCAGGTGGTGCAGGTGGAGGCACACTCCCACCCTGGGTTAATGTCCCCACAATAGTAGTCAGGAGTTGCTGCTGCTGCTGCATCATGGCCATCATCTGCTCAAATCTGTCAGGAGGTGGAGCAGGCTGTGGCATGTACTGCGTCGAAGAAGACGCATGGTAAGGTTCTCTGACGGGCGGTGTGAACGGCGGTGGTCCAACTGTAGGACCAGCAGTAGGCTGAGACGCACGCACTGTCTCAGGAATCGGGCCCACAGCAGGGTCCGCATGTGCATCAGACTGCAAAGGAGCCTGATCCATAGGCTCACTCAATGTAAGCCGAGCTGTGCTCCGTGTAGCCTTCGGCGGCATTCCCTATATTCAAAAATAGGGCACAACCTTGTCAGTCTCAATAGCACAAACACACCGCAATCATTCACACAAGAGTCAAAAGCATTTCATGCATTTCATTTAATCAAAATTGTCACAATACAAGGGATATGTCCTTACAAGCATCATGATAGAAAGTACATGAAAACTAAGACAGTTAAAATTTACAACAGCAACATAAGCAAAGCACTAGCCTTAATAGGCTTACACAACTTAAAGTAGGAAACAACTAACTACTAACAACAACATCAAAGGTCGCATCGCTAGTCTGAGTCGGGTAACGGAGGAGGAGCACCCTTATCCTGCAAGCAGCACAGGATCGCCTTCAAGGTGCGTGCCACCTTGCCGAATTTCCTCTTCGTAACGGCCTTGGCATTCTCGACCTTAGCTCGAAGCTCCTGAACTTTCCTTCTTAAGGCGACCTGGCTCTCCTCAATTCGGGCAATGCGATCATCGCCAGTAGCCTGAGCAGAAGGAGGAGGGCTCTCATCTGTATCCTGAGCCTCCTCTTCTACCTCTTCCTGAACTTCTTCCTCAACTTCTGCTCCAGGTTCTCCTTCACTTGGATCCTCTTCATCATCAAAGTCGTCCTCGCTATCCTCCTCAAGATGAGTCTCACGGTACTGAGACCCGATCTTCATCTTGACCATAGTAGACTCATCAATACTGTGAATCAGAACTGGCAATTTCGGCCTAAGTCTGTAAGCAAACTCAAGCGCGATCTTGCATATAAGTCGGCCAAAAGGAAGCGATTCAGACGTTCTTCTTAATTTTGCTATGAGGATAATCTGTCGCAAGATGAAAGTGGCCATACACACATTCTCTCCCTGGGCCACCAGATACAAGAAATCAACCATAAGGCACGTACATTCAATGTGATTTGTTGACCTGGGATACACGTTGAATGTGTAAATGTGGTGCAGCAGGCGCAAATCATCAGACATGTAAGATGCCTTGAGGCTATTATTAGGCTGCCATAGAACCAGTTTACCGCATAGAAACCTAGTACGGCGATCTCGTTCACGCCTACTCCTCAAATTTTTTGCACTAGGATGAACATCACCAAGAGACACGTTCAGAAGCCACGCTATCAACCGAACATCGATCGTAGCCATCCGGTCTCTACCAAAAGGAATTTTGAACTGCAATGGCTCCATTCCCAATGCGCAGCTTCAATGTGCTCGAACAACAGAAATTCACCAAATAGTCATCCTTCCACATCCGCCTCAAACAACATCTTACGGTCAGTGTATTGGCCGTGAGGCATCTCTGCTAAAATCACTCGCCCAAGTTGAGTATGGGGATCCAAATCCCGCTTTGTATGGAACTCTCGGGCTGTGGTTGGACTTGCGGCGGCGCTTGAGCTAGCTGCGCCACCCCGCGGCCTTCTTGATTGAGCAGGGTGACTTAGCCCAGCCTCATCTGCTGTGATCTTTCTTTTACCCATCAAAGATACGATGGTGGAGAGTGACAAAAGACCTAAAATGGCTTCAACAAAAGCCATGAAAAATGGAGAAAATGCCAAGAAATGGCTGCCCAAACTGGTAAAGGGAGATCTAGGCGTTGTAGAGGGATGCTTCAAGCTCCCCTAGGATGTATTTTCAGAAAGAAATAAAAATGAAAAAGGAGAATGGAGCACCTCACGATTTTAGCTCAATTCGGGGGGTTGTAAGAGCTCCAAACGATGAGATTTGCAAGATGGAAGGCTGCAAACTTCAATAGAGTGATGGAGGGTGGTCATTTTTAGCCAAGGATGGATTTGGGAGTGGTTTGAAACAACGGTTTTGGGTTAGGGCAGCTGAAAAATGAGAATGGGGCTTGTAAAGGGGCTGTTTGTGAAGGAAGTACCCCTATTTGGGGTTTTTTATGGACGAACCACACCTGGGGGGGTGTATTATCCAAAATACCCTCAGATCCCAAACCATACATCAAGTGAGCCACAGTGGCCAGCGATGCATCGCCGGATCGGCGATGGCATCGCCGACCATCTCCCTGGTCGGGTGGCGGGACCACATGGGTCTGGTCCCCCATGGTCCAGGGACCCCAAATAACCTTGGGACCCACCTTGGTTCATTCTATATTGCCCTATATAGGCCTAAACATGTGTTTAGGGCTTTCCGGGGCCAGTCTGCAAACCTGAATATAATTCCCTATCATGCAGCATATGATTTTGGGGTAGAAGGAGATAGTACATCCATCTAGCCTATTAGTTACTAAAGAAAGTAAACTTAGAATGGCCTTATGGCCATTTTTCATGAAATTTTACTATTCACTATAAAATTTTGTAAAAGTATGATTTTATGTTATTTTCACATTAGGATTGATTCGTAACATGAAAAGGGTAGTAAGTAATTGAAGATTGGATTGGTGAGAGGAAGAATTTTGAAGATTTTAGGTGAAACGGGGTTTTTAAGCCCTAGTGATTGAATACAGGGGTTGTGGTTGTCCCACAGCCCAAGGATTTACATTTATGCATTTAGAATCGTTCAAAGAACATCTCAACCCACTTACCTATAACCTAGGAGCTACTCAGGTCGCTTCATGTGACCCAAGATGCGTTACGGATTCGATCGCGCGATCGATACGAATAGACTTCGCCTATTGGCGAATCTGCGATCCTATATGTGTTTCTAGACCCTTCTCGCACCCACCTAAGTCAAATGAAGAGACAGCGTACGTCGCGTGACTATAACCCAGGCCCGATATAATCTTATTCATTCTCTGATACCAACTTGTAACACCCTAAAAATCGGGGGTCATGTCTAAACTCAACTCCCGAGTTCCAGACCTTCACTTATGCAAAAAAAGTGATCATGATTCAATGTTGTCTGAGTTAAAGCATTCACATGAGTAAAAGTATACCAAAACTGTAATTCATACTCCAGATCCAGTGATAAAAGCAAGCGGAAGACTAAAGAATATATATATCACTGTATGGAAAAATAAAGTAGATCTCAACTGTCACTAAAGTATGAATGCATCACTGAGTCTCATATACATGTAAATGGCAGAAATAAATGTCCAAAAGAGTCCCACTATGAAGTCCCGTCAACCCAGGTCACGTAAGCAAAGCCATCATGGTACTGCATGTATGAGAACTCGTCCTGGTCCTCATCAAAGTTCGGCTCTACCTCCTGGATCTCTGCATCACCTGCATCTAAAACAGGGTCTGGTGGGTGTTGCAAACACCATCCCGTAACGTGGGAGTGAGTGATCAACTCAGTAGAATCATAGAGCAAAGATTAGCATGTTCACAAATCAATTATGCGATAATAGTAAAGCAGTAAATCAGACAATCCTAATACTGTTGTTAATGCAATATGACATGACATGATGGATGCCCTCACCGACATTCTCCCTCATACGGCACCATCTTCGTCCGCGGCATGCGTGCATCCCGCTCAGTGCTCCACATCTTCTAGGCACATGCAATGTAATGGTGATATGATTGCCGAGTTGTTATTAGTCCATTCAAACAGCAGGATTGGAAACTAAGGTACTTCCCTTATATCAATCCTAACACAGATCCTATCTAGGGTCGTCACTCCTAGTAATCTCATACGATGTATATTTTGTAGGTCGCTGCAAGGGTTGCCAGGGCTGTTGCACGCACTTGTTGCACCGCTCCCCCATCACCTTATCAATATAGGCCTACTGTACTCTACTGTTACTAAAGGGTCGTCGCCTCCCGTAGACTCAGAATACGCTCGCGGTCACTATAAAGGACTCGTCGCCTGATCAGTGTAGGCCGACAGCTAGAATATAGTGTCCCATACCACCATAATCTGCTCACGAGACTAGGTGCTCACTGGTCACTACGGGGAGGTTTGTGGCCCCAGCGTAGGCCGACAGCTCGACCACGGTGTCCCATACCACTATGCCTGGCTCATGAGTCTTCGTGGATCAGGGTACCATGGTTAACAGAGTTTACAATGGTAAGTTCAGTACCCTAGGTTCAAGCAGTTATGACTCATGCAGGGTGAACATACAACGGCCAGTCGAGTTACTTGACGGGCTCGACTAGCGCGATCGCATCTCAAGTCGAACGACATGAAGTGCGTAAAACACTTCGCGTGGCCTAACCACTGCCGCCAACTCTAAAACACGGCTCGTGTTCATCGACGTGTCGTTCGTGGCCAAGATAAGCCAACCACGAATTCGCTCGGTTATTGACTGCCTGGACTAAGTATAGTCCCAAACAATTATGGAATCACATCAGCAATCATATTAGAATATTGGAAATGAAATACAATCATGTGAGCATGTTAACACATGTTATAACATACAACTTAAGCAAATCTTCAAGCACATGCATTCCATATATGAAATGAAATCATGCATTTAGCTAACATGTAGGAAATCATTTACATCAGCATATTAATTGAGAAAACAATCTCAAACTAATTCATAACACCATTTAATTCAATACATACTAATACAAGCATTTATACAAACACTTACACTACACACTTAAGTCTACATATAGTATGTCGACCCAAAGTGAACTAATTATGAACGTATTCCTAACATTCTAATGCGACAATAAACCATGTCAATCACATCAGCAAAATATGCATGAAAACAGTACTTCCTACAAATGACTAAAATGCCCTAAATCTCATATTCTTCGCCGGTTTACGAAACAGGAAACGGACAGCATGTTGTACATGTCAAACGGCGATGCCGTCGATAATCTACTATTAAACAACATTAAAAGCGTTGGAAACAGTCAATCAAAGCGTCTAAAATCCGCACCTTATCTCTTATATACGTGTGAATTCGAATGGAGCGTATACGCTTCGTCTACAGCGAATAGAGAACCTAATTTACGAGTTCTATCAGTTTACATGCTATGGAACGGAAAGAATCATAAATCAGCAACTTATTAGGGTTATTTATTACCTAAAAATGCGGAGGAATCACCGGCCAGGTGATCGAAGTATGTTTCTTAGGCACTTGCAACAGGTGGTGCAACGGCAGGTAAATTCTCTCCTACTCTCTCTCAAAAACTCTCACCTTTTCTCTCTCCCAATCTAGGGTTTTTCTCAAATTCGGATGGGAGAGAAGAGAGAGGGTTTCAACCCCTTTTATAAGCATAAAAATGCCCGAAATAGGTTCGGGAACAAAGTTCACTTAGGGCATATCCAAATCGGGGCTGTTTCGGTCCAAAAGATGATTTCTGGTGGTCCCCTGGCCGAACGCGATCGGACTTAAGCTCATGCGTACAGGATCTAGCACGCATCAAGTTTTCAGTCCGGCAGGGTTCGCAGATCGCACGTGGCGGTCCAATTTCAGTTCAGCGGTCACCGCACGTAGATCAGGCCTGGAAGTCTCATGATATGAAATAAAAAATTTTCCTGATCCGAGGGTGTAATTTGGCTGAATTCTGACGGTCAGAACGCTTAATACTGACACGTTAAGTCGTGTGCCAGATTTAAATTTTAAATTTCAAATCTGTCCCTATTCGCACTCTCTTCAGTCCGGGCTCAATGAAATAGCCTGTGGTTATCGGTAGGACTTAATTTTCTAAATGATTGTCAAGTCCAGCTAGGCAGTTCTAACGGTCTAAGATAGAAGGTATCGAACTTTCGACGCGCGGTCTAGATCCAATATAAAGTTTTAAAGTGGTCCAGAGAACAAACCTGCTTAGAGTTTGATCCGAGGTTATAGAGTATTATAAAGTCATTGGTTCTACTCGATTTGGGTCTTGTAGAACGTATTTAAAGTGATCAGGGACTATTTCCCAGCTACTCTAGTATCGCGCTAGCTAACTTACTCTTATTTTCTAAAGGAATTAATCCTACGCGATTTCGGGTCGAGTTGGTACTCGAGTCCAAGTATGGATTTTTTCCAGGCGTTACAGGCTAGTAGTTTACTTATGTTGCTGTTGTAGCTTTAACTGTCTTAGTTCCCATGTACTTCTTGTCATGATGCCTGTAAGAAGATATCCCTTGTATTGTGATAATTTTGATTAAATGAAATGCATGGAATGCCTTTGACTCTTTATGTGAATGATTGTAGTGTGTTTGTGCTATTGAGACTGACAAGGTTGCGCCCTATTTTGAATATAGGGAATGCTGCCTAAGGCTACACGGAGCACAACTCGGATTACATTGGGTGAGCCTATGGATCAGGTTCCCCTCCAGTCTGATGCTCATACGGACCCTGCTGTGGGCCCGATTCCTGAGACAGCACGTGAGTCTCAGCCTCCTACTGGTCCTGCAGTTGGACCACCGCCTTTCACACCGCCCGTCAGAGAGCAGTACCGTGTGTCTTCTTCTACGCAGTACATGCCACAGCCTGCTCCACCTCTAGATAGATTTGAGCAGATGATGGACATGATGCAGCAGCAGCAGCAGCTCTTGACTACTATAGTGGGGGCTCTAGCCCAGGGTGGGAGTGTGACTCCACCTGCACCACCTGTGCATCCAGCTGAGGATGCCGGTACTTATGCTCAGGATGAGGGCATTGCTCATCCTGCACCGCCTGCTTATCCTATAGGGTCTGCTACTGATACACGGGGCCTACTCGAGCGATTTAGCGCTTGCGGCCTCCTACTTTTATGGGTTCTCATAGACCCGAAGAGGCTGAGTATTGGCCCGACCGTGTGTCGAAGGTATTACGGATGCTGCATTGCTCAGATTCTGAGCAGGTTGAGTTGGCTACATTCTTATTCGAGCGGGAGGCCAGCTTATGGTGGGATAGTGTGTTGCGGACCATTGCCACTGATTATATCTGGACATGGGCAGCGTTCGAGTTCCGCTTCCACGAGAAATACTATCCCCACACATATAGGCATGACCGGGAGAATGAGTTTCTACGCCTCAGACAGGGAGGCATGACTGTCACGGAGTATGAGCATCGATTCACTGAGTTGGGCAGATATGTCCCGACTATACTTGCTGATGAGCAGATGCGTATACGGCGCTTTTCTGAGGGTTTGCGACCGGATATTCGGTTGAAGATGTGTTGCGTGAGCATTTCCTCCTACGCTGAGTTGATTCACATGTCCATGAGGCCAGATCAGGATGTGGATCGACTTACGTGATCTCGTGGCCCTATTGTTCCTAAGCCACGACCAGAGTTGCAGGACAGGCCCTTTGCGGGAAAGAGGCCTCACGTCGATCCTCCTCCTAGGGTTACAGTGCCAGTACCTCCGATGCGGCGCCCCGATTTATCATGTACTTATTGTGGGAGATCGGGCCATTTAGTACAGAGTTATTTCGCTTCGATGCGGGACAGTGGGTTCTCGCCGCCTCAGAAGATCGACCGTACACGCCCACAGGCTATATCAGCACTGCCTTTATGGTTGAATCCTGCGCACCCTTCCTTCAGACCTCCCGTATCTCAGTTCAGGCCACCTCTATGGCCATGGTACAGCTGTCGAACCGGCCACAATAGGCTCGAGTACATGCTCTGACAGCATAGGCAGCCGAGGCAGAGACTTCTCAGCATTCAGCTTTTCAGGTCACCACCCATATTGGAGGTATTCCTATTCTCGTGATGGTGGACACAGGATCCACGATTTCATTGATATCGCACGCTATAGTCAGGCGCATTGGGCTATCAACTATTAGGATGGATGAGGTGCGAGTTTATACAGCTCACGGGTCCTTTACAGATGCCACCCTGATGTGTGAGGGCTGTTTGGTGGATCTAGGGGGAAGGACGATGGCTATTGATCTTGTCGTCGACCCCTCTCTCTATTATCTCGACATCGTTCTTGGCATGGATTGGCTGACTGCGGCGAGGGCCGTGATTGACTGCGAGACTTGTGTAGTGACTGTCTACGAGCCAGAGGGCGCGTCCTTTACATTCCCAGTACGGGTAAATCTCCCCTTCCGCATACTTAGCTACGTTACTTTACTATGGGACGCTGGTGCCCAGACGCTTGAGCATACGCCAGTCATCCATGATTTTGGGAATCTGTTTAGGAAGATCCCTGGTTTGCCTCCTCAGCGAGAGATTGATTTTACTATCGATCTGGTACCTAGTTCCATGCCCGTCTTACTGCCGACGTATCGCATGGCACCGTGTGAGATGGAGGAGTTGAGGATGCAGATTGATGATCTGTTGGAGCTTGGCCTTATTCGACCCAGTGTGTCTCCTTGGGGAGCACCAGTCCTGTTTGTAAGGAAGAAGGATGGTTCAATGCGATTGTGTATTGATTATCGCAGACTGAACCAGATCACGGTGAAGAGCAAGTACCCTTTATCCAGGATCGATGACTTGTTTGATCAGTTGAGAGGAGCGCAGTACTTCTCGAAGATTGATCTTCAGTCAGGATATCATCAGTTGTGCGTTAGGAATGAGGACGTGTAGAAGACAGCATTCAGGACCAGCTTTGGCCACTGCGAGTTCCTTGTGATGTCGTTCGGTCTCACGAACGCACCAGCCGTGTTCATGGATCTGATGAACCGGGTATTTCGGCCTTTCCTCTATCGATTCGTCGTTGTGTTCATTGAAGACATTTTGGTATACTCCAGGAGTCGAGAGGAGCATGAGGAGCACTTGCGCTTGATCCTGGATACACTCAGACAGCATCAGTTGTTCGCACAGTATAAGAAGTGCGACTTCTGGAAGCAGGAAGTGAAGTTCCTGGGACACGTGGTGTCCAAGGATGGGATGACAGTTGACCTGGCGAAGGTAGGTGCAGTTTAAGACTGGGAGTAGCCTGGTTCTGTCACTGAGGTGAGGAGTTTCTTGGGTCTCGCTGGCTATTATCAACGCTTCATTCAGGATTTCTCGAAGATCGCGAGACCTCTATCTCAGTTGACACGGAAGGACGTGAAGTTCGCCTGGAATGACAAGGCAGAGTCAGCTTTTCAGGAGCTGAAGGACAGACTTACGTCCGCCCCTATGCTAGTATTGCCAGAGCAAGGGGTTAGATACACTATATACACTGACGCGTCTAGCGTTGGTCTGGGTTGTGTCCTTATGCAGAAGGACAGGGTAATTTCGTATGCCTCGAGACAATTAAGGAAGCACGAGGAGAATTACCCTACACACAACCTGGAGTTGGCAGCTGTCATATTCGCACTGAGGCTCTGGAGACATTACCTCTATGGAGAGGAGTTCGAGCTCTTTTCCGACCACAAGAGCCTCAAGTACATATTCACGCAGCGAGACTTGAATATGAGGCAGCGGCGATGGATGGAGACTTTGAAGGATTTCAAGTTCGAAGTCTCTTACCATCCTGGGAAGGCGAACGTTGTGGCTGACGCGTTGAGTCACAAGAAGGCGATAGATTTTGCGGCTCCGCTGATGGTTGCTGAGTGGGATATGGTTGAGTTTTTGTTAGACTTTGAGTAGAAACTCACTGTAGAGGAACCGTGTGAGTTCATCGCACATGTGCAGGTGCGATCTCAGATCGATGACCGGGTCATCGAGGCGCAGAGGGATGATGCGCGTCTGATTGAGCTTTGAGAGGCGGCCAGTGATGATGCAGACGCCTAGTGGCGAGTTGGCACGGATGGGGGCTTACATTATCGTGACCGCCTATGCGTCCCAGATATCCCTGATTTGAGACGAGAGATTCTCGAGGCTGCGCATTGTACCAGACTCGCGATGCATCCAGGTAGTACGAAGATGTATCGCGATGTGAGGAGGACCTATTGGTGGGAAGGTATGAAGACCCACATAGCAGAGTTCGTATCCCGTTGTCTTACTTGCCAGCAGGTGAAGGCAGAGCATCGTCGACCACCTGGACTTCTTCAGCCTATGCCGATCGCAGAGTGGAAGTGGAACTTCATTTCCATGGATTTCGTTTCAGGGCTGCCGAAGACGAGGAAGGGACATGATTCCATATGGGTGATCGTCGACCGTCTGACAAAGTCGGCGCACTTCCTACTGATTAGAGTCACGAACTCTGCAGACGAGCTGGCTAGACTATATATCAGAGAGATCGTGCGTCTGCATGGAGTTCCATTGGAGATCGTGTCGGACAGAGACACGCGGTTCACTTCTAATTTCTGGACTTGCATTCAGGAGGGTATGGGTGTGAAGTTGAAGTTCAGTACTGCCTTCCACCCACAGTCAGACGGACAGACAGAGCGGGTGAGCCATATCTTAGAGGACATGTTGCGAGCTTGCGCATTGGACTTCAAGGACAGTTAGGATGACTGTCTTGCATATGCGGAGTTCGCGTACAACAACAGTTTCCAGGTGAGTATCGGTATGGCACCTTACGAGGCGTTGTATGGGCGACCTTGTCGAGCACCGCATTGCTGGGCAGAGGTCAGTATGGCACCGGTTTGTTCTCAGGACCCCTTTGAAACTTTGTATTGGATCTAAACCGCACGTCGAAAGTCCGATACATATAATCTTAGGCCGTTATATCCGCCTAGCTGGACTTGACAATCATTTCGAAAATCAAGTCCAACCGACATTCAGAAGCTATTTCATTGAGCCTGGAGTGAAGAGAGTGAGAATAGGGTTAGATTTGGAATTTTGAAATTCAAATTTGGCACATGACTTGGCGCGTTATTATTAAGCGTTCTAACCGTAAGAATTCAGCCAAATTACACCCTCGGATTAGGAAAAGTTTCTCTTTCATATCATGAGACTTGTAGACCTGATCTACGTGCGATGACCGCTGAACTAAAACTGGACCGCCACGTGCGATCTACGAACACTACTGGTCTGAAAATGGGATGTGAGCGACATCCGACGTGAATGAGCTTAAGTCCGATCGCGTTCGGGCAGGGGACCTCCCGAAATGTCTTTTTGGACCGAAACAGCCCCGATTTGGTTAGGCATCAAGTAAACATTGTTCCCAAGTCTGTTTTGGGAATGTTTTAGGTTATAAAAGGGCCTTAAACTCTCACTTCTCTCACCCATCCGAATTTGCTAGAAACCCTAGCTGGTGTGAGAGAAAAGGTGAGAGATTGCGAGAGAGAGTGGGAGAGAACTTCCTGCTACTTGCACTACCTGCTACACGTGCTTAAGCCACGTACCTCAATCACTTTCCCGGTGATTCCGCCGCACTTCTAGGTAAGGAAAACCCTAACCTTTTGCTGATTTAAGGTTCCGTTGAATCCCTTAGCGAAGTAGCTTACAGATCTTGTGTATTAGGTTCCCGATTCGCCGTAGACGAAGCGTATACGCTCCGTTCGAATCGGTTCACCTCTAGGGAAAAGGTGCGGATTCTAGACGCTTTGATTGGCTGATTTCAACGCTTTCAATGTCATTTAATAGTAGATTATTGACGACAACACCGTTTGACATGTACAACATGCTGTCTGTTTCCTGTTTCGTAAGCAGACGAAAAATATGAGATTTAGGGCATTTTAGTCATTTGTAGGAAATAATGTTTTCATCCATATTTTGCTGATATGATTGACATGGCTCCTTGTTACATTAGGAAATTAGGAATGCGTGCATAATCAGTTTGGCGAAGAGATTCGCCCAAATGCGCATTTTGAGTCGACATACTATATGTAGACTTAAGTGTGTAGACTAAGTGTTTGTATAAATGTTTGTATTAGTATGTATTAAATTAAATAGTGTTATGAATTAGTTTGAGATTGAATTCTCAAATAATATGATGATGTAAATGATTTCCTACATGTTGGCTATATGCATGATTTCATTATATGTATGAAATACATGTGTTAGATGATTTACTTAAGCTGTATGTTATAACATATGTTAACATGCTCACATTGTTTTATTTCATTTCCATTACTCTTATATGATTGCTGATGTGGATTCATAAATGTTTGGGACTATACCTAGTCCAGCCAGTCGGTAACCGAATAAATTCATGGTTGGCTTATCTTTGCCACGAACGACGCGTCGATGAACGCGAGTCGTGTTTTGGAGTTGGCGGTAATGGTTAGGCCACGCAAAGTGTTTTATGCACTTCATGTCGCTCAGCTTGAGATGCGCTCGTACTAGTCGAGCCCGTCAAGTAACCCGACTGGCCATTGTATATTCACCATGTATGAGTCATAACTGCTTGAACTTAGGGTACTGAACTTACTATTGTAAACCCTATTAACCATGGTACCTTGATCCATAAAGACTCATGAGCCGGACATGGTGGTATGGGACACTGTGGTCGAGCTGTTGGCCTACGCTGGGGCCATAAACCTCTCCGTAGTGACCAGTGAGCACCTATGACTCGTGAGCAGATTATGGTGGTATGGGACACTATATTCTTGCTGTTAGCCTACACTGATCAGGCGACGAGCCCTTTGTAGTGACCGCGAGCGTATTCTGAGTCTACGGGAGGCGACGACCCTTCCGTAGCAATGAGAGTATAGTAGGCCTGTATTGATAAGGTGATGGGGGAGCGGTGCAACGAGTGCGAGCAACAGCCCTGGCAGCCCTTGCAGCGAGCTACAAAATGTACATCGTATGAGATTACTAGGAGTGACGATCCTAGATAGGATCTGTGTTGGGATTGATATAAGGGAAGTACCTTAGTTTCCCAATCCTGCTGTATGAATGGACTAATAATAACTCGGTAATCATATCACCATCACATTGCATGTGCCTGGAAGATGTGGAGCACTGTGGGAAGAAAGCATGCCGCGGGCGTAAGATGGTTCCGTATGAGGGAGATCGTCGGTGAGGGCATCCATCATGTCACGTCATATTGCATTAACAACAGTATTAGGAATGTTTGATTTATTTCTTTACTATTATCGCGTGATTGATTTGAGAACATGCTAATCTTTGCTCTATTATTCCACTGAGTTAGCTACTCACTCCCACGTTACGGGATGGTGTTTGCAACACCCACCAGACCCTGTCTTAGATGCAGGTGAGGCAGCAATTCAGGAGGCAGAGCTGGATTATGATGAGGACCAGGACGAGTTCTCATATATGCAGTACCACGACGGCTTTGCTTAGGTGGCCTGGATTGGCGGGACTTCTCAGTGAGACTATTTTTGACATTTTGATTCTGTTTATTCACATGTATATGAGACTCAGAGATGTATTCATACTTTGGAGACAGTTGAGATCTATTTTGTTTTCCATATAGTGATATGTATATCTTTTAGTCTTCCGCTTGCTTTTATGACTGAATCTGGAGTATGAATTGCAGTTTTGGTATAATTTTACTCATGTGAATGCTTTAACTCAGACAACATTGAATCATAAATATTTTTGTTGCATAAGTGACGGTCTGGAACTCGGGAGTCGGGTTTATACACGACCCCCGATTTTCAGGGTGTTACATTTCATAAAGAAGGCTAATATGCTATCAAGCAAGCTGAGATAAGATTATATTAAAGCCTACCTTGTCATCCCTTATCTTCATATATTCATTTCTTCAGGCAACCTATCCATGCTGATAACATTTCCACTTGTGTTTCTCAATCCAGTCGAAGGCAACACACTAGCTGATGCCATTTGCTACAAATGGAGAACCAAATAGATCTAGTTCCAGTACGTTGCAGAATCATCTTTTTTTTCTCAACAACACCCAATCCTTCACCTGCTTTAAAAAATGCAGAGGACCATTTCAGTAAACAAAATAAGCTGAAAAAAGAAAACAGTGGATTCTTCAGGCTAATTCCTCCCCAAGATTTAAAATATATATACAAGGAAAGAATCTGAGTCTTGTAACAGGAGTCTAATGCATAGACCACTGCAAACTGGCCAATGACCATAACTCTTCCAACCAACGCAATTTAGTGTTTTGAGGAACCTTGACCAACATTTTGTAGGGCTCGTTTAGCTAGGGCCTGTTTGGATACGCATTTTCCGTTGTATTGTATCGTATTAGATGGTATGATATGACATTTACCGCATTTGGATTAGAGTGAATAGGAATTGAATCCCATGCGCGTGAATTCCACCGCGAGCTAAAAATTTCAAAAGGCGGTAGAGTATTGTCAGGACGTAAACAGTCTGTCAATACTGCACTCTTCATTGCACTGTATTCGGCAGGGGACGAGTTTTCCAAAACTCCAGAGGCTATTATCCAATGGGACAAGGAGATATCGCTACACTATCATCCCCTTCGTTTAACATCGATCTACTGCATGTCATTTTCTTGTTGAAAATCTTCTCTTCTGCACGCAGGTTACTCCGTTCAGTGGGCAGGATTATCTTCATTGCCCACTGTGCTATTTATTTTACATCCACTCTGTTGATTAGGTCATACAGGCCCAGATGAAGGGACAAAACAAAAATATGCTTGATCCAAAACAGATGGACGAAATGGATGAAACACATACAAAGTTTTGGGCTTGACAGAGCAACGACCACCAACCATTGGCTGGTGTCAGGGGGAGTAGCCAATCCGTTTCCGTTGCTACCCAAATGTGGGTTGACCATCCGTACCAGTAGAGTTGAAATTTGTATGATTGTACAGTACTGAGTTTTAATACTGCTTATACAAACATTGATCTGATAAGGTATTGTATACTATGCCAACCAATACCTCCAATCTAAACATTGATTAGTATTTGCTTGATTTGGATGTATTCTGAAAATCGTCCAATGCATACATGAACAGTACCCAAATACAATACAATATAATACTATACACAAATCCAAACAGGCCCCTAATGAATTGCAGTTTCCTTGTTTGCTAACTATCATCCAACCCACCAACTAAGAAATTCAGACCCACTAATGTTTCTTTGAAAAAAAATAAAAAAATAAAAAAATAAATAAATTAGGATGGATCTGTGGCAGTAGAGATTGTTTGCAGTTTCTACTCATACAGGAAATGGCATTTATCAAACAAAAGGTAGGGTTTCTTTAGGTCATCAGCTCTGCAAGGAAGAGTTAATCCAAGCCAATGCATTCACCATTTAACAATAGATGCTAATGCACTTATGTATGCCACACCACATGCACTCAATATACTAAATTTTCAAGGGTGAAAGAAATTTTGTATCAAACCAACAAGAAAAATAGCCCACATGATTTTTCTGCTCTAAGTAATATTGTCCCAATATATGTGGGGAAGCTGAAAGAGAGTGCAAAAATAGTATGAGCTAGATTTAGAAGTTTTATCTATTTCTTAAGAATATTTTTCTTAAGAAATGTATGAAGATTACTCATAATGATTTTTTTTTTTTGAATGTTTCAATTCCATTTATCTAGTAGGTTAAAAATATTCAGTAAGTGTTCTTCCAGGTTCAGCTAATAAAAAAAAAAGAATAGGGAAGAAGTCGGAAGAGAATTGAAGAAAATTGTCTTACTAAAAGAATTGCAATGACATGTAACAGACATTGCTATAAACATTGACCAGAAATAGATTCAATTTCAATGCTCTAGCATTTAAATAGAATAAATCAATTTGTAAAGAAAGCGTAAAAAAACCAATGAAAGTAAACATTAACCAGAAATAGATTCAATTTCAATGCTCTTGCATTTAAATAGAATAAATCAATCTGTAAAGAAAGTGTAAAGAAACCAATGAAAGTAAACATTGACCAGAAATGGATTCAATTTCAATGCTCTAGCATTTAAATAGAATAAATCGATCTGTAAAGAAAGTGTAAAGAAACCAATGAAAGGCCAAATATTTCTTGACTCTCACACCAAGTTCACTAACTTTTATTTCGTAAATATGTCTTACAAATGAACCATGTGAAGTAAATGTGCCATCAGTTATATGTGGTAACTTGTAATTGGAATGCATTGGAAATAGACAAGACAAAATACTGGAATTGTTTGCGAGATGAGATTTCGGTCTCATCACACATCCATAGGCCCCACCTTTCGTTCTATGTTTTTTGGACCCAATTGAAAACTTTGAAGAGAATGCATTGCATTTCAAACTAATTCTTGCTTAGAATGGGAAAATGATTAAAATAAACTAAAAATCAATCAAAAGAAAGTAAATAAGTAAACATTTTTTAAGATTTCACACCTTTGCTGCATGGGAAAATCCAGATTGATAAGCTGAATTTCTTGCTATCTCACAGAGATCACAAGCAATGAGCTTACATACCTGAAAAAGTATCACTTTTTAAGTGATCTGACCTTGGATGTTTGGACAATATACCAGGAATTGAAATCAAATAAACCTATGTGGCAACACTATATTCCAGAAACAAGGAGTTGTTGCTCAATGGAGACATCACCAATCCAATCTGAGAAATAATGTATTATTGTCTCCATACAGAGATATCAAAATGGGGCCTCAAAGTTCATGTTAGGCTACCCAAATTATAATTTGTAAAATATGGTAATAACTCCATTGCAATGTGATTTTGCATGAATCAACATGACAATTTTCAAGAATAAATAAAGCAATCAACATTCAGTAGGACTTGTGCACCATGAATATGTCATATAATAGAAATCATTTGAATTTAGACCTTTTATGGCCATCTACAAGAGTGTTAGTTTCATCTTTTGGTTATAAAAGATCTACAAGGGGCCCATGGTCTAGACAACTTTGATTGGGGGACATGTTTATCAACTTATCAATGGGTTGGATGGCAAATAAACATTATAGAAGACCCTAGGAAGGTTTACACAATGGGTGCCATTATCCCCGCTATTTCTTTTGGTGTGGTACACTTGAGCTTCAGATTTGCTTCATTTTTTGGCTCATGCCCTAGATTGAGCTTGCAAAACGGTGGTGTTGAATGCTATGGGGACCCCATGATGAGCTAGGGACTTGATCTGATGTATGTTTTTATCCTCACTATCCATCCATTTTGCCAGTTCATTTTAGGGCATGATCCTCAAAATGTGGCAGAAACATTTCTTAAACCTTTTTAGGGCTTTAAATCATGTTGATATTTGAGTCTTACTCATGGCTCAATTGAAATGTTGGGCACTGAACAACCATGCACTACCTGCTCTTATAGCTCAATGCAGTAAGCTTTGACAATACCTGGATATATATAGCTACTTGAATTTTTTTTTATTTTTTTTAAAAGGCAAATTAGAGAAACCAACAGCACACATTGCAATCAATGGCTAAACATGTACTATACCAGAAATTATTTTAATGGATGGCAAATTGACATTAGAACAGGGGAAAGAAGACATCCAAGAGAAAGTTGGCGAAGCAGCTTACTCGTGAGCTATACCCATCAACTCATTTCTTAGCATCTGTAAAAGACCTTACAATGGCAAACTGGTAAAACAGGTGGTCACTTATTTTTTATTTTATTTTTTAATCAGCAAACAATCAGCCATGGAGTTCACCTCCTTTTGTGATTCAGATGTTTGATCTTCCAAGAATATGTAAATTTTTTGCTTCTAGCAATTCCTTTTAATGTGGGTGCTTATACCGTTTTCTGATGAAGTGTTACATGACCAGTCATAATCCTTGTATCTTATCTTTTAGATGATAACTTTTCACTCGGGCTCATCTATCAAATTTTGAATTCTATAAAATTAATATGAATATATTTTTGCATATTCTCCACCTATTAAATTTCTATTCTGTGATAGACTTCTATGTTGAAATGTGCAGACAGTCATATTTGTTGAAACAGTCAATCGCCTTATGTGGGCCACCTGTGCTCATCCAAAAGAAATATTAGATACCTTTCCTCAAGAGTCATGCTGTTCTGATCATCAGGTGGGTCATGGGTACAAAAGAAATGGATGGTTAAGAGAAAATTGACCAATGATTCCCATTCAGTGTACACATTGGCCCCACCTGATGATCAGAATCACTTAAATTTTGAGAAGGAATCTACACAGTGGGCTTCTACGTGATGGCATGATTTGTTGAAATCTGTAATCCCCACAATTGGACAGTTGAAGCTTTTGAAGGCACATCACCATACAAGACCTAATCAGCACTCCAGCTTGCAAGATTATCCCTTGATACTTCTCTCCAAGTCTAGATCATTTTTGGAAAGACACAAATACATGTAGGTTTCAAACTTTTAGTTTTCCTTAGGCATACTCGATCGTATTGAGAAGTATTAGCAAGAAAGGATGTACAACAAAAGGAACCGAGCTTCTTAAAAAATACAACAAAAGGAACTAGCCTTTGGCATATAGTGGTTGACAGCTAGATGCCAAATGTCAGAATGAACAAAGCAAGTACAACTTATCTTTGAGGATCAGGAAAAGTATGTTGCTTATCCCTTATAAGTACTTCCACACATTATATATAACGTACTCTTATGCACAAGATATGTACCACTACATTCACCCAAAAGAAAAAAAAAGAGTGCAAAAATATGTAGTCAGGAATTATTAGTGTTCCAAGAAGCATCAGAATGTACAGTCCTTATGCATCTATTTCGTAAGCATGGGGACCATGTTCTGGTCATCTAGACTACATATACGAAGGAATCCATCATACATGGATAATGTTCCCAAGATTTCCAGATTAGATGATCCTATCCATCCCATCTATGACTGTTATTTCGGACTGTTAATGTGTTTTTCGCTAACTGTTTGTTATTAGGCTACTCATCCAAGGGCTAGAATCATCTATTTTGGAATAACTTTTAAGAACTACCATTTATTTTGGGTTCCTTCTAATCAACAGCCTGAATTATTGAGCTAAGGAAGGATTTTGCATGTGCAAATTGACCCATTAGGATATTTTCACATCTTGATCCATCAGGACCCAATGTGATTGGTTGACTGCCTAGCCTAGAAACCCTACTTTGAATATTCTGTTGCTTTTTGTACATTGTTGTGTGTTGAGATGTGTTCTAAGATGTATTGTGAATAAAAAAAGTCTTAAGTGGCTGAATGACAGGTTCTAATGAGTCTATCAGTCATTTTACCCTGCTGTTTTACTTTGTGGGTTATGTGGGGCTGGATCATTAGATTCAAACCTAAACATACAAAGTAGAATTTATGATCTAACAAAGAAGATTAGAATATATATATATATGTATTTGTGTGTATGCACGCATGCAAGTACCCTTGCTAACATTCAAGCCCTTTTACTTTCTAAACAGAAAATTGCGCATGAAAAGAAAAGTTGATCAACATGGATTTGTTACTGTGTGAAAAGCACCTTACCTATGACGATATACAAGCAGTGAGGCGATAAAAACCTTTATTATCTTCAACTGGTATCCCAACAGTTTTAGCCAGTCTATTATCCTCCAACTTGATCAATTTCTGAAATTCAATCAGAGATAAACCAAAAACTACAGGAAGTTATTTTTCTTGCACCCACCAACTCAAAGATCAGAGTTGCCAACTAGTCACCTAGTAAAGTTTGAAATTAACATCAAACCATATCAACTCTACTAATTGTTATGTTTATGAATAAATGATTTGTAGTAAAAAAAAAAACAATAAAGAAAACATATCCATAATCATTATCATCATCTAAGCCTTATCCTAACTTTAATAAATAAAACATATTGATGAATAAATTAGATTACTGAGAACAGAAAACAAAGTATCAACTCAAAACCTGAGAATCAAAACATTTGTTGAAGGAGAAAGATAAGCATAAGAGCAAAAGAGATTCAAAGAATTTAGAAACATAGTTGGAAAAATAAGATGTTTCACATGTCAAACATTACTTACATTTCATAACATATAAGGCCTCTGTTCTATTTCCTTCAATCAAACTTGTGCGAGTATAGATTCAACCTTGTGCAAGGATGACAAATCTTCTAAAGTTTGAATGGAGGCTATGTGGGGATTCCATACAATGAAATGTGGACCAACATCAAAATGATATAGCAGAATGATAGCAACAACAAATGAGTGCAGGTCTTACTTAAAATCTTTGAGAAGGTAGAGATATGATATGGAATGTGAACAATCCACAGACAACTGGGGACTTCACTTGGTGGCAGTAATTATTTTCTGAATAGAACTGTTGTCTATAACAGGCCTATGCAATCTATCAATAGCTTCTGCAAATATCATTTAAAAAAGAAATTTGTCGACGAATGGACCTCGTAGTAACTTCAACTAAAAGACAAACTTTGTCTAGAATGAAATTTTCCCTACCATTCAATAAAAAATAAAAACAAAAACATGTGAATAGATTGAAAGAATAACAATCCACTATCAAAACAGTGTGAAAAGTATACTAAAAAGAAAAGGAATGGGAATGCCCATTCCACCATGCATTCATATGATATCAACCAAAAACCAGAAATTAAGAAGAATCAAGTTCTTATGCTCATTCAGATTTTGTGCAAAGTCAACAAAAGAATCCTCATTCTCAAAAGTCAACAAATATAAAAGAAAATCCACACTATTTTACCATCACACATTCATGCCATGTCTAAATTGTGCAATGAATAAACCACCGCCATTTAAAAAATGATGGAAAAGGCACAAAGAATTGATCGATGGAATAAAAGAAGATCAGGGAAATTCCATTACCTTAAGAAGGTTTTAAATATATTGCTTCATGGATGAAGATAGATGATCTCCAGAACCAGACTCCAAGTATACTGACAAGCCTAGTCATTGAATGCAGTTAGTTAAATTTCCCCTTTTTTCCTTTTCGTCCCTTTTCTATTAATAAGCCTATATTATCTTGAAGAGATAGAAAATCCATGCAAAGGAGATGAAGCAGAATCACAGGTCTGACAAAGCCCAATACTTAATATACCAAATAGATTTAAAATTGAATAAAATGAAGAGAATATGAAATGACCTCAACAAATGAAGACTGCAAACTGTAATTGATTGGACAATGAGTAAGGAGAAACACATAAAGTCCTGTGCCTCATAAGACAGATAGCTTTTGGATATGCAAGATACATTGTACAACAATAGTAACCTTTGAACTGATGGCTTACAATGGATGAGGAATAGCTCCAAGGTATCACAGGTTGGAAGAACCAAACATTCCAATCATTGGCCTAATTCCCTGAACATAGGTGGTTCACATATTTTTCTTTCTTAGTAGTTTATATGCTGATCAACAATCAAATGTTAGGATCTTACAACCAATGTTTTCAATATCTTGCAAAATCATTGATATATCCCATGATGTATCAGTTATCCAAGCTGGGAGATACGAAACTCAACTTTAATATCAATTTTTCATGGTATCCTAGAGTATATCATAGGATATCGCAATACCATGCGATATATCCACACTCCCACTTTATAAATTCTTAATGTATCGTGTGATACATCGACACCGAGTGCAATATCAAAAGGAATAAAAGGAAACCAATGCTGTTTTATCTAGAAAATCCTAAAAAAATCTTCCAAGTACATAGGAAGGTGATTTCAACCAGTCCACTCTAATTTGTTGGAAGAAAATCTTCAAAATTTCTCTGAAATAGCAATCGAAAGCTTCTTGGGAGGCTTCACCAAACATTAGACAGCTTTAGTTTAGAAAAAAAATGTCAAACTAAAAATTAAACTATACATAGACAAGTCAAAACCAACAACTCCTTTTTTCCTCATATTTTTTCCTTCATGGAATAACCAAGTCAAAACCAAGTAATGAGTTTTAGCAGAGGAGTAGACCCTAATTTGCAACAGCAGCAACATTAAAATTTTTAACAAGTAGTGGACAAGGGAAAAGGAAAAGCAAAGGATTCCAGAAATTACCTAGTTGGGTTATGTGATGGGGCCCAAAGGATACACATTACAACAAGTAATACGTATGCAAGGATGTTCCAAAAAGCTGGAATGATCCAAGCTCTTTCCCACAACTCGCTCAAGGGATCTGATGCGTTGAAGTACAACTGCATTTTCACAAGTACAAGAAGCTAGGATCATTAACACTCATGAATATTAAAAATAATAACAAAATAGAATCTAAAACCCTAGATCTACATTGAAAATCTGTTGTAGCTTGAGAAAAAAATCCAAATTCATTTTGGAAAGATCGAGAGAGAAAAACATAGATCTGGTCTATAAAAGACACACAGAGAGAGAGAGAGAGAGAGAGAGAGAGAGAGAGAGAGAGAGAGAGAGAGAGAGAGAGAGAGAGAGTGTCGAGGGCAGTGAGAGATCAGAGAGAGTTGGGAGAGGGGAGAAAAAGAGGCTTAGGACTTTTCGTACGATATTTATAGCCGATCACAAACTAACGCTCCATTTTAATTAGCACCAGTAATTAGCCAAATACATCATTGGCTAATCCTGTTTTTGTTATAGTGATGCTTGAATTTTGAGCTAATGTCTTGACATGAGCAGTAAGAGGATTGAGAGAGCAGATATTATTGCAGTAGCCTCAAGTTACAAGCAATCATGTGCACCAAACTCTGCATTTGTAAAGGATGCTTGGTGATCCAGCCCGCTGATGGCCACTACATCCAAAACCCATTGGGGATTAAGAGATGGTAGTTGTATGTGATAGTCGGCCTTTTTACTGGTTCAGTTGAGAAACCTTTACTTTCTTATTTAGCTGACTCTTTTCTTGGATGACCTATTTAAAAGGTCTAACATTTTTTTTTCATCTAAAAGAATTCTTGGGCCATGGAGAAATTGCACCAGTGCCATAAACATAATTTAAATTCAAAACTAAACCAGAAAAATTATGGGACCCAGTTTAGATGTATAATAAAAATTAAATAATTCTTATTTATTTTCTGAATGGAACGATGAAAATTTAAACTGCTCAAATGAAAACCATCCAACCACCCTATTTTGGCAAATAAATGTCTTGGCATTATTATTTAGGATTGTTAAGGAGACCCTAGTTGTAGCACGAGGACCCTCCAATGCCTAAGTCAGAATTAAGTGATTTGGGTCTAGTAGAGTTGAGGATTTACTGGTGCGTACCTTTCAGTGTAGATGGGGCCACTATTTATAGGCCTAGGAGTCAATTATGTAGATGAAAACACTTCCTGAATCATAAGTGTGCATTTAGTAGCCATTTCTCGACCGTTTTGCGAGATTCATGGTGGCGATAAGATCAAGTGGTCGATCTCTGAAAACATATGAGGTTGGAGTTGATCATTTGAGCTGACTTGGTGGAAGAGATCGTTTATCTGAGAAGACTTTAGGAATTAAACCTATGGTCGTTCTGACGACAACCTTCCTGAGCTAGGCGCTTCGTAGGTTGTGGTCGGTTCTTCTTTCAATGTATCTTCGACCTCTTGTTGAATTCTTGGGTTGTAGTCAAATGTTCGAGCACTAGAGTCGAGCTCTCTTCCTTGTTGGAGTCTAGGTGGCATTAGGGATGACCATCCACTTCATCTCATTGTATGGTATGAGGATTCCCTTACAGGTCTCCGAGTGATACCAATTGAGTTGCTCCGTGTTTGGTCCTATACAGGATCGCTCTTCGGAGGCTTCTCTAAGTGATTCGAACATGAGCTCGGAAATGGATGGGATTGTGGGAGAGCTCGGTGCTTGTCCTCTTCCAAAGGAAGTGGACGTATTTCATCTTCTGACGAGCAAAGTCATTAGGTGGACAGATCTCTACCCAATGGATTACCTCTTTCTGGTCGTTGAGGAGCTCCTTGGTCATGATTAATACCAGCTGACCACGCGACGTGCACATATATCCGAGCCGACCTCATCTTTCTAATCAGTTCATTTTTACCCATAACAGTAGCCCCCCTAATTCCAAGCTGACTGTGTATGCTTGAAAAGTAAGTGTAATGAGGTCAGATTAAGGATATTTTATGCATAGGAGGTTGAGCCAAATTGTTATTAATGCAGAGAGGGGTGGCAGGTATGAAAATCGAGAAGGATCTGTGATGATGTTATGATGCACTCGAGGTAGCGTGTGTTGGGAAGGTACCTCTTCAGTTTCTGACCTATGAGGTGCGGACGTGTGGCACTGCCTAGGAAGTCGGGTCATCTATCGAGTGGGAGGCCTTCATGTGGTCATGCACATGTGTTGAGGAGCCCCTTCAACTGTTGCACTAAATGTAAGAAATTAATGTTTACATCTGAAGTCTCTATAAAAAGGGGAAAGCCCTAGTGATATTGGTTATTTACTTCTACTGCTCTCCCAAACTTCCCAAACTTGTTGATTTCCGGTAAGTTAGAAATCTCTTCTCGGGCAAGCTTGGTTGTTTTAGATTTTCTTCTTTTTTTGTTCTTCCTTCTTATTTTTGCTTCCTGACCACTTTCTGATCAGAAATGTCGGATATTATGGACAAATGGGATGAACCCATGGCTTTCCTTGGTGATTTAAAGTCAGAGGAATGGGATTTACCATCGAAGGCTCCCCGTGATCCACCGTCCCCAATCTTACTGTTGAGTGATATGAAGATTATGCCTACTTCAACAAAGAGGGCGGCAGCCCAATCCTCAGCTAAGCGGTCTATAGATGTTGAGGCAGGGTTTGCTTCGGCGGAGAGAGGGATAGCTTGATCCCTTGTAGAGGGATCCAAAGAAATCAACTTATTCAGGTCGAGACTTGAGGAATATGATCTAGTCCAGATCAGGTTGGAGTATCACATTCCTAACTCAGTGATACTTCGAGCTCTTGTACTTGGTGAGATTCTGGGGGATCCCCACGAGGATGAGGTGGCCGTATACCTAGTCACCTTGCAATGTGGCCTCAAACTCCCTTTCCACCACATCATGAGGGAGGTCACATCTCGGTTGAGTTTGGCCCCTGGCCAAATAATCCCGAATGCCTAGCGAGCTCTACTCAGGGCCTTCCTTCTTTAGTTTTAACTTGGTAATACCAAGTTGACCACCGACGAGTTCCTCCATCTCTTCCAAACGAAGTCTAACTCCATCTCTATTAGACAAAGTCCAACCCTACACACACAGGTTGGTATTACTTCTCGGCTTGGTTAGACAAGTGTCTGGCCCTCATTACAAATAACCGATCCTCCAACAAAAATTGGAAGGACAAATGGTTTTGAGCATCTAAAGACTGGGAAGCTCCGATGGCTGCTGGGTTAAGACCTCAGGTTCTAACCTGCTTTGCCAACCCAGGTCTGGTATATCTGAACTTCTGATCTTGTAGTTTGTATTCATTTCGAATTATCTTTGCTAACTGTAGTAGTCTTTTGTAGTCTGCCCAGGAAGCCTGTTGTAGTAACTAAGTCAGAGTGCAATCGGATTGCTTCCGCAAGGTTGGTGGATGCTTCTGAGAGGTCTTGGAAGTTGTTGATCACTCTTGAACTCATTTATCAGTTTGGTCTCGCTTCATCCATCTTGGTAGGTAAACACACTGGCTCCTTATGAACTTGATTTTTACTTTTCATTTTTTATTGGTATTTGTCATTGCGCAGGAATGGTTGATCTCCCTCGTTCCATCAAAGGAGCTCATGTCCCTTTTGACGCCGAACTGGCCTAGAAGAAATCACCTTCAAAGTGAAGGGAGATCATACCCAATGCCAAGAAATGGACGAGCTCTTCTACAGTCATGAAAGGGAGATCGACGTCGAGCGCTGGTTAGTCCTCGGTGGAGTAGTTGAGCTTGGCTACCACCAAAGGGGGTGCTCAAGGTGCCCCTACCAGCACAAATCCTTAGGTGGCTCCAGAGTTGGTGGATTTAGAACCATCCCCATCACATGAGGTTGGTCCTATGGCCGAGTCTCAGCCCCCCGCAACTATCGAGTCTTAGCACCCAAGTTCAGGAGGACAGCTCATCTTTGGTCAACAAACAGGCGAAGCTCAGGAGGACTCCTTTCCACTGGGGTACTATAGGCAGGGTCTTGTCCCCTGGATCACCCAACACATTCTTGAGCCTGAGATCACAGTCTTGATGAAGACTCATCTGTTCACCTTTTTGGGCGAGGTGGCCGCAACTTTCTATAAGGTAAATCTCTTTATTTGCATGACACTTGCTTTCGTAATCTGATCCTATCTAATGTATATTCTTCATTTTCTATTCATCTTGTCACTGTTATCCTATCTGCTTGCTGAGCAATGATATGCATTGGGAGGGAATGCGAAGAAGCAGAGGCGATACTTCAGACCAAGACTATCAAGGCTAATCAGTTATGATCTGCCTTGGAGAAATCTAGGGATGAGTTGATAGCTTTAAAGATCCAGATGGAGGATGCCTAGATGGGGGAAGCTCAGGCGAAGGCTGAGCTAGAGGTGATGTGGTTGCACCTCAATTTCTTAACCAAAGAAAGCCCCATGATGACGTTGTTCAAAAGTTTGTGCAAAATCAAGAATAAATTAATCAGAATATGTTACAGGCAATCCAAGACATTAAAATTCTCTAGGAATGTTTGCTTCATCTATTTAGAAAATAGAGTCACAACTATCAGGTAGGAAAAAAGGGACCTTCCCGCCCCAACCTCTCCCTAACCCGAAACAACAGTGTGAACAAAGTAACCCTAGCTCTTCAAACCATATGGAGCAAGTTAAGTTGATCACTACTCTTAGAAGTGGAAAGACAATTGATAAAACCATTTTGAAAAGGGCCAAAAAGTCTAAGGACTCGGAAGAAATTGAGAAGGATGATAGACTCAGTTAGGCCTCACATGAAAAAGAATTGAGAAATGAATACAGGCCGCCTGTGTCATTCCCCTAGCGGTTGATTTCATCATAACCTTGGTCTAACGCAGGATATTTTGAAGGTTCTAAAACAAGTGAAATCAATATTCTTCTCTTAGATGTCATTATAGAAATTCATTCATATGAGAAGTTCCTAAAAGACTTATGCATGGCCAAACGATGACATAATATTTAAAAGAAAATTTTCCTGACTGAGAAAGTGAGTGCCATCCTGAAGAAAGACGTGCTGCAAAAATACAAGGATCTTGGTACCCCAACCATCTCCTATGTAATTGGGAACCACCAGATTAAACATGCACTGCTTGACTTAGGAGCAAGTGTAAACTTAATTCCATACTCGTTCTATGAACAGTTAGGCCTTGTTAAATTAAAACCCACTAGGACCCCACTTCTATTAGTTGATTGCTCAGTTCGTATACCGAGAGGAATGATCGAGGATGTGCTTGTTCAAGTTGATAAATTCTACTACCCACTAGATTTTATCATATTGGATACACAACCCATCATAGACATAAGCACTCAAATTCCCGTCATCTTGGGCCATCCATTCCTAGCCACCTCAACTACAATCATCAATATAAGAATGGAGTCATGAAACTAACTTTCGAGAACATGACATTAAAGCTGACTATTTTTAACATGTGCAAACAACCAAAGGATATTGATGATACCCACAATGTCAATTTTCTTAACTCATTCGTGGAAGGTAGAGCCCTCTTGACTCTATGCTCTAATTCTCTAGAAGCATGCTTGGCCCACTCCTCTAACATAGATGATGATATTATTAAGGAAATGGATGCCTTGCTAGATGTAGCACCTGTACTTGAAATTGGCTGGTAGAGGCCACAATTTGAACACTTACCCTTGAATGAAACAACGTCTCTACTATCCATTGTCAAGGCACCGAAGCTTGACCTAAAACCATTACATGTAGATATCAAATGTGCTTATCTAGATCAAGATGAGACATCTCCGGTGGTAAATTCTTCCTGCCTGGATAAGGAATAGGAGAGTAAGCTCATCACGACTCTCAAGGAACATAAAAGAGCCCTTGGGTGGACCATCGCGGACCTCAAGGGAATTGATCTTTTAATATGTACTAACCACATTCACCTCAAGAAAAATACAAAAATCTCAAGGCAATCATAAGGCCGATTGAACCCAAACATGAAACAAGTGGTTAAAGCTGAGGTGCTTAAACTATTGGATGTGGGTATCATATACCCGATATCTGATAGCCAATGGGTGATTCCTACTTAGGTGGTTCCCAAGAAATCTGAGATCACCATTGTAACCAATGTAGACAATGAACTCGTGCCAACTAGAGTTATTACTAGTTGGAGAAAGTGTATTGACTATTGGAAACTGAATTCCATTACCATGAAAGACCACTTTCTTCTACCCATTATCGACCAAATCTTAGAATGGTTAGTTGGTCACTCATACTATTGCTTCCTAGATAGGTATTTAGGCTATAACCAAATAGAGATCACTCATGAAGACTAAGAGAAAATAATATTCACTTGCCCTTTTGGTACCTTCGCCTACTGAAGAATGCCATTTGGACTGTGTAATGCCCCTGCCACATTCCAACATTGCATGTTGAGTATTTTCTCTTACATGGTGGGACATTTTCTAGAGGTCTTCATGGATGATTTCTCTGTCTTCGTTTCATCCTTCAGCGAATACATTAAACATCTTAAACAAGTGTTGAAGAGATGTGAGGAAAAGAACCTTATGCTTAATTGGAAAAAAAATGTCATTTTATGGTTCAAAAGGGAATAGTCCTTGGACATGTAATTTCATCCAATGGAATCGAGGTAGATAAGGCCAAAGTCAATCTTATCTCTAACTTATCTCCACCCAAAAGCATACGTGAATACATTCCTTTTTAGGACACATCATCTTTTACAAAAGATTCATTAAGGACTTCAGTCAGATATCTCGTCCTCTTTGCAATCTTGTACAAAAGGATGTTTTATTCGAGTGGACTGAATAATGTCAAAAAGTTTTCTCTAAACTTAAGGGCATGTTAACTAGCACTCTAATCATGCAACCACCCAAATGGAATCTTCCTTTTGAAATCATGTATGATGCAAGTGACTATGATGTTGGGGCAGTGTTAGGCCAGAGAAAAGAAAAGAAACTTTATGTAATCTACTACGTAAGTAGAATACTAAACTTTGCCCAAATGAACTACTCTACTGCAGAGAAGGAACTCCTAGCCGTAATTTTTGCCTTGGACAAGTTTAGGTCCTCGATAATTAAATTCATAGGCGTAAAGAAAATAAAGAATGAAAATAACCTAATTATCCAATTCAATACCTCAAGGGTGCTATGTGAATAATGAATGGAACCTGAGAAGAGAAGCTCCCTTCGTCCATTGATGATCAATGACCTTCCATCATAAGTCATGCTCTTGATCACTTTCTTGTGGGCCGAGGCAGTCACAAAAAGAACTACCAAGCAAAATGAGAGCAAAACCCCTTTCATAAATGAAATTCCTAAACTCCCTTATCCTTTGATGTGACTAAAGAAATTTACTATACCATTCCATTTATAGTACTAGTGAAATCTAAGTATTTACTAACTTGTTCTTAAACTTCTACTGATATCTTTAGTATGTCATAGGGAATCTGACTCAATGCCTTCTCAAGTTGTGTTGTCACCCCAAGAAATCTACTTGAAGATTTCTACCATTCTAAATCCTATAAGAAATAAAATAATATCAGGGAAATAGTTCTTGTAGAAAAGGGAGTGGGCACATACATGCACACATGAAAAAACCTATCTTGTGTGCATTTGCATTTTGGAAATGATTTGTGGTTTAGGAATGATTCAGTGCAATTCATTCTCAACATATTGGATGCATTTGATGTTTCATCATTATCTAGATCATCCATCCATATGAGCCCACTATGGGTTGCCCAAGGGTCAAAGTCATCTCTATAGACTAATAAGAGAAGCCTAAGTTCCTAAAAGTACTCTGTATTCTCCATATTTCTACAAACATCTAAATGAAATATAAAACAATTGAAATAATAGAGAAATGGTAAAGATGATAAGGCTATAAGTTGATTCTATTAATGTTGCATTGTGAATGATAACATGATAGTCCTCTCGAACATGGCAAACATTGCATTAATTTCATATAAATGGCTTGAAACTAACAATAATACAAAATTTTAAAAGAAATAGAAAAGAAGAATCATTCAATCATTCTCCATCTGTGGAAATGCAAGTAGAAGGGGCATGTAATAGTGTTTAAAAATAATTCTAAAATTTCTCCTCACAAAACCTTATAAATGCATAAATAGGAAAATCGACTAAATAAATAAAAAATCTTTACATGATTACATCCAATTTTTTACATAGTCCAAACCTGAATTGTTTGATGCCAAATCAATTATAGATAGGGCAACCTTATCCATTTTGTTCGAAGTAGGAAATGAAATGAAAAAGATAGGGAAATGGTATCCCTTTAACATATTACCTATCCTTGCTTGGAAGATTTGGGTAGAAACCTAGTAAGAAAGCTCAATATTATTAGGAAATCATAGCGAAGAACTTGCAAATGAAACTTCCATACTTACCATTATATTTAAAACAATTGTAGCCTTTGTAAAATCAGTGGTTGTACATTTAATGAACATGTTTTGTCTTTAAAGTAATTACTGAATGCGCATCATTAATCATCAGGGTTAAAGACAAAATAGTTCTATAAAAAAAAACACAAATAAATAGACCAGAGCATTTGAAACCAATAGAAACTTCAAAAGGCCAAGAGATTGTGCTACCAATTAGTTCAACTTTCCTGTTGAACTATGTACAAAATTCACTTCAGGTAAGAGCAAACCATAAATGATAAAAAATCTACTTGTTTCCTTGACAACACAAGCATACAAGGAAAAGTCCAACAAACACACTAACCAAACAAAGGTGACAAACATCTAACCAGTTTCCATGAAGAAACTGAAATTGCGGTTTATAGATCGCTATGCCGTTAAGTGTAGAAGTTTGGCAGATCTAGAGAATGAAGGCTATGTTCTAGAAGGGGGGTGATTACAACCTATTTAAAAATAAATTGCCTAACTTAAACTAATTAACAATTAAACTAAGCAAGACAATATAACCATAAGGCTTCCAAGCCAATAGAGGGTCCAATCACATAGACTATAAAGGATTTGCAAATAAGACAACTAGTCTATAAAATGATAGTGAATGTGTGTGTATGTGATGTAATTCCTATTAACACTAGGTATTCATCTAATCATGCTATATAATTTAAACATTCAAACTCATAAGAAATATTAAACAAATATGTAAATGACAATCCTAAACACAATCATATATAGTGGTTCGACTACTTTCCTACTCCACTCCAAGCGAACAAACTCAAAACACATAAGTGTACCAAATTTTATTATCGAAGGTTTTAAATTAGGTTCACCTTTAACACTTACAACCCTATACAAGGACTTTAAGATTTATGCTCTACACAAGAGAAAGGGTCCTACTCCCGAACCTGATGATTCAAGCCCCATACAAGAGTTAAGGTCCTACACAAGAACCTAAGAATTTAGGCCCGATACAAAAGCTTGGAATTTAGACTCCACACTAGAGTCAAATTCTTGCACAAGAACCTAAATTTTTAGGCCCTACGCAAGAGTCAAGGTCCTACACAAGAACTCGATACGTATTTTCCCACCGAAGGCTCCCGCAAGAGACTTTGGTTGGTTTCTCCTTTAGGCTAACTAACAACCTTGGTTCTCCACAAGAACGATAGACTTAGGCCCTATATAAAGGCCAAGGTCCTACAAAAGAACCTAGTTTGAGTTTGGGACACAAACTCTTACACACCAACCTATATAAGGAAGGAGTACAAACTTGGACTCTTACACATGACACTTACTTGTCAGATTAAGTCCCTTTTGTAATGTCTTCTTAAGTTTCTTGATCTCCACTCTCTCGTGCTTCAATTAGCTCCTCGATGCTCCCCCGATCATGTTGTCATTGCTTCACCAAGGCTTTAGATCTATGATCAATCACCTTGCATATGGTGCTCTTTCGATGTGACCAAAGTGATGGGAGGTTAGTTGAATCTCCTACAACTAATGAAAAGTTTTTTCTTGGAAATTTAACTAGATTGGTTTCCTAGATGATTTGGATAATGGTTTGTCAAGATTTCTTTAGTCTAATCTCTAAGAAATGGAAGAGTTCAAGTAAATCTTCAATGTAGAGGTTGAAATCCTCATATGAGTGAAAATCTCAAGGAAGATTGCTTAGAACACCATGGAATAGTGGCTAGGGATGATGGATATGAATATGGAATCACCTTACCTTCTGTTGCTCCAAAAATTCATAAAAATGCACAAAAACTGAATGCCCTTTATAAAAAATTTGAGCTCTAATGGTAAAAGAAAAATGGGCAAAAAATGGCTCCGTGATGTTATTGAATGTCTTTCAATGTCATCGAAGGGTTACCCAATGTCATTGAACAATCCAGACTAAATAAGATATTTTCTTATTGGATAGTTTTAGACCATTCTCGATGTCATCTACTAACCTTCGATGTCATTGAACATCAAGTCATCGATGTCATCGAAGGGGCCTTGATGTCATCGAGAGAGGTAGAGGAAAAATTTAAAAACTTGATGGACAATTCTGAATCTCAATTGATGTCATTGAGGAGACTTCGATGTCATCGAAACATAAGTTTTGATGTCATCGAAGAGACCTCGATGCCATCGTGAATTCCAAAAAAAATAAATTTTAGTTTTGTTATTAGACATCCCCGACTCTCGATCAATGTTATTAGCTAGGTTTTCAATGTCATCAAAAAATGCACGATGGCAACTTAATGCTATCGAACATCACACAGAAGCTATTGTTTTGGGTTATCTCTTACACAGCAGATTCGTACCTCTTTTAGCCTTTTTTATCATGTTTTTTTTGGTCTCCTAAGGCTAAGGGATGATTAATTTTATTTTTTTATTGGGTCAAGATCATCTAGAGGTGTATGGGTTGTTTTGGGTCAAGGGTTAGGGTCACCAAGGCACACATTTAGATGTTCTTCACTTTTCAAAGGCTTAACCGACAACACGACACAACGACTCACATGATTGATAAACCAAGTACACAAATAAGTGCACTAACAAAAACTGATTTGATTGCAATTTTCCAACCAAATATGGGGTCTTTATCCATGATTCAAATAGTCTATTTGATTTACCTTATAAATGTAGGCCATAAAAAATAAAAAAATAAAAAATAAAAAATAAAAACATGAATTGTGATTTAACTACAAAAATTGATACTTCGGAGTTAGAATTTGAATGGACTCGGGACAAGTAATATAGAGAGCTAGAAATTTCTAAATATGCATAAAAGAAAGAGAAGTCTATGTTGTTTTCCATAATCCAGATTCAGGGGTCTCATAGCTAACTAGATACTTAAGACCAATACTATATGATATTTTCAATGTTTCCATGACTTACATTAACAAAACTTTACAAATAAATGATGACAAATAGGCATACAATGACTTAAAAGAATGAGACAATGGCAAGAAAGCAACAGCCATTCAATCATGCTTTCTAATAACCTGGGTTGTTCATCATTAATGTAACCTGACAATGGAGGTTAAAGTCTTATGATAGTTCGACTTCTCCTAGGATTACCTTGATTATATTAGTAGTCTTAGAGCATGGAAAAAAAGGAATACTTTCATAATCCTGGTGTTTTAGTTTTCCACCTAGTTGCCTTTCAGGATTGATGCTGATCACTGCTATAGATACTGATGCTCCTACAACATCTAAAGAGATGAATGGGGATATGGAAAGTAGATTAACCAATTAAAGTCTGATCATGCAATGGTAATGTTAAACATAAGGAAATAAGGAAAAATTAGATAAATTGACATAACAGTCCATTTCTTAGCAATATAACAACTATACAATGGCAATTCTGTCTTCATGGTTTTTAAAGAATCCCCATTGAAGGTAGGATGCATCAAATCAATGGTCTGAATCAATGAACTATTTGGCATATTCACACAAATCGTTTTCTTGGGACATTAACCGATGATCCTCCACATTGGATTTAAAAACCTTTATTTTTTATTACCCATCCCCATGATGCCTACAAAATTTTTGGTCTCCAATTTCAATAATTGTATATAGCATCATTGTGAAGTAGAGATTCTTTGATTACCCACTTCATGGAACTCCAATGGAGTACAATCTATAAAAGCATCAGTCATTATCTAGTGCATGAAGCATTAACAATAATGACAAGAACTTTATTAAGATGACCTCTCTGAACTCTGCAAAAGTGGTTAGATCCAAAAGCAAGAAAGAATACCTACAAAAAGATATCTAGTCATTAGGAATAACTATTGAACTGACTAAGAAACATGATTTTGGAAGGCAGTGAGACCTAGAAATGCAATCGTAGAACCCAAGATCATAAGCATTTTCACAAACACGCCATTAAAAGAATAATGGTATTATAGACATCTATCTTATGGACTATAGATAATGTATATTGATTGTGGCTTGTTTGTCAATTCATCAGAAAATTCATCAATCAAAGATAAGGAAATAGGAAAATTTTTAACACAAAGGAAACGATGAGAACGGACCTGAAATTCATGTTCACCTTTACATGATCGATCTGAGAGAGATTGTAAAGGAAAACCTTATAAATCTCCTGGAATAAGACCTCTCTCCTCTTTTTCTCTAAAATTACTGGATTTCTCGAATGAAGCTTGAGATTTGAGAAATAGAAATTTATATATATATATATATATATATATATATATATATATATATATATATATATAGAGAGAGAGAGAGAGAGAGAGAGAGAGAGAGAGAGAGAGAGAGAGAGAGAGAGAGAGAGGAGGCAATTAGGGGTAAGTAATGGAACAAAAAATTATAGGATTTCTCTCTAATTTGCTGGAAAATGAAAATGATAAGGAGAGAGAGAGAGAGAGAGAGAGAGAGAGAGAGAGAGAGAGAGAGAGAGAGAGAATACCTTAGAAATTCTTCCTATCTAAACCTGGGAAATCTTGATTTGGAGAGTGATGGCCTAGAATTTCCACGTCTGAAGGAGAAGAGATTGAAGAAAGAGGGAGATAAAGAGAGGGATAGAGAAACTTTCAAGAGACGGAGGGATAAAGAAACCTTGAGCCGGCAAGAATAAAAAGAAACTTGCGGGCTCATTTTTTTTGTTGTGGATTTGGTACTACGTTCATGAGCTAGAGATTGGCGGTCATTTCAAGGGCTTTGTAGGGCCCACTGTGATGTATGTGGTTTATCCACTCCATCCATTCATTTTAGCCTTTAGTTTTAGTGCATGATCCTAAAAGGAGACAGATCGAAGGCCCAAGTAGACCACACCACATATCGATGGCAAGAACTTAATCTCCACTGTTTCCTATGATGTGGTCCACTTGAGCCTTCGATCTGCCTCCTTTATTGGGCTCATGCCCTAAAATTAGTTGTCAAAATGGATGAACAGCTTAAATAAAACACACATTACAATGGGCCTCATAGATCTCCTTACGAGATCGTCAGTCTCTAGATAGGTCCCGGTGGGGTAGTAACTTTTAGCTACGAATTTAATACATAGTAAATTAGATACAGTTTAAATCCGTAGCCAATCACCCTCATAGTTCGTAGCCTTTGCTCCTTTGTTTGGTAGTGTACGCCCAAAAATTAAAAGATCTTAAAATCCCAAAACACAGATATATCAAATTTTTTTTTTTTTAAAAAAGATATTTCAAATATATTTTTTTAAAAAATATAGATATTTACAAAACTCTAAAAAATCAGAAAATCTTCAATACCCAAGTAAAAATTCAGAAATGCTTTTAAAAAATCCTAAGTAATAAATTATTGAGTTTGTCTGTCAAAGCACTTGAGTATGTAGTTATTAAGATTTAGATATTGAGTTTGACTTTGTAATCAAGGGTTTGAACGAAGCCAATGATATGAAAGATAATGGGCCGACTCTCGAACTAGAGGACCTCATCAAAATAGTTTGAATTAAAAAGCCAATATCATCCCGAAAATTTTAAAATCCTAAACCTAGGATCTCCTGAAACCCTTAGGGAAGTGCTCATTAAGAATCCTTGACCCTGGAAAATGAGCAGAGAATGATCAAATTCTTGAAGCCATAGTTGCCTAATTTTGCATCTTATGAAGACTTGTTTGGACTCCATCAGAAGGTAACTATGTTGTCTACCAACAAAGCCTGAAATCAAGCATATCAAGTAGAAGTTGTCAAGACCATGCCTGCATTCCACACTGTAGTGTGAGCATGCACATAAGCAAACACAAAATGGTAGAAGAGATCTTGTGACTCCACAAAGACAGATTACAGTCAGCATGTCGGAGAGTAGTTCAAATATTAAGAGCATGTACACCGGATCCATGTGTGTACTTCAAAACTCTATAAACTAATAAAGCCTAACCATTCTCCATGTGGGGTATCGACATCAGTAGGAAAGTCAACCCAGGCGGCATCTAACAATCATGAGTACGTACTCATGACAATTGACTACTTCACAAAGTGGATGGGAGCAACATCTCACATCTCACACAATGATGCTCGTGAAGAATAACATCGTTAGGCATTATGGGATACCGTAAGTCCCATCATTGGTAATGGGATGCCCTTCATTGATCAACAGATGAATGAAACTAAAAATTAGAAGACATCTTTCATATGCACATTGGGCTTATCTGACATTTGTACACATAACTGTAGGTGTGACTCTTATGGAATGGAAGTTGTCTTACAAGTTCAAAATCCAATCTTCACAAGAAATGATGGACATAGTGGTAGCAAGCTCAACACGATCAATCACATCTGGCAAACCAAAACCACATTCATACACTCAACCTCACAAGTTGTTATTAGAAAAGGTCTTCTTGGGCCTATAACAAGCGGGTCTAAAAAAAGAAGCTTCAAGGTCAATAACATGGTAATGAAGCATATCTTATTGCCGCATATACAAAGACTCAAGAAGCAGGTTTAAAGCTCACATGACATAGCCAAAGGATTAGAGAAATTCTTCTAAGAGTCACCCTCTGAATCACCAACTTAAGTGACGAGGATCTTCTTGAGCCAATCAAAAAGTCGATAACATGAAAATATTTCACAAGTAAGCTTATTTAACCCTATCCAGATTTACAGTAGCATAGCTGATATCAACCAATAAAAGTTGTTTGCCCTGAGAATCACTTCCTCCCATCCTCAAACAAGTGCTTTAATAAGAAAAGTCGAAACAGAGAGAGAGAGAGAGAGAGAGAGAGAGAGAGAGAGAGAGAGAGAGAGAGAGAGAGAGAGAGAGAGAGAGAGAGAGAGAGAGAGAGAGAGAGAGAGAGAGAGAAGGGGAAAAGAAGAAAAAGAAAAAAAGAGAGGAAATAAGGACAAAATAAGAGTGCATAGTCCAAGAAAGCCTAAAAAAATAGGAGAAAAATAAAAGAAAAAAGAGAAAAAAGAGAGAAAAATTGACCCAAAAAAGAAGCATAATACACATCCCCTCCCCTTAGGATGATCTCATCTTAGGTCAATAGTTTTGCTATCATGATTCAAGACAAGGTGGGAAGAGCTGTTACTTGACTAACAAGAATGGAAATCGACCTCTCGGTGCAACTGAAGAAATGAAAGAAAAATTAAAAAGAGAAAAAATGCCTATGCAAAATGGGTGGAGTGAAAACTTGAAAGGGCGGACCGAGTAACAAGAGTGGGCATGCAGTTGACTTGATGAAAACCCAAAAGGGATATAAGGGTAAACACAATACAACTGTCAAGGAGCATGCAAGATCAAACACCAATGATGTGGTGAAACCCTGAAAGGACGTCACAAGAAAAAATAATGGGCAACCTAGACATAATGAGAACCTGAAAGGGTACTGTGGGCAAAACTGGTAAGAGTAAAGAAAATAAGTAGGTACATGAAAGATCCGAGCAACATAATTATGTATTCGATAGATGCAAAGATGCTAGCCACGAGTCAGGAATTCTTTTAAGCTCTGCCCATATCTTAGGGGTAGGATACTATTACACATTATCCTAAGGGGATTGGGAGCCTTGTTGAACGATTAAAAAACTGGATATAGCATCAGGCTGAGTCAAATATTTTGATTCCTACATCTACTGACACAACAAGTCTAAACCATGCACACTCAGACAGACAATCACTTAGCACAAGTTTTTATTTCCCTCGATCCCATTGCATACATGTTTTTTGGACATAATTTTTGAAAAGATAAAAAAAAGTTCTTTTTTCTCTCATCCATGCATACATAAAGAAGAAATAAATTCATACAACGCTTCTAAAAAAAACATCCTCCAATCCCGTAGTCAACTTGTGGGGGCCTTCGATGAGCGCTCTTCTCATGGTCATCCTCCCCAAAAGGCAACTATCTCTTCCCCTGCTCCAATACTTCAATCATCTTTCTAAAGTGCTCTTTGTAAATGCTATTGTGTAAATCTAGCACCTGTTTTATTGTTAAATTTTTTTGTGTCAAATCATTTAGTATTTGCATCATGCTTTGAGTTAAAGTGATCAGGTTTGTACATTTTTTAAGTTTTCTGGATCTTCATCAAACTTGCCTACATCTTTAAGTTGAAGTGAAGAGTGTTGAAGTTCATGGTTTCATGTTCAAATTCAAGAACTGAATATCAAGTTTGAAGTTCAACTACTATATGCTAACAACTTAAGAACTCAAGCGTGACTCAAGCTCAAGTATAAGAGATTGAACTTAAGCTTCAAGCATTACAAGATATCAAGTCTCTAAAGTAAATGGTGTTTCAACTGTTCCAACTCACAAATAGGTTTGGATGAACCTAGATTGACCCTAGATTATGTTATATTGATTGCATATTTTATGTGGGTAATTTCATTTATTTATAGGTTATTTTCTCGACTAGTCTTAGACCTTGTTCGACTAGTCCAAGTACTGGCTCAACCATTCTAAGAGTTTTCTCGACTAGTCCAAGGTTTGTTGTAATCTTTTAGAATTTTCTGTTAAGCTCTCGACCAGTCCTAGAGACTACTCGACTAGTTGAGTGAACAATATTCGAATGGTTATGCAGGCTTGACTCAAAGTCTAATAAGCTTTTCTGGTCCCACTCGACCAGTTGAGTAATGACCTTATCTTATCGCACCAGAAATTTTAAAATTTTGTTGGTCACTCGACTAGTCGAACCGACCCTTAGACCAGTCAAGTGAATAGTATTTTTACCCATAAATAGAGCATGATTTTCAGAGTTTATTTATTCATTAAAGTGAAATCAAGAAACCACTTTGAAAGATAAGTTTGTGAATTTATTAAGCTATTCTGTGCTCATTTTAGATTCTTTTTAATTAGCTTTTGTAATTTGATTTTGTGATCTTTATTTCAATCTTACATTAAGAAGGGATTTGAGTTTTTCCCTTTCTTGAAATTAAAATTAAATTAAGCTAGCCCAGGTTGATTTAATTAAAATTATTTAGAACTAGAACATTTTCATCTGTGAGACTGGATATTGAACATCTTCGTCTACATCGGATTGGTTCTACCAGGCTTCTTCAAAGGAGAATTTCTGGATAAGTATCATTTACAATTATGTATATCATTTTTTTTTTGGTTTGTCTGAGGTAATCCAAAAAATCTCAAAGTGTGGGGTTTTTGAAGTTGTGTAAGCCCAATCAAAGACACAATTGTGAAAATTTTAAGGTGAACCTTGGAAAACCTTTTTTCATAGTGAGCGATGATATTCCAAGGGAGTGGATATTAGGAGTGGAGTAGTTTTGTGGCTATTTTCTAATAGTTGGTATACACACAAGCGAACCACTATAATTCTTGGAGTTGTGGTGGATGATTGAATGTGCTTATGTGTGTGAATGTTGTAATTTATTTTAAGCATTTGTGGTGAATGGTGTAATTTATTTTATGCACTTGTGAGAATATTATAATAAGTTAGTTTATTTTATTTGCTATTTCCTTTGCCTTTTTATTGGTTTGGATTTTTGATACTTACAAACGTTCTAGTAAGGTTGTCTTACCATAGGCCTTTAGTTTTTAGTATTAGGTTGTCCTTAGAACTAAGTTTGTATCAACTTCTCAAAACTAGTAAATTTGAGATTGATATTTACTTGTGCTTCTTTATTATTTGATTGTGCTATCTTTCTTTTAATTGCGCATTTATTTTTTAATTTGGCATAGTCCTATTCACCCCCCCCCCCCCCCCCCCCCCCTCTCCAGGACGTATAGCTCGGCCTTTTCACTCTCTCCTCACAGATAATTAAGATCCATAAAACATAAACTAACCTCACCTACTTGCACAAGACAATGTGCAAAAATGGGCAATTAGCATGCCATGGCCCATAAAATTACTTTACTAATCAAGAGCGTACCAGAAGCTAAACACAACAAGGTAAGTTTTCCTTTCAATAAAAATTGACATCGATCATGACCATCAATTAACAATCTGATGGACTAAATTATCTTCTAAAATTTTTAAAAATATTTCACATCGATTCCCAATATAATGGACCAGATCATCTTTTTAAATTGTTAAAATATTTCAATAAAAATCGGCATTGATCACGACCACCTCTAATCATGATTTAATGGACCGAAACATATTTTAAAATTCTTTAAAAAATCAATAAAAATTGGCATCGATCACGACTATCGATTCACAATCTGATGGACTTGATCATCTTTCAAATTTTCTAAAAAATAGTTTAATAAAACCTGACATTAATCACAATTATCAATTCATGATCCGATGAACCAGGTCATCTTTTGAAAATTTTGAAAGTTATTTTTAAAATCAGTATTAATCACGATCATCAATTTGCCTTAATGATCCATATCAACCCCTAGTGGTTCTTTGGCCATTTAAAATGCATCTCCACTGAGTCCAATTATGCCTTGAGATGATGGAGCTGGTCAATCACCTCTAATAAATCGGAATCTTGATCACAGCTGTTAATTGGATCCGCATGAATGACAACCATGACAAAATGCCAAGAAACTATCTCCAAAGGGTCTTAATCCTAAATAAGACCATAAAAAATATGAAAATTAAAATCCCTGGTGAAGTCCAACCAGAGCAAGACCATTTAATCTTAAAAGCAATAAAGTCCAAAGATTCCAGATGTCCTCAATAGAGTCGATATGAATCTCAATTTTCAGTTTGTTAGGTGAGAGATCAAATCCATTCATAAGATCACAAAAAAAAACCACTTCTCCAATAATAATTGGTCCTGATCATAGTCATAACCTATGAGAAGATGAATCAGTCCCTTAGCATATTTTCGATAAAAACTAGCTCGCCAAAAATTCCACGGATATCCTTAGTGGAGGTGAATAAACAAGTTGGACATATTTTCAAAAGCATCATGCAATAAAACCCACATGGATTATCACTCCCCAAGGTGGGGCAAGTTTTTAAAAATCCCAAAAGTTTTTTTTAAAATAAAGTCTCAAGCATCCGATGTAACGCCCCAAACCTGGAAATCGGATTCATAGGAATCCCTATCGCCGAATCCGGTGCCAACAGCCTCCGTAGTACCTCATTCTCAGCTCCTAGCATCCATATGCCAGATTTCGATCCTAGGATCTTACAAGGAAGATTTTTTTTTTTGTACATTTATCTCGTAAAGCATAACCACAAGATTACCGATTCACAAAGGAAACATCATCATCACATACCCAGTAATATAAACATTTGAGTACAATGCTGGAAGGGAAATACATAAATCGAAAATCAAGCTCCAGAAGACCACTGAATGCTCCAAGCTCAACACTGCTGCAACCTAACATCACCTGCACGCATCTATCGTGCATAAGCTTATAAAAAGCTTAGAGGGAGGTGTAAGTGTGTGCACAAAGTAAGTGTCAAGTATTCAGTACAATGTCATAATCATACAATAACAGAAATACTGGTAATCCATAAATCGTCCAATGTCGGAATAAGCAGAAATACTGATAAGATCATGAATTATTAGAGTAAACAGAAATACTAACAAGATTAGAAATTATCTGAGTAAACAGAAGTACTAACAAAGTTATAAATCACATGATAACAGAGTAAGCGAAGATACTGACAAGTGCATGCGTCATACAATATTAAAATACGCAATAGACATCAACTATGCAAATGAGGAGTCATAGAGAGCCAAATAGCAGATGCAGAGGATGCAATGCAATATACATTCCTGATGAGTAACACAAACAACATTAGTCGTACCATATATCATGGATGTAATGCAACATGCAGTGCGAATGAAATGACCAAGCTGGAGTGTGAAGTCGAGATGATAGTACGTAGTATCACAGGCTATGGGGTCCATCACAAAGGACTTCTATCCAAACCAGTCCCATACCTAAATTTGGATAGTCAGACTTAAAGTGGTAAACTCCTGGTCTCAGGTTAGTCGCGTGCCCCAACCGAAATCCTGGCCATTGCGAAGGTACACGTAATAAATAGTTACGCACCACCAGCCCGAGTGGATGGTGAATGAATGAATGAATGAATGAGTATGCAAATCCTGCTCACTAAATTTACATATCAATATAGTTCATCTTTGGGATCATCACCAGGGTCTATTACACTATATGCCAGCTTGCCACCCCTATCTGAGCACACAACTGGGTAAGTGGAAGAGACCTCACTCTCCGCCTGTCAATATCGGGCCCGGCTCGTCGATAGCGGACCCATTCTTCAAGCTGGTCAGACTCAACCTACATATTGCCCCCTCACTCAGGCGGGTAAGGTCACACCCCCTCCCAACCGACCATGACATAGTGGGAGACGCGGCCTACTGGTATACGGCCCTCATGCGCTCATATACATTCACTCGATCTCGATGTTGGGGCATCTTCTGGCCACGGAGGTTTAGGAATTTTCACCAAGGGACATCTATGGCGCCCGTATGCTAGAACCAAACATTTTCGATGTCCCATCTGCCTATCTACGATATGTCTATGGAGGCTACGACCCTGATATCGCTAGGGCGTGCAATAGTCATATCAAAAAATGCATAATGCATGAGTTATACAATCCAATCATACATTAATTCTGCGCATGCTATGTGCTCAAGTAAGATAACCTCTGCTTATCAGGGAGTCTCATATCATCCTACCCAATGACATATGCTATGGTCAATCACATCTCATAACAAAGATGCAGATGATGTGTATGGGCATGCATCATGATGCTATACTGTCTGTAACGCCCTAGAAAAATCAGTACTTGGGCTCGAGTACCAACTCGACCAGAAATCGCGTAGGATTGATTCCTTTGAAAAATAAGTGTAAGTTAGCTAGCGCAACGCTAGAGTAGCTGGGAAATAGTCCCTGATCACTTTAAATACGTTCTACAAGACCCAAAGTGAGTAGAACCAATGACGCTATAATACTCTAAAACCTCGGATCAAACTCTAAACCGGTTTGTTCTCAGGACCCCTTTGAAACTTTGTATTGGATCTAGACCGCGCGTCGAAAGTCCGATACCTACAATCTTAGACCATTATAACCGCCTAGCTGGACTTGACAATCATTTCGAAAATCAAGTCCAACCGACATTCACAGGCTATTTCATTGAGCCTGGAGTGAAGAGAGTGAGAATAGGGTTAGATTTGAAATTTGAAATTCAAATCTGGCACACGACTTGACGCGTCAGTATTAAGCATTCTGACCGTCAGAATTCAACCAAATTACACCCTTGGATCAGGAAAAATTTCTATTTCTGTAACATCCCGCAAATCGGGGGGTCGAGTAAAAAACCCAACTCCCGAGTTTCAAAATGTTATTTATGCAACATAGATATGTATGATTGAATGTTGTCTATGTTAATGTATGAAACATGAGTGAGATTATGCCAGAACAACATATCATACTCCAGAGATAGTTAAATTAACCAGCGAAAGTCTGTGATAGTATGTATAACATATATATACTGTTGTGTGTCTCTTGAGTGTGAATATGTTACTAGGTTAAACATATACATGTATACCTCAAAATAGAAAGAAAGCATATACATGAGTGCTCTGAAGATATAAAATGACAAGTGTCAAGGCATCTAATCAACCTCCCTGTAATCCCGTCGATCAGAACACGCATAAAGGAGGGATCCTCCTCATCATCATCAAGTTCGGCTCTGCCTCACAGGCCGCTCCATCATCTGCAATCACAGAAGGGTCTGGTGGGTGTCTAGGAACACCGTCCCGTAACGTGGGAGTGAGTAGCTAACTCAGTGGAATAATAGAGCAAGGATTAACATGTTCTCAAATCAATCATGCGATAATAGTAAAACAATAAATCAGACAATCCTAATACTGTTGTTAATGCAATATGACATAACGTGATGTATGCCCTCACCGATGATCTCCCTCATACGGCACCATCTTACGACCGCGGTATGCTACACTTCCTTAAGTGCTCCACATCTTCCAAGCACATGCAATGTAATGGTGATATGATTTTCGAGTTGTTATTAGTCCATTCAAACAGCAGGATTGGGAAACTAAGGTACTTCCCTTATATCAATCCCAACACAAATCCTATCTAGGGTTATCACTCCTAGTAATCTCATACGATGTATATTTTGTAGGTCGCTGCAAGGGCTGCCAGGGCTGTTGCACGCACTCATTGCTCCGCTCCCCCATCACCTTATCAATACAGGCCTACTGTACTCTACTGCTATGGAAGGGTCGTCGCCTCCCGTAGACTCAGAATACGCTCGCGGTCACTACAAAGGACTCGTTGCCTGATTAGTGTAGGCCGACAGCAAGAATATAATGTCCCATACCACCATAATCTGCTCACGAGACTAGGTGCTCACTGGTCACTACGGGGAGGTTTGTGGCCTCAGCGTAGGCCGACAACTCGACCACGGTGTCCCATACAACCATGCCCGGCTCATGAGTCTTTGTGGATCAAGGTACCATGGTTAACAGGGTTTACAATGGTAAGTTCAGTACCCTAGGTTCAAGCAGTTATGACTCATACAGGGTGAACATACAACGGCCAGTCGGGTTACTTGACGGGCTCGACTAGCACGATCGCATCTCAAGTCGAACGACATGAAGTGCGTAAAACACTTCGTGTGGCCTAACCACTGCTGCCAACTCCAGAACACGGCTTGCGTTTATCGACGCGTCGTTCTTGGCCAAGAAAAGCCAACCACGAATTCACTCGGTTACCGACTGGCTGGACTAGGTATAGTCCCAAGCACATATGAATTCACATCAATAATTCATGTAAGAGTATTGGAAATGAAATACAACCATGTGAGCATGTTAACACATGTTATAACATAGAACTTAAGTAAATCATCAAGCATATGCATTTCATACATATAATGAAATTATGCATATCGCCAACATATAGGAAATCATCTCCCTTAGCATATTAATTGAGAATTTGATCTCAAATTAATTCATAACACCATTTAATTCAATACATACTAATACAAGCATTTATACAAACACTTAAACTACACACTTAAGTCTACATATAGTATGTCGACTCGAAGTGCGCATTTAGGCGAATCTCTTCGCCAAACTAATTATGCACGCATTCCTAACATTCTAATGCAACAATAAACCATGTCAATCACATCAGCAAAATATGAATGAAAACAGTACTTCCTACAAATGACTAAAATGCCCTAAATCTCATATTCTCCGTCGGTTTACGAAACAGGAAATGGACAGCATGTTGTACATGTCAAATGGCGTTGCCGTCAATAATCTACTATTAAACGACATTGAAAGCATTGGAAACAGTCAATCAAAGCATCTAAAATCCGCACCTTATCCCTTATAGGTGAAGTGTTTCGAACAGAGCGTATAGGCTTCGTCTACGGTGACTAGAGAACCTGTTTTACGAGATTTATCAGCTAACATGCTGTGAATCCAAGGTAACCTCAAATCAGCAACTTTTAGGGTATTTCCTTACCTGAAAATGTGAAGAAATCACCGGCCAGGTGATCGGAGTGTGTTGCTTAGGCACTTGCAATAGGTGGTGCAACGACAGGTAAATTCTCTCCTACTCTCTCACAAACTCACACCTTTTCTCTCTCCCAATCTAGAGTTTTTCTCAAATTCGTATGGGAGAGAGGAGTGAGGGTTTCAACCCCTTTTATAAGCATAAAAATGCCCGGAATAGGCTCGGAAACAAAGTTTACTTAGGTTATATCTATTTCGGGGCTGTTTCGGTCCAAAAGTACATTTCTGGAGGTCCCCTGGCCAAATGCGGTCGGACTTAAGCTCATGCATACTGGATCTAGCACACATCAAGTTTTCAATCCGGCAGGGTTCGCAGATCACACGTGGTGGTCCAGTTTCAGTTCAGCGGTCACCGCACGTAGATCAGGCCTACAAATCTCATGATATGAAATAGAAATTTTTCCTGATCCGAGGGTGTAATTTGGCTGAATTCTGACGGTCAGAATGCTTAATACTGACACGTCAAGTTGTGTGCCAGATTTGAATTTCAAATTCCAATTCTGTCCCTATTTGCACTCTCTTCAGTCCGGGCTCAATGAAATAACCTGCGAATGTCGGTTGGACTTGATTTTTGAAATGATTGTCAAGTCCAGCTAGGCGGTTCTAACGATCTAAGATAGCAGGTATCGGACTTTCGACGCGCAGTCTAGATCCAATACAAAGTTTCAAAGTGGTCCAAAGAACAAACCTACTTAGAGTTTGATCCGAGGTTATAGAGTATTATAGAGTCAATGGTTCTACTCGATTTGGGTCTTGTAGAACGTATTTAAAGTGATCAGGGACTATTTTCCAGCTACTCTAGCGTTGCGCTAACTAACTTATGCTTAGTTTCTAAAGGAATTAATCCTAAGTGGTTTCTTTGGCTATGGAATTGGGTTCTGAGCGATTTTTCAGGTGTTTTAGTTGACCCACTGCCTAAGGACGTCAAATCTCAGATTGGCCAAAATCTGGGGTGTTACAATTTCATATCATGAGACTTGCAGACCTGATCTACGTGCGGTGACCGCTGAACTGAAACTGGACCGCCACGTGCAATCTACGAACACTACTGGTCTGAAAATAGGATGTGAGCGACATCCGATGTGCATGAATTTAAGTCTGATCGCGTTCGGTGAGGGGACCACCAGAAATGTCTTTTTGGACCGAAACAGTCCCGATTTGGTTAGGTATCAAGTAAACATTATTTCCAAGCCTGTTTTGGGCGAGTTTTGGGTTATAAAAGGGGCTTAAAACCTCACTTCTCTCACCCATCCGAATTTGCTAGAAACCCTAGCTGGTGTGAGAGAGAAGGTGAGAGATTGTGAGAGAGAGTGGGAGAGAATTTCCTGCTGCTTGCACTACGTGTTGCACGTGCTTAAGCAACGCGCCTCAATCACTTTCTCGGTGATTTCGCCACGTTTCTAGGTAAGAAAATACCCCAAATACTTGCTGATTTGAGGTTCCTTTGGTTCTTTAGCATGGTAGCTAATACATCTTGTAAAATAGGTTCCCGGTTCGCCGTAGACGAAGCGTACACGCTCCGTTCGAATCAATACCCTTATAGGAGAAAAGGTACAGATTTTAGACACTTTGATTGACTGTTTCCAATGCTTTCAATGTCGTTTAAAAGTAGATTATCGACGGCAATGCCGTTTGACATGTACAACATGCTGTCCGTTTCCTGTTTCGTAAGCAGACGAAAAATATGAGATTTAGGGCATTTTAGTCATTTATAGGAAATACTTTTTTCATCCATATTTTGCTGATGTGATTGACATGGCTTCTTGTCGCATTAGGATACTAAGAATGCATGCATAATTAGTTTGGCGAAGAGATTCGCCTAAATGCTCACTTTGAGTCGACATACTATATGTAGACTTAAGTGTGTAGTTTAAGTGTTTGTATAAATGCTTGTATTAATATGTATTGAATTAAATGGTGTTATGAATTAATTTGAGATTGAATTCTCAATTAATATGCTGATGTAAATGATTTCCTACATGTTAACTATATGCATGATTTCATTATATGTATGAAATGCATGTGCTTGATGATTTACTTAAGTTGTATGTTATAACATGTGTTAACATGCTCACATTATTGTATTTCATTTCCAATACTTTTATATGATTGCTGATGCGGATTCATAATTGTTTGGGACTATACCTAGTCCAGGCAGTCGGCAACTGAGAAAATTCGTGGTTGGCTTATCTTTGCCACAAACGACGCGTCGATGAGCGCGAGCCGTGTTTTGGAGTTGGCGGCAGTGGTTAGGCCACACGAGGTGTTTTACGCACTTCATGTCGTTCGACTTGAGATGCGCTCGTGCTAGTCGAGCCCGTCAAGTAACCCAACTGGCCTTTGTATGTTCACCTTGTATGAGTCATAATTTCTTGAACCTAAGGTACTGAACTTACCATTGTAAACCTTGTCAACCATGGTACCTTGATCTACAAAGACTCATGAGCCGGGCATGGTGGTATGGGACACCGTGGTCGAGCTGTTGGCCTACGCTGGGGCCACAAACCTCCCCGTAGTGACCAGTGAGCACCTATGACTCGTGAGCAGATTATGGTGGTATGGGACACTATATTCTTACTGTCGGCCTACACTGATCAGGCGACGAGTCCTTTGTAATGACCGCAAACGTATTATGAGTCTACAGGAGGCGACGACCCTTTCGTAGCAGTGAGAGTACAGTAGGCCTGTATTGATAAGGTGATGGAGAGCGGTGCAATGAGTGCGAGTAACAGCCCTGGCAGCCCTTGCAGCGACCTACAAAAATATACATCGTATGAGATTACTAGGAGTGACGACCCTAAACAAGATCTGTGTTGGGATTGATATAAGGGAAGTACCTTAGTTTCCCAATCCTGCTGTTTGAATGGACTAATAATAACTCGGCAATCATATCACCATCACATTGCATGTGCCTGGAAGATGTGGAGTACTGAGCGATACGCAAGCATTCTGCGGGCGTAAAATGGCACCGTATGAGGGAGATCGTCGGTGAGGGCATCCATCATGTCATGTCATATTGCATTAACAATAGTATTAGGAATGTTTGATTTACTGCTTTACTATTTTCGCATGATTGATTTGAGAACATGCTAATCCTTGCTCTATTATTCCACTGAGTTAGTTACTCACTCCCACGTTACGGGATGGTGTTTGCAACACCCACCAGACCCTGTCTTAGATGCAGGTGAGGCAGCGATTCAGGAGGTAAAGTCGGACTATGATGAGGACCAGGATGAGTTCTCATATATGCGGTACCACGACGGCTTTGCTTAGGTGACCTAGATTGGTGGGACTTCTCAGTGGGACTACTTTTGACATTTTGATTTTGCTTATTTACATGTATATGAAACTCAGAGATGTATTCACACTTTGGAGACGGTCGAGATCTACTTTATTTTTCATACAGTGATATATATATTCTTTAGTCTTCCGCTTGCTTTTATCACTGGATCTGGAGTATGAATTGCAGTTTTGGTATACTTTTACTCATGTGAATGCTTTAAATCAGACAACATTGAATCATAATCATTTTTATTGTATAAGTGACGGTCTGAAACTCGGGAGTTGAGTTTATACACGACCCCCGATTTTCAGGGTGTTACACTGTCACATACTCATAGTCGGTATAAAAAATCAGCCTCGACAATGTGGACATTTAACCAACATTGCCCTAAGGAATGGTCCACATCGATCCAAACATATAATGGGCCCACGGCCATACACAAGGGCCTAATATACAACATAATGGGCCTTACTCAAGGGTTACATGTACACAACAGGTGGGCCTTGCTCATGAGCCTAACATACATCGCATTGGGCTCCTTCTCCTGGCCCTTAAATGCATCACAATGGGCCTCATCACCTAGGCCTCAATATACATTACATTGGCCCTTAGACACGGGCTGAATATACATCACGTCGGGCCTCAAATACAGATCGCATGTACATCACATTGGGCCCTGACAATCGGAATCGGCAATCAACCATGACAAATTAAAATAGATAATCGACCTCGATCGATAATCGGCAATTGGCCACGACGAAACAGAATTAATAATCGGCCATCAAAATCGGTAACCGACCTAGATAATTAGTATCGGTAATCAGCACCGATGATAAGCGTCAATAATCGACCATGATAACCAACATATATAGGCAAGGTGGGGTCCATAGATGGACAACCAGTTAACCATAATATAAAGATTGACTTTCGACCGTGGTTATATCAAATCCAATAGCACGGAGCCATCCGTCCATGGCAAATAGGCCCCACTTATTTAGATTAACCCACGAAGAGAATGGGCCTAACAAGGCCTAAGGGAAGGTCATAATGATGACATCTAACCGTCATTGCCTATCAATGAGGACTTTTAACCAACATTGCTCCCAAAGAGTGACCCATGTAGGGCCAAACATATAGTGGGCCCACAACCTCATACAAGGGTTTGATATACATCACCATGGGCCGAATACATGGGCCTAATATACATCACCATGAGCCATGACCCATGGTCCTCCGATACATCATAATGGGCTACGACCCATAGACCTCAATATACATCAAGTGGATTGCATTAATGGATCTCATATACATGACAGGTGGGCCCTGCACATTGGCCTCAAACATACAACATGTGGGCCCTACACATGGGTCTTGAATACATCAAATGAGTCACATACCTAGGCCTCGAATACGTCAAGTGGCTACACATCATGGGCCTAGTACATATCACAATGGGTCTTGCCCATAGGCCACAAATACAACTTATTGGGCTTCTTAAATACAATGAGTGGGCCGCACAAGTGGACAGTATGGGTGAAACATGCACAGCATGGTGGGCCTATATAGTGTAGGCGAGCCCAACACATGCAGGAAGTGGGCCCTGTGCCATCAAGACGGGTAGATAGCGTGGATATAAAATACATACATCGGGGTGAGTCCCACCATTCAGCGGCTAGATGGCGCGGATATACAATACACTTATCATGGTTGGATCACACATTGAAATGGGCCTTATGTACATCCCATTGGGCCCCGACCCATGGGCCTCAAATACCAAGGTGGGCCTCATAACATGGGCCTCATATATATATCAAAGTGGGCCTCAACAACGGGCCACAAATACATAAAGATGGGCCTAATCACATGGGCCTCATATATATATATATATCAAAGTGGGCCTCAACAACGGGCCACAAATACATAAAGATGGGCCTAATCACGTGGGCCTCATATATATATATATATATATATATATATATATATATATATATATATCAAAGTGGGCCTCAACAACAGGCCACAAATACATTAAAGTGGGCACGACAAATGGGCCACAAAATGCATCAAAGTGGCCCCGACAAATGGGCCACAAAATGCATCGAAGTGGGCCTGACAAATGGGCTAAAAAATACATCAAAGTGGGCCCAAAAAATGGGCCACAAAATACATCAAAGTGAGCCTGACAAATGGGCTACAAAATGCATCAAAGTGGGCCTAACAAATGGGTGATCATATCACGGAGTGGTCTGCCATGAGGTGTTTGAGATCCAACCAAGTTCATAAGTTAACATAGAGCTAGATGAAGTGAAACCAAAATATAAGCTTAATTGGAAGTTAATGTGGCTCCTAAGAGGTTTGAACGGTGAGTGTCACTATCTCCACTACTTTCAATGGTGGGGTACACTTGAACCTTAGATCTAACTCTTTCTTAGTCTCAAGTCCTACAATGCACTTTCAAAATGGTTGGACGACTTGGATCCAACACATGCATCATTGGGGGGTTCCACATGAACTATGGATCTAACTCTTTCTTTAGCTGATGCCATAAAATGAGATTTCAAAATGGATGGACAGCTTGGATGCAACACATGTATTATGGTGGGTCCCAGGCACGTGGCCCACCAAAATGCTTATTTACATCCAATCTGTCGATAAAGCCACATGTACATGGGGCCTACCATAATGTTAGTTTACCACCCGACATGTTAATAGGGTCACGTGAGCAAGTGCCCACTATAACATTCATTTTCCATCCACCCTGTTGAAAGGTCACGTGGACAGAGCCACTGCAATGTTTATTTGCCATCCAAACTTTTGGTACGGTTATGTGGTCCTGGGGTCCACCGTAATGTAGTTCATGAATCGAACCCATTCATTGTGTGTGTCCCACCAATTGAAGGGTCCAAACCGAGTTTTATGTGGATCCAAGCTGCATGTGGACCCCCAACATTTGATTCCATGTGGTTTGGCATACCATCGCATGAATGGTGATGGTGTGGGCCATCCGAGAACTGTTTATGGCTGATTTTTGGAGCCAACGGATCATTAAAGGGGACCTATTAAATGAACGGCATGGATGTAGAACATACATCATGGTAGGGTCCACAGCTGGGGCCAATGGGGGCCACCATTTTTTTTAACGTTGGACGTCCAGACTCCTCTGGATGTCAACGCAGCAAATGTATTTTATTTTATTTTTCCTAGGTGGGACCCACATTAACTGGATCTACCCCTTCCATTGAATGTGTCCCACAAAATTAGGGGTCCAAAACAAGTTTCAGATGGGTCTAAGCTTCTTGTGGACCCCAGCAATCATTTTCCCAAGTTTTAACGGAGAATACTAGCATTCTTAATGCCATGGTCCGCCAGATAATTGGTTCGGTCTCATTTTTCAGCTCAATGCCTAAAATGATATAAGGGTTGGGATGGACGGTGTGGATACGAAACACATACATCTGGTGGGTCCACACGTGTGGCCCACCAGCATTATAACAAGCTGGTACTCGTCCTTGCCTCTCTAGTAGCACCTGCTGCTGGACGATGAGGATATAACACATAATTCATGAATGGGATCCACGTCCCATGCACGGACGGGGTAGATGAAACATACATCATGGTGGGTCCACGTGTACATGGTCCACCCAAGCAGGTACCTGTGTTTCACATGCGTCCAGACCTGGACGGTCTGGACAACAGTCGCTCTGGCTGGTCATTGTCCATCTGGCCCGTGGCCTCTCCTTTATGGATGGACGGTATGGATACATACATCCATCCAGGTGGGGTCCACATTAGTGTGGCCCACCAGCCTCTTAAATCAAGGCTAATATTTATGTTTTCCCTTTGTCCAGTCTAGGCCCAAAAAAAAGGGCAGCAAGGTGGACCCATATGTAAACAGCAGAACGTCCCACTTTAATGGACAACATGGATGAAATCTCTACATCGGGGTGGGCCATCAACCAGGGAAAGAGAGAGAGAGAGAGAGAGAGAGAGAGAGAGAGAGAGAGAGAGAGAGAGAGAGAGAGAGAGAGAGAGAGAAGCACCCACCTCAAGATCTCTTCGTCCTTCTTCCGCCAACATGATCTAGAGCTTCAATGTTACGATTTTAACGGTTGAGATGGCTCATGGAGGGTGGAGATGAGAGATAGAAAGGTGGCCATACTAGCTCCTCTCATGGAGCCATGGACGTTGGGTGTTGTTTGAAAATGGAGAGAGAGAGATGATGGGAGAGAGGGAGGAGTGGTGTGTAAGAGATAAGGCATGGAAAGTTTGGGTCTCTTTAACTTTTGGATAAGAGGAATATGCTAAGCATGGGTTACTTTAATTAGTTGGTGGGAAAGGTATGGGTGAGTGATTTGATTGATGTGATTGATGTGATGTTGAGTAGAGATAGTTTTTCTCGGGATTAGCAACGCGCGGCGTCTTTCCTCGAACTGAATGCAGGCCCACATCTCCTGTCTAGGGTATCGCCTAAGTGCGCGAGACGCGACATCGGAACCGCGACGACGGCGTTGTCGCTAGGGTACAAGTCTCGGGTTAAGTCAACTCTGATATACGGAACACGACTCAGGATCATGCACAAACACTGGTTTCAGATTGCGGGTTCTCGAAATTCGACAGAGAGGATCGGGAAGGTCTACAGAACAGTACGGACTAGGATACGGGCCTTACATCCGAGGCACTAAGAGATCTTCTATACCTCTGGGTAGAGGTCAGCACAAAATCAAACAAGGCACACTAAAGAACGATTGATCTGGACTTTAGTGACAGAACGATGGTAATAACTATTAATGGAATGATTGTCGATAAGCCAATCTAGTCAGAAGTTGTTTAATTGGTGAAAATGATGAATTATAACTAAGTGTCAAAACTAGAAGATTGGATGGAAAAAGGTTACCTGCATGTACCTAGGCATGGATATTTGTGTACCTTGATCGAGTTAAATTGTGCGTAGTGAGTTCCTTGTAAGGCCGCAGTAAGCGTAGGGCAACTAACTACTTTGACGATCAAGCAAAACAAATATCCTAGGGTAATTTGGGAAGCAACAAACATTCTATTTTCAGTCAATAGGACGATTCCTATAAGGCCACATAAAGCACAAGGGCACTACTATACTTGGCTCTTTCGATATTAGTATTGATTAGGAGCGAAAGGGTTGCGATTGGTTACAGGTAATGTCGTAGAAAGCATAGGGAAAATCGTAGTGTTTCCCTAAACTTCTTGACATGTGCAAATTAGTATTGATTAGGAGCGAAAGGGTTGCGATTGGTTACATGTAGTGTCGTAGAAAGCATAAGGAAAATCATAGTGTTTCCCTAAAATTCTTGACATGTGCAAATTATTTATTTCTAGGCAACTAGCTAACATAGGCACAAAGGCAAGCAACGAGTCTAGACAACAATCAATAAATTGACTAGTATGGGTGGGGTGTCTACTTACTTTATCATTTAGTTACACGTAACCTCTGCCAAAGAGGCGCACCTATAGACACCCCACCCAGGGCTAACAAGACAATCGAATTGGACTATTTCAACCCAACACCATCAAGTCAAAAACTCTAAACCAGAGCCCTAACTTGAACCCTGAGACCTAGCTCTGAAAGCCCTAGAAGCCTAAACCCTAAGAGCCCCTAAATTCGAGTTGACCCACTAAGTCAACTCACTGAATCATACCAAGTTAGCTCATTGGTCAAACCCGGTCAACCCACCTAGTCAAGCCCCAAGCCAACTAACCAAGTCCAAGCCCAAACCCATGGGTCCACGAAAGGTCCGAAGTGAATCCAGAAAATGAACCCCAAACCAATCAGAGCTCCCACATGTTGGTGGGAGACCACCTGATAAAGCAGGAGGGAAGTAGTGACCTCGGTAGTGGCAATTTGTCACCCGCCACATGGCACACCTCCTGAGTTGGCAAGAGGCCGCCAATGCGTGCAAGACCTCCCCTTTCTAACAGATAAGTGTGTGGAGAATTTAAAGACCTCTGTACCCCTCCTTTTGACCCAAAATTACACTTTTACCATCAATCAAGTTGACCAGATCATTCTACGTGGCAATCTAGAATCACAGTCGTCCAACCCTATTCTAACCCGGAACTTCTAAAGAATTATAGGAATATCAAGATTGGGGGCTATATATAGACCTCTCCCCTTCTCATTTCCATCATCCATCACATAATAAAACCCTCTAAGCTCCTTAAGCATCTCCCCTTAGCCACCTTCATCCCTCCACCAAGGAGGAAGGAGGGTTGTAAGAAAGAGTCCATCCCAAGTCAGCATGGCCAAGACAAATCTCTAGCCTCCTAAGCCATCGACTCATTGATCCTCGTCTACCCAGTCTAATCCTTGTGACACGATCGTCCATCAAACCGTCTAATTTCTAAACAGCTTCGTCAAATCTTGACATTAGAATTATGCAACATTCATTCCCTTCTCAACCCCCCCCCCCCCCCCCCCCCCCCCCCTACATAGCTCCTCGCATCATGTCTCACACTTAATTGACTCAGGCATATGCTCTGTGTCTTGCTGATATAACCGAATCATACCCCTTAGAAATCCTGGTCAATTAGCTTGTGCTTCGACAAGTGGAGAAGTCATGGCAGATTTATTGGGCATAAACCAATACTTGTCATATGTTTTCCATCTAACATAGCATCACACACACCGCATTACATATGTAACTCCATATGTATTGCATCACATACATAGCACTCAACACCCAATCAATTCAAATGTATGCTTTAAGGCTTGTTGAGAGAGTTGGACCCTGTCCATTAGAAATATGGGCTAATTAGTTTATCTCTTCGACAAGTGAAGGGCGGATTTATCTAGCCCGAATCAAAGCTTGTAATAGACATCGCATCTAGCATGACATTACTCAATGCATGTAAGAACTAATCTCAACTCTCAAAAGTTAGTTAGATTATGTGAAGTCGAGACTGTACATTTGTATAAGCAGAGTGGGTGCCTAACACCTTCCCTCTTTGTAACTATGGTCTCTTACCACTAATCTTTAGTCGCAGATCAAGGAGTCACTTTAAGATTAAAATCTTCAGATCCTCTCTCCTAGCATTTCTACAAGATCTAGTTGACTATGGAGACAAAGTAATTAGCTAGTGGCGATTCCAATCAAACATAATATTACTACACAAAACACAAAGCATTTTAAGAAAGGGAACCTGTGGAAAAGTACGATCCGCCTGCGATCTAGCATCCACAAACAATAAAAATAAATAATAAGGTTCCAATCTGTGTAAGGAATGATAATAATCATTACATATCTAATGTATTTTACATTCTTAAATTAAAATACAATTTATTAAATATTAGACAGTTGTAAGAAGAGAGACATGTTGTGAATATTAAAAATGGTGACAGTGACCTTAAAGGTGTTCAAAATCAATTGATTCCTAGAGTGCTTATGAGGAAAAATTGCATGTTTCTCCTGAAGATTTAAAATATATTGTGTCGTGTCTTAAATAATTATGCGTGATGATTTGTAGTAGTTGAATATTTATTTTGGCCACTTGAGTTTTAATGGTTTTAAAAGGCCATCTAGCATGAACTTAGTGATAAGTCTACCTCTCATAAATCTTCCAAATAAAAAATTTGAGGGTTACATACATGGAAAGAAATATGAGATTCTCGATTAGAAAGTCATAGACAGTTATGTCATCAAATTAACCTATGCATTCAGATTATGCAAGATGGGTTGTCGTTCTAATATAGTAAGAGCAGGTATTTTTCCACTTTCATTAATGATTTGAAGAGGAATGCATGATTATTTTTTTTTTAAAGAGAAATATCAATTTTAGAGTATTTTATAAGAGTTAAAATTATTTATAACAAAACTTAGTTACTCCAAAATTATTAGTATCAATAAAGGAGTTGAATATACATCAAAAGGCTTTTGAAAACTTTTGTAAGAAAAATGGAATTGAACATGAAACAGCCGTGACTTACACACCTCAACGGGGTAACTGAAAGAAAAGATAAAACAACTGTGAAGATAGTGAGAAATATGCTAAAAGAAAAATGTGTGCCTACGTACTTTGGGATAAAAGTCATAACCAGTGCATTGTATGTATTAAATAGGTGCTTATGAAAAGTCTTAATCCTGATATGCCTTAAAAAGCATAAAGTTAGAGAAAGCCAAATATTTCTCATTTCTATATATTTGGTTCCATTGCCTATGCTCATATCCAAATAGAAAGAAATGTAGCTCGATTGTAAAGAAATCAAATATGTCTTTTCCTTAATTTGGGGTAGTTTGATATGTATTCTTTTATGCTTCTTTAGCTCAGGTTGTTGATCTTTTCTATTTTTACTTCCTTTGTCGGAGATATTGGATTTTTTTTTAAATCTTTAATAATTGTGAATTCTTGAACTATTGGCATTCGAAAAAAATAAAATTATACTGATATATATATATATATATATATATATATATATATATATATATATATATATATATATATATATTGTTATGGGATGATCTAAGCCCCTAATAAAGCCAAGAGTAATTCAACCAAGTGCATGAACCACCGAGGAGATGCCCATCTGACCTGGCGTAAGCGCCCTTGAAAGGGCTGCACACTATGAAGGTGTTCTTACTGTGGGGTTGTAGGTCAGAGTAACTTTCACACTTCGATTAGAAACCATATGCTACTTGCCACCCACTGACATTAATTGTAAGAAATCTGACTCTACAAGACGAATCTGACTCCCAACCCTGAGCCTCAAAAGCGATGGTTTTCAGAGCCCTTTGGGATGGATTTGTAAGCTCAGCTCAGAGCTGAAAAAGTGTTCCTGCTCGAAAAATTAATAACAAAGGCTGACTAATGTTGCTAGAACCAAGTGAGCCGAGCCGAGGCAATATATGTAGGCGGTTGCTCCATCTACCAGATACAGAAACTACATAGCCAAACGTGGTCGATTACTTCACTCCCAGATACGCGTTATCTACCTAATGCGATGCACGATCCATGATTGCGCACAATATCTCCACGATCTTAGAATCCCATTGATTGAGTAATTTGGGCTGACAATAACGGACACAAACCATCTAATTGTCAGGTATAAATACATTGAGACCTCACTACTACAGGTACGCAACATCTTGTACTCTCCTCTACTCTCCACTTAGACCTAGATTCCCTTGATCTAACTTAGGCATCGGAGGGTCCCTCGGCTTAGCCAGGGTCACCTTTGCCTGATCCCATTGTGCAGGTTCAAGATGTAGAAGCGATTCGAGGAGCTGAGGGGAGAGCTGACTAGATTTTAACATCAATATTTTTTAGTGCCATCTGCGAGAACCTGATACTAAAGGTCAAGTTCTCATTTTTCAAATCTAATGGCGAGAAAGAAGAAAGCAGTAGCTCTGGAACCAGAGCCAAATGATTAAACTCGCTCTTCATCATCACTTCATGCTAAGTCTGCACCAGGGCCTTCACATTGTTCTCGCAATTAGGCTAACAAATTTCGAGCCATGCAGAACGAGATTTAGGCCCTACGCGATGAAATAAATAGAATGAAGTAACAAAGGGAGTCACAGCTGCACCCAACTCAAGAGGATCTCATTCCTGATTAGGTCGATTTGTTCATAGAGGCTCACTCTGTGTTAAGGAGTTTGAGGCTCGAGGCACCCCAACACACTCGGGCGCCTCTCTCAGGTCAGAATCTTCCTCCGGCGTAAGTTAGAGTCTCGGCACGAAACGCCACTACTCGAGCTTATATGAACAACTTGATCACCTCGGCTCTAGCACCTACGGATCTCCGCCATCAACTGGAGTGGAGGAAGGAAAGGACTCCGGAGATGGAAAATGCACCAGAGCTTGTCGCTGAGAATAAAGATCTCTAAAAAGCACGGTTTGCAGAACTCAATAATAAATTCTTAACTTTGGAAAAGCAACAACAACTGTCGACAGTCCCTACCATGGTTCAGGCGATAATGGAAGAGACCGAACCTCCCTTCACCTCCACCATTATGAATGAAGTGATGCCACAGAGGTTTCAGATTCCTCCCGTCATCCAATATTCTGGGTTCGAGGACCCATCTGAGCATTTAGAAGCTTATTGGTTGTGGATGCAAATCCAAACAGCAACGGACGTAATGATGTGTAGAGAATTTTCTATCACCCTTACAGAATTCGCTCAGAGTTGTTACCGCTAACTCAAGCCCAATTCCATCAGATCCTTTGCGGAGTTGAGTCGACTATTCCTTACTCAGTTTATAAGCGGTAAGAGAAGTCGAAAGCCTAATACCCACCTGCTCACCATCAAGCAGGGACCAAAAGAGTCGCTGAAAGACTACATTGCTCGCTTTGATGAGGAAGCGTTGCAGGTAAAAGACTACGATGACAAAATGACACTTGCTGAGTGATCAGTGGTCTGAAAGAGAGGAGGTTTACTTTCTCCATTGGAAAGAACCCTCCGAAGACACTGGCGGACTTCACGGCAAGAGCTTAGAGTATACTAACGCCAAGGAGTTCACTAACACCCACAAAGGCGTACAAGTAAATGACCCGGATAACAAAGGAAAGAGGTTTAGGAATGAAGAATCTCAGCCAACCGGCAAAGGATCAGATGACCTTGCCCCCCGCGATCATTAGTCAAGTTGGAGATCAGAAGGGAAATTTGGTTCCTATACCCCCCTCAACACGTCTGCCGAGCAGATCCTCCTAAACATCCGAGGAGAGAAGATCCTGAATTGGCCCGTCTGTATAAAGGCTGACCCTGAGCATCGAGACAAGCAAAAGTTCTGTTGCTTTCACTAGTACCATGACCATAATACAGACCATTGTGTGGATCTCAAAGATGAAATTGAGTCTCTTATCCGCAAAGGACATTTATGTCAGTACATTAAGAGAGAGAGAGCCGCTCGAAAGGAAGATCGGGACCAAGAGCGACCGAATAACCCCACGGAGGAGCCCGTTGAAATCCGTACCATTTTCAAAGGCTCAACTGGTGGAGGAGATTCGAACAGGGCTAAAAAAACTTACTTTCGGAGGTCTGAACCAGAACACTACGTCCATTTAACCAAACGGCCAAGCAAAGAGCTTTGGATTAATCCATGCAGTCTAACCTTTACAAAAGGTGATGCCCGCGGAATTCATCATCCACACGATGATGCCCTAGTGGTCACAATGACCATAGCGAACCACAAGGTGTATCATATTGTAATGTCTCAGAAAAATCCGTACAGAGACCCGAGTACCACCTCGATCAGAGACCACTTATGATTAATTCCTTTAGAAATTAAGCATAAGTTAACTAGCGCTATGTTAGATTAGCTGTGAAATTAGCACTGATCACTTTAAATACGTTCTGCAAGACCCAAAACTTGTGGAATTGTTAATGCTATAACATCCTGAAACTTATGATCAAACTCTAAACCTGTTTGCTCTTGGGAACCCTTTGAAACTTTGTATTAGATCTAGACTGCGCGTCGAAAGTCTGATATCTACAATCTCAGACTGTTATGACCGCTTAGTTTGACTTGACAATCATTTCAAAAATCAAGCCCAACTGATGTTCTGAGGCTATTTCATTGAGCTTGGAGCAAGGAATGTGAGAGAGAGTTGAATTCTTTATAAATTAAATGTGATTTAAATAAATCTGGCACTTGATGCTTGTGGGTTAATTATAAGCATTCAGACCATTGGAATCTGATCTAAATACACCCTCGGATCAGGGAACATTTCCCACTCATGTCAATGTACTTGGAATCCCTGATCGAGTCTCAGTGACCGCTGAACTGAAACTGATCCGCCACATGCGATCTGAAAACCCTATCGAACTGAAAACTTAATGTGATTAGGATCCAACATCCATAAGCTTAAGTCCGGCCGCATTTAGTCAGGAGGCCTCTAGAAATGTTCTTTTGGATCAGAAAAGACCCGATTTGGCTATAACCCAAGCATACCTTGGTTTAAAGTCTAAATAGGTGAGTTTCTAACCTATTTAAGGACCTTAAACCCTCTCACATCCCTCCCATACGAATTTGTAAGAAACCCTAGGAAAGAGAAGAGAGAAAAGAGGGAGATTGTGTGGAAGTTGTGAGGGAAAGTTCCTGTCACTCGATCCTCTACTACACGTGCTTAGCGATCGTGTTCTAATCACTCTTCCGGTGATTCTGACTTCATTCTAGGTAAGAAAACCCTAACCTTAGCCTGTTTTATGAATTCCATCAATACAAGTAGTGAAGTAGCTGACTTATCTTGTGATATGGGTTGTCTTATTGACGTTGACGAAGCGTAGAGTTTCTATTCGATTCGTTACGCTTCTACGGCATAAGGTGAGGATTTTAGATGCTTAGGTTAACTATTTTCAAAGATTTCACTGTCATTTAATAGTAGATTATCGACAAGGATGCTGTTTGACATGTAGAACATGCTGTCTGTTTTCCATTTCGATTACGTACGAAGAAATGAGATTTAGGGTATTTTAGGTATTTATAGGAAATATTTTATATGTCCATATTTTGCTGATATGATTGCCATGAGTATTTGTCATGTTATTATACGAGTTAAGCGTGTATGATCTGTTTGGTGAAGAGATTCGCCCTAATGCACACTTTGGGTCGACATATGCTATGTAGACAAATGTGTGTAGACTAAGTGTTTGTATATGAGCATGTATTAGTAAGTATTGAGTGAATGGTGTTGTAGATTAGTTTGGAGATTGGATTCTCAACTAATATGATGATGTACATGATTTCCTCCATGTTATATTGAATTGATTTCCTTATATATATGAAATGCTTGTGTTTGGTTGAATTGTTATGTTATATATTATAACATGTTGCTAACATGCTTGGATTATTTGTGCTTCATTTCTGTCACTCTCGTATTATTATCGAATTAGATTATAAGTGCTTGGGGCTATATTCTAGTCCAGGCAGTTGGTAACAGATTCGAAATCGTAGTTGGATTCTATTCGCCACGAAGGACGCATCGACGAACCCGAGTCGTGCTTGGGTTGACGGCAGTGGTTAGGCCACACGAGGTGTTTTATGCACTTCATGTCGTTCATCTTGAGGTGCGCTCGTACTAGTCGAGCTCGTCAAGCAACCCGACTGACCATTGTATGTTCACCTTGTATTGGTCATAACTGCTTGAACCTAGGGTACTAAACTTACTAGTGAAAACCCTGATAACCATGGTACCTTGATCCATTAAGACTCATGAGCCGGGCATGGTGGTATGGGACACCGTGGTTGAACTGTCGGCCTACGCTGGGGCCACAAACCTCCCCGCAGTGACCAGTGAGTACCTTAGACTCGTGAGCTGATTGTGGTGGTATAGGACACTACATTTGAGCTGTCATCCTACTCTGATTGGTGACGAGCCCTTTGTAGTGACCTCGAGCGTATTCTGAGTCTACGTGAGGCATCAACCCTTCCGTAGCAACAAGAGTACAACTAGGCCTGTATTGATAAGGTGATGGGGGAGCGGTGCAATGAGTGCGAGCAACAGCCGTGGAAGCCCTTGTAGTGACCTAGAAATACATCATCGTATGAGACTAATAGGAGTGACGACCCTAGAAAGGATCTGTGTTGGGAATGATATAAGGGAAGTACCTTAGTTTCCCAATACTGTTGTATGAAAGGACTAATAACAACCCGGTAATCATATCCATATCGCATTGCATGTGCCTAGAAGATGTGGAGAACTGAGGGAAGAAAGGATGCCACGAACGTAAGATGGTGTCGCATGAGGGAGTATGTCGGTGAGGGCATGCATCATTACTGCATCTCATACTTGCATTAATAACAGTATCTAGGAATGTCTGATTGTTTGCTTTACTATTATCGCGTGATTGATTTGATAACATGCTAATCTTTGCTCTATGATTCCACTGAGTTGATCACTCACTCCCACATTACGGGACGGTGTTTGCAACACCTACCAGACTCTGTCTTAGATGCAGGTTGTGAGGCGATTCAGGAGGTGGAGCTGGACTACTACAAGGACCAGGACGAGTTCTCGTACATGCAGTTTTCTGACGGCTTTGTATAGGTGGCCTGGATCAGTGAGATTTTGTTAGTTGGACCATCATATGACATTTGATTTTGGTTTGTTATATGTATTTGTGACTCAGAGTTATATTCATACTTTGGAGACAGATCGAGATTGTTTTATTTTTCATACAATAATATATATATCTTTCAGTCTTCCGCTTGCATTTTATCACTGAATCTGGAGTATGAATTGTAGTTTTGGTATAATCTCACTCATGTTAATGCAGTAACTCAGACAATATTTAATCATAAGCATTTTTATTGCATAAGTGATGGTCTGGAACTCGGGAGTTGGGTTTCTACACGACCCCCAATTTTTAGGGCGCTACAAGTTGGTATCAGAGCATGATTTGGATTAAACCGGACCTGGGTTATGGTCACATGACGTACGCTGTCGCCCTTTGACTTACGTTGGTGCGAAAAAGCCATAGAAACACTCATAGGATCCCAGTTTCGTCAATTGGCGAAGTTCACCCAAATCGATCATTTTGATCGAGTCCGTGCGCATCCGTGGTCGTATGAAATGACCCCGAACCACTTCTAGTTTGTGTGTGGATGAGCCTAGACCCTTGTTGACCGTATCCCAGCTATTAAACATCACTAAATGTAGATGTGCAATAGTTAGTACCCGAAACGACTCGGAATAGTTTGAAATGGAGTCGTGGGCCTACCCACGCTAATCCAGGATGATCCAGGGTGGGACCCACATGTATTTGGGGCCCTTAGGGCAGGAGGACCTCGCCCAAATGGTGAGGCATCGCCGAACACCACAGAGGTCGGCGAGGACCTCACCAGTTCGACGAGGCCTTGTCGGTAAATGGGCCCAGTTCGGTCGGGCCTTCGGGCTGATGGTCTTTGGGGGTTAGGGTGACCCCCTTGTATATGGGCCGTCCATTAAAATTACCCCAAACTAGTACCTCCTTCACAAAACACACCCCCAAGCTCTCCCTTTTTCTCATATTTGCTGATTTCTCTCTCAAACCCCACTCCCAATCTCTCCCATCACTGTTTTCTGCCTCAATCCACTCCCCTTGATCATTTTCAGTGGTACACATTCCCCTCTCTCTCCATTCTCTCACGTTTGAGCTCTTACATCCTTAATTTGAAGCTCAAATTGTGTGAGCTTCTAACCCAACCCATTTCATCCTTTTCCCTTTGTAATCTCAGCCTTTTGGGGCCTGTTTCCCTCCTCTATTAAACCTAGATTCGTGGCAGCCCATTAGGTCAGCCCTTTCTCTCCCCTTCATCGCTATTCCATGGCCTTTATAGAGGCTATTTTAGCCTTTTTCTCCCTTTCCACCATCCTCTCTCTCATGGGAAAGAGAAAGAGTGCCGCTGATGAGCTGGACTTAGTCGCCCCTCATGTTCAAGAAAGCCGAGAGGTGGCATCGTTAGTTCAAGTGCCGCTCGAGAGTTACACACGAAGCGAGATTTGGATCCCCATGCTCCGATAGGGAGAGCACTGTTGGCAGACTTGGTCCATGGCGCGTATATGGATCGTAAGGTACTTTTTGAGGCGCAGGTGGATGAGTGACTCTTTGGTGAATTCCTATTGTTTGAGCGCATCGAAGCTGCACAGTGGGGTCCGCTCTTTGAAGGCCAGTCTCGTGCTAATGTGAGCACTGTTCGTGCCTTTTATGCTCATATTCGGAACCCTGCGCTGGAGCCACTATAGTTCAGGATTCCCTTTGATAGAGATCGGGAAGTCACGATCGATGTTCAGTTGATAGCTCGACTTCTGAACGTGCCTCTTGGCGAGGTACATCCAAGTGCTAAGAACCTAAAGAGTGCTCGTGAGCGAGATCGACGCACCAGGTTTCTATGTGGTGGTTTAGTTGAGTCGCAGCGTAATAAGAACCTCTTAGCAACCCACATGTCGGATGATTTTCGTCTGCTTCACCACATCTGCATGTTTAATGTTTATCCCAGGTGGAGCAATCGTAATGAATGCACGCGTCTCATAGTAGATTTCCTGTATCAAGTGGGCCAGGGAGAGAACGTGTGCATGCCCTCGTTTTTGCTGCCACAGATCATCCTCGTAACGAAATCAAGAAGAACGTCTGAGTCACTTCCCTTTGGCCGGTTTATGCAAGATTGCGCTTGAGTTTGCTTACAGACTTGGCTGGAGTTGCCAGTGCCAGTTCATTACATCAACGAGGCTACTATGAACCAAATGAAGATAGGGCCTCGGCAGCGTGAGGCTCAGCTTGATGATGACAGCGAGGGTGAATATGATAGAGAAGAGGATGAAAGTGAAGAAGAAGGTGAGGCAGAAATAGAGGAAGAAGGCCAGGAAGAAGAAGAAGAGGAGGCTCAGGATACTGATGAGAGTCCTCCTCTTATGACTCGGGCCGCTAGGGATGATCACATAGCCCGACAAGTTCTCATACATGCAGTTTTCTGACGGCTTCGCATAGGTGGCCTGGATCAGCGAGATTTTGTTAGTTGGACCATCATATGACATTTGATTTTGGTTTGTTATATGTATTTCTGACTCAGAGTTATGTTCATACTTTGGAGACAGATCGAGATTGTTTTGTTTTTCATACAGTGATATATATATCTTTCAGTCTTCCGCTTACGTTTTATCACTGAATCTGGAGTATGAATTGTAGTTTTGGTATAATCTCACTCATGTTAATGCACTAACTCAGACAACATTTAATCATAAGCATTTTTATTGCATAAGTGATGGTCTGGAACTCGGGAGTTGGGTTTCTACACGACACTCGATTTTCAGGGCGTTACACATATCCTGGTCGATATCGGAAGCTCGGCCAATGTGATCTATTTTGAGGCCTTTGAAAGAATGGGGGTTACACGGTAGCGACTTCGACCCGTGAAAAATCTCCTGCACGACTTTACAGGAGAAAAAGTAATCTCCGAAGGAGTCATCTCCCTCCCAGTTACTGCAGGAGAAGGACAACATCAAGTCACCCTCATGGTGGACTTTCTTGTTGTCAATGTACCATCGGTTCCCAATGTTATCCTGGGCAGACCTTCCCTCAATACAATGAGGGTGATCGTCTCTACTTACCACCTAATGATGAAGTTCCCAGCCAAGGGCGGGATAGGCTACCTCCGAGGTGATCAGCGTAAGGCTCAGAGATGTTATGTGATAACAGTCAAAAAAGGAGTCGTCAAACAAGCACTCACCATCAATGTCTTGGATCCTTGGGGCCCGCGGGGAACTCATCACAAGAAGACCTAGAAAAGGTGCCCCTCGATGAAGTCGACTCAAGCAAAACTGTTCAGCTCAGATCATCATTAAATTTCGAGCAGCGGTCTACAATGCTGGCCTTTTTAAGGCAACACCGAGATGTCTTTGCATGGTCTCACGCAGATATGTCAGGGATCTCCCCTGATGTTCTGATCTATAGGCTGAATGTAGACCCAGACCACAAGCCGGTAAAGAAAAAGAGAAGACCGTTTGACACTGAGGGCTATGAAGCCATTTCTGAGGAGGTCTCTATCCTACTCGATGCGAGTTTCATAGAAGAAGTATATTACCCTGACTGAATTGCAAATGTGGTGCTTGTCAGGAAATCCAACGGGAAGTGACGGGTCTGTGTAGAATACTTGGACTTGAATAAGGCATGCCCCAAAGATAGCTTTCCATTACCTCAGATTGATCAACTGGTGGACAACACGACTGGTCATGAGTTGCTCTCCTTCCTGAACACCTATTCTGGATACAAGCAGATCGCGATGCATCCCCCAGATAGGTAGAAGACTGCCTTCGTCACGGATAAAGGACTCTACTGTTACCAGGTCATGCCATTTGGCCTGACGAATGCTGGGGCAACGTATCAGAGGTTGGTTGGTTAACTAGATGTTTGCCAAACAGATCGGACACACCATGGAAGTATACGTCGACAACATGCTAGTGAAAAGTACCAAGGCATCCGATCACCTTACAGATCTCAAGGAGACATTCGGTGTCCTTCGGGAGTACTAGATGAAGTTGAACCCAACAAAGTGCGTTTTTGAAGTCAAATTATAAAATTTTCTTGGTTTCTAGGTCAATTAGTGAGGCATCAAGGCCAACCCGACAAGATCAAGGCGCTCCTCGACATGACCTTGCCTCGAACCGTCAAAGAGATACAAATAAATACCTCCCCTTCTTTCAACAATTGAAGGGTCACAAGAAGGTAGAATAGACTTGGAGTACGAACAAGCCTTCCAACAATTGAAGCAGTATCTGGGATCACCCCCTTCCTATTCAAGCCTGAAGAAGGTGAGCCCCTATTCTTGTACCTCACGGTCTCGGCGTTAGCCGACAGCTCGACCCTGATCAAAGAAGTCGGGAGTAAATAATACCCCATTTATTATGTAAGCAAAGCAATGGTACCTACGGAAATAAGGTATCCGTCCCTGGAGAAGCTAGCACTCTGCCTTGTTATTTTAGCCTGAAGGTTTTGTCCGTACTTCCAAGCTTACTCCATCGTGGTATTGACCGTTCCTCTGAGACAAGTTCTCCAGAGACCCGAGGTTTTAGGTCGGATGACCAAGTGGGCTATTGAGTTCAAAGAGTTTGACATCCAATTTCACCCAAGGACAGTGATCAAGAGACAAGCTGTGGCCGACTTCATCGCCGAATTCACCACTCCGAGCGCAGAAGAAATCAATACCAAAGTTGAGATGACTCCACCTGTCTCCATGAGTGACCAGCAGGAGATGTCAGACCCGGGTTGGGTTCTCTATGTTGACGGATCATCCAATGTCAAAGGAGCCAGATTGGAATCATCCTGGTTGCACCCAATTCCACGTTTATCTAATATGCGATCAGACTCGGGTTCAAGGCTTCAAACAATGAGGCAGAATATGAAGCGCTACTAGCCGGACTCAGATTGGTTGTGAGTCTGGGCATTCAAACTCTTCAAGTCTGGTGTGACTCCCAGTCGGTGGTAAATCACATCTCCAAGGAGTATGAAGCCAAAGAAACTAGAATGATCTCTTATCTCGACGAGGCAAGAAAATTGATCAAAAAGTTTTAGAATTATACTATCCAGCAAATCCCGAGAATGGAGAATTCATGGGCCGACGCCTTAGCAAGGCTAACCTCAGCCTCAGAAGGGAAGATCCACAATTCGTCCCAGTTGAGTCATAGAACATTCGAGCATCGGACAGGCAAAGAAAGTCAATCCAGTGCACGCTACTTTGAGCTGGACGGACTCAATCTTCAACTACCTCTCGTCCGGTAAAATCCTCTCGGATAAACTAGAGGTGAGACGACTGAGAGTCAGAGCGGCTCAATATGTTATCCTGGATGGAGTGCTGTACAAGAAGGAGCATTCCTAGCCTTACCTTAGATGCCTCCGACCAGATGAAGGCGACTATATGATTCAGGAGATTCATGAAGGAATCTGCGGAAATCATTCAGGTAGCCGAGCCCTAACCCAGAAGATACTTCGACAAGGATACTTCTGGCCGACCCTCAAGCAGGATGCGAAAGATTATGTTTAGAAATGCGATAAATGCCAACGTTATACAACTGTGCTGAGGCAGCCAGCGAAGGAAATGACCCCCATGAGCGGTCCTTGGCCATTTTTCCAGTGGGGGATTGACATCATCGGCCCCCTACCTATAGGCGAGGGGCAAGTTACGTTCACCATTGTCGCAGTTGACTACTTCACAAAGTGGGCTGAGGCCGAGCCTGTTGCAAAAATCACCTAATAGAAAGTGGTTGACTTCGTTTGAAAAAACAACATATGCCTGTTTGAAATTCTGCCCACCATTGTATCTGACAATAGCCGGCAGTTCAATAACAACAAGTTTCACGGTATGTGCCAAAGTCTTGGCATCACAAATGCATATTCGTCGCCTCGGCACCCACAGTCTAAAGGACATGTAGAGGCGGTTAACAAGGTCATCAAACACCATCTTAAAATGAAATTGGAAAAAGTGAAAGGGAGTTGGGTCAACGAGCTTCCTTTTGTCCTTTGGGCCTACAGGACCACAGCTCAGTCCTCAACCGGAGAAACCCCTTTCTCGCTCTCCTACAGCTTGGAAGTAAATGGTGCTAGTGGAAATCGGCTTCCCTACTGCACAGGTGAAGAACTACCAAGAGGACTAGAACCCCAAGCAGATCACAGCTAATCTGAATCTTCTCGAGGAAGTCTGAGATATCTCAAGGCTTCGTGTCGTCGCTCGACATCAACAGGTGGCGCGCTACTACAACTCTAAAGTTAGGGTCAGGCAGTTTCGCCCGAGGGACTTAGTCCTTCGCCGGGTCTTCCAGAACACTACCGAGCCAGGGGCTGGTGTACTCAGGCCTAACTGGGAAGGACCGTACCCCGTGGTCCAATCAGCTAAATTGGGATCTTACCACTTAGAGGACCTCGAGGGCTGCCAGCTCCCTCACCCTTAGAATGTCGAGCACCTGAAGATCTACTATCCTTGATGTAATAGCCTTTAAGGCCCCAAGTAAAGTGTACACCTCCGAGCGACTAGCCTTTAAGGCTTTCATTAAATGTAACATCCCAAAAATCGGGGGTCGAGCATAAACTCCACTCCCGAGTTCCAGAACATCACTTATACAACATTTTCAATGATGGATGAATGTCGGCTATAATAATGCATAAAATATGAAGCGGATTAAGCCAAAATAGCATATCATACTCCAGAGACAGTTAAATTAGAAAGCGGAAGAATGTGATAGATATATAAAATATATGAACTGTTGTAAGTCTCCAGAGTTTGAACATGTTACCAGGTTAAACATATACATGTATACTCCAAAAATGATAAAAAAGAATATACATGGGTGCTCCAAAAATATAAAATGATAAGTGTCATGGCATCTAATCAACCTCCCTATAATTCCGTCGATCAGAACATGGTCTACCTAGAACCGCCTGATAATCGCCTATAGGAGAAATCCTCCTCATCATCAAACAAGTCCGGCTCCACTTCACAAGCAGCGCCATCATCTGAAATTAAAACAGGGATTGGTTGGTGTGTACAACACCGTCCCGTAACGTGAGAGTGAGTGGCCAACTTAGTGGAATCATAGAGCAAAGGTTAACATGTTATCAAATCAATCAAGCGATAATGATAAAGCAAGCAATTCAAACATTCCTAAATACTGTAATTAATACAAGGATGAAATGACATGATGCATGCCCTCGCCAACATACTCCCTCATGCGACACCATCTTACGTCCGCGGCATGCTTTCTTCCCTCAGTGCTCCACATCTTCCAGGCACATACAGTGCGATATGAATATGATTACCGAGTTGCTATTAGTCCTTTTCATACAACAGGATTGGAAAACTAGGGTACCTCCCTTATATCATTCCCAAACAAAGATCCTATCTAGGGTCATCACTCCTAGTAATCTCATACGATGATATATTTCTAGGTCACTGCAAGGGCTGTCAGGGCTGTTGAACGCACTCGTTGCTCTGCTCCCCCATCATCTTATCAATACAGGACTAGTTTGTACTCTTGTTACTATGGAAGGGTCGTCACCTCACGTAGACTCAGAGTACACTCGAGGTCACTACAAAGGGCTGCCAGGGATGTTGCACGTACTCGTTGCTCCACTCCCCCATCACCTTATCAGTGTAGGCCGACAGCTTGAATATAGTGTCCCATACTACCATAATCGGCTCACGAGTCTGGGTTGCTCACTGGTCACTACGGGGAGGTTTGTGGCCCCACCGTAGGCCGACAGCTCAACCACGGTGTCCCATACCACCATGCCCAGCTCATGAGTCTTAGTGGATCAAGGTACCACGGTTATCAGGGTTTTCACTGGTAAGTTCAGTACCCTAGGTTCAAGCAGTTATGACCAATACAAGGTGAACATACAATGGTCAGTCGGGTTACTTGACGAGTTCGACTAGTACGAGCACCCCATTGAGTTGTACGACATGAAGTGCATAAACACTTCGTGTGGCCTAACCACTACCGACAAGCAACGCACGACTCGTGTTCGTCAACGCGTCCTTCGTGGTGAATATAATCCAACCACGAATTCAAATCTGTTATCGACTGCCTGGACTAGAGTATAGCCCCAAGCACATGTAATCTGAATCAGCAATCATATGAGATAGATAGAATTGAAATAACAAGTAATTCAAGCATGATAGTAACATATTATAAGATACAACTTAAACAATTTAACCATACACAAGCATTTCATATATATAAAGTAATCAATTCAAATATAACAAACGTGGAGGAAATCATATACATCATCAAAATAGTTGAGAATCTTATCTCAACACTAATCTACAACCTCATTTACTCAATACTTACTTATACAAACATTTATACAAACACAAAAACACACATTAGCCTACATAGCATATGTTAGCCAAAATGTGTATCAGGGCGAATCTCTTCACCAAACAGATCATACACGCATAACTAACATAGGTACACGAAAAATACTCATGACAATCATATCAGCAAAATACGTGCATATACAGTATTTCCTATAAATATCTAAAATACCCTAAATCTCATATTCTTCGTACATATTTGAAATGAAAAACAGATAGCATGTTGTACACATCAAACAGCATCCTTGTCAATAATCTACCATTAAACGGCATTGAAAGCTTTGAAAAATGACAACCTAAGCGTCTAAAATCCGCACATTAAACCAGAAATTACGAAACGGAGTTGATTCAGATGATAAGTCTTTGTCAACAGCTCAACGACAACCTATACCACGAAATAGGTTAGCTACATCATCACTTATGCTATTTGAAACTCTAGAACAGGTTAGGGTTATGATTTATTACCTAAGAGTGGAGCTGGAAGCACCGGAATGACGGTGCTGAAGCAGCGTTGAAGCACAAGGAGTAGTAGGGAAGAATCCATGGAAGAAAAACCCTATCTTCTCCCCCACTCTCTCCCTCTTTCTCTCTCTTTTCTCTCTTCTCTCTCCTAGGGCTTAGGAAATTCATATGGAATGAGAGAGTAAGGGTTTAAGCCCTTTTTATAAGTCTAAAAGTGACGAAAATAGACTTGGGGCCAAAGTATACTTATGTTATGTCCAAATACGGACTATTCCTTCTTAACGGAGCACTTCTGGAGGTCCTCTTATCAAATGTGGTCGGATGTAAGCTCCTTGACATTGGATCTAGGTCAGGCAGAGTTTTCAGTCTGATCGAAAATCCAGATCGACCGTAGCGGACCAGTTTCAGTTCAACGGCTACTGGTACTCGATCAGAGCTACAAGTACTATGACATGTAAGGGCCACCTATCCTGATCCGATGGTAAAATTTGATCGAATTCTGATGGTCAGAACGGTTAGAAAAAGGTGCACAAGCGACACATGCCAAATTTCATAAATTATATTTAATTTCTAACATTTCTCACACTCTTCACTCTGGGCTCAAGAAAATCGTCATGGGACATCATTTGGTCTTGATTTTCGAGGTGATTATCAAGTCCAACTAGGCGGTCAGGATTGTCTAAGTTCGGGATAATCGAACTTTCGATGTGCGGTCCAGATCCGATATAAAGTTTTCGAATGCTCCCGTGAGCAACCGGGTTTAGAGTTTGATCCTAGGTTTTTGGGGTATTGTAGCGTCACCTATTCTATACGTTTTGGCTCTAGCAGATCGTATTGAAAGTGATTGGTGAGAATTTCATAGGTCATCTAGTGCAGCGCTAGTTAATTCTCTTTAAATTTCTAAAGGAAGTAGCCTTTATTGATTTTTGTTTGAGATGAGATTTGAAGGGTGGAGTGAGGGTGCTTGGAAACGGAAGAAGGAAGAGTTTGGAAGGGTAGTTTTTGCCAAAAATCAGACGTTTGGGAGAGAAAGGAGAGATTGGAGGGTCACTTTGTGAAGGAAGTAGGTGATTGGGATGTTTTTAAGGGACGACCCATGTACCAGGTGGTTACCCTAACCCCCAAAGACCATCGACCCGAAGGCCCGACCGAACCTAGCCCATTTACCGGCGAGGCCTCGTCGACCACTGGGCCATCTGGCGAGGTCTCACCATCCGGGTGAGGTTCTCCTGTCCCCTGGGTCCCAAAAAGGTGTGGGGCCCACCCTGGGTCCTTCTAGATTAGCGTGGGTAGGCCCTCGACTCCATTTGAGGCATTTTCGGGGCCAATTTACAAACCGCAATGAGTTTATGCGATGTGTAGCATATGATTTTGGGGTAGGAGACGCTAATCTATCCAACTAACCCATTTATTTTGTTAGATGTTAAAAGGTTAAGGGTCAAAATCCATTTTATCCATCTATTTACTATTTATGGTAAGTTTTAGTTTCAGTATTATTCTTCCTCATTTAAACTATAGGATTTATGTTTAATACGAAAGTACTTGGAGAAATTTGAAGAATGAGGTGGTGAAAGGTGAGATTTTTGAAGGAAATGGGTTGAAAAGCGATGTTTAGACTTTGGAATTGAGCTCTAAGAGTGATATGGTTGACCCATTTCCTAAGGACGTCTAATTCCAGGTTGGTAAAAATCCAGGGTGTTACATTAAAGTTCACAATTCAACTTCTACACAAGCGAGTTATTTACTAAGTGAAAGTTGCCCCTTTAATACAGAGGCGAACTAGACGAGCTGATCCCTTAAATAAGGGGTCAGAGCGTAATCCCACAAAAACTCGACATAGCATCTCATCTAAGGAAAAATTCGAAAGATGGCCCGACCCTACATTAGGGTAATCAGCTCATCAACCGACTAATGGACGGAACGGAGATTTCCTGCCAATTGTGGGATGAGCCGACTCCCCAGGGGTTTGGACTCGACTATAACCTGAGCCAGGGAGGCTTAAAAGGTCTACCAAATGGCATTGGAAAGAGCTGACCCGGCAAAGGGTAAGTTCAATCGGGCCTTAAAATAATTCAATATGACAACAAACCAGCTTGACAATTAACAATCAACACCAAACATCCAAAAATTAATTGATTAATGCAAGAAAAATCATCATCCACACACCCTCCTTAGAGAGTAAAAAAATCTATATAGTATGTCATCCATTCAAAAAAAAAACTATGTAGGTGGAGGTGGTTGAGAATCGGAGGCTTGGTCCAGATGAACATCTTCGATAGGCTCTGCTCTAGCATCGTCGAGCAGCAAAGGATCAAGGTTAAGGTCCGGATACAAACCCTTAACCGCCTCGAAGCAGGCGTCAAAGCCACAGTCGTAAAACTTGGTAGCCTTAACATCCCTCTCCTTAGAAGTCTTAAAGGCATCAATTGCAGCAGGTACTGTTGCTGCCAGGGAAGCCTCATCTTCAGCCCACCAGGCCTCCATCGTTTGAGAGACACCTCGTCCTCGCTCTTCTATCGCCTCAACCTTAGTCCTTTCCATGACTCTCCCAGCCGAGTAATCTCCTGGGCTAACGAATTTGCATGAGCCCTAGCCCACGCCAACTCGGCCTCGATCGCCACACACTAAGCCTCGAGGTCACCGATAACTTTCTGCAACTGGAGTTCTCTGGCCTTCCCATCTTCAAGCTGCCATCGCAGCTTGCCCAACTCAAGCTGGTGAAGAGTAGCCGCATCTTTGTGGACCTCCACCTCATTCCGGAACACCCCCACTTCAGCCCTGAGGGCCTCCACCTCAGCCTCCCTTTTCTCCAATTCCCACACTCTCTCCCGGGTCGACAGGAGCTTCAGGATAGACTGAACAAAGAAAACAATGACCACTCAAAGAAAAAAATATAAAGAAAGAACAGGTTGGCAGGTATACCATGTAAAATACGGAAGCCATGTCATTCAAGGAGCTATCCGATTTACTGAGAAGGCGAGCTATGTCCTCCTCGGGGGCATGCTTGGCAGCCCAAGGTGTTAAACATGACAAATGGTAGCCCGACACGAATCTACCACCGCTCGTCCCCACTTGAGCCAAGCCCGCTACTTCCCTAGCCTCAACCCGACTGCCCGCTGAGGCTTGAGTCTCACCCCCAAACTCATTCCCAGCTTCAGGGGTAGAAAGCATGTCATCGGCCATCTTGATGGCCTCCTCTCATTCGAAAGAAGACAGGATGACAATGCAGGGCTCGGGTGTCACAGATAGGACCTCCGTAGGCGGGGGAACGACGGTGGGAGGAGGAGTCAAAGTAGTTGGAGTAGAACCCTCGATTACTGGAGCCTACGTATTGGCAAGCACCGCAAGCGAAGCTGCGGCGGCAGCCCACGTATTGGCAAGCACCACAAACGGAGCCGTGGCAGGAGCCCGCATATTGGAATGCACCGCAACAGGGGTCGTGCCGGCCGAAACCGCAACAGAGGGACCCTCCATGCAAGGAGTGGCCTGCTTCCTTCAAATGGAAGTTTTAGTCCTCGACCTGGCCCTCAGCATCTCCTCTGCCGTTAGAGCAGCCTTCCACTTTCGAGCGTCATACGCCTCAGCCATGCCTGCACGAGAAATAACAAATCAATGACCAAAAGAATGAAGTTGGTCTTACCAAAGGGGATAAGGTGATCGCTTACTAAAGGATGTAGGCAGGGGCTTACAAAGCCCGGACAAGTAAAGATTGGCTGTAATAATCAGGTCCGTCCAGAAGCGAAGCTCCCCCGATCGTGCTCTTGCCTTGGCGATCCAGTTCCTCTGGTCGAGTCAATGAGAGGCATACCCCTCGGGAAATATACAAAAGTAAAGGGAGCTTTATCCTGACTGGATTAAAAGGAAATTTAAAAATAAAAGAAGAAAAATGAGTTAAAGTCCGACCTGATTTTGTAAATCGGGTCGGAACCCGAGTCGACAGAGTCCCAAGCTCCACCGCTGGCTCCTCCCACTCACCTGCCGCCTAGAACCACTTATTCTTCCAATCCTTATTGGAGGACGAAAGGTTCATCACCAGCCTCGACCCTTTGCTGCCCTGGGTCGCAAAGTAGTACCATAGTTCTTGGCTATCGTGCTTAACCAGGTACAGGTTCATCAACTCCTCCGAGGTTAGTTCCGGATTCCTGACTTGGTGTCAGATGACGAAGGCAGAGATTAACACCCTTAAGGCATTGGGGGTAAATTATCCCAGAGTAAGTCCAAGGTAAGCGGTTATCGCCCAAATGAAAGGATGCAGAGGGAGTCGAAGCCCACACTATAATGCACAGAGGAAGATCACAACTCTCCCTCAGTAGGGGTGTCAGTGGTGTCCAAAGGCTCAGGGGCCCTTATCTGAACTGAGTTCGGGATCTGGAACTCCGAGCTGATCCATCTCATTTGGGACTCTGATAGAATAGAGCCTTCAAGGAATACGTCCGAGGCACGCCCACATGTGGGCATTTCAGCTGCCTCGGCGGTAGTGGTCTAGGGGGCTCAGGCAGCTTTTTTCTTACCAGCCCGGTGGGTCTGAGCCCTCGCCTCCTTTTGTCTTCAAGGCGGTGGGTATAAAAGTACAACCTTGAAGGTACCTTTTGAGGCTCCTCTCTCACCATCGGAGCTCCCCGGTTCGGAGTCCTCACCATACTTCCACACTATTTCAAGATCGAATGAAATTGTGAAAAGAAGTAAAAAGAACGACGAGGGAGGCTCACTGGATGATCACCGAAAATGGTCTCCACTGGAAATGCTCAATTAGTCGGAATCGCCTACTGAAAATGTCTAGTCGACCGGAATCACCTTCACCGGAAATCGCCTTCTCCGGTACACACTCGAACTCAAAATACCCGTGGAAGGAGTAAGTCCGAAAGGGACTTATATAAGCTACGGAGAATCTTTGCATTAATGGCGGAGAGTAATGGCCACAGCCAAATCGTCGCGAGCCGATTCCTGAGTACTCGTGGCTATCCGTCATTGGCAAAGCCTTTGCCTCGAGGTACGGCTCTGACATTGAATAATGCGCTTTGATATACGAAACGACACTCCTGCAGGCGGAACCGTCCCACGGGCTCTTCCTCGGGTTTACGTGGTGACCCATCACAGGCTAAACGATTATTCAGAATTATAACCGTCGCCATGCGCCCGCCAGAGAGCAGTCTGCAGGCGTAAAATCCTGAGATATGACGCTTCGAATTCGAAAATCATGATTACTCTAGCATGGGCGGGAGATCTTCTGCATGCTTACTCTCCGAGTCCACAAGTAAACTCGAAGAGTAGGGGGCTTCTGTTATGGGATGATCTGAGCCCCTAATAAAGTCAAGAGTAATTCAACCAAGTGCATAAACCACCGAGGCAATGCTCATCCGACCTGGCGTAAGCGCCCCTGAAAGAGTTGCACACTACGAAGGTGTTCTTACTGTGGGGTTGCACGTCGGAGTAACTTTCAACTCCGATTGAAAACCCGGACATCAATTGCTACTTGCCACCCACTGACATCAATTGTACGAAATCTAACTCTACAAGACGAATCCGACTCCCAGCCCTGAGCCTCAAAAGTGATGGTTTTCAAAGCCCTTCGGGACGAATCTGTAAGCTCGGCTCGGAGCTAAAAAAGTGTTCATATTCGACAAGTTAATAGCAAAGGCTGACTATTGTTGCTACAACCAAGCGAGCCGAGCCAAGGCAATATATGTATGCGGTTGCTCCGTCTACCAGATACGGAAACTACCATAACCAAACGTAGCCGATTACTTCGCTCCTAAATACGCGTTATCCGCCCAATGCGACGCACTATCCATGGATTGCGCACAATATCTCCACGATCTTATAATCCTGCTGATTGAGTAATTCATGCCGACAATAACGGACACAGACCGTCCAATAGTCAGGTATAAATACATTGATACCTCACTGCTACAGGTACGCAACATCTTGTACTCTCCTCTACTCTCCACTTAGACCCAGATTCCCTTGACCTAACTTATGACATCGGAGGGGCCCCCGGTTTAGCCAGGGTCACCTTTGCCTGATCCCATTGTACAGATTCAAGACGTAAAAGCGATTCGAGGAGCTGAAGGGAAAGCTGACCAGATTTTGACACTAATATATATATATATATATATATATATATATATATATATATATATATATATATATATATATATATATATATATATATATAAGGTTAGAATTAAGCACATCAGCCCTATATGTAAAATAGTGATGCATCACTTGGCTGTTGCCGGTCGGATAATGCGCTAAATTCATCTATCACAGGTCCACTTATTTGCGATTTAAACATGAGGCACATGAGTTGGGGATACATGGAGTTTTTTTTTTTTATTATTATTTTTTATTATTATTTATTTTTAATTAGAGGAAAAGCTGAATTCGTTATTGTTTTTTTTTTGTTTTTTTTTTTTTTTTTTTTTTTTTTTTTTTTTTTTTAATTTTTTAATTTTTAATTTCATCCCACCAGCGAGAGACATGCGATGCGTGAGTTGCGTATATCCGTCTCCTGCTCTCCACTACACATGTCGAATGTGAGGTCTGGAGGAGGGCCCACCATGGCGTGTGCTCTGTCCGAAAAAATGGGCAAGTATGGTGAGCGGGTGGTCTGTAGTTGCAGGTGAAAAATAAATTGTTAAAATAAAATTGACCAAACGTCCACATGTCGCCCACGTTATAATTGTACCAACTTGATCATCAGATGCAGGCCCTAACAAAGTGAGACTGGCCTGATGGACGGCCCTGATTCACTCAATACACGTGTGGAGCGGTTACCATCCCATCGAATTCCAATGGCTACTCAGCGCATGTAAGCGGAGCATTGCTCCTCGATGGGACGAAAGATATCATTGACTGATGATCCTGACAATTCCATTGGTAGCATTTAAATGAAAATTTAAGTGAACAAGTCAATGGTCAATATTCAACGCGAAAATTTAGTGGACGGCATGGCATGGTGGCGGTCCCCACGGATAGAGCAATTGGCTCAGCCATGTGGAACCCATCTACCATTACACGCGGTCTATACGTTTGAGTCACGTTCTTGTTTCATGGAAACTCCTTTCAAGGCTAGTGTCCATGTTCGTGGGATCCATCATCCGTTTATCCAAACCATTGTTCTCTGCCTCGATACATGTTGACGTAGGGATGGGCGCGATGACACCCTGATCGATAGCTCAAGTGGACTGAAAGATACCTCGTTTCAACGCTTGAGGTCTTGGCATCGATCCCCAGTGGGGGTGGCTAAAGTGGGGGTGGCTAACAGTGAAGTGTAAACTGACAGTGGGGTATGCTAACAAGCTAACCAAAAAATAAAAAATAAAAAACAAAAAACAAAAGAAAAAAAAAAAAAGAGAGAAAGAAAGAGGATGGGCGTGACGATGTCGATCACCATCTTCCACTAGGGATAACTGCTCTAAATTCATGGGGCTTTTCTATACTCCTTACTAAGAAAGTCTGAATCCATGAGAGAAAATCAGAAAATAGAAATAAATTCTAAAAAATTTAAAATTTCATTAGTAGATAATAAAAATAAATTTATAACCCTTTAAATAATGATACCAAACTTTGGAAGATGTTTCATAATCAACTCAAACTTCATAAAATTCGTAAGTTATTATAAATAGTAAATTCGTAACTTTCAAATCAACTCTAATTTTTCTAAACACTTTTTACGTTGGTCACAATTCCTAAAGCTCAAACGATGAAGAGTTACAATCAAACTAAAGCTTATTATAATAGTAAAAATAGAATTAAAATGGATTTTTGACCTTTGATCTGATGGAATCTTACAATTTTGGCATGGGCAACTCGGCTATGCTTGGTTGGTTGGTTAAAGTTGCTTCTCATACCCCAAAATTATATATGGTACGTCGAGTAACTCATTCTAATTTATGAGATACACCTGTTGTAAGGTTCACCTTCACCTCTGATCGGGCCTTCTCTAGTCCATCTTGGACATGAAAGTGTTCGCGACCCACTATACATCAGTCCCCTCCACTTCAAAAGAATACGTCCTCAAGTTCTCGTATTGCTTCGGTTCGTGATATTCAGTCAGGTCCGTGATGTTGAAACTACGCGAGATCTCCATGTCATCTAGAAGATCAATAATGTAAACATTGTCATTGATCTTTTGGAGGATCCTATGCTAGTCCAATTTTCTTGTTCTCCAACTTGTTGTAAGTCCTGGACAGAAATCTCTCATTGCGTAGATGGCCCATTACTTGGTTACCTACCCCGAACACCTTTTGTCGCTGACAAGTTATACGCCCTGTAATGATACTCAGATCAAAAGTTACAGCTAATTTATGGTTCATCTTCGTTTGGTCTAACCATGTGTAACGCCCTGGAAAAATTCGTACTTGGACTCGAGTACCGACTCAACCAGAAATCGCGTAGGATTAATTCCTTTAGAAAATAAGTGTAAGTTAGCTAGCGCAACGCTAGCGTAGCTGGGAAATAGTCCCTGATCACTTTAAATACGTTCTACAAGACCCAAATCGAGTAGAACCAATGACGCTATAATACTCTAAAGCCTCGGATCAAACTCTAAGCCAGTTTGTTCTCTGGACCTCTTTGAAACTTTGTATTGGATCTAGACCGCGTGTCAAAAGTCAGATACATACAATCTTAGACCATTAAAACCGCCTAGCTGGACTTGACAATCATTTCGAAAATCAAGTCTAACCGACATTCGCAGGCTATTTCATTGAGCCTGGACTGAAGAGAGAGAGAATAGGGTTAGATTTGAAATTTAAAATTCAAATCTGGCACGCGACTTGACGCGTCAGTATTAAGCGTTCTGACCGTCAGAATTCAGCCAAATTACACCCTCGGATTAGGAAAAGTTTTTATTTCATATCATGAGACTTGTAGACCTGATCTACGTGCGGTGACCACTGAAATGAAACTGGACCGCCACAGGCGATCGACGAACATTACTGGACTGAAACGGGATGTGAGCGACATCCGACATGTATGAACTTAAGTCCGATCGCGTTCGGCCAGGGGACCACCAGAAATGTCCTTTTGGACTGAAACAGTCCCGATTTGGTTAGGCATCAAGTAAACTTTGTTCCCAAGCATGTTTTGGGCATGTTTGGGCTTATGAAAGGGCTTGAAACCCTCTCATATCTCTCCCATCCAAATTTGGAAAAAGCCCTAGGTTGAGAGAGAGAAAAGGCGAGAGATTGTGAGAGAGAGAGGAAGGGACTTTCTTGCTGCTCGTGCCACCTGTTGCACGTGATTAAGCCACGCAATCCAGTCACTTTTCCGGTGATTTTGCCGCATTTCTAGGTAAGAAAATACCCTAATTAGTTGCTGATTTGAGGTTCCTTAGTTTTCATGGCATGGTAGCTGATGGATCTTATGTATTAGGTTCCCGATTCGCCGTAGACGAAGCGTATACGCTCCGTTCGAATCAATACACGTATAAGAGAAAAGGTGCGGATTTTAGACGCTTTGATTGACTGTTTCCAATGCTTTCAATGTCGTTTAATAGTAGATTATCGACGGCAACTCCGTTTGACATGTACAACATGCTGTCCGTTTCCTGTTTCGTAAGAAGACGAAGAATATGAGATTTAGGGCATTTTAGTCATTTGTAGGAAATACTGTTTTCATCCATAATTTGCTGATGTGATTGACATGGCTTCTTGTCGCATTAGAATACTAGGAATGCGTGCATAATTAGTTTGGCGAAGAGATTCGCCTAAATGCGCACTTTGAGTCGACATACTATATGTAGACTTAAGTGTGTAGTTTAAGTGTTTGTATAAATGCTTGTATTAGTATGTATTGAATTAAATAGTGTTATGAATTAGTTTGAGATTGATTTCTCAATTAATATGATGATGTAAATGATTTCCGACATTTTAGCTATATGCATGATTTCATTATATGTATGAAATGCATGTGCTTGATGATTCACTTAAGTTGTATGTTATAACATGTGTTAACATGCTCACATTGTTGTATTTCATTTCCAATACTCTCATATGATTGCTGATGTGAATTCATATATGTTTGGGACTATACCTAGTCCAGGCAGTCGGCAACCGAGAAAATTCGTGGTTGGCTTATCTTTGCCACGAACGACGCGTCGATGAACGCGAGCCGTGTTCTGGAGTTGGCGGCAGTGGTTAGGCCACACGAAGTGTTTTACGCACTTCATGTCGTTCGACTTGAGATGCGATCGTGCTAGTCGAGCCTGTCAAGTAACCCGACTGGCCGTTGTATGTTCACCCTGTATGAGTCATAACTGCTTGAACCTAGGGTACTGAACTTACCATTGTAAACCTTGTCAACCTTGGTACCTTGATCCACGAAGACTCATGAGCCGGGCATGGTGGTATGGGACACCGTGGTCGAGCTGTCGGCCTACGCTGGGGCCACAAACCTCCCCGTAGTGACCAGTGAGCACCTATGTCTCGTGAGTAGATTATGGTGGTATGGGACACTATATTCTTTCTGTCGGCCTACACTGATTAGGCGACGAGTCCTTTGTAGTGACTGCGAGCGTATTCTGAGTCTACGGGAGGCGACGACCATTCCGTAGCAGTGAGAGTACTGTAGGCCTATATTCATAAGGTGATGGGGGAGTGGTGCAACGAGTGCGAGCAACAGCCCTGGCAGCCCTTGCAGCGACGTACAAAATATACCTCGTATGAGATTACTAGGAGTGACGACCTTAGACAGGATCTGTGTTGGGATTGATATAAGGGAAGTACCTTAGTTTCCCAATCCTGCTGTTTGAATGGACTAATAATAACTCGAAAATCATATCACTATTACATTGCATGTGCCTGGAAGATATGTAGCACTGAGCGGTATGCAAGCATGTCGCGGGGTAAGATGGTGCCATATGAGGGAGAACATCGGTGAGGGCATCCATCATGTCATGTCATATTGCATTAACAACAGTATTAGGAATGTTTGATTTACTGCTTTACTCTTATCGTATGATTGATTTGAGAACATGTTAATCCTTGCTCTATTATTCCACTGAGTTAGCTACTCATTCCTACGTTTCGGGATGGTGCTTGCAACACCCACCAGACCCTGTTTAGATGCAGGTGAGGCAGCGATCCAGGAGGCAGAGCCGGACTATGATGAGGACCAGGACGAGTTCTCATATATGCAGTACCACGACGGCTTTGCTTAGGTGGCCTGGGTTGACGGGACTTCTCAGTGTGACTACTTTTGACATTTTGATTTCTGTTATTTACATATATATGAGACTCAGAGATGTATTCATACTTTAGAGACAGTTAAGATCTACTTTATTTTTTCATACAGTGATATATATATTCTTTAGTCTTCCGCTTGCTTTTATCACTGAATCTGGAGTATGAATTGCAGTTTTGGTATATTTTTACTCATGTGAATGCTTTAACTCAGACAACATTGAATCATAATCATTTTTGTTGCATAAGTGACGGTCTGGAACTCGGGAGTTGAGTTTATACACGGCCCCCGATTTTCAGGGTGTTACAAGTTGGTATCAGAGCATGAATGAGATTATACCGGGCCTGGGTTATGGTCACGTGACGTACGCTGTCGCTTCCTTTGACTTAGGTGGGTGCGAGAAGGGTCTAGAAACACTTATAGGATCGCAGATTCGCCAATAGGCGAAGTCTATTCGTATCGATCGCACGATCGAGTCCGTAACGTATCTAGGGTTGCGTGAAGTGACCTAAGTAGCTCCTAGATTGTAGGTAGGTGGGTTGAGATGTTCTTTGAACGATTATAAACCCGTAAATGTAAATCCTTGGGCTGTGGGACAACCATAACCCTTACATTTAATCGCTAGGGCTTAAAAACCCTGTTTCACCTAAATTCTTCAAAATTCTTCCTCTCACCACTTCATTCTTCAATTATTTCTTATTATTTTCATGTTATGCATTGATCCTAATGTGAAAATGATATAAAATCATACTTCGACAAAATTTTACAGTGAATAGTAAAATTTCATGAAAACTGGCCATTAGGCCATTCTAAGTTTACAATATTTAGCAACTAATGGGCTAGATGGATGTATTAGCTCCTTCTATCCCAAAATCATATGCTGCATGATAGGGGATTGCATTCAGGTTTACAGATTGGCCCCAAAAATCCCTGAATGGATGTTTGGGCCTCCCTAGGGCAATCTACAATGAAAGAAGGTGGGGCCCATATATTTTTGGAGCCCCTGGGCCAGGGGAGACCCGACCCATGTGGTCCCACCGACCACCGTGCGAGATGGTAGGCGATGCATCGCCGTCCGTTGGGGCCCACTTGAGGTGAAATTCGGCGCGTGGGGGTATTTTAGGTAGTACACCCCCCCCCCCCCCCCCCCCCCCACGTATGATCCATCCATAGAAAACCCCTAAATGGGGTACTTCCTTCACAACAGCCCCCTTCCCTAGCTCCATTTCACATTTTCTGCTGCCCTCTCTCAAAATCGTGATCCCAAATCCTTCCCAAACCCATTCCTTACTGAAAACGACCCCACTCCATCACTCCATTGCAGTTTGCAATGCTCCCTCTTACAAATCTCATCCGTTGGAGCTCCTACAACTCTCAAAATGAGCTGAAATCGTGAGGAGCTCCATTCCCCCTTTTCATTCTCTTTTCTTTTTGAAAATCCATCCTAGGAGAGCTTGAAGCATCCCTCTACAACACCTAAATCTCTCTTTTTCAGTTTGGGCAGCCATTTCTCTACATTTCTCCCATTTTTCATGGCCTTTGTTGAAGCCATTTTGGGTCTTTTATCTCTCTCCACCATCCTCTCCTTGATGGGAAAGAGAAAGATCGCAGTGGATGAGGCTGGGCCTAGTCGCCCTGCGCAATCAAGAACACCGAGGGGTGGCGCCGCTAGCTCAAGCGTCATCGCAAGTCCAAGCACAACCCAAGAGTTTCATACAAAGCGGGATTTGGATCCCCATACTCAACTTGGGCGAGTGATATTAGCAGAGATGCCTCACGGTGAATACACTGACCGTAAGGTGTTGTTTGAGGCGGACGTGAAAGGACGACTCTTCGGCGAATTCCTGTTATTCAAGCGCATTGAAACTGCACATTGGGGCCCGCTCTTTGAAGCTCGTGCTCGTGCTAATGTGAGCACCGTTCGTGCCTTCTACGCTCGTATCCAGAGTCCTACATTAGAGCCATCGCAATTCAAGATTCCTTTTGGTAGAGACCGGATGGCTACGATCGATGTTCGGTTGATAGCGCGACTTCTGAACATGTCCCTTGGTGATGTTCATCCCAGTGCAAAGAATTTGAGGAGTAGGCATGAGCGAGATCGCTGTACTAGGTTTCTGTAACGCCCGTGAAAAATCCATCCTTGGGCTCGAGTACCAACTCGACCCGAATTTGCGTAGAATTCATTCCTTTGGAAAATTTGACTAGGTTAGCTAGTGCAACGTTAGAATAGCTGGGAAATGGTCCCTGATCACTTTAAATACGTTCTACAAGGCCCGAAGCGAGTGGAACTAAGGGTGCTATAATGCTCTAAAGCCTCGGATCAAACTCTAAGCCGGTTTGTTCTCTGGACCACTTTGAATCTTTGTATTGGATCTAGACCGCACGTTGAAAGTCCGATACCTCCTATCTTAGACCGTTAGGACCGTCTAGCTGGGCTTGACACTCATTCCAAAAATCAAGTCAAACCGATTATTACAGGCTATTTCATTGAGCCCGGACCGAAGAGAGTGTGAATAGGGACATAGTTGGAATTTCAAATTCAAATCTGGCACACAAATTTGACGCATCAGTATTAAGCATTCTGACCGTCAGAATACAGCCAAATTACACCCTTGGATCAGGAAAAATATCTATTATATATCACGGGACTTATAGGCCTGATCTTGATGCGGTGACCGTTAAACTGAAACTGGGCCGCCACGTGCGATCTGGGAACCCAACCGGTCTGAAAACTGGATGTATGCTAGATCTAGTATGCATGAGCTTAAGTCCGACCGCATTTGGCCTGGGGACCTCCAGAAATGCCCTTTTGGACCGAAACGGCCCCGATTTGGTTAGGCACCAAGTAAACATTGTTCCCAAGCCTATTTTGGGAATGTTTTAGGCTATAAAAGGGGTTGAAACCCTCACTCCTCTCTCCCATCCGAATTTGAGAGAAGCCCTAGCTTGGGAGAGAGAAAAAGAGTGAGAGATTGTGAGAGAGTGGGAGAGTTCTTCCCGCCACTTGTGCTACGTGTTGCACGTGCTTAAGCGACACTCCTCTACCGCTTTCCCGGCGATTCCACCGCAATCCTAGGTAAGTAAAAACCCTAAATAGTTGGTGATTTGAGTTTTTCTTGTTTCCATGGCGATGTAGCTTATGGATCTTATGTATTAGGCTCCTTACTCGCCGTAGACGAAGCATATACACTCCGCTTCAATTCCCGAGTCTACAAGACACTAGGTGAGGATTTTAGACGCTTTGATTGACGGTTCCCAATGCTTTCAATGTCGTTTAATAGTAGATTCTTGACGGCATCGCCATTTGACATGTACAAAATGCTCTCCGTTTCCCGTTTCGTAAGCTAACGAAGAATATGAGATTTAGGGCATTTTAGTCATTTGTAGGAAGTACTGTTTGCATTCATATTTTGCTGATGTGATTGACATGGTTTGTTGTCGCATTAGGAAGTTAGGAATGCGTGCATAATTAGTTTGGCGAAGAGATTCGCCTAGTTGCACACTTTGGGTCGACATACCATATGTAGACTTAAGTGTGTAGTGTATGTGTTTGTACAAATGTTTGTATTAGTATGTATTGAATTAAATGATGTCATATGATAGTTTGTGATTGATTTTTCAACTATTATGCTGACCTAGATGATTTTCTACATGTTGATAAAATGCATGATTTCATTACATGCATTGAATGTATGTGCTTGAGGATTTGCTTAAGTTGAATATGCATGGGAAGTATGCCTTGAAGATTTGCTTAAGTTGAATGTTATAACATGTGCTAACATGCTCACATGATGTATTTCAATTCCAATACCTTTTATAGTGATTCCATAGATGTGTGGGACTTGACTTAGTCCAGGCAGTCGGTAACCGAGCAAATTCGTGGCTGACTGGTCATAGCCACGAATGACGCATCGATGAATGTGATTCGTGTTGAGAGTTGGCGGCAGTGGTTAGGCCACGCGAAGTGTTTTACGCACTTCATGTCGTTCAATTCGATATGCGATCGCGCTAGTCGAGCCCGTCAAGTAACCCGACTGGCCGATGTTTGTTCACCTTATATGTAACATAACTGCTTGAACCTAGGGTACTGAACTTACCATTGTAAACCCTATTAACCGTGGTACCTTGATCCACGAAGACTCATGAGCCGGGCATGGTGGTATGGGACACCGTGGTCGAGCTGTCGGCCTACGCTGGGGCCACAAACCTCCCCGTAGTGACCAGTGAGCACCTAGACTCGTGAGCAGATTATGGTGGTATGGGACACTATATTCTAGCTGTCGGCCTACACTGATCAGGCGACGAGCCCTTTGTAGTGACCGCGAGCGTATTCTGAGTTCACGGGAGGCGACGACCCTTCCGTGCAGTAGAGTACAGTAGGCCTGTATTGATAAGGTGATGGGGGAGCGGTGCAACGAGTGCGAGCAACAGCCCTGGCAGCCCTTGCAGCGACCTACGAAACGTACATCGTATGAGATTACTAGGAGTGACGACCCTAGACAGGATCCGTGTTGGGATTGATACAAGGGAGGTACCTTAGTTTCCCAATCCTGCTGCTTGAATGGACTAATAATAACTTGGTAATCATATCACCATAGCATTGCATGTGCCTGGAAGATGTGGAGCACTCTAGGGAGTGTGGCATGCCGCGGTCGTAAGATGTTGCCGTATGAGGGTGATCGTCGGTGAGGGCATACATCACGTCATATCATCTTGCATTAACAACAGTTTTAGGACTTGTCTGATTTACTGCTTTACTATTATCGCGTGATTGAATTGTGAACATGCTAATCTTTGCTCTATGATTCCACTGAGTTGATCACTCATTCCCACGTTACGGGATGGTGTTTGCAACACCCACCAGACCCTGTTGTAGTTGCAGGTGACGATGAGATCCAGGAGGTGGAGCTAGATGATGACGAGGACCAGGATGAGTTCTCGTATATGCAGTATCATGACGGCTTCCCGTAGGTGACCTGGATCGAGGGGACATCAGTGGGACTTTTCTTTTTTGAACATTATTCTTTTGTTATGTACATGTATATGAGACTCAGAGATGTAGTCATACTTTGGAGACAGTTGAGATTACTTTGTTTTTCCATACAGTGATATATATCTTGTTTAGTCTTCCGCTTGCTTTTATCACTGGATCTGAAGTATGAATTGCAGTTTTGGTATACTTTTACTCATGTGAATGCTTTAAATCAGACAACATTGAATCATAACCATTTTTGTTGCATAAGTGACGGTCTGGAACTCGGGAGTTGAGTTTATACACGACCCCCGATTTTCAGGGTGTTACAAGTTGGTATCAGAGCATGAATGAGAGTATACTGGGCCTGGGTTATGGTCTTGCGACGTACGCTGTCGCTTCATTTGACTTAGGTGGGTGCGAGAAGGGTCTAGAAACACTTCTAGGATCACAGATTCGCCGATAGGCGAAGTTTATAAGGATCGATCGCAAGATCGAGTCTGTAACGCATCTCGGGTCGCGTAAAGCGACCCGAATCACTTCTAAGCTGTAGGAAGTCGGGTGGAGACGTCCTATGAGCGGTTTTAAACCACAAAAGTGAACCTTTGGGCCGTGGAATGACCACGACTCCAGTAATCAATCGCCAGGGCTTAAAAACCCCGTTTTGCCAAAAAATTTTCAAAAGTCCTTCTCTAAACACTTCAACCTTCAGTTCTTTTGTATCCATTTCATGTTAGGCATCAAACCTAATGTGAAAATAACACAAATTAGTACATTCACCAAATTTTACAGTGAATAGTAAAATTTCATAAAAAATGGCCATAAAGCCATTCTAACTTCACTTTCTTTAGCAACTAAGGAGCTAGAAAGATGTACTGGATCCTTCTACCCCAAATCCATATGCTGCATCATATGGTTTGGTATTCGGGACTGCGACGTGGACCCGGAAAGCCCCAAAAACATGTTTGGGCTCATAGGGACCAAAATAGTATGAACTAAGGGGTGGGACCAGACTTTTTGGGACCCTGGGACCATGGGGGACCAGACCCATGGGGTCCCGCTGGCCAACCTGGAGGTTGGCCGGCGATGCCATCGCCGGCCGGCCACCTCGGACGGTGCTGCCCTTTGGGCGCACCCACTTAAATGCCTCCCACAACACCCCTAGGTACCTCCCATCCCACGAAAATCCCCAAATCCCACCTCTCCTTCACAAACAGCCCTCTACATAACCCTATCTTCGATTTTCAGCGCTCCATTCCAAACCCCGGCGACCCAAACCCCTCCTAATCCCTTCCTTGGCCAAAACCGACCACCACCCATTGATTATTGGGTGTTGGCAGCCCCTTTCCTTGAAGATTTTCCCATTTGGAGCTCCAAAATCCCCCAAATAGTGTCGAAATCGTGAGCAGCTCCATTCCATCTTTTTGTTCTTATTTTTCCCTGAAACTACAGCCTTGGGAAGCTTGAAGCATCCCTCTACGACGCCTAGATTTCCTTTTGTCAGATTGGGCAGCCATTTCTCCGCATTTTCGGCGTTTTCCATGGCTTTCGTGGAAGCTATTTTGGGTCTTTTGTCACTCTCATCCATCCTGTCTTTGATGGGTAAGAGGAAAACTGCAACAGACGAGGCTGGGCCGAGCCGCCCTGCTCGATTGAGAAGACCGCGGGGTGGTGCCGCAAGTTCAAGCGCCGCCGCAGGTCCAGCTGCAGTCCTGGAGTGCCGTACGAAGCGGGATTTGGATCCCCATGCACACCTTGGACGAACCATCCTATCAAAGATGCCTCATGGTGAATACACTGATCGTAGAGTGTTATTTGAGGCGGACGTAGATGGGCGATTGTTCGGCGAATATCTGTTATTCGAACGCATTGAAGCTGCGCACTGGGGACCGATCTTTGAAGCTCGCGCTCGTGCTAATGTGAGCACTGTTCGTGCCTTCTATGCTAGCATCCAGAGTCCTACCTTGGAGCCCTTGCAGTTCAAAATCCCTTTTGGTAGAGATCGGATGGCTACGATCGACGTCCGGTTGGTTGCGCGACTTCTCAACGTGCCACTAGGTGATGTGCATCCAAGTGAGAAGAATTTGAGGACTAGACGTGAACGAGATCGCCGCACCAGGTTTCTGTGCGGTAAGTTGGTTCCATGGCAGCCTAATAATAGCCTCAAGGCGACGTACATGTCTGAGGATTTGCGTCTGCTGCATCACATCTGCACGTTCAATGTTTATCCTAGGTCGACGAACCGCATTGAATGTACACGTCTTATGGTCGATTTCTTATTTCTGGTGGCCCAGGGAGAGAACGTATGTATGGCCACTTTCATCTTACGGCAGATAGTTCTCATAGCCAGGTCGAGAAGAACATCCGAATCCCTTCCCTTTGGCCGACTCATTTGCAAGATTGCGCTTGAGTTTGCCTATAGACTTGGACCCGAGTTGCCGGTATCGATTCACACCATCGATGAGTCGACGATGGTTAAGATGAAGATTGGGTCGCAATATCGTGAAAATCAACTTGAAAGGGATAGTGGGGACGACTTTGACGAAGAGGAAGATCAAAGCGAAGGAGAACCTAGTGTAGAAGTTCAGGAAGAGACTCAGGAAGAAGCAGAAGAGGAGGCTCAGGATACTGATGAGAGTCCTCCTCCTTCTGCGCAGACTACTATTGACGATCGCATTGCTCGGATGGAGGAGAGTCAGACCTCTTTGCGAAGGGAAGTCCAAGAACTTCGAGCAGAGGTCGCTGATGCCAAGGCCGTTACGAAGAAGAAATTTGGCAAAGTGACTCGCACCTTGAAGGCAATCCTGTGTTGCTTACAGGATAAGGGTGCTCCTCCTCCGTCGCCAGACTCCGACTAGCAACGCGATCTTTGATGTTGTTATGAGTAGTTAGCTATTTTCTGTTTCATGTGTGTAAAGCCTATTAGGGCTAGTGCTTTGCTTTTGTCGCTGTTGCTTAACTGTCTTAATTTCCATGTCATTCTAGTCATGATGCTTGTAAGGATATATCCCTTGTATTGTGACAATTTTGATTAATTGAAATGCATGGAATGCCTTTGACCCTTTAGTGAATGATTGTGGTGTATTTGTGCAATTGAGACTGACAAGGTTGCGCCCTATTTTGAATATAGGGAATGCCACCTAAGACTACGAGGAGCGCGGTTCGGCTTTCATTGTCAGAGAAGATGGATCAGGCTCCTTCTCAGTCTGGCACTCGTCCGGACCCTGCTGTGGGCCCGATTCCTGAGACTGTTCGATCGTCTCAGCCTGCTACTGGTCCTACAGATGGACCACCGCCATTTACACCATCAGTTAGAGAGCCACAGCGCGCATCTACTTCCGCACCTCATCCGCCACAGCCTGCTCCACCACCTGATAGATTCGAGCAGATGATGGCTATGATGCTACAGCAGCAGCAGCTATTGACTACCATAGTCGGGACTTTAGCCCAGGGTGGGGGTGCGACTGCACCTACTCCGCCTACACCACCTGCGCATCCAGCTGAGGATGCCTATGCTTACGCCCAGGATGAGGGCATAGCACTTCCTGCGCAGCCTACTTTCCCTGCGGGGAACCCTGCCGACACACGGGGCCTTCTGGAGCGATTTCAGCGCTTGCGGCCTCCTACTTTCACGGGTTCTCACAGACCCGAGGAGGCTGAGTTTTGGCTCGACCGAGTGTCGAAGATTCTGCGCATGTTGCACTGTACTGAGGCAGAGCAGGTAGAGCTGGCTACCTTCCAGTTTGAGAGAGAGGCCAGTATGTGGTGGGATAGTGTATTGCGGACTGTTACCGCAGACTTCGTATGGACATGGGCAGCATTCGAGTTTCGCTTCCATGAGAAGTATTATCCTCAGACCTATAGACACGAGAGGGAGAATGAGTTTCTCCGTCTCAGGCAGGCAGCGATGACGGTCACCGAGTATGAGCATCGGTTCACAGAGTTGGGCAGGTACATCCCGACGATTTTAGCTGATGAGCAGATGCGCATACGGCGCTTTTTGGAGGGCTTGCGACCGGATATTCGGTCGAAGATGTGCTGCATCAGTTTCTCCTCCTATGCGGAGTTGGTTCACATGTCCATGCGGGCAGAGCAGGACGTGGATCGACTTGCGCGATCACGAGGCCCGACTACTTCTAGGCCGCGACCGGAGTTGCCAGATAGGCCCTTCGCGGGCAAGAGGCCTCGCATTGATCCTCCTACCAGGACCACGGCGCCAGTAGGACCGTTTCGGCGCCCTGATCTATCATGCACATACTGTGGGAGGACGGGCCACCTAGCGCCGAGTTGATTTGCGAGGATGCGGGACAGTGGGTTCTCGCCGCCGCAGAAGATTGATCGTGTACGTCCACAGGCGATATCAGCACCGCCTATACGGTCAGCTCCTGCGCAGTCCTCTTTCAGACCCACAGTATCGCAGATTCGACAGCCCCCACGGCCCTTGACACAGCGGCCGAACCGGCCACAGCAGGCTCGAGTTCATGCACTGACCGCTGAGGCAGCTACGACGCCGACTTTCCAGCATTCAGCCTTCGAGGTCACGGGCCATATCGGAGGTACTCCCGTTCTTGTCATGGTGGACACTGGTTCCACGATTTCCTTGATATCGCGTGCCATAGTCAGACGTCTTGGGTTGCAGACTATTACGATGGATAGCGTGCGAGTCCTTGCAGCTCATGGAGATTATTCGGATGTCACCCAGATGTGTGAGGGTTGTTTACTTGATCTGGGAGGCAGGACGATGACTCTTGATTTGGTCGTCGATCCCTCGCTCGTATATCTCGACGTCATTCTTGGCATGGACTGGTTGACTGCAGCGAGAGCCGAGATTGACTGCGAGGCTCGTGTGGTGACGGTGTACGAGCCTGAGGGCACGCCTTTCACATTTTCAGTGCGGGTAAATCTTCCTTTCCGCATTCTTAGCTACGCCACCCTGTTGCGCGACGCTGGTGCCCAGGTACTTGAGCAGACGCCAGTTGTTTCTGAGTTCGGGGATCTGTTCAGGAAGATCCCTGGTTTGCCGCCCAGACGTGAGATCGATTTCACTATCGATCTGATTCCTGGTTCTACACCCGTCTCACTGCCGACGTATCGCATGGCACCATGTGAGATGGAGGAGTTGAGGACGCAGATTGACGGTCTACTAGAGCTCGGCCTTATACGGCCTAGCGTATCTCCTTGGGGAGCACCGGTCTTGTTCGTGAAGAAGAAGGATGGTTCGCTGCGATTGTGTATTGATTATCGCAGGCTGAACCAACTCACAGTGAAGAACAAGTACCCTTTGCCCAGGATCGATGACTTGTTTGATCAGTTGAGAGGAGCGCAGTACTTCTCGAAGATTGACCTTCAGTCAGGATATCATCAGCTGCGCGTCAGAGATGAGGACGTGCAGAAGACAGCGTTCAGGACCAGTTTTGGTCATTACGAGTTCCTTGTGATGTCGTTCGGTCTCACGAACGCACCGGCCGTGTTCATGGATCTGATGAACCGGGTATTGCGGCCTTTCCTCTATCGATTCGTCGTTGTCTTCATCGACGACATTTTGGTGTACTCTAGGAGTCGAGAGGAGCATGAGGAGCACTTGCGTTTGGTCCTTGATACGCTCAGATAGCATCAGTTGTTCGCACAGTATAAGAAGTGCGACTTCTGGAAGCAGGAGGTGAAGTTTCTGGGACACGTGGTGTCCAAGGATGGCATGGCAGTTGACCTGTCTAAGGTAGCTGCGGTGCAGGACTGGGAGCAGCCTAGTTCTGTCACTGAGGTGAGGAGTTTCTTGGGTCTCGCTGGCTACTATCGGCGTTTCATTCAGGATTTCTCGAAGATCGCGAGACCCTTATCTCAGTTGACACGGAAGGACGTGAAGTTCGCCTGGAATGATAAGGCGGAGTCAGCTTTTCAGGAGCTGAAGGACAGACTTACGTCCGCCCCTGTGCTAGTATTGCCAGAGCAAGGGGTTAAATACACTATATACACTGACGCGTCTAGCGTTGGTTTGGGTTGTGTCCTTATGCAGAGGGACAGGGTAATTTCGTATGCCTCGAGACAATTAAGGAAGCACGAGGAGAATTACCCTACACACGACCTGGAGTTGGCAGCCGTGATATTCGCACTGAGACTCTGGAGACATTACCTCTATGGAGAGGAGTTCGAGCTCTTTTGCGACCACAAGAGCCTCAAGTACATATTCACACAGCGGGACTTGAATATGAGGCAGCGGCGATGGATGGAGACGCTGAAGGACTTCAAGTTTGAAGTCTCTTACCATCCTGGGAAGGCGAACCTTGTGGCTGATGCGTTGAGCCGCAAGAAGGCGATAGAGTTTGCGGCTCCGCTGATGGTTGCCGAGTGGGATATGGTTGAGTTTTTGCGAGACTTTGAGCAGAAACTCACCGTAGAGGAGCCATTTGAGTTCATCGCACATGTTCAGGTGCGATCCCCGATCGATGACCGTGTCATCGAGGCGCAGAGGGACGACGCGCATCTTACTGAGCTTCGAGAGCAGGCCAGTGATGATGATGACGCCGACTGGCGAGTTGGCATGGATGGGGGTTTACGTTACCGTGGCCGCCTATGCGTTCCTGATGTCCCTGACTTGAGACGAGAGATTTTCGAGGCTGCGCATTCTACTAGACTCGCGATGCATCCTGGCAGCACGAAGATGTATCGTGACGTGAAGAGGACGTACTGGTGGGAAGGTATGAAGACCCACATTGCTGAGTTCGTGTCCCGTTGTCTCACTTGTCAACAGGTGAAGGCAGAGCATCGCCGACCACCTGGACTTTTGCAGCCTATGCCGATTGCAGAGTGGAAGTGGGATTTCATTTCCATGGACTTCATTTCTGGGTTGCCGAAGACGAGGAAGGGGCATGATTCTATTTGGGTGATCGTCGACCGATTGACGAAGTCGGCGCACTTCCTACCGATCAGAGTTACGAACTCTGCAGACGAGCTGGCTAGATTGTATATTAGAGAGATCGTGCGTCTGCATGGAGTTCCGTTGGAGATCGTGTCGGACAGAGACACGCGGTTCACTTCTATTTTCTGGACTCGCATTCAGGAGGCTATGGGTGTGAAGTTGAAGTTCAGTACTGCCTTCCACCCACAGACGGACGGACAGACAGAGCGAGTGAACCAGATCCTGGAGGACATGTTGCGAGCTTGCGCATTGGACTTCAAGGACAGTTGGGATGACTGTCTTGCATATGCGGAGTTTGCATACAACAATAGCTTCCAGGCGAGTATCGGCATGGCACCTTATGAGGCGCTGTATGGGCGACCTTGTCGCGCACCGCATTGCTGGTTAGAGGTCGGTGAGCGCAGCTTGATCGGCCCAGAGTTGGTGCAGGCGACGTCAGAGAAGATTGATATTATTCGACGTCGGCTTCTTACAGCGCAGAGCAGACAGAAGAGCTACGCCGATACGAGACGGAGACCACTAGAGTTCACAGTCGGGGATCATGTGTTTTTGCGAGTTTCCCCTATGAAGGGAGTCCTTCGGTTCGGGAAGAAGGGGAAGCTGGCACCGCGATACATTGGTCCATTTCAGATCCTCGATCGTGTGGGAGCAGTGGCTTACCGATTGGCTTTACCCACGCCCCTCGCGAGCGTCCACAACGTATTTCATGTTTCTATGCTGAAGAAGTACGTTGCTGATCCTTCTCATATCATCAGATGGGAGCAGGTGCAGTTAGGAGAGGATGTTACTTATATCCTGCGACCGACACGCATCTTAGACCGGAAGGAGCAGGTACTGCGTAGCAAGGTGATTCCCCTTGTGAAGGTACTATGGACGCATCATACTGAGGAGGAGGCTACTTGGGAGACAGAAGCCGAGATCAGAAAGAACTACCCACAGCTTCTCGAGGAGTACGAAAAGGTACAAAATTTCGAGGACGAAATTATTTGTTAAGGGGGGTAGATTGTAACGCCCGTGAAAAATCCATCCTTGGGCTCGAGTACCAACTCGACCCGAATTTGCGTAGAATTCATTCCTTTGGAAAATTTGACTAGGTTAGCTAGTGCAACGTTAGAATAGCTGGGAAATGGTCCCTGATCACTTTAAATACGTTCTACAAGGCCCGAAGCGAGTGGAACTAAGGGTGCTATAATGCTCTAAAGCCTCGGATCAAACTCTAAGCCGGTTTGTTCTCTGGACCACTTTGAATCTTTGTATTGGATCTAGACCGCACGTTGAAAGTCCGATACCTCCTATCTTAGACCGTTAGGACCGTCTAGCTGGGCTTGACACTCATTCCAAAAATCAAGTCAAACCGATTATTACAGGCTATTTCATTGAGCCCGGACCGAAGAGAGTGTGAATAGGGACATAGTTGGAATTTCAAATTCAAATCTGGCACACAAATTTGACGCATCAGTATTAAGCATTCTGACCGTCAGAATACAGCCAAATTACACCCTTGGATCAGGAAAAATATCTATTATATATCACGGGACTTATAGGCCTGATCTTGATGCGGTGACCGTTAAACTGAAACTGGGCCGCCACGTGCGATCTGGGAACCCAACCGGTCTGAAAACTGGATGTATGCTAGATCTAGTATGCATGAGCTTAAGTCCGACCGCATTTGGCCTGGGGACCTCCAGAAATGCCCTTTTGGACCGAAACGGTCCCGATTTGGTTAGGCACCAAGTAAACATTGTTCCCAAGCCTATTTTGGGAATGTTTTAGGCTATAAAAGGGGTTGAAACCCTCACTCCTCTCTCCCATCCGAATTTGAGAGAAGCCCTAGCTTGGGAGAGAGAAAAAGAGTGAGAGATTGTGAGAGAGTGGGAGAGTTCTTCCCGCCACTTGTGCTACGTGTTGCACGTGCTTAAGCGACACTCCTCTACCGCTTTTCCGGCGATTCCACCGCAATCCTAGGTAAGTAAAAACCCTAAATAGTTGGTGATTTGAGTTTTTCTTGTTTCCATGGCGATGTAGCTTATGGATCTTATGTATTAGGCTCCTTACTCGCCGTAGACGAAGCATATACACTCCGCTTCAATTCCCGAGTCTACAAGACACTAGGTGAGGATTTTAGACGCTTTGATTGACGGTTCCCAATGCTTTCAATGTCGTTTAATAGTAGATTCTTGACGGCATCGCCGTTTGACATGTACAAAATGCTCTCCGTTTCCCGTTTCGTAAGCTAACGAAGAATATGAGATTTAGGGCATTTTAGTCATTTGTAGGAAGTACTGTTTGCATTCATATTTTGCTGATGTGATTGACATGGTTTGTTGTCGCATTAGGAAGTTAGGAATGCGTGCATAATTAGTTTGGCGAAGAGATTCGCCTAGTTGCACACTTTGGGTCGACATACCATATGTAGACTTAAGTGTGTAGTGTATGTGTTTGTACAAATGTTTGTATTAGTATGTATTGAATTAAATGATGTCATATGATAGTTTGTGATTGATTTTTCAACTATTATGCTGACCTAGATGATTTTCTACATGTTGATAAAATGCATGATTTCATTACATGCATTGAATGTATGTGCTTGAGGATTTGCTTAAGTTGAATATGCATGGGAAGTATGCCTTGAAGATTTGCTTAAGTTGAATGTTATAACATGTGCTAACATGCTCACATGATGTATTTCAATTCCAATACCTTTTATAGTGATTCCATAGATGTGTGGGACTTGACTTAGTCCAGGCAGTCGGTAACCGAGCAAATTCGTGGCTGATTGGTCATAGCCACGAATGACGCATCGATGAATGTGATTCGTGTTGAGAGTTGGCGGCAGTGGTTAGGCCACGCGAAGTGTTTTACGCACTTCATGTCGTTCAATTCGATATGCGATCGCGCTAGTCGAGCCCGTCAAGTAACCCGACTGGCCGATGTTTGTTCACCTTGTATGTAACATAACTGCTTGAACCTAGGGTACTGAACTTACCATTGTAAACCCTATTAACCGTGGTACCTTGATCCACGAAGACTCATGAGCCGGGCATGGTGGTATGGGACACCGTGGTCGAGCTGTCGGCCTACGCTGGGGCCACAAACCTCCCCGTAGTGACCAGTGAGCACCTAGACTCGTGAGCAGATTATGGTGGTATGGGACACTATATTCTAGCTGTCGGCCTACACTGATCAGGCGACGAGCCCTTTGTAGTGACCGCGAGCGTATTCTGAGTTCACGGGAGGCGACGACCCTTCCGTGCAGTAGAGTACAGTAGGCCTGTATTGATAAGGTGATGGGGGAGCGGTGCAACGAGTGCGAGCAACAGCCCTGGCAGCCCTTGCAGCGACCTACGAAACGTACATCGTATGAGATTACTAGGAGTGACGACCCTAGACAGGATCCGTGTTGGGATTGATACAAGGGAGGTACCTTAGTTTCCCAATCCTGCTGCTTGAATGGACTAATAATAACTTGGTAATCATATCACCATAGCATTGCATGTGCCTGGAAGATGTGGAGCACTCTAGGGAGTGTGGCATGCCGCGGTCGTAAGATGTTGCCGTATGAGGGTGATCGTCGGTGAGGGCATACATCACGTCATATCATCTTGCATTAACAACAGTTTTAGGACTTGTCTGATTTACTGCTTTACTATTATCGCGTGATTGAATTGTGAACATGCTAATCTTTGCTCTATGATTCCACTGAGTTGATCACTCATTCCCACGTTACGGGATGGTGTTTGCAACACCCACCAGACCCTGTTGTAGTTGCAGGTGACGATGAGATCCAGGAGGTGGAGCTAGATGATGACGAGGACCAGGATGAGTTCTCGTATATGCAGTATCATGACGGCTTCCCGTAGGTGACCTGGATCGAGGGGACATCAGTGGAACTTTTCTTTTTTGAACATTATTCTTTTGTTATGTACATGTATATGAGACTCAGAGATGTAGTCATACTTTGGAGACAGTTGAGATTACTTTGTTTTTCCATACAGTGATATATATCTTGTTTAGTCTTCCGCTTGCTTTTATCACTGGATCTGAAGTATGAATTGCAGTTTTGGTATACTTTTACTCATGTGAATGCTTTAAATCAGACAACATTGAATCATAACCATTTTTGTTGCATAAGTGACGGTCTGGAACTCGGGAGTTGAGTTTATACACGACCCCCGATTTTCAGGGTGTTACAGTTTCTATATGGTAAACTGGTTCCATGGCAGCCTAATAATAGCCTCAAGGCGTCTCATATGTCTGATGATTTGCGCCTGCTGCACCACATTTGCACGTTCAACGTGTATCCCAGGTCGACAAATCGCATTGAATGTACGCGCCTTATGTTTGATTTCTTGTATCTGGTGGCCCAGGGAGAAAATATGTGTATGGCCACTTTCATCTTGTGACAGATTATCCTCATAGAGAAATCAAGAAGAACGTCTGAGTCGCTTCCTTTTGGCCGACTTATATGCAAGATCGCGCTTGAATTTTCTTACAGACTTGGGCCGAAGTTACCAGTTTTGATTCACTGCATTGATGAGTCTACCATGGTCAAGATGAAGATCGGGTCTCAGTACCATGAGACTCAGCTTGAGGAGGATAGTGAGGACAATTTTGATGATGAAGAGGATCCAAGTGAGGGAGAACCTGGAGCAGAAGTTGAGGAAGAAGTCCAGGAAGAGGTAGAAGAGGAGGCTCAGGATATAGATGAGAGTCCTTCTCCTTCTGCCCAGGCTACTGGTGATGATCGTATTGTCCGAATTGAGGAGAGCCAGGTCACCTTGCGAAGGAAAGTTCAGGAACTTTGGACTGAGGTCGAGGATACTAAGGCCGTTATGAAGAGAAAATTCGGCAAGGTGACTCGCACCTTGAAGGCGATCCTGTGCTGCTTGCAGGATAAGGGTGCTTCCTCCTCCGTCACCCGACTCAGACTAGCGATGAGATCTTTGATGTTGTTGTTAGTAGTTAGTAGTTTCCTGCTTTAAGTTGTGTAAGCCTGTTAAGGCTAGTAGTTACTTATGTTGCTGTTGTAACTTTAACTGTCTTAGTTCCCATGTACTTCTTGTCATGATGCTTGTAAGGAGATATCCCTTGTATTGTGACAATTTTGATTAAATGAAATGCATGGAATGCTTTTGACTCTTTGTGTGAATGATTGCGGTGTGGTTGTACTATTGAGACTGACAAGGTTGCGCCCTATTTTGAATATAGGGAATGCTGTCGAAGACTACACGGAGCACAGCTCGGCTTACATTGGGTGAGCCTATAGATCAGGCTCCTTCACAGTCTGATGCACATGCAGACCTTGCTATGGGCCCGATTCCTGAGACAACACGTGCGTCTCAGCCTACTACTGGTCCTGCAGTTGGACCACCGCCTTTCACACCACCCGTCAGAGAGCAGTACCGCGCGTCTTCTTCGACGCAGTACATGCCACAGCCTACTCCACCTACAGATAGATTTGAGTAGATGATGGCTATGATGCAGCAGCAGAAGCAGCTCCTAACTACGATTGTGGGGACTCTACCCCAGGGTGGGAGTGTGCCTCCACCTGCACCACCTGCGCATCCAACTGAGGATGCCGATACATATGCTCAGGATGAGGGCATGGTTCATCCTGTACCACCTGCTTACCCTGCGAGGAATGCCGCTGACACACGGAGCTTGCTAGAGCGATTCCAACGCTTACGGCCTCCCACTTTTACGGGTTCTCATAGACCCGAGGAGGCCGATTATTGGCTCGACCGTGTGTTGAAGATACTGTGGATGCTGTATTGTTCAGAGGCTAAGCAGGTCTAGCTGGCTACGTTCTTGTTCGAGCGAGAGGCCAACTTATGGTGGGACAGTGTGTTACGGACCGTTGCCGCCGATTACATATGGACCTGGGCAGCGTTCGAGTTCTGCTTCCACGAGAAATACTATCCCCAGACGTACAGGCATGAGCGGGAGAATGAGTTTCTACGCCTCAGACAGGGAGGCATAACAGTCACTGAGTATGAGCATAGGTTCACTGAGTTGGACAGATACGTCCCGACTATATTGTCAGATGAGAAGATGCGCATACGGTGCTTTTCTGAGGGTCTGCGACCGGATATTCAGTCGAAGATGTGTTGTGTGAGCATTCCCTCCTATGCAGAGCTGATTCACATGTCCATGCGGGCAGAGCAGGATGTGGATCGACTTACCCAATCTCGTGGCCATATTGCTCCTAGGCCACGACCAGAACTACAGGACAGGCCCTTTGCGGGCAAGAGGCCTCAGGCTGACCCTCCTACTAGGGCTACAGCGCCAGTACCACCGTTTCGGTGCCCCGATTTATCATGTACATATTGTGGGAGATCGGGCCATTCGGCACAGAGTTGTTTCGCTCGGATGCGGGACAGTGGGTTCTCGCCGCCGCAGAAGATCGACCGTACACGCTCACATGCTATATCAGCACCGCCTTTACGGTTGGCTCCTATGCACCCTTCCTTCAGACCTCCGGTATCTCAGTTCAGGCCGCCTTTATGGCCCACGGCACAGCGGCCGAACCGGCCACAGCAGGCACGGGTGCATGCCTTGACAGCTGAGGCAGCTGTGACAGAGACTTCTCAGCATTCGGCCTTTGAGGTCACTGCCCACATCGGAGGTATTCCTATTCTTGTGATGGTGGACACATGGTCCATGATTTCATTGATATCACGTGCCATAGTCAGGCGCATTGGGCTACCGACTATTAGGATGGATGGGGTACGAGTTTATACAGCTCACGGGTCCTTTACAGATGCCACCCTGATGTGTGAGGGTTGTTTGGTGAATCTGGAGGGCAAGACGATGGCTCTTGATCTTGTTGTCGACCCCTCTCTTATTTATCTCGATGTCATTCTTGGCATGGACTGGTTGACTACAGCGAGGGCCGAGATTGACTGCGAGACTCGTATAGTGACTGCCTACGAGCCAGAGGGCGCATCCTTCATATTCCCAGTGCAGGTAAATCTCCCCTTTCGCATACTTAGCTACGCTACTATGCTACGGGACGCTGGTGCCCAGAAGCTTGAGCATACGCCAGTCGTTTGAGAGTTTGGGGATCTGTTCAGGAAGATCCCTGGTTTGTCGCCTCGACGAGAGATTGATTTCACTATCGATCTGGTGCCTGGTTCCACGCCCATCTCACCACCGACGTATCGTATGGTACCGTGTGAGATGGAGGAGTTGAGGACGCAGATTGATGGTTTGCTGGAGCTTGGCCTTATACGGCCTAGTGTGTCTCCTTGGGGAGCACCAGTCCTGTTCGTAAGGAAGAAGGATGGTTCGATGCGATTGTGTATTGATTATCGCAGGCTGAACCAGATCACGGTGAAGAACAAGTACCCTTTACCCAGGATCGATGACTTGTTTGATCAGTTGAGAGGAGCGCAGTACTTCTCGAAGATTGATCTTCAGTCAGGATATCATCAGTTGCGCGTCAGGGATGAGGATGTGCAGAAGATAGCATTCAGGACCAGCTTTGGCCACTACGAGCTCCTTGTGATGTCGTTCGGTCTCACGAACGCACCAGCCGTGTTCATGGATCTGATGAACCGGGTATTTCAGCCTTTCCTCTATCGATTCGTCGTTGTGTTCATTGACGACATTTTGGTATACTCCAGGAGTCGAGAGGAGTATGAGGAGCACTTGCGTTTGGTCCTGGATACGCTCAGACAGCATCAGTTGTTCGCACAGTACAAGAAGTGCGACTTTTGGAAGCAGAAAGTGAAGTTCCTACGACACGTGGTGTCCAAGGATGGCATGGCAGTTGACCTGTCTAAGATAGTTGCAGTTCAGGACTGGGAGCAGCCTGGTTCTGTCACTGAGGTGAGGAGTTTCTTCGGTCTCGCTGGCTACTATCGACGCTTCATTCGGAATTTCTCGAAGATCGCGAGACCTCTATCTCAGTTGATACGGAAGGACGTGAAGTTCACCTGGAATGACAAAGCGGAGTCAGCTTTTCAGGAGCTGAAGGACAGGTTTACGTCCGCCCCTGTGCTAGTATTGCCAGAGTAAGGGGTTAGATACACTATATACACTGACGCGTCTAGCGTTGGTCTGGGTTGTTTCCTTATGCAGAAGGACAAGGTAATTTCGTATGCCTCGAGACAATTAAGGAAGCACGAGGAGAATTACCCTACACACGACCTAGAGTTGGCAGCCGTCATATTCGCACTGAGACTCTGGAGACATTACCTTTATGGAGAGGAGTTCGAGCTCTTTTGCGACCACAAGAGCCTCAAGTACATATTCACGCAGCGAGACTTGAATATGAGGTAGCGGCGATGGATGGAGACTTTGAAGGACTTCAAGTTTGAAGTCTCTTACCATCCTGGGAAGGCGAACCTTGTGGCTGATGCGTTGAGCCGCAAGAAGGCGATAGAGTTTGCGGCTCCACTGATGGTTGCTGTGTGGGCTATGGTTGAGTTTTTACGAGACTTTGAGTAGAAACTCACTGTAAAGGAGCCGTATGAGTTCATCGCACATGTGCAGGTGCGATCTCAGATCGATGACCGGGTCATCGAGGCGCAGAGGGATGATGCGCATCTGATTGAGCTTCGAGAGCAGGCCAGTGATGATGCAGACGTCGAGTGGTGAGTTGGCATGGATGGGGGCTTACGTCCCGCTGTCTCACTTGTCAGCAGGTGAAGGCAGAGCATCGCCGACCACCTGGACTTTTGCAGCCTATGCCGATTGCAGAGTGGAAGTGAGATTTCATTTCCATGGACTTCATTTCTGGGTTGCCGAAGACGAGGAAGGGACATGATTCCATTTGGATGATCGTCGACCGTCTGACAAAGTCGGCGCACTTCCTACCGATCAGAGTTACGAACTTTACAGACGAGCTGGCTAGATTGTACATCAGAGAGATTGTGCGTCTGCATGGAGTTCCGCTGGAGATCGTGTCGGACAGAGACACGCGGTTCACTTCCATTTTCTGGACTCGCATTCAGGAGGCTATGGGTGTGAAGTTGAAGTTCAGTACTGCCTTTCACCCACAGACAGACGGACAGACAGAGCGGGTGAACCAGATCTTAGAGGATATGTTGCGATCTTGTGTATTGGACTTCAAGGACAGTTGGGATGACTGTCTTGCATATGCGGAGTTCGCATACAACAACAGTTTTCAGGCGAGTATCGATATGGCACCTTACGAGGCGTTGTATGGTCGGCCTTGTCGCGCACCGCATTGCTGGGCAGAGGTCGATGAGCATAGCTTGATTAGCCCAGAGTTAGTTCAGGCGACGTCGGAGAAGATTGATATTATTAGACGTCGGTTTCTCACAGTGCAGAGCAGACAGAAGAGTTATGCCGATATGAGACGGCGGCCGCTAGAGTTCACAGTTGAGGATTATGTATTTTTGTGAGTTTTCCCTATGAAGGGAGTCCTTCTGTTTGGGAAGAAGGGGAAGCTAGCACCGCGATTCATTGGTCCATTCCAAATCCTCGATCGTGTGGGAGCAGTGGCATACCGTTTGGCTTTACCCATGCCTCTCGCGAGCGTTCACAACGTATTTTATGTTTCCATGCTGAAGAAGTACGTTTCTGATCCTTCCCATATCATTAGATGGGAGCAGGTGCATTTAGGAGAGGATGTTACATATATCCTGCGACCGACACGTATCCTAGATAGGAAGGAGCAGGTACTGCGTAGCAAGGTGATTCCCCTTGTGAAGGTATTATGGACGCATCACTCTGAGGAAGAGGCTACCTGGGAGACAGAAGCCGAGATCAGAAAGAACTACCCACAGCTTCTCGAGGAGTATGAAAAGGTACAAATTTCGAGGACAAAATTATTTGTTAAGGGGGGTAGATTGTAACGCCCTAAAAAAATCCGTACTTGGACTTGAGTACCGACTTGACCAGAAATCGCGTAGGATTAATTCCTTTAGAAAATAAGTGTAAGTTAGCTAGCGCAACGCTAGAGTAGCTGGGAAATAGTCCTTGATCACTTTAAATACATTCTACAAGACCCAAATCGAGTAGAACCAATGACGCTATAATACTCTAAAGCCTCGGATCAAACTCTAAGCCGGTTTATTCTCTGGACCTCTTTGAAACTTTGTATTGGATCTAGACCGCGCGTCGAAAGTCCGATACCTACAATCTTAGACCGTTAAAACCGCCTAGCTGGACTTGACAATCATTTCAAAAATCAAGTCCAACCGACATTCGCAGGCTATTTCATTGAGCCTGGACTGAAGAGAGTGAGAATAGGGTTAGATTTAGAATTTAAAATTCAAATCTGGCACACGACTTGACGCATAAGTATTAAGCGTTCTGACCATCAGAATTCAGCCAAATTACACCCTCGGATCAGGAAAAATTTCTATTTCATATCATGAGACTTGTAGACCTGATCTACGTGCGGTGACCGCTGAACTGAAACTGGACCGCCACAGGCGATCTACGAACACTACTGGACTGAAAATGGGATGTGAGCGACATCCGACATGTATGAACTTAAGTTCGATCGCGTTCGGCCAGGGGACCACCGGAAATGTCCTTTTGGACCGAAATAGCCCCAATTTGGTTAGGCATCAAGTAAACTTTGTTCCCAAGCTTGTTTTGGGCATGTTTGGGCTTATAAAAGGGCTTGAAACCCTCTCATATCTCTCTCATCCGAATTTGGAAAAAGCCCTATGTTGAGAGAGAGAAAAGGTGAGAGATTGTGAGAGAGAGAGGAAGAGAATTTCTTGCTGCTTGTGCCACCTGTTGCACGTGATTAAGCCACGTAATCCAATCACTTTGCCGGTGATTTCGCCACATTTCTAGGTAAGAAAATACCCTAATTAGTTGCTGATTTGAGGTTCCTTAGTTTTCATGGCATGGTAGCTGATGGATCTTGTGTATTGGTTTCCGATTCGCCGTAGACGAAGCGTATACGCTCCGTTCGAATCAACACACCTATAAGAGAAAAGGCGCGGATTTTAGACGCTTTGATTGACTGTTTCCAACGCTTTCAATGTCGTTTAATAGTAGATTATCGACGGCAACGCCGTTTGACATGTACAAAATGCTGTCCGTTTCCTGTTTCGTAAGCAGACGAAGAATATGAGATTTAGGGCATTTTAGTCATTTGTAGGAAATATTGTTTTCATTCATAATTTGCTGATGTGATTGACATGGCTTCTTATCGTATTGGAATACTAGGAATGCGTGCATAATTAGTTTGGCGAAGAGATTCGCCTAAATGCGCACTTTGAGTCGACATACTATATGTAGACTTAAGTGTGTAGTTTAAGTGTTTGTATAAATGCTTGTATTAGTATGTATTGAATTAAATGGAGTTATGAATTAGTTTGAGATTGATTTCTCAATTAATATGCTGATGTAAATGATTTTCTACATTTTAACTATATGCATGATTTCATTATATGTATGAAATGCATGTGCTTGATGATTCACTTAAGTTGTATGTTATAACATGTGTTAACATGCTCACATTGTTGTCTTTCATTTCCAATACTCTCATATGATTGCTGATGTGAATTCATATATGTTTGGGACTATACCTAGTCCAGGCAGTCGGCAACCGAGCAAATTCGTGGTTGGCTTATCTTTGCCACGAACGACGCGTCGATGAACGCGAGCCGTGTTCTGGAGTTGGCGGCAGTGGTTAGGCCACACGAAGTGTTTTACGCACTTCATGTCGTTCGACTTGAGATGCGATCGTGCTAGTCGAGCCCGTCAAGTAACCCGACTGGCCATTGTATGTTCACCCTGTATGAGTCATAACTGCTTGAACCTAGGGTACTGAACTTACCATTATAAACCCTGTCAACCATGGTACCTTGATCCACGAATACTCATGAGCCGGGCATGGTGGTATGGGACACTATGGTCGAGCTGTCGGCCTACGCTGGGGGCACAAACCGTCCCGTAGTGACCAGTGAGCACCTATGTTTCGTGAACAGATTATGGTGGTATGGGACACTATATTCTTTCTGTCGGCCTACACTGATCAGGCGACGAGTCCTTTGTAGTGACCGTGAGCGTATTCTGAGTCTACGGGAGGCGATGACCCTTCCGTAGTAGTGAGAGTACATAAGGCCTGTATTGATAAGGTGATGGGGGAGCGGTGCAACGAGTGCGAGCAACAGCCCTGATAGCCCTTGCAGCGACCTACAAAATATACCTCGTATGAGATTATTAGGAGTGACGACCCTAGACAGGATCTGTGTTGGGATTGATATAAGGGAAGTACCTTAGTTTCCCAATCCTGCTGTTTGAATGGACTAATAATAACTCAAAAATTATATCACCATTACATTGCATGTGCCTGGAAGATGTATAGCACTGAGCGGTATGCAAGCATGCCGCGGGCGTAAGATGGTGCCGTATGAGGGAGAACGTCGGTGAGGGCATCCATCATGTCATGTCATATTGCATTAACAACAGTATTAGGAATGTTTGATTTACTGCTTTACTATTATCACATGATTGATTTGAGAACATGTTAATCCTTGCTCTATTATTCCACTGAGTTAGCTACTCATTCCCACGTTTCGGGATGGTGTTTGCAACACCCACCAGACCCTGTATTAGATGCAGGTGAGGCAGTGATCCAGGAGGTAGAGATGGACTATGATGAGGACCAGGACGAGTTCTCATATATGCAGTACCACGACGGCTTTGCTTAGGTGGCCTGGGTTGACAGGACTTCTCAGTGGGACTACTTTTGACATTTTGATTTCTGTTATTTACATGTATATGAGACTCAGAGATGTATTCATACTTTAGAGACAGTTGAGATCTACTTTGTTTTTCCATACAGTGATATATATATTCTTTAGTCTTCCGCTTACTTTTATCACTGAATCTGGAGTATGAATTGCAGTTTTGGTATATTTTTACTCGTGTGAATGCTTTAACTCAGACAACATTGAATCATAATCATTTTTGTTGCATAAGTGACGGTCTGGAACTTGGGAGTTGAGTTTATACACGGCCCCCGATTTTCATGGTGTTACACCATGCTAGGAGTGTATCGGTGCTATGTCCTACATCAGACCTCTCCACTTGGGAAAAAAAAAACTCGTCCTCGAGTTACTTAAGGGACTTTACTCATAATATTCAAATAATTTATGGCATGAATGTTTATCAGCCTTTTCCCTGTTTCTTGCATTAGACTCTTGAGCTGACACAATACATGTACTCATGCTCTCCTTAACTCGATTAGTATGGATCAGTTCCTTCACTTGTGCTTATAAGATCTCACATTATTTCTAATAATGTGAGCAATTAGGCATACTTGCCCCAGACATGATCAATGTGGTTTTGTATATCTTGTATGGGAGGTAATTTATTAGTAGGACTATACACGAGTAGAGTTAGCTTGGTAGCTCACTCGACTCTACTCGAAAAAGCTCGATTTGACTTGGTTCGAAACTGAGTTCAAGTCGAGTTGAGCTAATTTTTTTGAGCTCGAAAAAATATCGAACTGAGTTCGAGCTTGCCCGAGTTCGACTCGACTCAGATTAAACTCAACTCGAATCGATTTAGTTCAGTGACTTGGTTACCTTGATATTGTTGTTGCTCACCAAGTGTTTGATGAAACGACTCAATGAAGTCTGGCTGGTGGCAAGGAAGGTGCGCATATGAAACAAATACCTTTTTTTTCTTGATTTTTATGTTACTTACAAGGTGTTTGATAAAATACTTGTAAAACTATTATTGCTATTTTATATACAGTGAGATTTTGAAGGTGTAGACCATGTGTTTGTGAAAATGTCGCACATGCGAATTCGACTCGACCTTGGCTTGAACTGGCCCGACCTGTTAACTGAACCGAGCTGAGCTAGCCAGTCAGACTCGAGGACCGAGCCAAGTCGAGTTCAAGCTCAGGTTAGCAAGTGGCTAAGCCGAGTCGAGTTGTGCCAAGCTGGACTCGATTCGACTCGTGCACACCTCTATTTATTAGGAAGTTTATCGAGCACAATCACCTTGAACTCTTGTAACACTGGTTTCAAATCCTATATGACGTTCATAGGCTCCATATATTTTTGCATTTGAACTAATGCATGTACATCTCTTGTTTTCTCAGGTTATTTAAAAAAATCTTGTTCGATTATGGGAGTCTGTCTCTTCACTTTAGAAGTATTGAATTGGTTTTCCGTTCCCATAAGGAAGAGGACAATCTTTCTACCATCTTTAATAAATATAAATATGTTATTCCAACCTCTAAGCATAGCATTAATATTATATTTCCATGGTCAACTAAATAACATATGACAAGCTTCTATGTCGATCACCTTACAAAGTACTTGATCCTTATATTTTTTATCAATTGAAAACGAGACAGTACATTATTCAGTTACTTCTGTTTTGTTGACCTCCTTAATCTATCCAATCGTGTATATATATGGGTGTCTTTCTGTTTTTAGTTGTAACTTTTCCACCATTATTTTTGACACGAGATTCTCATTGCTCCTAACATCGATAATGACATTACAAAATTTTTAGCTTACAATGCACCTTTTTCAAAAGATGTTGTGCAGCTGTAAATCTATCTCTACCTTTGGCATAATCAACGGCTTCCTCACGATCAAAGTGGTGGCATGTGATTTACCATCATCAGGTAGTGCTTTCCAGAAATCGAAGTTGTGTCGTACAGTAACCACGGGTGATTGAGCATCGCCTTATGCTCGGGGTTAAATTAGCACATCCGCAATACTGTCGAGGGTTGCCTGTAGCCCTTGCATTGTCAACTAACTCTCCTATAAAAGATAACAAATCTATGTATCACCATTCATAGGATTTTGGTCCATACCTTCATTATTTTTTATCGGTCTAATGGAAGTCCTTGCTATGATACCACTTGACGCAGGGATGGGCGTGATGAGGTCGATTACCGTCTTCCTGAAGGGGATAATTAATTTGAATCCAGGAGCTTCTTTAGACTCCTCACGAAGATAAGTCGAATCCATGAGGGAAAATAAGAAAATAGAAATAAATTCTAGAAAATTCAAAATTTCATTGGTAGACAATAAAAATGAATTTACAACCCTTTAAATAATGATACTAAACATTGTAAGAAGTTTTAGAATCAAACTCTAACTCGAACTCCCTAAAATTTGTTACTTATTATAAATAGTAAATTTACTATTTATAGTAAGTATCCTATCTGGCTTAACCATGTTATTTTTCTAATTTTTCAAAGCAATTTTCATATTGGACATTGTTGATGCGAAAAACCTGATGCACCCCTCCCTGTACTTCCCACCTGCATAATGATGAGAGATAAAGGAAACCCTGGCTAAAGCCGAGGAATCTCCGATGCTTAAGTCAGTAATGGGACCAGGAAGAAGGTATTTTTTAGGTGTTTTTCTACGTACCTTGGATCCTGGAGTGTCCTGCTTTTATAGTAATGAGAGGTCTCGGCGTGGGGGGATTCTCTCCCTGATTTCTAGGAGATTTGATTTACTTACAATCTATTTACGGATACTTCCCGATCTTGAGATTTTCGAGATCGGGAATCCTTTTACAAGTTTTTAGGACAGTATTTATGCTTACACTGTCTCTCCCTTGCTTGGCTCAGCCTCAACCGATTCTAATAACAAATCAGTCTCGGCTGACTACAAGGATGAAGCTTTTTTCCTTCTGTCGGATGAAATAAGTTTGGTTTATGGCTGATGTCCTTCCTTTATCAGATAGCTGACACTGTAACCAGCCTAACATGGGTTAGTTTTATGGTCAGTCAGGTGGCTTTTAGCTTTCGGGCCTTAATCTGTCCCTTTAGATGTTGCTGCCTCGTTAGCCGAGTCAACTTTATGCATCTTACACATTTTGCCTATGGCTCTTAACTCTTCAAGTCTTGGTCGGAATTCATTTCCTGCAATTCGAGCTGAGTCTCTCCTTTAGGCTTCGTCTTGTCTCAGTCTGACCTGTTGCCCCATAACCTGGGGCAATGCCAGTAGAGTTGGTCCATTACATAACCGAGTCTCCGGACTTATCACATTTTTTCCCAACAGTAAGCCCCCTTACTCCTTATGTCAGGTGTGTTAACACTAAGGAGTAACGAGTTTTTTTTTTAGTCTGTTCATATTGAAGACCGGGGTTATGATGGAACATTCAATGCTCCTTGTGTTATCTTTAACGCGCGTCAGTTCGTTGCTCGAGGTCACACGAGTGGATAACCATTAGAACGCTTCGTCTGCTTATAAATGTCGAGCGCATGGCGAGGGCGTTACTTGCGTCAGTCGACGTGTGCCACGTGTCGGGCAGGGGAGTTGAAACAGGTGTCGATTCGACTCGTCCTTAAATGCCTCCGCCATGTGGCAGGGCTATAAAATGAGGAGCGGGATTCATTTCCCATTTTCACGCGTCCTTCCTCCTGAATTCTTCTTCTCTTTCCCTTTCTCCCCTGCTCGCCTTCGTTGACCCTGCATTCCTCCATTCTTCCACTGTTTCCATCTTCCTTTTTCTTTTTTGCTTCCTTGTCTGTGTGCTTTTTGTCTTTGCAGTGAGTTGTCTCCCTCCCTTTTCATTTTTAATCTCAATGGCAATGCATTCGTCAAGTCCCCAGGAGGAGATTTTCAGTGATGAGGACGAAACGAGACATCTCTGAAATGTTTCAAAATCATCCTCACTGCTGACGAAGATGGCGATTAGCGCTAACGAAGCTTTCCAATTCACTGCTAGGGTGTATAAGACTTCAACGGAACGTCCTGCTTCGACAGGTCCTTCTGGTGGTTTGATTACTGCCCCTGTGAGGCCTAATCTTCCTGGGGATGATTTTGAGGAAGAGGATGAGGAGTTTGAGAAAACCACTGAGTCGGTTCCTCTTAGAAGATCGGCATGGGCCATTGAATCGGCAGACAAAGAAGGGGAGGCTGCCGAGGGAGGGGAAGTTAGAGACGAGTAGAGAGGTCTGGTCCCTTCGGTCTTGACCTTGGACAGAATTTGAGTCAGGTACCATGTCCCCGACTTAGTGATTATTCACCTCCCCCTCTCGAGTGAACTGCCTGACCATCCTCCTCCTAGGATGGTCACGATTTTTCAAGTCACCATACAATGTGGCATGCGTCTGCCCCTTCAACCCATTGCTCGGGATTTTCTTTCCCGAATTTGAATTGCTCCCGGACAGATAGTTCTAAATGGGTGGAGGAACTTGTTCAGGTGTTCAGTGTTGTGGGATGAGGCAGAACAGCCCTCACTGACTATTGACAAGTTCCTCTATCTGTATCAAGTACGGTCAAACACTTAGCAGCCCCGTTGGTACTTTTGAGCACTTGGCGGAACAAGGGTGGCTTTTTGATAACCGACCCTCCTACCTCCAACAAGCACTGGAGAGAGAGGTGGTTCTGGGTAAGTAGTCACTGGAAGACTGTTGAGTTTGGGCTATTTGAAACTCGCGTTCCTCTGGCATTCTCTGAAGCAAGTGACTCGGCGTGTCCTTTCTCTATCTTTTCTTACTATGATGTTTTTGAATCTGACTGAATGTATTCTGCAGAGACTCCCAAGAAAAGGTAGAAGTTAGAAGCCAATGCTTTAACTCGGATTAAAGAACTGAGGGTGCTATGTCCAGAGGATCGATCTTGGAAGAATCTTCTTCAACCTGAGTGTTTTCTTCTCTTGGGCTTAGACTTGACCGTGACAGGTATCCTCTAGTTGTTCTGATGCATTTCTCCTGAATTTTCTGACTCTGCGCTTTGTCTGACATAGATATGGCTCAAGCTTGGCCCCTTCTGAAACCAGCTTCCAAGGTAAAGGCTCCTCCAAGGTCGGCGCTTCTGTTGGAGACTCGGCCTTCGAAGAAACCGAAGACGGCTCCGAAGGCTAGGGAGTCATCCGCCCTGATCACCCCTGCCGTGGTCGCCTCTGCCCCGGTCATCTCGACCATTATCGTACTCTCTGACCCAGAAGAGAGGGCAGAAGAGGTGGACGCGATCCCTGCCGAGTCTCAGGTGGCTCCTGAGCCAGAACCCATTGCAGAGAGGATCTCGAAACTGAGAGGGGAGACCTCAGGAGGGGAGATGACTCAACAGGAGTCTTCTCTCCTTCTGCGAGATGTGTCGGCCCTCGTCCCATGGGTCATATCTCATGGAGGAGAGAAGGATTATGCTAACCTTTACAGCACCCCCTTGAGGCAGGTTCTTGTTCATGTGACCAAGGTGCTGCTTGAGGTAAGGCCTTTAGTCTTTGTCATCTTAAGTAGTTTCTCTTTAGTCTCGGTGACTTAGTTCTGACCTCAAGTCTTCTTTTTTGCAGTTTTCCCCTTGCATGCTTAGGGGTAGCTCGGATCTTGTTGATGGTGAGAAACGAGCTGTGGAGTTGGAGACGCAGCTTGAAGGTGCCCTGACTCGGGTCGGCGTGCTGTCAGGCGACTTGAGGCTTGCCAAAAAGGCTACCGAGGATGTCAAGGCCGAGTGTACCTGCATGGCCTTACTGCTGAAAGAGGCTTAGCAGGAGAGTCAGCTGCTTCGTCTGACTCATGCTCCATGTGAAGATAGGCTGAATCAGGTCAAGGTCGAGGCCAAGGCAGTCATTGAGCAGGCCAAAGATCAAGTCAAGCAGGCTAAGGACCAGGCCATAAAGGCTTTCCTCGAGTCCCGAGAGTGTACAGAAGAGAGGGATATCCTGTATCAGGCAGGGTACATCGAATGTATCCGACTGATGCGAGAAGCTTTTCCCAATCTTGATCTGTAACAACCCATACTTTCTATACTCTGGGTGTTACTATGGAGACTTATATAAGTGTATACATGTGTGGAAACACCTTTAATTTTATATCACACACCTCCTTCCAACAATCCTCAATCTATCCATCTTGACCACTAGATTCAGTCTAAACAACTCACAATGTATCTACAAGGTACTTGGAATTGACCCTTGACCTTTCAACCTAAGATTGCACTAACAATGGTGATCTAACCCATTATTAATACAGTTACAAACATAAACTAATCTCTCAACTTGTCCATAAATCGACTTGATCAATTCTCATCATAATCATAAAATGGGTCCAATCGAGTAATCGATGTTGAGATCGGCATGTAACTCAACCATGCATCAAATAAACCATTTATTTTAATATCAAGACTGGTCGTCAAATATACCGTCCATCAGGCCAACAACCCTCCATAAAGTGATCCACCACCTAATCACATAATCAAATAATCTAAATGTTTAGTCAAATATTAAGGTCCACATGGATGGATGTAGAGCCACTGGGGCATTGACAAATGATTTCAGATAAATCCAACCATTGATTCACAGTGTAAACGTTGTAGTGGACTATGCATCGTTAAGTCTTAAAGCCTAAACCATCAGATCCATCATCCATTGGACCTGCAACACCTTTTCCATCAATATATAACTTGATCATACCAATAAGGCAATCTGACCATTTAGTCAACGGAAATACATACTAGAACTTAAAGTAATTCAGGAGGACTCACCCAAGCTTTGGATCTGGCTTATCCTTGAATCAAAGGCAATTAGTGGTCCCTCCAAATGGAATGGATGGAGTATATTTCACTAAAAAATCATGGTGGACCCACTTTTGGGTTGCTTGTTCATAAAACCTGCCCACACCCACGGTGCACCTGACCGTCAACACGTTTATAAGCGTGTTGACCCAAGAGTTTTTCAAAAAGGAGAAATTCTCCTCGCCTGCGCGACTGCAATTCAAATAGATGACTTCCATTTGGCTCGATCGTGGCCCATCGCCACCACTCAATTGGATGATCGGAACCGTCCATCACGTTCGCCTGATGGAGCCTTCCGAAACCCATGGGTTGCACATGGAGTTGCACCAGTGGAGGTACACAAACTCCAGTGCAAATGGGAGCTTCGCGTGCGACTGGTTTCTTAAACGGAAAACTCCTTCCGTGTGCAGTTGGCAATTTGCGTCCCTAATCTCAACCGCATGATGAAATGCATCCAGACCATCCATTCAGAGGCTTTTATACAAAAGAAAGCCCTAGTTTCAAGGGAGAATCCACAGCCGTAATAGTTCCTCCCATTTTTCTGAAATGGAATCATTTTCTTCCAAGCTCTTCTACCACCAAACCCATTGGGAAATCTTCATTTGAACTTTGAAATCTTCCTTCTACAAGATCCCTCACATCCATCCAAGCTATTCAGTGTCTTTGTTTTGAAGAAATACCTCTTAAATGGAGATTTGCCATTTCCAGCCCTCTTCTTCTCCATCGAGAAACATCAAACGGCTGATCGAGTTAGCTCAACAACCTTGGACAAATGTGGATTTGAGAGGGAGAAAAATAGGAGAAGGAGAGAGTGGATGAGAGAACGAAGAAGTGAAGAAGAAGACAATGAAGGAGGACTCGTCCAACACCATTTTGCTATGTGGTCCATTACCGAATCAGCGCCATGCAATTCAGTTGGGCCTGAGCTTATTCAGACGTTGGTCTGAGTCTCAGTGACGCTTAGAGACCTCTGGATCCTTAAAGCTAAGAAGAAGAAGAAGAAAAGAAATGAAATGAAAGGAAGAAGATTAGTGTGTGTGCGTGGAGAGATGATGGGGGAGTCAGTGACTCGCTGGCTCGAGTCAATACGGTTGAGCCATGGCGAATACGGGCTGAGTAGGGACTTAAATGGGGCATTCAGAGAGTGAAGAAGAGGGAAATAGACGAAAGAAGAAGAAAGAAGGAGAAGAGAGTATGTGGGAGTGCGCTGGTTTGTTACACCAGCTCAGTTCGAGTCGGGTCGACACTGTCGAAACTGAGTTCAGCTGATTTGAGTCAAGCTTGGTTTTGTACCTGGCTGGAGTTCTAGCAGGGTGAGAGTAGAAGAAAGGAAGATGAAGGAAAGGAGGAAGGATGGAGAAGAAAGAGAAACGAGGGAGAGAAAGGGAATTGAGCCGAGTCGCTGGACTACTTTAACTCACTGAGTTGAGCATGTTTCGGGACCTGCTTGGGTTCAAATGTGTGACTAGACATCTTAGCAGAGAAGGAAAGAAGAAAGAAAAGAAACAAGGAGTATAAGAAGAAGAAGAAGAAAGCAATGTAATATCGAGTCAGATTCGAGTTTAGCCGAGTCGACTCAGTGACTTTTGAGTTCGATCAGGTTGTGTTAGGCTGGGTCCAGATCTAAGCGCTGGGCAAGGAATTCATTTATGAAGTTTAAGCTTGGGCCCAAGAGAAGTGGGCTTGATGTTTAAGCTTGTTGATCGAGTTGAGGTTGTGTTGAAAACGAGTTGACTTAGATTCGAGGTAAGTTAAAATCTAAGTCTCAAATTAGGTTGTTAATTAGAGTAAAGTTCATGACTAATAAAGGGTCATTAAATGCACATTTTATTAATGTTGTGGGGATATATTTTCCTAATTTGGCTTTATGCAAATTCATATTGTTTTCCCAAATTAATGTCAGGTGCCTATCAATCAAGTCGGTTGCATCTCGAGGACTTCAGTTCGTCATATATTCCCACATTTAGAGTTTACTTGATTCAAGGGAACTTCTGTTGAAAGGTGAGGATTACCTTTAAGCTTTTCTACATCACGATAATTAGCTTGTTTATCTATTCTTATTCATTTATCTTTTTATTTGCTTAATGCGTCTCATTACTCTTGCTAAGTTTGATTACTTATAATCCATTGATGAATTAAATTTAAATGCATATGTCTGAATATGTTATGGATCTTAAATATTTTACATGTGTAAGTGTCATTGGTATTGTTCGTGGCTTGTTTGATCACTTGGGATTACTTTATGGTGCATTTGGAGGTCCTCGAACTAGTGGCCATTCTATCTAATAAATTAAATCAAAGTTTATTGTAGACCTACCATTTAGGGGATTGTTGTGCCTTTGTGGATTTTGGGGTCAATCCCTTTCACCACGTCCTTGGGATGGACTGTTTGCCTTATGCGGCTTGATGTAACATATGCCCTAGGTGGCTTAAATGAACTATCTTCATATGACCTTGCGATGGTAATTTTTACTTGTACAACCACAATTGGCCACTAGTTGTGTAGGTTACCTTTAAACACCCTATTTGTTATCCTCATGAGCCAGGGATGGTGGAATGGGACATTATGCCTGAGCTGTCAGCCTATACTGGGTGACAAAGCCCCCGTAGTGACTATTGAGCTTTCTTAAAATGATAGTTTGAAATTGGAATAATAATGGTTGGGATAATCATGCATTTTCAAGGCATATATTACGGTCTTTTCCGGGTGGTTAGTTCTCCTTGGGCGTACCTTTATGTACTTTTTCGCGTGACTAATTCTCCTTAGGCGATCTATATTATTTGGTCTTTTCTGGGTGGTTAGTTATCCTTGGGCATACCTTTTTGTACTTTTTCGGGTGACTAATTCTCATTGGGGGATCTATATTATTTGGTTTTTTTCGGGTGGTTAGTTCTCCTTGGACATACCTTTGTGTACTTTTTCGGGTGACTAATTCTCCACGGGCGATCTATATTATTTGGTCTTTTTCGGGTGGTTAGTTCTCCTTGGGCGTACCTTTGTGTACTTTTTCAGGTGACTAATTCTCCTTTTGAAGTAGCCCGATAGATTTTTAGATGCTCAGCATTCCACGGGTGAGGTAGTAATCGCCCAGTTAGGTTTTCCAATCGGTACGTTTTCGGTCGGATGGTACTTGAGACGACATAGAGTCCTTCCCAATTTGATCCCAATATGCCGGCACCAACTTCCTTAGTATTGGGGAAAGTTCTTCAGAGGACCATGTCCCCAATTCAAAAATGCCTGATTTTAACTCGGGCATTATAGAACTGAGATACTTGTTACTGCCAAGCCATCATTCGTAGCCGAGCCCTTTCCCTTTATTCGTCCACAAGATCGACTTTAAGGGCTAGAAGTTCTTCATTATCCTCTTCATTAAATGAACTGACTCGGGGTGAAGGCAACCCGATCTCGACTGGGGTGACGGCTTCCGAGCCATAAGCAAGGGAGAAAGGAGTTTCTCCTATAGCGGTTCGAGTTGTGGTTTGGTACGCCCACAATATCTTCAGGAATTCCTCAACCAATGCTCCTTTGCCTAGGTCGAGTTTGGTTAGGAGATGCTGTTTGATGATTTTATTGACCGCTTCAACATGTCCGTTTGTCTGAGGATGATGGGGCGATGAATACACATTTCTGATCCTGAGATTATCACACATCTCTCGATAACTCCTGTTGTCGAACTACTTCCCATTGTCAGTTATAATAATCCGGGGTATCCCGAACCGACGAACAATGTTTTTCCATACAAAGTCAATGATCTTCTGTTCGGTTATCTTCGCTAATGGCTCTGTCTCGGCCCACTTTGTGAAGTAGTCCACTGCTATGACAACAAACTTAATCTGGCCTTTCCCCATAGGAAGTGGTTCGATAATGTCAATTCCCCATTATGCAAAGGGCCAAGGATCGGTCATGGGAGTTAGTTCTTCAGGAGGTTGTCTCAAGATAGCCGTGAATCGCTGACACTTGTCGCACTTCTGGATGAGCTTACGAGTGTCGTACTAGATAGTCGACCACTAATATCCTTGACGTAAGACCTTGTGTGCGAGTGTTAGCCCTCCTGAGTGGTTTCCACAGATCCCTTCATAGATTTCTCGTGGTACATAGTGTAAGTGCTATGATTTCATATCCCTTTGGTTATCAAATTTTGTGGTGCCAAAACCTATATCTATGTCTTGTATATCTTGTGTTTCATGACTATTCGTTGCTTCAAGACATCGTATTTCAAGACAAGAACTTAAATGAATATAGTTTCAACTCATGGATGAAGAATTCAAGAATAGAAGTCTCTAAGTATGCATGTTCAAGATTCAAATAAGTACAAGTATAGAAGAAGACTTTGTCAACCCAAGAAAGGATCAAGCTCGAGAAGGCCTACAACAAGATTCATAAATTCTCAAGCTTCTCTTAAGGGTCATCTGAGTGTACATACTTTCAATGTCCATCTCACTTTTAAGGTTTGTTTGACCTTAGATTAACCTTAGGATGGGCTTTACTGTAGGTCATTCTGGATACATAATTCGTATATTTTAATATGCTTGTTCGGGCTGTTCGAAGACCAGTCCTAGGGACTTCAAGACCAATCCTAGCTCTGCTACGACCAGTCTTAAGTTTTTCAGGACCAGTCCTAAGTTGTTGAAGATTTTTAGATTTTTCTGGTTATCCTACGACCAGTCCTGAACATCCTACGACTAATCCTGTGAGCTGTACGACTTGTCCTTCTACCAGTCTTAGCCCTACGACTCAAACTCTAACAACTAAATTGGAGGTCCTACGACCAGTCGTAGGTGACCCACGACCAGTCGTAGGTGGCTCATGATCGGTCGTAGGCTACCCAGGACCAGTCGTGGAACAGCTAATCCTTATCTCGTGGAAATCTTTGAAAATCTTTGAAGCTACGACTAGTCCTAAGATCCTAAGACCAGTCGTAGATGAAAATTTTTAGGCTATAAATAGAGCACGAACTTCAGAGTTTTTCAATTCAATTCAAATCAATTCAAGCAATCTTTAGGCTATACTCTAAGATAAGTTTGTGTTTGTTTTTAAACTATTTTGTGCTCATTTAATATTCCTTTTGCTAGCTTGTTTATTATTTGATTTTGATCTACATTCTAATCTTATTTGAAAAGGGAAATTTCTGATATTCCTTCTTCTTGGATTCAAAATCAAATAGAACTAGCCCTTTTGATTTAAAATCAATTAGACTTAGAACCATTCTTAAAGTGAGTATTGGACTTTGAATGTTGAATCAAACTTCTACTCCGATTAGTTCTACCGGGCTACTTCAAAAGGAGATTCAGGTATTTTACATTTGTGTAATTTACATTCTTTAGTTTTGTTTGAGATTTGCCAGAAAAATCTCATTGTTTTGGTTATCTGAGGTGAGCCAGAAAACTCAGATTGTGTGGATTTTTGGATTGTGTAAGCCCGAGATAAAAAGACACAATTGTGAAGGTTTTAAGTAAACCTGTGAAACCTATTTTAATAGTGCATGCTAATATCCCCTGTGTGAGGATATTAGGAGTGGAGTAGCATTCTGTGTGGCTGTTGGATAACAGTTGGTGTAGACACAGGCGAACCACTATATATCATTGTGTTGTGGATGTGCTTTATTCTTTCATTTCTTTATTCATTCAGTTTTGTGGATTGTATTTGTGGATGAATGTTGTAATCATTTTATTTCAAGCAAGTGTGGGGAATGTTGTAATAACTTAGGATTTATTTCTGCAAGTTATTTTAGTTGTCTTGCTTTTTATTTGTCATTGGTTTGTGATACAAAGGACGTTCTAGAAATAAGGTTGTCCTACCTTAAACCTTTAGTTTTTGGTGTAAGGTTGTCCTTCGAACTGATATGGTATCATTCTCCTAATTCTAGGTTATTGAGATTACTTTTAACTCAACATTGTGCTTTATTTCTTTTATTATTCCACTGTTTTAAGTTTCATTTGGCATTGCCCAATTCACCCCCCCTCTAGGGCATATATCTAGGCCCTTTCACATAGTCTACTTCGTTGGGGTTTAAGCACCGTCGCAATAGAGCATAGTAACCCTTTTTATATAATGTCCGTTAACTATGTTGTAGTGGGAAGCTCGGATCTTCAATCACCGAGCCTCAGCACGATCTTTAGGCAACTCCCCACTATCGAGATATTGGACAATCGGGTCGAGCCAAGTAGGTTCCGAGTCAATTCTGTGTACGATTGAGCTAACTGGTTCATTAATACTTAGCTTAGCGACGTACTCGATCGCAACAGACCTGGGTATGTCATCTTCGTCGGCAGAGGCAAGTCTTGCTAATAGATCAACTTTGGCATTTTCTGTCCGGGGGATCCGAGTGACGACACAAAGTTAAAAGCTGCCGATTAGTTCTTTAGCTTTCTCCATATATGCTTTTAGTTATTCTTTTCATGTTTGATACACGTTGGTGACTTGATTGACAACTAGTTATGAATTGCTGAAAACATTGAGATGCATAACACCCAAACTGGCTGCAAGTCGAAGGTCGACCAATAAAGTTTCATATTCTGCTGTATTGTTCGAGGCTTGAAATCCAAGTCTTAAGGTATACTGTATGTAGGTTTGATCGGGAGTTATCAGGACAACTCCTACCCCACTTACTTAGAGTTGGAGGATCCGTCAACATACAGCTTCCAAGGGAATGGGTCGGGCGATGACTTAGGAGAAGTGGTCGTCGATTCTTCAACGGGCTCGGTAGCATGTTCAATCATTGGGTCGGCTTGTGGTGTCACTTTAGCAATGAAGTTGGCCACGACTTGCCCCTTGATTGCTACTCTCAGCTTATATTGAATGTCGAATTCACTGAGTTCAATCGCCCACTTCTTAAGTTGGCCAGATGCTTCTGGTTTCTGTAGAATCTAACGCAGTGGGAGATCGGTCATAATGATAATGGTATGAGCTTAAAAATATGGCCGAAGTCGTCGCGACGAGATTACCATGACTAAGGCCACTTTTTCCAGGAGTGGATATCTCATCTTTGCCAGTAATAGTGCTTTGCTGACGTAATGGACCGGCAGTTGCTTTCCTTCGTGCTCCCGTATTAGAGCAGAGCTAACCGCTACCTCGGACACTGTGTGATACAACAACAGAGCTTCCCCTAGTTCAGGTTGTGATAAACGAGGTGGAGATCGGAGATAGGACTTTAATTGCTGGAACACTACTTCGTACTCTTCCGTCCAATCCACCATTTGTCATCCCTTCAGTTATTTGAAGAAAAAGAGACATTTGTCGGTAGCTCGGGAGAGGAAACGATTGAGTGCGGCTACTCTACCAGTCAACCTTTGTATGTCTTTGATTATTTTTGGAGACTCCATATCAAGCAATGCCTTGATCTTCTCTGAATTTGCCTTGATCCCTCATTGGCTAACCAGGAATCCGAGGAACTTTCCCAAGCTCACGCCAAAGGCACACTTTCTCAGATTCAACTTCATCTGGAACTTGCACAAGATCAAGAACATTTCTTCTAGGTTGGGTATATGGTCGGCCACATGTATACTCTTGACAAGCATATCATCAATATATACTTCCATGGTTTGGCCAATTTGCTAAATGAATATTTTGTTCACTAATCTTTGATAAGTTGCTCCAGCATTTTTTAAACCAAACCGCATCACACGGTAATAATAAAGACCTTTTTCAGTGACAAAGTTAGTCTTAGATTTATCAGTTTGATGCATTACAATTTGATTATATCCAGAATAAGCATCCATAAAACTAAGGAGTTCGTGCCCCACAGTACTATCCACCAACTGATCGATCCTTGGAAGAGGAAAGTTATCCTTTGGGCAGGTCTTATTAAGGTCGGTATAGTCAATACAGACTCGTCACTTTCCATTGACTTTCTTCATAAGTACGACATTAGCTACCCATTCTGGGTAGTATATTTCTTCTATGAATTTGGCTTTGAGGAGCTTGTTGACCTCTTTCTCAATGATAGTGTACCTTTCAGGGTCGAGCAGACGTCACTTCTGTCGGATTGACCGGTAGGTCAGATCAATGTTGAGTCGGTGAATAATTACTGATGGGTCGATTCTTGGCATGTCTTCGTGGCTCCATGCAAATACATCAGCGTATCTTCAGAGCAGGGCTATCAAATTGTCTTTCAGGGGTGATCGTAGGGACGGGCTAATTTGCACCATTTTGGACTCATCTGTCTCGACCAGAGGTACCGAGATAAGATCCTCCACCAGTTGTCCTCGTTCGTGAGTCTCGACACGGCGATCCAGTGACTCTATCACAGATACCTCGGCAGGAGATTTTACGGCTATCGCGTAGCAATGTCTTACGTCTTGCTGATCTCCTTTGACGACTCCTACTCTTGACTCAGTCAAAAATTTTTTAGAGAGGTGATACGTAGATACAATGGCCTGGAGGAGATTCAAAGAAGGTTGGCTGAGTATAGCATTATAAACGGACAACTGGTCGACTAACAGAAAGTCGATCATTATTGTCGCCTGGTGTGGAGGGTTTCTAGCAGTGAGTGACAGTGAAATGATTCCTTCTAGAAGTGTCTGTCCTCCTGAGAATACGATCAATGGGGTATGAACCGGTCGCAATGCCGATCGTTCAACTCCCATTTTGTTGAACACCTGAGTGAACATCACATTAGCAGACGATCCTATGTCGATGAGTATGCGGAACACCTTTCGGTTCGTAATAGTCAGAGTAACGACCAACACATCATCATGGGGGTAATAAATGCCTTGGGCATCTTCATCAGTGAATGAGATACAGTACTTTTCTCTTTCCTTTTCCTTCAAAGGCCGACCTAAGATGAGGATCTCCGACTCGGGTCGACTGATGCTTTTGGCATGATTTTTTCGGGCATTATTAGAGTCACCTCCACCTTGGGGGCCACCGATGATCATCCGAATTTCCTCCGTGGGTTAGTTATCACCCGAGTGTTCTTTCGCTGTCTCAGCTCTTTCGACATGTTCTCTGAGTCGGCCTTCTCGGATGAGCCTTTCGATCTCTTTCTTTAGGTGATAGCAATAACTCGTATTGTGTCCATGATCGCGATGGTAGTGACATCTCTTTCTTTAGGTGATAGCAATAACTCGTATTGTGTCCATGATCGCGATGGTAGTGACAGTACTTGCTCTTATTCCGTCGATTAGAATTGCTTCGAAGTCTATCTGGCTAGTTGACGAATCCTTCACCCTTAATCTCCATCAGCACCTGCTCTTGGGATTTATTAAGTAGGGTATATGTAGAAAACTTTCGGTCAGGTCGCTTACCTGACTTGCGTTCATTGCGCGTTCGATCATCCTTGTGCTTCTTCCCTCCAGCCGAGTCAACTTCCTTTTTGGCTAACTCTTCAGCTGGGGCTTTTGCGTTCTAAGTAGCCTCATGCATGATTCGTGTTTCCTCAACATCCGTATATTTATCCGATCGAGTCATAAACTCGGCCAGAGTCATCGGTGGATTCTTATTTAGGGATGCTAGAAACGGCTTATCCCTAACGCCTTACATGATTGAATTGAGTGTTGTCTCCTCTGAATGTTTTCAAACTTGGAGCGACTCAAAATTGAAATGCTTAATGTAATCTTTCAGTAGCTCTCCCTCTTTTTGGACTATGTTGTTCAGATGCATGGGCGACTTCAATTTCTTCTTTGCACCAATGAAATTAGTGAGGAAGGCATCACTGAGCTCCGCGAATGAACTGATAGACTTCAGTTTCAGCTGCTTAAACCAAAGTCGAGCTACGTCGGCTAAGGTGAGGGAGAAAACTCGCGACATTATGGCCTTCAAAGTTTCATGCAGTTCCATGTATGTTCAAAAGCACTCGATGTGTTTAGTTGGGTCAGTTTTACTAGTGAAAGGTGTGATCTGTTGAAGACAAAATCTTTCTAGTAACCAGGCCTGCATTACTTCATCAATGAATGGGGATATTTTTGTTTCGAGCCTAGTTTGATGTGCATCTCGACTCTGCTTCATGTTCGTAATTTCTTCCTGCACTTCTTTCCTGAAGTCCTGGAGGTCAGCTTTCCAAGGTTCATCGCTTTCTATCATACACTTAACCGGAGGCTGGCTGCACCTCCTCTGATTTATCTCATGTCGGAGATCAGTGGGAGGCAGCATGACAGTTGCAAAATGAGCGGGCGCTGGCTCGGACGGACCATGGGGCTGACTCGGCTGTGGGAGCGATCAAGGAACGGTGGGTTGAGGGTCGGGAACTTGTTGCGGAACATTCGTCACTTGACCTTGATGAAGCTACTGAGCTTGTTGATGGTGCATTTGCTCCAACATTTATTTCATAACATTTATATTGGTTCTGAGCTCTTGGATCTCCCAATCCAACCGCCCATTGTCTCGGTGCCGCTGGGCATTAGTCGCAATAGAGGTTGCTGGGTGAGGCAGAAAACCTAGGCAGTTGTCGAGTTGATTCTGAGCACCTTGGTCTACGCTCGCACCTGGTGGTCCAGTGACAGCGGCCTCATTCGGTTCCTCTTGGATCGTTCTTCTAGTTCTCACCATTAGAACACGTTTACAACTCTGGATAGAGCGTAGAAAATGACTTTTTGTTCAGTTTTCCACAGATGCCGCCAAGCTGTTGATGCGAAAAACCTGATATACCCTCTCCCTATACTTCCCACCTGCACAATGATGAGAGACAAAGGAAACCCTGGCTAGAGCCAGGGAACCTTTGATGCTTAAGTCAGTAATGGGACCAGGAAGAACGTCTTTTTTAGGTGTTTTTTTTTTGCATGCCTTTGATCCTGGAGAGTCCTGCTTTTATAGTAGTGAGAGGTCCCAGCATGTGGGGATTCTCTCCCTGATTTTTAGGAGATTTGATTTACTTGCAATCTGTTTACGGATACTTTCCAATCCTGAGATTTTCGAGATCGGGAATCCTTCTACAAGATTTTCGGAATGGTATTTATGCTTACACCGTCTGTCCCTTACTTGGCTCGGCCTCAACCAATTTTTGATAACAAATCAGTCTCGGCTAGCTACAAGGATGGAGCTTTTTACCTTCTGTCGGACGGAATAGGGTTGGTTTATGGCCAATGTCCTTCCTTTATCCGATAGCCGACACTATAAACGGCTTAACATGGGTCGATTTTATGGTTGGTCAAGTAGCTTTTAACTTTCGGGCCTTAATCGGTCCCTTTAGACGTTGCTGCCTCGTTAGCTTAGTCAACTTTATGCGTCTTACACATTTTTCCTATGGCTCTTAACTCTTCAAGTCTCAGTTGGGATTCATTTCCTGCAATATGAGCTGAGTCTCTCCTTTAGGCTTCGTCTTGTCTCGGTTTGACCTGTTGCCTTGGAACCTGGGGTAGTGCCAGTAGAGTTGGTCCATTCCATAATCGAGTCTCCAGACTTACAACATTTTTCCTCCACAGACACAATTCCTAAAGCTCAACGGGTGAAGAGTTATAATTAAACTAAAGCTTACTATAAATAGTAAAAATAAAAATAAAATGGATTTTCAACCATCAATCTGATCGAATCTTGCAAATTTGGTGACCCACTTTACATCACATTTTTTACGGGCCCGGATCATATATGGTAACTTCTCCTACCCTAAAATCATATATGATGCATCAAGTAACTTATTCCATTTTACAAAATACACCTATTGTATGGTTATAAAGGTATGGATCACATCAGCCTCTGATTGGGCCTTCTCTGGTCCATCTTGGACATGAAAGGGTCCGCGACCCGCTCTACATCACATGTATGATGTAATGATGTATGATCCAAAACGTTGGTTTGATATGAAAAGATCAAACAAATTAGAAGAATGCAGACTATTATAAGTATACTACGTACCCGTCTTTTCATGTCACAAAAGATGGGGTTAGGATGGTTCGATTAAGTGGCATTTGATGTGCTTATAAAGTCAAGGGTTTGGACTATTGCCTCATGTGCATTGTCTACAGTAGGGCAAAGCACTGAGATTACTCGTCTTTGACTGGTGGAGGCATGGGAGCTACAATGCATCCATGTCATTGAGGCACGCATGCCACACATGGGCAACATCGAAACCGTTAATTTGAATGATCAAATACTGGAATGCCCCCTTACCAAACAACAACATTGAATTTTTTTATTTTTTTTCTTGTTTCGTTTCCAGATCCTTGATATGATTGTTAACACTGGACGTTGGTCGGCTATAGTCTTTGCGCTTGGATGAGTGGCCTCCATATACACGGTCAGTAAACCAAGGGTCATCCAATGAAAGAGAAGCAAAACAATGGATGGCTACTATCTTCTGCCAAGGAACTTTCGGGCTTGCTCTCTCTGGCCCATCAAAGGTTTGGACTCTGCTAGGCGTGACTTAGCTGCAACCTCTAAGTGAGGGATACAGGTGGTACCTGATCGTCGGGATTGTTGTTGATGTCATAAATCCGTTAGTAATAGAGGTATGTTAATGCTATTGACAGGCCATCCAATGCCATCAAGCAAATGTCGATGCCATCTACGAATGCTTAATCCTATCAAGAAAACCTAAAAAATTATGTTGATAGCTGGAACGTTTGGGTGCTGTTACTTGATGGCATCAATCGAAAAATCCTCGATGGAGTGTTGATGCCATCAAAAGTCTCATCGAAGATGTGCACGGAATTGTATAAGTGTGCGATTTATTTACTATTTCGGTTGTGATAATTTATATATTGGGTGTAATTGGGAGTGAGAGAAGTGTATTAGGGCTTTTTAAATCGTTCCTGAGGGTTCAAGGGAATAACTAGGGTTTGTAGAAGGAGATTCGAGGCTTGTTAGGATCAGTAAGTCTTTATATCTTATAATTTCTGTTTTTATAATGTAGCATTACTCGTCGTTTTGTGTGTTAATTTTTTCTCAAAAGAGTTTTTCCACATAAAATTCAGATTGTTCTTGTTGGGGCTTGGCTGTGCAATTGTATGAACTTTACTTGATTCATTTCTGAGTGTTTCCATGGTTTCTAACAAGTGGTATCAAAGATAACATTGGGAAATAGATTGAATATGAAAATAAGGTATCAATGGCATCTAACCTAAAGTTAGATATAGAAAAATATTTTGGTAAAATAAATTTTGAACTATGAAAAGTTAAGATGAACGGTATCTTGGTTCAACAATGATTAGACAAAGGTCTCCTTGAAATGTGATTGGAATCTATAATAGAAGAATAATGGAATAAGATGGATAAGAAAGCTAGAACCTCTACCAAGTTGTTCTTAACAGATGAGGTTCTGTATGATGCTATAAGAGAGAAAACTACAACAAGTACATTGACAAAATTGGAGAATATTTATGCAAAGAAATCTCTTAAGAATCGCTTGTACTTGAAGTAACATTGTTCAATCTAAAGATGGCAGAGGGAGTTGACGTTGAGGCCCACATTAGTACCTTCAATAGGTTGATTCACAAATTGTTGGATATGGAAGAGATGATAAAAGGTGAGGATCAGGCATGTATACTGATGAATTCTCTCCTAATTTCGTATGAGTCATTCAAGGATTCTTTGTGCATTGGTCGAATGACTATTAGTATTAAGATTGTTATCTTAGCTCTCTAGTCGAAGGCAATGAGAAACAAAAATGGTAACGTGGGTGCTTCTACAGGTGCACTGGTTATGAGGGAGATGAATTATAAGTGAGATAGTAGATCTTCACGTTTGAGGTCAAAATCTAAGGGCAAGGGAAAATACAAGTTAAAGTGCTGGAATTGTGGTATGACAGGGCACATGAAGAAGGATTGTCAGAATCCTAAGTCGTGAAAGGAAAATTCATATAGTTCTTCCAAGGAACCTAACACTGTGGAATCTAATGAACAAATGACTGCTAGTGACGTACTGACAATATCAAAATCTAGGTACTTTGACGAAGACTAGATTTTGAATAAGAGGACTTCGTACCACATGACTCTTAATCGGAGTTGGTTCACTAGTTACAGTGAGTATGATGGTGGCTAAGTGTTTATGGACAATGATAATGCCTGTAAAGTGGTAGGTGTTGGATCGGTGTGCATCAAGATGTTTGATGGCATGGGGCGTATCTTGGATGAAGTGAGACACCTTCCTGATTTGAGGAAGAGTTTGATATCTCTACGAGCACTCGAGCTTCTTTGGTGCAAATTCTTCAGTTTTGATCATACCTCAAAGTTTCAAAGGGAGCACTCATAGTCATGAAGGCATAGAGGAATGAAAATCTTTTCATGTTAATCGAGAGTACTTCATTAGGGTGGAGTTGCAGCATATGTTGTGGATTCCACATCTACATGTATGTGGCATGCATGCTTAGGCTACATGAGCAAGCGGGGCATGAATGTACTTTTTAACTGTTGTTTAATTTTAGTTTTTAAAAGCAATGATTTTAATATATGCAAGCATTGTATATATGGTAAACAATCAAGGTTGTCTTTTAAGTCTGGGAAACATGTTTTTAAGGGGGTTTTAGATTATGTGCATTTTGATGTATGGGGGACGGTGCTCGTCGTTTCTAGTGGAGGGTCGTCATGGTTTGTGACATTCATTAACGACTATTCTAGAAAATTGTGAGTTTATTTTATGAAAAATAAATTCGATATTTTCATCAATTTCAAGAAGTATATGGCGATGGTTGAAAAATAGTCAGAGCGAAAAGTGACAGTGTTAAGGACAAATAATGATGAGGAATTCACTTATGGTGAATTCAATCAGTATTGGAAAGATGAAGGAATTACGAGGCCCAACACAGTGCATCACATACCAAAGAAAAATGGTATGGTTGAGTGAATGAGTCAAACTTTATTGGAGAGGTCTCGATGCATGATTAGTAATATTGGTTGAGCAATGAATTATAAACTAAGGCCGTTAAAACAGTTGTTACTTGGTGAATTAATTCCCTTCTATGGCCATTAAATGTAAAATTCTAGAGGAAGTGTGGAGTGGTCAATGGGTAGATTACTCATGACTGTGTGTCTTTGGTTGCGATACTTACTCTCATGTATCATCAGTTGAAGAGATAAGGTGGACCAAATGGTTAAAAAGTACATCTTTGTCGGCTATGGTAATGGTATGAAGGGGTATAGGCTATACGACTAAACCACACAAAATTATCCTTAGTCGTGATGTCAAATTCGAAAAATGATCCTTGTTTCGTAATGATGAATATAATGAAACTGAAAAAATGGTTGTGATGTTCAGTTAGATAGAGATGAGACACAAGCTAATATGAGATATAAACATATGTACAAGAGCAGGTGGAGCAACCACTTGTAAGAAGGAATCCACCAAAGGATCGCAGGTTATTAGGAAGATACATGGATTACTCAAATGTCACATTTGCCCTCATTATGGATGAGGGAGTTCTGTCTACTTTTTAGGAGGCTCTTGATGATGCAAATGCCGAAAAGTGAAAAATAACGATGAATAATGAGATGGACTCCTTATACAAGAATGGGACGTGGAGCTTCCCCTTAGCCAAAAAGCAATTGAATGCAAGTGTATTTTCAAGAAGAAATAGGATAGTATAAGGCAAGATTGGTAGAGAATGAATATTTCTAAAGAGAATGTGTGGACTTTACTGAGATATTTGCACCTATAGTAAAGCAAGTATCTATCATATTTGTATTGGTGTTAGTTGTCCAATATAATCTCAATATAGAACAGATGGATATGAAGACTCCTTTCCTGTAAGGGGAGTTGGAAGAGTAGATTTACATGAAGCAACTAGAAGGTTTTGAAATACAAGGGGTAGAAAACAAGGTTTGCAGGTTGAAGAGGTCATTGTATGGCATGAAACAGTTACATTAGAAGTCGTATAGAAAATTTTATTCTTTCATAATGAGTCAAAAATTTATCAGGAGTAAATATAATCACAGTGTTTATTACAAGACACTGAGTGATTGAAAATTCATTATCCTGGTTTTGAATGTCGATGACATGCTTATTGCTAGTCATATTATATCTAAGATTGACATATTAAAGACTCAGCTATCACGGACATTCAAGATGAAAGATCTAAGGGCTACAAAGAGGGTTCTCAGTATTGACATACACATAAATAGGAAGATGAGCAAGCTATGGTTATCTCAGGTAGAATACCTTGAGAAGGTATTGATGAAGTATGAGATGGACAAGAAAAAGTTAGTCAGTGAACAATGTCCTAAAATAAATAAAGAAAATCAAAATATGTCTTGTGTGCCATATTCGAGTGTAGTTGATAGCTTAATGTATGTCATTGTCTGTACTAGACCAAATATTGCACATGTAGTGGGTTTTGTTAACAGATGAAATTGCAGTAAAGACTGCTATAGTAGAAGTAGGAATAGGTCAAAGTGTCCTAGAGGGGGTGAATAAGACTTTATAAACTTTTACAATAATTTAAAATCCTATTAACTTAATCTTGATCTAATGTGCAATTATCAAGATATACTCATTTTAACTCTATAGGCAACTAAACCAAGTAGAGAATCCAATCACAAGACTACTTAATATTAAATATGATATGGCACTTAGTCTATAATGGATGAACTTTGTGAAAGTGTGTGGGATGTGAGTCTTATCAGTTCTAGATATTCATATTGTCATGCTTTCATGTGATCATTCAAAGTAAACACAATAGAAGAATATGCAAATATCAATCTCAAACACAGCCGTTTATAGCAGTTTAGGTATGTGCCTACTCCACTCCCGGTGAACGCACTCAACTGTTGAGTGTACCGGATTTCACTAACGAAGGTTTCAAATCAAGTTCACCTCAAACCTTTATAACTTACACAAGGTTGACTCTAGGACCTACACAAGATACCTAACATGCCTACACAAGGCAAACGTTTATGCCCTACACAAGAGCAAAGGTCCTACACAAAGGACCTAGATTTTATACCCTACACAAGAGCAAAGGACTCATACAAGGAACCTAGGTTTTATGCCCTACACAAGAGCAAAGGATCCACACAAGGAACCTTGGTTTTATGCCCTACACAAGAGCAAAGGATCCATATAAGAAACCTAGTTTAGACCACATAGGTCAAGGATCCACACGAGAACTCTAGTTTAGGTTACACAGGCCAATGATCTACACAAGAACCCTAGTTTAAGCTATATAGGATAAGGACCTACACAAAGGACCTGAGTTTATACCCTACACAAGAGAAAATGTCCTACACAAAGAACCTAAACATACTCTCCTGTTAGAGGCCTCTTATGAGGGCTTGTAAGGGGTGAGATGCACCTGTGATCCAATCATGCGCAAGGAATGATTAACAGGGTCTCTGGACTCTAATGACTTATAGATAAGTAGATGAGCCATGTTCTGTACGTTGATGAAGACGATCTCCCTCAATGACGGTGATTCTTCAACTCCTTTAATCCGTAACACTTATGATGTTCCAATGTAAGGCTACAAGTTGGGTTAAGGTTATTGTTAGAATATACTCTAATAAATATCACTTATTTAAGGGACGGAGTAATTCCAAGCTCTTAAGCATTCAAGGGATCCCAGTTCAATGATTTTCCATTAAGATGGTAGTTGGATGATCCTTGAATGGAGAAGTTCATTCACCAATCAACTGTATTGAATATCAATGATGAGGGTGGATTGAAGAATGAACTCCTATGAGAAAAAGGTTTAAGATGATGATATGCAATTACTCTCTCAAAGCTCTCTCTTTTTTTCTCACTACAGCAACCATGAACAAGCTCTCCTTATAAAGGCAAAAAGCTCCAACGGAAATAAAATTGTCAGAGTCTGACTGAGTTTGATGTCATCGAACATATACTTTCGATGCCATCGGATCACAATTCGATGATACGAACTCAACTGAAAAACATTTCGAAAACGTTTTGAAAGAAGATCGATGTTACCCAACCTAATTCGATGTCATCCAACCTAATTCAATGTCATTGATATTTAAACTTCGATGTTATCAAATAACAGTTCAATTCCTCGACATTATACACATAAGCGCTTGTTGGACAATTTAAAGGTTGTCTACGATGTTATCAAACCTGCTTTGATGTCATCAAAATTCAATTTTCGATGTCATCGAATCCTAGTTCGATTCATCGATCTTTTCAGAAGATATTCCTTGAAAGCTCATTGGACACTTTCTTGTCCAATATCGATTTCATCAAAACTTCTTCAATATTATCGAAGTTTGAATTTTGATAATATCGAGTCTAACTCGATTCCACGAACATTTCCATTTGATTTTCCTTTCAAGCTTGCTGGACAGAAGTGTCCAAGATTCGATGTTATCGAACCTTACTCGATGTCATCAAAATTTGAATTTTGATGACATCAAAGCTCGTTCGATTCCTTGAGCAAAGTCAGAATATTTTTCAAGAAGATTTATTGGACAATGCTCTAAGTCCTTCGATCTCATCGACTAACCTTCGATGTCATCGATTACTGATGTTCGATGTCATCAAAGGTTTGTACGATTCATCGAACATTCTATTCAAATACTTTGTGGTTACTAGACATAATATAATTGAACTAAGCTGAAAAACTTAGAAAATTTTCCTATTTAAAGAATAAGTTTTCAGCATTTTAACTCTTATGTTCTTCTAAGGCTTTAAAGGATTTATTTACCTATGTTTTGGGACATGGGATGTGAGACTTAGTTTACCTTTGACGAGCTCAGAACACACATCCAATTGAGGCAATGGCTTAAACGATCTTCATATGAGGCTCACTTGACTCACTAACTTAACCCTCACACTTATTGATAAACTAGGGCACTTTTAGCAGATACATGTCTAACCCCGGCAAGCAACACTAGGAGGTGGTGAAATGACTACTTTGATATATTCAAGGTATATAGGACTACATTTTAATATTTTAAAAATTAAGGGTCAAGCTAGTAAGCTTGTAAATTTAGGTTATGTGGATAATATGGATAATAGAAGGTCGACCTTTGGTTACTTGTTTGTGCTAGTGGGTGGAGCGATTAGTTGGATGTCGAAGCTTCAGTCTATGGTAGCTCTTTCCACAACTGAAGCTAAGTATATGGTAATTACAGAAGCATTCAAGGAAAGTGTTTAGTTAAGGGAGGTGATAAATCCATCGGAGCTTCAACAGGAGGTCGCGACAGTTAATTATAACAGTGAAAGCACAATCAATTTGGCTAAAAATTCTATTTTTAATTCACGTACTAAACATATTAATGTGCATCATCATTTTATCTTATAAGTATTTGAGGAAGAATTTGTCTCTAGAAAAGATCAACATAAGCATGAATTAGGCTAACATGCTTACTAAGTTGGTTCCCACAGAGAAGTTCAAGTTTTGTTTAACTTCTCTGGGCTTGGCGAAGGTGTAAATGGAAGATAAAGTGTACAAGAGAAGCGATGGTGAAGTTATGATAGAAGGAAGAATTAGAGATGATGATTGAAAACGAGCTATGATGAATGGAGATTAAAGACATGGTTGAGATTATTTTTGATGTCTTAAATCTTTAGTAACAAGTGTATGTTGTTGCCATCGATAGAACACTCAATGTCATTGAGCATACATCTATGCCCTCGACAAATGCTTGATCCCATTAAGAAAATTTAGAAAATTCATGTTGGTTGCTAAAACATTTTGGTGTTCCTACTCAATGACATTGAAGGAGTTTGATGCCATCAACACATCCTCGATGGAATGTCTCATCAAAGATGTGCACATAATTGCGTAAGTGGGCGACTTGTTTCCTATTCCGATTGTGATAATTTATATGTAAGGTGTAATCGGGATTTGGGAATGAAAGAGGTATATTAGGGCTTTTTAAATTGTTCTTAAGGATTTTAAGGGCATAGCTAAGGTTTATGGAAGGAGATTTGAGGCTTGTTCGAATCGATAAGACTCTATTGCTTATAATTTCTTCTTTTATAGTGCATTACTCATCGTTTTGTGTTGTAATTTTTTTCGTAAGGGATTTTCTATGTAAAATTCGAATTATTCCTGTTTGAACTTGGTTGTGTGATTGTGTATACTTTGCTTTATTCATCTCTAAATATTGTTGTGTTTTTCAATAGGGACTATTGTAATGTCTGCATTTCATATCTACGGTGTCACGCCCCAAACTCAGAAACTGGGCTCAAAATTCTCGATCACCGAATCTGGTGCAGAAAGCCTCTGTAGTACCCCATTCTCGGCTCCCTGCGTCCATACGCCAGATTCCGACCCTAGGATTTTACAAGGAGAATTTTTCAATATATCTTTTACTTGTAAGAAGCATAACCACATGTATACCCAAATCATAAAGGCATCATCATCATCATATATCCACTGATATAAACATTTAAGTACAGTGCTGTAACACCCCAAATTTTTTCCAACCTGGGATTAGACGTCTTTAGGCAATGGGTCGACCATAGCACCTTGGAAACCTCTCAGAACCCAATTCCAAAGCCAAAGAAATCATGTAGAACCTAATTCCTTTAGAAAATAAGCGTAAGTTAGCTAGCGCTACGTTAGATTACCTGTGAAATTGTCCCTGATCGATTTAAATACGATCTGAAAGACCCAAAACTTGTAGAACCACTGACGCTATCTTACCCTGAAATCCTGGATCAAACTCTAAACCAGTTTGTTCTCAGGAACCCTTTGAAACTTTATATTGGATCTAGACCGTGCGTCGAAAGTTCGATATCTACAATCTTAGACCGTTATGACCGCTTAGCTGGACTTGACAATCATTTCAAAAATCAAGCCCAACTGATGTTCAGAGGCTATTTCATTGAGCCTGGAGTGAAGAGAGTGAGACATGGGTTAAGATTTGAAATTTTAATTCAAATCTGGCACGTGACTTGGTGCGTTATTATTAAGCGTTCTGACCGTCCGAATTCAGCCAAATTACACCCTCGGATCAGGAAAAAATTTTCTTTCATATCATGAGACTTGTAGACCTGATTTAGGTACGATGACCGCTGAACTGAAAATGGACCACCACGTGCAATCTATGAACTCTTCCTGACTGAAAACTGGGTGTGAGCAACATCCAGTGACCATGATCTTTAGTCCGATTGCATTCGACCAGGGGACTTCCCGAAATGCTCTTTTGGATCGAAACAGTCCCGATTTGGTTATAACCTACGTATACATTGTTCCTAAGTCATAATAGGTGAAGTTTTAGCCTATTAAGGGCTTTAAACCCTCACATATCTCACCCATCCGAATTTGCTAGAAACCCTAGCTAGAAAGAGCGAGAAAGTGAGAGATTGTGGGAGACCTTGTGAGAGATCTTCCTGCCGATTGCTCCACCCTTTCTACATACTGAAGCAACGCGTTCGAATCACTTTCCCGGTGATTTTCAACACACTTCTAGGTAAAGAAAACCCTAACTACTTGCTGATTTAAGATTCCGTCGATTCAAATAGCAAAGTAGCTTATACATCTTGTGCATTAGGTCACCGCTACGCTGTTAACGAAGCGTATACGTTCCGTTCGAAACGATACACGTCTAGGGCAAAAGGTGCGGATTTTAGACGCTTTGATTGGCTGATTTTAAAGCTTTCAATGTCGTTTAATAGTAGATTATCAACGGCAACGCCGTTTGACATGTACAACATGCTGTCCATTTTTCGTTTCGTAAACGTATAGTAAATATGAGATTTAGGGTATTTTAGTCATTTATAGAAAATACAGTATAAGTCTATATTTTGTGGAAATGATTGCCATGAGATTTTATCGTGTTATGATATTAGGAATACGTGTATGATCTGTTTGGCGAAGAGATTCGCCCTAACGCACATTTTGGCCAACATATGCTATGTGGACTAATATGTGTAGACTAAGTGTTTGTTGAAATACCTAAATCAATATGATTTATGCCTGCTATATGTTTTAAATGTAAGAACATGATTGTTGTGTATTAGACATCTCCTTGATATAAGGATTTGTAATATTATATATTGAAATCAACATACGTTGAGTACGTTGGAGTTGTGTAGTTTGAGCACTTGCAGAAATGATTATATTAGTAAGTATTGAGCTAATGTTGTTGTAGGTTAGAATTGAGAATGAATGCTCAATTAATATGATCATGTATATGATTTCCTCCATGTTATTATTGAATTGATTCCCGTATAGGTATGGAATCCATGTGTTTGGATGATTGCTTACGTTGTATGTATAATATGTTGATAACATGCTTGGATTGTCCGTATTTCATTTCTATTATTCTCACATGATCTTTGATGTTGTTTACATGTGTTTGGGGCTATACTTTAGTCCAGGCAGTCGGTAACAGATTAGAATTCGTGGTTGGATCCTATTCGCCACGAAGGATTTGTATGATGAACCCGAGTCATACTAGAGTCGTCGGCAGTGGTTAGGCCACACGAAGTGCTTGTACACTTCATGACGGTCGATTCAATGTCAGCTCGTGCTAGTCGGACCCGTCAAGTAACCCGACTGGCCATTGTATGTTCACCTTATATTGGTCATAACTGCTTGAACCTAAGGTACTGAACTTACCATTGGAAACCCTGTTAATCATGGTACCTTGATCCATAAAGACTCATGAGCCGGGCATGGTGGTATGGGACACCGTGGTCGAGCTGTCGGCCTATGCTGGGGCTACAAACCTCCCCGTAGTGACCAGTGAACACCCAGACTAGTGAGCAGATTATGATGGTATGGGACACTATATTCTTGCTGTCGGTTTACACTGATAGGGTGATGGGGGAGTGAAGCAACGAGTGCGAGCAACAGCCCTGACAGCCCTTTGTAGTGACCTCGAGCGTATTCTGAGTCTACAGGAGGCGACGACCCTTCCGTAGCGACAAGAGTACAAGTAGGCCTGTATTGATAAGGTGATGGGGGAGTGGTGCAACGAGTGTGAGAAACAGCCCTGGCAGCCCTTGCAGCGACCTACAAATATAACATCGTATAAGATTACTAGGAGTGACGACCCTAGATAGGATCTGTGTTGGGATTGATATAAGCAAGGTACCTTAGTTTCCCAATCCTGCTGTATAAAAAGGACTAATAACAACTCGGTAATCATTATCCATATCGCATTGCATGTGCCTGGAAGATGTGGAGCACTGTGGGAAGAAAGCATGCCGCGGACGCAGATGGTGCCGCATGAGGGAGTATGTCGGTGAGGGCATCATCATGTCATTTCATGCATACATTAATAACAGTATCTAGGAATGTTTGATTTATTGTTTTTCTATTATCGCGTGATTGATTTGAGAACATGCTAATCTTTGCTCTATGATTCCACTGAGTTGATCACTCACTCCCACGTTGCGGGACGGTGTTTCCGGATACCCACCAGTCCCTATTTTAGTTGCAGATGATAGTGCTGCTTGAGAAGCGGAGCTGGACTTGTATGATGATGAGGAGGATTTCTCCTCTGTGTTCTGATCAACGGGATTACAGGGAGGTTGATTAGATGCCTTAACACTTGTCATTTTATATTTTTAGAGCGCTCATGTATATTCTTTTTGTTCGCTTTTGGAGTATACACGTATGTATTTAACCTGGTAACATGTTCACACTCTGGAGACATACAACAGTTTATATATGTTAGACATACTCTCACAGTCTTTCGCTTGCTAATTTAACTGTCTTTGGAGTATGATATGTTGTTTTGGCTTAGTCTCAATCTTGTTTAATGTCATTCTACAGACAACGTGCATTTACCATTATCTATGTTGCATAAATGACGTTCTGAAACTCGGGAGTTGGGTTTCTACCTGACCCCCGATTTTCGGGATGTTACAAATGCTGAAAGGGAAATACATATATCAAAAATCAAAGCTTCAAAAGGTGGCTACATGCTCCATGCACAACGCTGCTGCAACCTAACGCCACCTACACACATCTATTGTGCATAAGCTTATAAAAAGCTTAGAGGGTGGTGTAAGTGTGTGAGCAGTATATGTGTGCTCAGAATGTAATATCAAAGTAAAGGGGAATACTGGTAAGTCCACGAACCATACAACATCAGAATAAGCAAAAATACTGACAAGTCCATAAAAATATCATCAACCTCATCCAGGATATACGATGAAAAGACATAGCAAGCCAATGTCATATACTGAGAAAGTGATGCAAATCGATATGTAATGTGGAAACATACCAGATATTAGATATCGAGGATGAAATACAATATGCAATTCGGAAGAGCTACGAATACCATTAGCCTCATCTAGGTCATATAAAATGCGAAAACATAGCAACTCAAAATGTCATATGCCAAGGATGTAATGCAATATGCAATATGTGGTGCGATTGAAATGACCAAGTTGCAGTGTGTAGTCGGGATGATAGTAGGTCTTATCACAGGCTATGTAGCTTATCACAAAGGACTTCTATCCAAACTAGTCTCATACCTAAATTTGGATAGATAGACTCAATGTGGTAAACTTCTGATCTCAAGTTAGTCATGCACCCCATCTGAAATCCTGGCCTATGCGAAAGTACACAACAATTAGTTGCACACCACAGCCCGAGTGGATAGTGAATGAATGAATGAATTAATACTGAGTATGTAACGCCTGCTCCACAAATCGGTACTATATATCTCTGGAATCATTAACGGGGTCTAATACACTCTACACCAACTTGCCACCCCATCAAGCGTACAACTGGATAAGTGAAAAGGACCTCACTATCTACCTACCAATATCAACTCGGCTCATCGATAGCGGACTCATTTATGAGATGGTCAGACTCAGCCTAGCATTGCCTACTCCCTTAAGAGGGTAAGGCCACACCCCCTCCCAACCGACCATGACATAGTGGGAGATGTGGCTTCCTGGTATTTGGCACTCGGGTGCTCATGTATCCACTTGGTCTTGACATTAAAGCATCCTCTAATACCAATAGGGTTTAGGGATTTTCACATAGGGCCATTTATGGCAGATCAATGCTAATAACAGATTTTTAGTGTCCCATCTGACCATCCACGATATGCCTGTGGAGGCTACGACCATGATATCACTAGGGCGTAGAGTAATCACAATACATAATGCAAGATGCATGAGTCATACAATCCAGTCATGCATCAATCTTGCGTATATTGTGTGCTCATGTGAGATAACCTCCACCTATCAGGGAGTCTCATAACAACCTATCCAGTGACATGCAATGGTCAACCATATCTCATAACAAACATGCAGATGATGCCTATGGGCATGTATCATGATGTTATGCTGTCACATACTCATAATCAGTATCAATAACCAGCATCGACAATCAACCTCAACAATGTGGACATTTAACCAACATTGCCCCCAGTGAATGGACCACATAGAGCTTAACATATAGTGGACCCATGACCTCACACAAGGGCCAAATATACAATACCATGGGCCTCACACAAGAGCTTAATACACATCATGATGGGCCTTTCATATGAGCCTAACATACATCACAATAGGCTCCATCGCCTGGCCCTCAAATACATCACAATGGGCCTCATCACATAGGCCTCATATACATCACATTGGGCCTTAAACACAGGCTGAATATACATCACAACGGGCCTCAAATACGGGCCGCATATACATCACATTAGGCCTCAAACACGGGTCGAATGCACATCACAATGGGCCTCAAATACGGGTCGCATATATATCACATTGGGCCTCGACACTCGACCTCGATATCTGACCTCAATAATTAAAATCAGTCTCGATAATTGACCTCGATAATCTGCCTCAACAATTGGAATTGGCCTAGACAATCAAAATCGGCCACGATAATCGACTTTGACAATCGAAATCGAAATCGACCTCAATAATCGACCTTGATAATTAGAATCAGTCTCGATAATTAGCCTCGACAATCAGAATCAGCCTCGATAATGGGAATCAGATTCATTAATCGGAATCGGCCTCGATAATCAGAATCGGTATAGACAATTGGAATCGTCCTTGATAATCAGCCTCAACAATCGGAATTGGCCTCAACAATCAGCCTTGACAATCGAAATCAATCTCAATAATCAGAATTGGTATCGACAATCGAAATTGACCTCGATAATCAGAATCGACATTCACAATCAGAATCAGTCTCCACAATCGGCCTCGATAATCAGAATCAACCTCGATAATCAACCCCGACAATAAGAATCGGCCTCGAAAATCAGAATCGGCCTCGATAATTGGAATCAACCTCAAAAATTGGCCTTGATAATTAGAATCGACCTTGATAATCAGCCTCGATAATTAAAATTAGTGATTAATCTCGACGCAAGGAGGGGTCCATAGATGGATGGCCAATGATGGTCTAAGAAATATCAATGAGGCTCAATCGTTTGGGGTAACACACTAGAGAATGACGAGAATGGGCCTAACCAGGCCTAAGAGAAGGTCACAATGTGGACGTTTAACCATCATTGCCCATTAATGTGGACATTTAACTAACATTGCTCCTAAGGAGTGGCCCAATAGGGCCGAACATACAGTGGGCCCACAGCCTCACACGAGAGCCTAATATACATCACCATGCGCCTCACTCAAGGACCTAATACACATCATGATGGATCACATCCATGGGCCTCTCATACATCAAGTGGGCCACTCATATAGGCCACATATACATCACAACGGGCTCTAACACGGGCATAATATACATCATCATGGGGCCTAACTTAAGGGCCCCAAATACATTAAATAGGCTGAATCAAATGGGTTGAATCATATGGACCAAATTAAATGGGCTATATCAAATGGGCCGAATCATATAGGCTGAATTAAATGGGTCGTATTAAATGGTCCAAGTCAAATGGGCCCAAACCAACCACACCATTCATCTATAGCTAGAGATCATTTTAGAGCATTATCACAAAATGAATCATATCCCAAGGATCATCTGGACCATACTATAAATGGCAGTGGTGATAATGATTTCCACTATTGAATTCCAGTGGGCCCACCATAGGGTTTATTTCCCATCCAGTCTATTCATAAGTCACAAAGACCTAGATTTAGAGGAAAAAAAACATCATATTAGTCTAAAAATCTATAACCCAATAGGGGGTTTCCATGGTGGACATTCAAACCCACTGTTCTCTGTAGTGTGGTCCACCTGATAACTGGGTTTATCTTATTTTTGGTCTCAGGCATTGAAATGAGCTACCAATTGGATGAGTGGTTTAGATGTAACATGTACATCGGAGGGACCCATAAAACTTTCTACCGAGAAGCATCAGCTATGGTTGTTGGCCCAGCGTCTATCAGACGAACGGTGTGGATCACCAAAAGATGGACGGTTTGGGTGTAACACATACCTCAATGGTGGGGCTCACGTCCCTGGACAATGGATGGTGCTGGCTACAGCACACCAGCATGGAAAACATCACCGTCCATAGGACGAAAAGCGTGGGTGAAACATTCACATCACGTGGGCCACACCGTCCTCATTTGGATGATGTGAAGGAGACACTGCATGTGGTGCCACGTGCTGGGTATAGCATGGTGGGCTCCACCTAAGCTTTGGATCAGCCACGTGGTTGCAGATAACCAGGTGGGGTCCACAGTAGTGTGGCCCACCTGGTTTTCAATCAATCTCATATATAATATAATATAATATTATATTATATTATATTATAACTTACTGATATATATATAATAATATATTATAATATTATTTTATAACCTTAACTCAACCAACGTCTAGAGAGTCTGGATGCTGGATGGATGTTTTGAGTATCACATGCAGCTGGGTGGTCCATGTGGTGTGGCCCACAAGATATCTAGACCAACTGACGTTTGTGTTTTGCCTAAGCAACACATATTTATGGTGGGGTCCACACCAGTGGGCCACTCCACTTATCAAGCTGATATATGAGTTTTTCATTAATTAAACCAGTCCGAATGGACTGTGTAACACCCTGAAAATCGGGGGTCGTGTATTAACTCAACTCCCGAGTTCCAGACCGTCACTTATGCAACAAAAATGATTATGATTCAATGTTGTCTGAGTTAAAGCATTCACATGAGTAAAAGTATACCAAAACTGCAATTCATACTCCAGATCCAGTGATAAAAGCAAGCGGAAGACTAAAGAATATATATATATATCACTGTATGGAAAATAAAGTAGATCTCGACTGTCTCCAAAGTATGAATACATCTCTGAGTCTCATATACATGTAAATAACAGAAATCAAATGTCAAAATAGTCCCACTGAGTAGTCCCGCCAATCCAGGCCACCTAAGCAAAGCCGTCATGGTACTGCATATATGAGAACTCGTCCTGGTCCTCATCATAGTCCGGCTTTGCCTCCTGAATCGTTGCCTCACCTGCATCTAAGACAGGGTCGGGTGGGTGTTGCAAACATCATCCCGAAACGTGGGAGTGAGTAGCTAACTTAGTGGAATAATAGAACAAGGATTAACATGTTCTTAAATCAATCATGTGATAATAGTAAAACAGAAAATCAAACAATCCTAATACTGTTGTTAATGCAATATGACATGACATGATGGATGCCCTCACCGACGATCTCCCTCATACGGCACCATCTTACGCCCGCGGCATGCTTTCATCCCACAGTGCTCCACATCTTCCAGGCACATGTAATGTGATGGTGATATGATTACCGAGTTATTATTAGTCCTTTTCATACAACAATATTGGGAAACTAAGGAACTTCCCTTATATCAATCCCAACACAGATCCTGTCTAGGGTCGCCACTCCTAGTAATCTCATACGATGTATATTTTGTAGGTCACTGCAAGGGCTGTCAGGGCTGTTGCTTGCACTCGTTGCACCGCTTTCCCATCACCTTATCAATACAGGCTTACTGTACTCTCACTGCTACGGAAGGGTCGTCACCTCCCGTAGACTCAGAATACGCTCGCGGTCACTACAAAGGACTCGTCGCCTGATCAGTGTAGGCCGACAGCAAGAATATAGTCTCCCATACCACCATAATCTACTCACGAGTCATAGGTGCTCACTGGTCACTACAGGGAGGTTTGTGGCCCTAGAGTAGGCCGACAGCTCAACCACGGTGTCCCATACCACCATGCCCGGCTTATGAGTCTTTATGGATCAAGGTACCATGGTTGACAGGGTTTACAATGGTAAGTTCAGTACCCTAGGTTCAAGCAGTTATGACTCATACAGGGTGAACATACAATAGCCAGTCGGGTTACTTGACGGGCTCGACTAGCACGAGCGCATCTCAAGTCGAATGACATGAAGTGCATAAAACACCTCGTGTGGCCTAACCACTGCCGCCAACTCCAAAACATGGCTCGCGTTCATCGACGCATCGTTCGTGGCAAAGATAAGCTAACCACGAATTTACTCAGTTACCGACTGCCTGGACTAAGTATAGTCCCAAACATTTATGAATTCACATCAGCAATCATGTAAGAGTAATGGAAATGAAATACAACAATGTGAGCATTTTAACACATGTTATAACATACAACTTAAGTAAATCATCAAGCACATGCATTTCATACATATAATGAAATCATGCATATAGCTAACATGTAGGAAACCATTTACATCAGCATATTAATTGAGAAATCAATCTCAAACTAATTCATAACACCATTTAATTCAATACATACTAATACAAGCATTTATACAAAGACTTAAACTACACACTTAAGTCTACATATAGTATGTCGACTCAAAGTGCGCATTTAGGCGAATCTCTTCGCCAAACTAATTATGCACGCATTCCTAGTATCCTAATGCGACAAGAAGCCATGTCAATCACATCAGCAAATTATGGATGAAAACAGTATTTCCTACAAATGACTAAAATGCCCTAAATCTCATATTCTTCGTCTGCTTACGAAACAGGAAACGGACGGCATGTTATACATGTCAAACGGCGTTGCCATCGATAATCTACTATTAAACGACATTGAAAGCGTTGGAAACAGTCAATCAAAGCGTCTAAAATCCGCACCTTTTCTCCTATAAGCGTATCAATTCGAACGGAGCGTATACGCTTCGTCTACGGCGAATAGGCAACCTAATACACAAGATCCATAAGCTACTTCTCTATGGAAATGACGGAACCTCAAATCAGCAAGTATTTAGGGTATTTGCTTACCTAGAAACGCGGCGAAATCACCGGTAAAGTGATTGGATTGCGTGGCTTAAACACGTGCAGCAGGTAGTACAAGCAGCAGGAAAAACTCTCCCTCCTTCTCTCACAAACTCTCACTTTCTCTCTCTCTTGCTAGGGTTTCTAGTAAATTCGGATGGGTGAGAGGAGTGAATGTTTAAGCCCCTTTTATAACCTAAAACTCACCCAAAACAGGCTTGGGAACAATGTTTACTTGATACCTAACCAAATCGGGGCTGTTTCGGTCTAAAAAGACATTTCTGGTGGTCCCCTGGCCGAACGCGATCGGACTTAAGTTCATGCACATCGGATGTCGCTCTCATCCCATTTTCAGACCAGTAGTGTTCGTAGATTGCACGTGGCGGTCCAGTTTCAGTTCAGCGGTCACTGCACGTAGATCAGGCCTACAAGTCTCATGATATGAAATAGAAATTTTTCCTGATCCGAGAGTATAATTTGGCTGAATTCTGACGGTCAGAACGCTTAATACTGACGCGTCAAGTCGTGTGCCAGATTTGAATTTTAAATTCCAAATCTAACCCTATTCTCACTCTCTTCAGTCCAGGCTCAATGAAATAGCCTGTGAATGTCGGTTGGACTTGATTTTTGAAATGATTGTCAAGTCCAGCTAGGCAGTTTTAATGGTCTAAGATTGTAGGTATCGGACTTTCAACACACGGTTTAGATCCAATACAAAGTTTCAAAGAGGTCCAGAGAACAAACCGGTTTAGAGTTTAATCCGAGGTTTTAGAGTATTATAGCGTCATTGGTTCTACTCGCTTTGGGTCTTATAGAACGTATTTAAAGTGATCAGGGACTATTTCCCAGCTACTCTACGTTGCGCTAGCTAACTTACACTTATTTTCTAAAAGAATTAATCCTACGTGATTTCTGGTCGAGTTGGTACTCGAGTCCAAGTACGAAATTTTCCAGGGCGCTATAATCTACCCCCCTTAACAAATAATTTCATCCTCAAAATTTTTACCTTTTCGTACTCCTCGAGAGGCTGTGGGTAGTTCTTTCTGATCTCGGCTTCTGTCTCTCAGGTAGCCTCTTCCTCAGAGTGATGTGTCCACAATACCTTCACAAAGGGAATCACCTTGCTACGCAGTACCTGCTCCTTCCTGTCTAGGATACGTGTCGGTCGCAGGATAAATGTAACATCCTCTCCTAACTGCACCTGCTCCCATCTGATGATATGGGAAGGATTAGAAACGTATTTCTTCAGCATAAAAATATGAAATACGTTGTGAACGCTCGCGAGAGGCGTGGGTAAAGCCAAACGGTATGCCACTGCTCCCACACGATCAAGAATCTGGAATGGACCAATGAATCACGGTGCTAGCTTCCCCTTCTTCCCGAACCGAAGGACTCCCTTGATAGGGGAAACTCGCAAAAATACATGATCCCTAACTGTGAACTCTAGCGGCCGCCGTCTCGTATCGGCATAACTCTTCTGTCTGCTCTGCGCTGTGAGAAGCCGACCTCTAATAATATCAATCTTCTCCGACGTCGCCTGCACTAACTCTGGGCCAATCAAGCTACGCTCACCGACCTCTGCCCAGCAATGCGGTGCGCGACAAGGTCGCCCATACAATGCCTCGTAAGGTGCCATACCGATACTCGCCTGAAAACTGTTGTTGTACGCAAACTCCGCATATTCAAGACAGTCATCCCAACTATCCTTGAAGTCCAATGCGCAAGCTCGCAACATATCCTCTAAGATCTGGTTCATCCGATCTGTCTGTCCCTCTGTCTGTGGGTGGAAGGCAGTACTGAACTTCAACTTCACACCCATAGCCTCCTAAATGCGAGTCCAGAAAATAGAAGTGAACCGCATGTCTCTGTCCGACACGATCTCCAATGAAACTCCATGCAGACGCACGATCTCTCTGATGTACAGTCTAGCCAGCTCGTCTGCAGAGTTCGTGACTCTGATCGGTAGGAAGTGCGCCGACTTCGTCAGACGGTCGACGATCACCCAAATGGAATCATGTCCCCTCCTCGTCTTCGGCAGCCCTGAAACGAAATCCATGGAAATGAAATCCCACTTCCACGCTGCGATCGACATAGGCTGCAAGAGTCCAGGTTGTCGGTGATGCTCTGCCTTCACCTGCTGGCAAGTGAGACAACGGGACACGAACTCTGCTATGTGGGTCTTCATACCTTCCCACCAATAGGTCATCTTCACGTCGCGATACATCTTCGTACTGCCTGGATGCATCGTGAGTCTGGTACAATGCGCAGCCTCGAGAATCTCTCGTCTCAAGTCAGGGATATCTAGGACGCATAGGCGGCCACGATAACGTAAGCGCCCATCCATGCCAACTCGCCACTCGGCGTCTACATCATCACTGGCCTGCTTTCGAAGCTCAGTCAGATGCGCATCGTCCCTCTACGCCTCGATGACCCGGTCATCGATCTGAGATCGCACCTGTACATGTGCGATGAACTCATACGGCTCCTCTACAGTGAGTTTCTGCTCAAAGTCTCGCAAAAACTCAACCATATCTCACTCAGCAATCATCAGCGGAGCCGCAAACTCTATCGCCTTCTTGCGGCTCAACGCGTCAGTCACAAGGTTCGCCTTCCCAAGATGGTAAAAGACTTCGAACTTGAAGTCCTTCAAAGTCTCCATCCATCGCCGCTGCCTCATATTCAAGTCTCGCTGCGTGAATATGTACTTGAGGCTCTTATAGTCGCAAAAGAGCTCGAACTCCTCTCCATAGAGGTAATGTCTCCAGAGTCTCAGTGCGAATATGACGGCTGCCAACTCTAGGTCATGTGTAGGGTAATTCTCCTCGTGCTTCCTTAATTGTCTCGAGGCATACAAAATTACCCTGTCCCTCTGCATAAGGACACAACCCAGACCAACGCTAGACGCGTCAGTGTATATAGTGTACCTAACCCCTTACTCTGACAATACTAGCACAGGGGCAGACGTAAGCCTGTCCTTCAGCTCCTGGAAAGTTGACTCCGCCTTGTCATTCCAAGCGAACTTCATGTCCTTCTGTGTCAACTAAGATAGAGGTCTCGCGATCTTCGAGAAATCCCGAATGAAGCGTCGATAATAGCCAACGAGACCCAAGAAACTCCTCACCTCAGTGACAGAACTAGGCTGCTCCCAGTCCTGAACTGCAGCTACCTTAGACAGGTCAACTGCCATGCCATCCTTGGACACCACATGTCCCAGGAACTTCACTTCCTGCTTCCAGAAGTCACACTTCTTGTACTGTGCGAACAACTGATGCTGTCTGAGCGTATCCAGGACCAAGCGCAAGTGCTCCTCATGCTCCTCTCGACTCCTGTAGTATACCAAAATGTCGTCAATGAACACAACGATGAATTGATAGAGGAAAGGTCGAAATACCCGGTTCATCAGATCCATGAACACGGCTGGTGCGTTCGTGAGACCGAACGACATCATAAGGAACTCGTAGTGGCCAAAGCTGGTCCTGAATGCTGTCTTCTGCACGTCCTCATCCCTGACGCGTAACTGATGATATTCTGGCTGAAGATGAATCTTCGAGAAGTACTGCGCTCCTCTTAACTGATCAAACAAGTCATCGATCCTGGGTAAAGGGTACTTGTTCTTCACCGTGATCTGGTTCAGCCTGCGATAATCAATACAAAATCGCATCGAACCATCCTTCTTCCTTACAAACAGGACTGGTGCTCCCTAAGGAGACACACTAGGTCGAATAAGGCCAAGCTCCAACAGACCATCAATCTGCGTCCTCAACTCCTCCATCTCACACGGTGCTATGCGATACGTCGGCAGTGAGACGGGTGTGGAACCAGGCACCAGATTGATAGTGAAATCAATCTCTCGTCGAGGCGAAAAACCAGGGATCTTCCTAAACAGATCCCTAAAATCACAAACGACTGGTGTATGCTCAAGCATCTGGGCACCAGCATCCCGTAGTAAAGTGGCATAGCTAAGTATGTGGAAGGGGAGATTTACCCGCACTGGGAATGTAAAGGATGCGCCCTCTGGCTCATAGGCAGTCACTATACGAGTCTCGCAGTCAATCTCGGCCCTCGCTGTAGTTAACCAGTCCATGTCAAGAATGACGTCGAGATAAACAAGAGAGGGGTCGACGACAAGATTAAGAGCCATCGTCTTGCCCCCCAGATCCACCAAACAGCCCTCACACATCAGGGTGACATCTGTAAAGGACCCGTGAGCTATATAAACTCGCACCCCATCCATCCTAATAGTCGGTAGCCCAATGCGCCTGACTATGGCATGTGATATCAATGAAATCGTGGATCCTGTGTCCACCATCACAAGAATAGGAATACCTCCGATGTGGGCAGTGACCTCAAAGGCCGAATGCTGAGAAGTCTCTGTCGCAGCTGCCTCAGCTGTCAAGGCATGCACCCGTGCCTGCTGTGGCCGGTTCAGCCCTGTGCCATGGGCCGTAGAGGCGGCCTGAACTGAGATACTAGAGGTCTAAAGGAAGGGTGCGCAAGAGCCAACCGTAAAGGTAGTGCTAATATAACATGTGGGCGTGTACGGTCAATCTTCTGCGGCGGCGAGAACCCACTGTCCCGCATCCGAGCAAAATAACTCTGTACTAAATGGCCCGATCTCCCACAATAAGTACATGATAACTTGGGGCGCCGCATCGGGGGTACTGGTGCTGTAGCCCTAGAAGGAGGGTCGGCGCGAGGCCTCTTTCCCGAAAAAGGGCATGTCCTGCAACTCTGGTCGTGGCCTAGGAGCAATAGCGCCACGAGATCGTGTAAGTCGATCCACATCCTGCTCTGCCCGCATGGACATGTGAATCAGCTCTGCATAGGAGGGAATGCTCACGCAACACATCTTCGATCGAATATCCGGTCGCAAACCCTCTAAAAAGTGCCCTATGCGCATCTGCTCATCTGCCAGTATAGTCGGGACGTATCTGCCCAACTCAGTGAACCTATGCTCATACTCAGTGACCGTCATGCCTCCCTGTCTGAGGTGCAGAAACTCGTTCTCCCGATCATGCCTATACGTCTGGGGATAGTATTTCTTGTGGAAGTGGAACTCGAACGCTGTCTAGGTCCATATGTAATCAGCGGCAACGGTCCGCAACACACTGTCCCACCATAAGCTGGCCTCCCGCTCAAACAAGAATGTAGCCAACTCGACCTGCTTAGCATCTGAACAATGCAGCATCCGTAGTATCTTCGACACACGGTCGAGCCAATACTCGGCCTCCTCGGGTCTATGAGAACCCATAAAAGTTGGAAGCCGTAAGCGCTGGAATCGCTCTAGCAAGCCCCGTGTTTCTGTGACATTCCCCATAGGGTAAGAAGGTGGTACAGGATGAGCCATGCCCTCATCCTGAGCATATGTATCGGCATCCTCAGCTGGATGCACAGGTAGTGCAGGTGGAGGCACACTCCAACCCTGGGCTAGAGCCCCCACTATAGTAGTCAGGAGCTGCTGCTGCTGCTGCATCATGGCCATCATCTGCTCAAATCTATCTGGAGGTGGAGCAGGCTGTGGCATGTACTGCGTTGAAGAAGACGCACGGTACTGCTCTCTGACGGGCGGTGTGAAAGGCGGTGGTCCAACTGTAGGACCAGTAGTAGGCTAAGACGCACGTACTGTCTCAGGAATCGGGCCCACAGCAGGGTCCGTATGAGCATCAGACCGCAAAGGAGCCTGATCCATAGGCTCATCCAATTTAAGCTGAGCTATGCTCCGTGTAGCCTTCGACGGCATTCCTTATATTTAAAATAGGGCGCAACCTTGTCAGTCTCAATAGCACAACCATACCGCAATCATTCACATAAAGAGTCAAAGGCATTCCATGCATTTCATTTAATTAAAATTGTCACAATACAAGGGATATCTCCTTACAAGCATCATGACAGGAAGTACATGGAAACTAAGACAGTTAAAGTTACAACAGCAACATAAGTAAACTACTAGCCTTAACAGGCTTACACAACATAAAGCAGAAAATGACTAACTGCTACCAACAACATCTAAGATCTCATCGCTAGTCTGAGTCAGGTGACGGAGGAGGAGCACCCTTATCCAGCAAGCAGCACAGGATCGCCTTCAAGGTGTGAGTCACCTTGCCGAATTTCCTCTTCATAACGGCCTTGGTATCTTCGACCTCAGCCCGAAGTTCCTGAACTTCCCTTCGCAAGGCGACCTGACTCTCCTCAATTCGGGCAATGCGATCATCACCAGTAGCCTGAGCAGAAGGAGGAGGGCTCTCATTTGTATCCTGAGCCTCCTCTTCTACCTCTTCCTGGACTTCTTCCTCAACTTCTGCTCCAGGTTCTCCCTCACTTGGATCCTCTTCATCATCAAAATCATCCTCGCTATCCTCCTCAAGATGAGTCTCACGGTACTGAGACCCGATCTTCATCTTAACCATGGTAGACTCATCAATGCAGTGAATCAGAACTGGCAACTCCGGCCCAAGTCTGTAAGTAAACTCAAGCGCGATCTTGCATATAAGTCGGCCAAAAGGAAGTGACTCAGACGTTCTTCTTGATTTCGCTATAAGGATAATCTGATAATCTGTCGCAACACGAAAGTGGCCATACACACATTTTCTCCCTGGGCCACCTGATACAAGAAATCAACCATAAGGCGTGTACATTCAATGCGATTTGTCGACTTGGGATACACGTTGAACGTACAAATGTGGTGCAGCAGGTGCAAATCATCAGACATATGAGACGCCTTGAGGCTATTGTTAGGCTGCCATGGAACCAGACTACAGTATAGGAACCTGGTACGGCAATCTCGCTCACGCCTACTCCTCAAATTCTTCGCACTGGGATGAATATCACCAAGGGGCACGTTCAGAAGTCGCGCTATCAACCGAACATCGATCGTAGCCATCCGGTCTCTACCAAAAGGAATCTTGAACTACAATGACTCCAATGTAGGACTCTGGATACGAGCGTAGAAGGCACGAACAGTGCTCACATTAGCGCGAGAACGAGCTTCAAAGAGCGGACCCCAATGTGCAGCTTCAATGCGCTCGATTAACAGGAACTCATCGAAGAGTCACCCTTCCATGTCTGCCTCAAATAACACCTTACGGTCAGTATATTCGCTGTGAGGCATCTCTGCTAATATCACTTGCCCAAGTTGAGTATGGAGATCCAAATCTCACTTTGTATGGAACTCTCGGGCTGTGCTTGGACTTGTGGCGGCGCTTGAGCTAGCGGCGCCACCCCTCGGTCTTCTTGATTGTGCAGGGCGACTAGGCCCAGCCTCATCCGCTGCAGTCTTTCTCTTTCCCATCAAAGAGAGGATGATGGAGAGAGAGAAAAAACTCAAAATGGCTTCAACAAAAGCTATGAAAAATATGAAAAATGTAGAGAAATGGCTGCCCAAATAGAAAAAAGGAGATCTAGGTGTTGTAGAGGGATGCTTCAAGCTCCCCTAGGATGGATTTTCAAAAAGAAAAGAGAAGGAAAAAGGGGAATGGAGCTCCACACTATTTCAGCACGTTTTGGGGGTTGTAGGAGCTCCAACGGACGAGATCGGAGAGGGAGAGGGTTGCTGATCACGTTGGAGGTATGGGATGGGGTCGTTTTCAGCAATGGGAGGATTTGGGAGTGATTTGGGGTCACGGTTTGCGATAGGGCAGCAAGAAAATGAGCAAGGGAGGCTTGGAAGGGGCTGTTTATGAAGGAAGTACCCCATTTAGGGGTTTTCTATGGGCGGATCACATGTGGTAGGGGTGCCCTAACCCAAAAACCACATGTGCCCAATTTTCACAGCAAGTGGGGCCCACCAGACGGCGATGCATTGCCGGATCGGCCATGGCATTGCCGACCAGTCTTCAATTCGGCTGGTGGGACCCCATGGGTTGGGTCCCCCCCACCCCAAGGACTCCAAATATGTATCCCCACCCCAGATCATTGTAATTTGACCTAGGGAGGCCCAAACATCCATTCAGGGATTTCTGGGGCTAATTTGTAAAACTGAATACATTCTCCTATCATGCAGCATATGATTTTGGGGTAGAAGGATCTAATACATCCATCTAGCCCATTATTTGCTAAATATTGCAAACTTAGAATGACCTAGTGGCCAGTTTTCATAAAATTTTACTATTCACTATAAAATTTTGTCAAAATATGATTTTATATCATTTTCACATTAGGATTAATGCGTAACATGAAAATAATAATAAATAATTAAAGAATAGAGTGGTGAGAGGAAGAATTTTGAAGAATTTAGGTGAAACGGGGTTTTTAGGCCCTAGCGATTGAATGTAAGGGTTGTGGTTGTCCCACAGCCCAAGGATTCACATTTACGGGTTTAGAACCGTTCAAAGAACGTCTCAACCCACCTACTTACAACCTAGGAGCTACTCAAGTCACTTCACGCGACCCTAGATGCGTTATAGACTCGATCGAGCGATCGATACGAATAGTCTTCACCTATTGGTGAATCTGCGATCCTATAAGTGTTTCTAGACCTTTCTCGCACCCACCTAAGTCAAAGGAAGTGACAGCGTACGTCGTGTGACCATAACCCAGGCCCGGTATAATCTTATTCATGCTCTGATACCAACTTGTAACACCCTGAAAATCAAGGGTCGTGTATAAACTCAATTCCCGAGTTCTAAACCGTCACTTATGCAACAAAAATGATTATGATTCAATGTTGTCTGAGTTAAAGCATTCAAATGAGTAAAAGTATACTAAAACTACAATTCATACTCCAGATCCAGTGATAAAAGCAAGCGGAAGACTAAAGAATATATATATATCACTGTATGGAAAATAAAGTAGATCTCGACTGTCTCCAAAGTACGAATACATTTCTGAGTCTCATATACATGTAAATAACAGAAATCAAATGTCAAAAAAGTCCCACTGAGTAGTCCCGCCAATCCAGGCCACCTAAGCAAAGCCGTCGTGGTACTGCATTGTAACGCCCGTGAAAAATCCGTACTTGGAATCGAGTACCGATTTGACCCGAAATCACGTATAAATAATTTCCATGGAAATTAAACGTAAGTTAGCTAGCGCAACGCTAGAGCAGCTGGGAAATAGTCCCTGATCACTTTAAATACGTTCTACAAGACCCAAATCGAGTAGAACAGACAACTCTACAATACTCTATAACCTTGGATCCAACTCTAAGCAGGTTTGTCCTCTGGACCATATTGAACTTTTGTATTGGATTTAGACCACGCGTCGAAGGTCTGATACCTCCTATCTTAGACCGTTAGAACCGCCCAGCTGGACTTGACAATCATCTCAAAAATCAAGTCAAACCGATAATCACAGAGTATTTCGTTGAACCCGGACTGAAGCGACCGTAAATAGGGACGAATTGGGAATTTCAAATTTAGATCTGGCACACGACTTGACGCGTCAGTATTAAGCATTCTGACCGTCAGAATTCATCCAGATTACACCCTCGAATCAGGAAAAATATCTATTTATTATCACGGAACTTTCAGCCCTGATCTATGTGCGGTGACCGCTGAACTGAAACTGGTCCGCCACGTGCGATCTGCGAACCCTGCCAGACTGAAAACTTAATACGAGGTACATTTGGTACCCATGAGCTTAAGTCTGATCGCAATCGACCAGGGGACCACCAGAAATCAGTTTTTGGACCAAAACAGCCCCGAAATGGATAGGCAATAAGTAAACTTCGTCCCGGAGCCTATTTTCGGCGTTTCCAAGCTTATAAAAGGGGTTGAAACCCTCATTCCTTCCTTGCATACGAATTTCACAAACCCTAGCATAAGAGAGAGAGAGAGTTTGAGAGAAAGGGAAGAGGAGATTTTTCCCGCTTCCGAGCCACCAACGGTTGCTGCTTCAACACTTCATTCCAATCACCTGGCTGGTGATTTTTCCACTTTTTTAGGTATAGAAAAACCCCAAAAACTTGCTGATTTAGGGTTTATGTAGATTCTGAATATGTTAGCTAACTAAATCCATAAATCAGGTTCTCCTACTGCCGTAGACGAAGCGTACACGCTCCGTTCAAATTCCCGCGACCGTAAGAGATTAGGTGAGGATTTTAGATGCTTTGATTGTCGGTTTACAACGCTTTCAATGTCGTTTAATAGTAGATTATCGACGGCATCGCCGTTTGACATGTACAACATGCTCTCCGTTTCCCGTTTCGCAAATTAACGAAGAATATGAGATTTAGGGCATTTTAGTCATTTGTAGGAAGTACGGTCTCCATGCATAATTTGCTGACGTGATTGACATGATTTGTCGCCGCATTAGAGAGTTAGGAATGCTTGCATAATCAGTTTGGCGAAGAGATTCGCCAAGTTGCGCACTTTGGGTCGACATACTATATGTGGATTTAAGTGTGTAGTGTATGTGTTTGTATAAATGCTTGTATTAGTATGTATTGCATTGAATGATGTTATGTAGTAGTTTGAGATTGATTTCATGATTAATATGCTGACCTAAATGATTTCCTATATGTTGACCTTATGCATGATTACATCAAATGCATAGAAATGATGCCTTAAAGAATTGCCTAAGTTGAATATGCATGGAAAGCATGCCTTGAAGATTTGCCTAAGTTGAATGTTATAACATGTGCTAACATGCTCACATGATGTGTTTCAATTCCAATACCCTGATATATAGCGTTAATGTGATTCAGTAGATGTGTGGGACTTGACTTAGTCCAGGCAGTCGGTAACCGAACGAATTCGTGGCTGACTGATCATAGCCACGAACGACGCGTCGATGAATGTGATTCGTGTTGAGAGTTGGCGGCGGTGGTTAGGCCACGCGAAGTGTTTTACGTACTTCATGTCGTTCAATTCGAGATGCGATCGCGCTAGTCGAGCCCGTCAAGTAACCCGACTGGCCGATGTTTGTTCACTTTGTATGTGTCATAACTGCTTGAACCTAGGGTACTGAACTTACCATTGTAAACCCTATTAACCGTGGTACCTTGATCCACGAAGACTCATGAGCCGAGCATGGTGGTATGGGACACCGTGGTCGAGCTGTCGGCCTACGCTGGGGCCACAAACCTCCCCGTAGTGACCAGTGAGCACCTTGACTCGTGAGCAGATTATGGTGGTATGGGACACTATATTCTAGCTGTCGGCCTACACTGATCAGGCGACGAGCCTTGTGTAGTGACCGCGAGCGTATTCTGAGTTCACGGGAGGCGACGACCCTTCCGTGCAGTAGAGTACAGTAGGCCTGTATTGATAAGGTGATGGGGGAGCGGTGCAACGAGTGCGAGCAACAGCCCTGGCAGCCCTTGCAGTGACCTACGAAATGTACATCGTATGAGATTACTAGGAGTGACGACCCTAGACAGGATCCGTGTTGGGATTGATACAAGGGAAGTACCTTAGTTTCCCAATCCTGCTGTTTGAATGGACTAATAACAACTTGGTAATCATATCACCATAGCATTGCATGTGCCTAGAAGATGTGGAGCACTCTAGGGAGTGTGGCATGCCGCGGTCGTAAGATGTTGCCGCATGAGGGTGATCGTCGGTGAGGGCATACATCACGTCATATCATCTTGCATTAACAACAGTATTAGAATTGTCTGATTTACTGCTTTACTATTATCGCGTGATTGAATTGTGAACATGCTAATCTTTGCTCTACGATTCCACTGAGTTGATCACTCATTCCCACGTTACGGGATGGTGTTTGCAACACCCACCAGACCCTGTTGTAGTTGCAGGTGATGACGAGATCCAGGAGGTGGAGCCGGAGATTGACGAGGACCAGGATGAGTTCTCGTATATGCAGTATCACGACGGCTTCCCGTAGGTGACCTGGATCGAGGGGGACTTCAGTGGGACTATTTTGAACTTATTCTTTTATCTATTTACATGTATATGAGACTCAGAGATGTAGTCATACTTTGGAGACAGTTGAGATTATTTTGTTTTTCCATACAGTGATATATATATTGTTTAGTCTTCCGCTTGCTTTTATCACTGGATCTGAAGTATGAATTGCAGTTTTGGTATAATTTTACTCATGTGAATGCTTTAAATCAGACAACATTGAATCATAACCATATTTGTTGCATAAGTGACGGTCTGGAACTCGGGAGTTGAGTTTATACACGACCCCCGATTTTCAGGGTGTTACAAGTTGGTATCAGAGCATGAATGAGAGTATACTGGGCCTGGGTTATGGTCTTGCGACGTACGCTGTCGCTTCCTTTGACTTAGGTGGGTGCGAGAAGGGTCTAGAAACACTTCTAGGATCACAGATTCGCCGATAGGCGAAGTCTATAAGGATCGATCGTAAGATCGAGTCTGTAACGTATCTCGGGTCGCGTAAAGCGACCCGAATCACTTCTAAGCTGTAGGAAGTCGGGTGGAGACGTCCTATGAGCGGTTTTAAACCGCAAAAGTGAATCTTTGGGCCGTGGGATGACCACGACTCCAGTAATCAATCGCCAGGGCTTAAAAACCCCGTTTCACCAAAAATTTTTAAAATTCCTTCTCTAAACACTTCAACCTTCAGTTATTTCTTATCCATTTCATATTAGGCATCAAACCTAATGTGAAAATAACACAAATTAGCACATTCACCAAATTTTACAGTGAATAGTAAAATTTCATGAAAAATGGCCATAAGGCCATTCTAACTTCACTTTCTTTAGCAACTAATAATCTAGAAAGATGTACTGGCTCCTTCTACCCCAAATTCATATGCTGCATCATATGGTTTGGTATTTGGGATTGCGATGTGGACCCGGAAAGCCCCAAACACATGTTTGGGCTCATAGAGACCAAAATGCTATGAACCAAGGGGTGGGACCTGATTTTTTGGGGCCCTGGGACCATGGGGGACCAGACCCATGGGGTCCCACTGGTCAAATTTCGAGTTGACCGGCGATGCCATCGCCGGCCCGGCGATGCATCGCCGGCCGGCGACCTCCGTTGGTGCTGCCCTTCGGGCGCACCCACTTAAAAAGCCTCCAAATCACCCCTAGCTACCTCCCATAGCACGAAAACCTCCAAAACCCACCTCTCCTTCACAAACAGCCCCCTTGCATACCCTAGATTCGATTTTCAGCAACCAATTCCAAACCCCGGCGACCCAAACCCCTCTTAAACCCTTCCTTGGCCAAAACCGACCACCACCCATCAATTATTGGGTGTTGGCAGCCCCTTTTCTTGAAGATTTTCCCATTTGGAGCTCCAAAATCCCCCAAATAGTGCTGAAATCGTGAGCAGCTCCATCCCATCTTTTTGTTTGTATTTTTCCCTGAAAATACAGCCTTGGGAAGCTTGAAGCATCCCTCTACGACGCTTAGATTTCCTTTTGTCAGATTGGGCAGCCATTTTTTCGCATTTTCGGCATTTTCCATGGCTTTTGTGGAAGCCATTTTGGGCCTTTTGTCGCTCTCATCCATCATATCTTTGATGGGTAAGAGGAAAACTGCGACAGACGAGGCTGGGCCGAGCCGCCCTGCTCGATCGAGAAGACCGCGGGGTGGTGCCGCAAGTTCTAGCGCCGCCGCAGGTCCAGCTGCAGTCCTAGAGTGCCGTACAAAGCGGGATTTGGATCCCCATGCACATCTTGGACGAACCATCCTATCAGAGATGCCTCATGGTGAATACACTGATCGTAGAGTGTTATTTGAGGCGGACGTAGATGGGCGATTGTTCGGCGAATATCTGTTGTTCGAACGCATTGAAGCTGCGCACTGGGGGCCGATTTTTGAAGCTCGCGCTCGTGCTAATGTGAGCACTGTTTGTGCCTTCTATGCTAACATCCAGAGTCCTACCTTGGAGCCCTTACAGTTCAAAATCCCTTTTGGTAGAGATCGGATGGCTACGATCGACGTCCGGTTGGTTGCGCGACTTCTCAACGTGCCTCTAGGTGATGTACATCCAAGTGAGAAGAATTTGAGGACTAGACGTGAACGAGATCGCCGCACCAGGTTTCTGTGCGGTAAGTTGGTTCCATGGCAGCCTAATAATAGCCTCAAAGCGATGTACATGTCTGAGGATCTGCGCCTGCTGCACCATAGCTGCACGTTCAATGTTTATCCTAGGTCGACGAACCGCATTGAATGTACACGTCTTATGGTCGATTTCTTATTTCTGGTGGCCCAGGGAGAGAACGTATGTATGGCCACTTTCATCTTACGGCAGATAGTTCTCATAGCCAGGTCGAGGAGAACATCCGAATCCCTTCCCTTTGGCCGACTCATTTGCAAGATTGCGCTCGAGTTTGCCTATAGACTTGGACCCGAATTGCCGGTATCGATTCACACCATCGATGAGTCGACAATGCTCAAGATGAAGATTGGGTCGCAATACCGTGAAAATCAACTCGAAAGGGATAGTGGGGACGACTTTGATGAAGAGGAAGATCAAAGCGAAGAAGAACCTAGAGCAGAGGTTCAGGAAGAGGTTCAGGAAGAAGCAGAAGAGGAGGCTCAGGATACTGATGAGAGCCCTCCTCCTTCTGCGCAGACTACTATTGACGATCGCATTGCTCGGATGGAGGAGAGTCAGACCGCTTTGCGAAGGGAGGTACAAGAACTTCGAGCAGAGGTCGCTGATGCCAAGGCCGTTACGAAGAAGAAATTTGGTAAGGTGACTCGCACCTTGAAGGCAATCCTGTGCTGTTTACAGGATAAGGGTGCTCCTCCTCCGTCACCAGATTCCGACTAGCGATGCGATCTTTGATGTTGATTATTAGTAGTTAGCCATTTCCTGTTTTATGTGTGTAAAGCCTGTTAGGGCTAGTGCTTTGCTTATGTTGCTGTTGCTTAACTGTCTTGATTTCCATGTAATTCTAGTCATGATGCTTGTAAGGATATATCCCTTGTATTGTGACAATTTTGATTAATTGAAATGCATGGAATGCCTTTGACTCTTTAAGTGAATGATTGTGGTGTATTTGTGCAATTGAGACTGACAAGGTTGCGCCCTATTTTGAATATAGGGAATGCCACCTAAGACTACGAGGAGCGTGGTTCGGCTTTCATTGTCTGAGCAGATGGATCAGACTCCTTCTCAGTCTGGCACTCGTCTGGACCCTGCTGTGGGCCCGATTCCTGAGACTGTTCGATCGTCTCAGCCTGCTGTTGGTCCTACAGATGGACCACCGCCATTTACACCATCAGTTCGAGAGCCACAGCGCGCATCTACTTCCGCACCTCATCCGCCACAGCCTGCTCCACCCCCTGATAGATTCGAGCAGATGATGGCTATGATGCTACAGCAGCAGCAGCTATTGACCACTATAGTTGGGACTTTAGCCCAGGGTGGGGGTGCGACTACCTCTACTCCACCTGTACCACCTGCGCATCCAGCTGAGGATGCCTATACTTACGCCCAGGATGAGGGCATAGCACATCCTGCGCAGCCTGCTTTCCCTGCGGGGAATCCTGCCGACACACGGGGCCTTCTGGAGCGATTTCAGCGCTTGCGGCCTCCTACTTTTTCGGGTTCTCACAGACCTGAGGAGGCAGAGTTCTGGCTCGACCGAGTGTCGAAGATTCTACGCATGTTACACTGTACCGAGGCAGAGCAGGTAGAGCTGGCTACCTTCCTATTTGAGAGAGAGGCCAGTATGTGGTGGGATAGTATATTGCGGACTGTTGCCGCAGATTTCGTATGGACGTGGGCAGCATTCGAGTTCCGCTTCCATGAGAAGTATTATCCCCAGACCTACAGGCACGAGAGGGAGAATGAGTTTCTCCGTCTCAGACAGGCAGCGATGACGGTTACCGAGTATGAGCATCGGTTCACAGAGTTGGGCAGGTATGTCCCGACGATTCTGGCTGATGAGCAGATGCGCATACGGCGCTTTTTGGAGGGCTTGCGACCGGATATTCGGTCGAAAATGTGCTGCATCAGTTTCCCTTCCTATGCGGAGTTGGTTCATATGTCCATGCGGGCAGAGCAGGACGTGGATCGACTGGCGCGATCTCGAGGCCCGACTACTTCCAGGCCGCGACCGGAGTTGCCAGATAGGCCCTTCGCGGGCAAGAGGCCTCGCATTGATCCTCCTACCAGGACCACGGCGCCTGTACGACTGTTTCGGCGCCCTGATTTATCATGCACGTACTGTGGGAGGACGGGCCATTTATCGCAGAGTTGCTTCTCCAGGATGCGGGACAGTGGGTTCTCGCCGCCGCAGAAGATTGATCGTGTACGTCCACAGGCGATATCAGCACCGCCTATATGGTCAGCTCCTGCGCATCCCTCTTTCAGACCCACAGTATCGCAGATTCGACAGCTCCCACGGCCCTTGACACAGCGGCCAAACCGGCCACAGCAGGCACGAGTTCATGCACTGACCGCTGAGGCAGCTACGACGCCGACTTTCCAGCACTCAGCCTTCGAGGTCACGGGCCATATCGGAGGTACTCCCGTTCTTATCATGGTGGACACTGGTTCCACGATTTCTTTGATATCGCCGTGGTCAGACGTCTTGGGTTGCAGACTATCACTATGGATAGCGTGCGAGTCTTTGCAGCTCATGGAGATTTCTCGGATGTCACCCAGATGTGTGAGGGTTGTTTGGTTGATTTGGGAGGCAGGACGATGACTCTTGATCTGGTCGTCGATCCCTCGCTCGTTTATCTCGACGTCATTCTTGGCATGGACTGGTTGACTGCAGCGAGAGCTGAGATTGACTGCGAGACTCGTATAGTCACAGCGTACGAGCCTGAGGGCGCATCCTTCACATTTTCAGTGCGGGTAAATCTTCCTTTCCGCATTCTTAGCTACGCCACTCTATTGCGCGACGCTGGTGCCCAGGTACTTGAGCAGACGCCAGTTGTTTCTGAGTTCGGGGATCTGTTCAGGAAGATCCCTGGTTTGCCGCCCTGACGTGAGATCGATTTCACTATCGATTTGATTCCTGGTTCTACACCCGTCTCACTGCCGACGTATCGCATGGCACCATGTGAGATGGAGGAGTTGAGGACGCAGATTGATGGCCTGCTAGAGCTTGGCTTTATACGGCCTAGCGTGTCTCCTTGGGGAGCACCGGTCTTGTTCGTGAAGAAGAAGGACGGTTCGCTGCGATTGTGTATTGATTATCGCAGGCTGAACCAGCTCACAGTGAAGAACAAGTACCCTTTACCCAGGATCGATGACTTGTTTGATCAGTTGAGAGGAGCGCAGTACTTCTCGAAGATTGATCTTCAGTCAGGATATCATCAGCTGCGCGTCAGAGATGAGGACGTGCAGAAGACAGCATTCAGGACCAGTTTTGGTCACTACGAGTTCCTCGTGATGTCGTTCGGTCTCACGAACGCACCGGCCGTGTTCATGGATCTGATGAACCGGGTTTTTCGGCCTTTCCTCTATCGATTCGTCGTTGTCTTCATCGACGACATTTTGGTATACTCTAGGAGTCGAGAGGAGCATGAGGAGCATTTGCGTTTGGTCCTGGATACGCTCAGACGACATCAGTTGTTCGCACAGTACAAGAAGTGAGACTTCTGGAAGCAGGAGGTGAAGTTTCTGGGACACGTGGTGTCCAAGGACGGCATGGCAGTTGACCTGTCTAAGGTAGCTGCGGTGCAGGACTGGGAGCAGCCTGGTTCTGTTACTGAGGTGAGGAGTTTCTTGGGTCTCGCTGGCTACTATCGGCGCTTCATTCAGGATTTCTCGAAGATCGCGAGACCCTTATCTCAGTTGACACGGAAGGACGTGAGGTTCGCCTGGAATGATAGGGCGGAGTCAGCTTTTCAGGAGCTGAAGGACAGACTTACGTCCGCCCCTGTGCTAGTATTGCCAGAGCAGGGGGTTAGATACACTATATACACTGACGCGTCTAGCGTTGGTTTGGGTTGTGTCCTTATGCAGAGGGACAGGGTAATTTCGTATGCCTCGAGACAATTAAGGAAGCACGAGGAGAATTACCCTACACACGACCTGGAGTTGGCAGCCGTTATATTCGCACTGAGACTCTGGAGACATTACCTCTACGGAGAGGAGTTCGAGCTCTTTTGCGACCACAAGAGCCTCAAGTACATATTCACGCAGCGGGACTTGAATATGAGGTAGCGGCGATGGATGGAGACGCTGAAGGACTTCAAGTTTGAAGTCTCTTACCATCCTGGGAAGGCGAACCTTGTGGCTGATGCGTTGAACCGCAAGAAGGCGATAGAGTTTGCGGCTCCGCTGATGGTTGCCGAGTGGGATATGGTGGAGTTTTTGCGAGACTTTGAGCAGAAACTCACCGTAGAGGAGCCATTTGAGTTCATCGCACATGTACAGGTGCGATCCCAGATCGATGACCGTGTCATCGAGGCGCAGAGGGACGACGTGCATCTTACTGAGCTTCGAGAGCAGGCCAGTGATGATGCCGACGCCGACTGGCGAGTTGGTATGGATGGAGGCTTACGTTACTGTGGCCGCCTATGCGTCCCAGATGTCCCTGACTTGAGACGAGAGATTCTCGAGGCTGCGCATTCTACTAGACTCGCGATGCATCCTGGCAGCACGAAGATTTATCGTGACGTGAAGAGGACATATTGGTGGGAAGGTATGAAGACCCACATTTCTGAGTTCGTGTCCCGTTGTCTCACTTGCCAGCAGGTGAAGGCAGAGCATCGCCGACCACCTGGACTTTTGCAGCCTATGCCGATTGCAGAGTGGAAATGGGATTTCATTTCCATGGACTTCATTTCTGGGTTGCCGAGGACAAGAAAGGGGCATGATTCCATTTGGGTGATCGTCGACCGATTGACGAAGTCGGCGCACTTCCTACCGATCAGAGTTACGAACTCTGCAGACGAGCTGGCTAGATTGTATATCCGAGAGATTGTGCGTCTGCATGGAGTTCCGTTGGAGATCGTGTCGGACAGAGACACGCGGTTCACTTCTATTTTCTGGACTCGCATTCAGGAGGCTATGGGTGTGAAGTTGAAGTTCAGTACTGCCTTCCACCCACAGACGGACGGACAGACGGAGCGAGTGAACCAGATCCTGGAGGACATGTTGCGGGCTTGCGCATTGGACTTCAAGGACAGTTGGGATGACTGTCTTGCATATGCGGAGTTTGCGTACAACAATAGCTTCCAGACGAGTATCGGCATGGCACCTTATGAGGCGCTGTATGGGCGACCTTGTCGCGCACCGCATTGCTGGTTAGAGGTCGGTGAGCGCAGCTTGATTGGCCCAGAGTTGGTGCAGGCGACGTCAGAGAAGATTGATATTATTCGACGTCGGCTTCTTACAGCGCAGAGCAGACAGAAGAGCTACGCCGATACGAGACGGAGACCACTAGAGTTCACAGTCGGGGATCATGTGTTTTTGCGAGTTTCCCCTATGAAGGGAGTCCTTCGGTTCGGGAAGAAGGGGAAGCTGGCACCGCGATTCATTGGTCCATTTCAGATCCTCGATCGTGTGGGAGCAGTGGCTTACCGATTGGCTTTACCCACGCCCCTCGCGAGCGTCCACAACGTATTTCATGTTTCTATGCTGAAGAAGTACGTTGCTGATCCTTCCCATATCATCAGATGGGAGCAGGTGCAGTTAGGAGAGGATGTTACTTATATCCTGCGACCGTCACGCATCTTAGACCGGAAGGAGCAGGTACTGCGTAGCAAGGTGATTCCCCTTGTGAAGGTACTATGGACGCATCACTCTGAGGAGGAGGCTACTTGGGAGACAGAAGCCGAGATCAGAAAGAACTACCCACAGCTTCTCGAGGAGTACGAACAGGTACAAATTTCGAGGACGAAATTATTTGTTAAGGGGGGTAGATTGTAACGCCCATGAAAAATCCGTACTTGGAATCGAGTACCGATTTGACCCGAAATCACGTATAAATAATTTCCATGGAAATTAAACGTAAGTTAGCTAGCGCAACGCTAGAGCAGCTGGGAAATAGTCCCTGATCACTTTAAATACGTTCTACAAGACCCAAATCGAGTAGAACAGACAACTCTACAATACTCTATAACCTTGGATCCAACTCTAAGCAGGTTTGTCCTCTGGACCATATTGAACTTTTGTATTGGATTTAGACCACGCGTCGAAGGTCTGATACCTCCTATCTTAGACCGTTAGAACCGCCCAGCTGGACTTGACAATCATCTCAAAAATCAAGTCAAACCGATAATCACAGAGTATTTCGTTGAACCCGGACTGAAGCGACCGCAAATAGGGACGAATTGGGAATTTCAAATTTAGATCTGGCACACGACTTGACGCGTCAGTATTAAGCGTTCTGACCGTCAGAATTCATCCAGATTACACCCTCGGATCAGGAAAAATATCTATTTATTATCACGGAACTTTCAGCCCTGATTTATGTGCGGTGACCGCTGAACTGAAACTGGTCCGCCACGTGCGATCTGCGAACCCTGCCAGACTGAAAACTTAATACGAGGTACATCTGGTACCCATGAGCTTAAGTCTGATCGCAATCGACCAGGGGACCACAAGAAATCAGTTTTTGGACCGAAACAACTCCGAAATGGATAGGCAATAAGTAAACTTCGTCCCGGAGCCTATTTTCGGCGTTTCCAAGCTTATAAAAGGGGTTGAAACCCTCATTCCTTCCTTGCATACGAATTTCACAAACCCTAGCATAAGAGAGAGAGAGTTTGAGAGAAAGGGAAGAGGAGATTTTTCCCGCTTCCGAGCCACCAACGGTTGCTGCTTCAACACTTCATTCCAATCACCTGGCTAGTGATTTTTCCACTTTTTCAGGTATAGAAAAACCCCAAAAACTTGCTGATTTAGGGTTTATGTAGATTCTGAATATGTTAGCTAACTAAATCCACAAATCAGGTTCTCCTACTGCCGTAGACGAAGCGTACACGCTCCGTTCAAATTCCCGCGACCGTAAGAGATTAGGTGAGGATTTTAGATGCTTTGATTGTCGGTTTACAACGCTTTCAATGTCGTTTAATAGTAGATTATCGACGGCATCGCCGTTTGACATGTACAACATGCTCTCCGTTTCCCGTTTCGCAAATTAACGAAGAATATGAGATTTAGGGCATTTTAGTCATTTGTAGGAAGTACGGTCTCCATGCATAATTTGCTGACGTGATTGACATGATTTGTCGCCGCATTAGAGAGTTAGGAATGCTTGCATAATCAGTTTGGCGAAGAGATTCGCCAAGTTGCGCACTTTGGGTCGACATACTATATGTGGATTTAAGTGTGTAGTGTATGTGTTTGTATAAATGCTTGTATTAGTATGTATTGCATTGAATGATGTTATGTAGTAGTTTGAGATTGATTTCATGATTAATATGCTGACCTAAATGATTTCCTATATGTTGACCTTATGCATGATTACATCACATGCATAGAAATGATGCCTTAAAGAATTGCCTAAGTTGAATATGCATGGAAAGCATGCCTTGAAGATTTGCCTAAGTTGAATGTTATAACATGTGCTAACATGCTCACATGATGTGTTTCAATTCCAATACCCTGATATATAGCGTTAATGTGATTCAGTAGATGTGTGGGACTTGACTTAGTCCAGGTAGTCGGTAACCGAACGAATTCGTGGCTGACTGATCATAGCCACGAACGACGCGTCGATGAATGTGATTCGTGTTGAGAGTTGGCGGCAGTGGTTAGGCCACGCGAAGTGTTTTACGCACTTCATGTCGTTCAATTCGAGATGCGATCGCGCTAGTCGAGCCCGTCAAGTAACCCGACTGGCCGATGTTTGTTCACCTTGTATGTGTCATAACTGCTTGAACCTAGGGTACTGAACTTACCATTGTAAACCCTATTAACCGTGGTACCTTGATCCACGAAGACTCATGAGCCGAGCATGGTGGTATGGGACACCGTGGTCGAGCTGTCGGCCTACGCTGGGGCCACAAACCTCCCCGTAGTGACCAGTGAGCACCTTGACTCGTGAGCAGATTATGGTGGTATGGGACACTATATTCTAGCTGTCGGCCTACACTGATCAGGCGACGAGCCCTTTGTAGTGACCGCGAGCGTATTCTGAGTTCACGGGAGGCGACGACCCTTCCGTGCAGTAGAGTACAGTAGGCCTGTATTGATAAGGTGATGGGGGAGCGGTGCAACGAGTGCGAGCAACAGCCCTGGCAGCCCTTGCAGTGACCTACGAAATGTACATCGTATGAGATTACTAGGAGTGACGACCCTAGACAGGATCCGTGTTGGGATTGATACAAGGGAAGTACCTTAGTTTCCCAATCCTGCTGTTTGAATGGACTAATAACAACTTGGTAATCATATCACCATAGCATTGCATGTGCCTGGAAGATGTGGAGCACTCTAGGGAGTGTGGCATGCCGCGGTCGTAAGATGTTGCCGCATGAGGGTGATCGTCGGTGAGGGCATACATCACGTCATATCATCTTGCATTAACAACAGTATTAGAATTGTCTGATTTACTGCTTTACTATTATCACGTGATTGAATTGTGAACATGCTAATCTTTGCTCTACGATTCCACTGAGTTGATCACTCATTCCTACGTTACGGGATGGTGTTTGCAACACCCACCAGACCCTGTTGTAGTTGCAGGTGACGACGAGATCCAGGAGGTGGAGCCGGAGATTGACGAGGACCAGGATGAGTTCTCGTATATGCAGTATCACGACAGCTTCCCGTAGGTGACCTGGATCGAGGGGGACTTCAGTGGGACTATTTTAAACTTATTCTTTTGTCTATTTACATGTATATGAGACTCAGAGATGTAGTCATACTTTGGAGACAGTTGAGATTACTTTGTTTTTCCATACAGTGATATATATATTGTTTAGTCTTCCGCTTGCTTTTATCACTGGATCTGAAGTATGAATTGCAGTTTTGGTATACTTTTACTCATGTGAATGCTTTAAATCAGACAACATTGAATCATAACCATATTTGTTGCATAAGTGACGGTCTGGAACTCGGGAGTTGAGTTTATACACGACCCCCGATTTTCAGGGTGTTACATGCATATATGAGAACTCGTCCTGGTCCTCATCATAGTCTGGCTCTGCCTCTTGAATCGCCGCCTCACCTGCTGTCATGCCCCAAACTGGGAAACCGGGCTCATAAAATTCCCGATTGCCGAATCCGGAGCCGACAGCCTTCATAGAACCCTATTCTCGGCTCCTAGCTCCCATTCGCCAGGTTTCGATCCTGGGATGCTACGAGGAGGATTTTAAATATCAGTTTGATTCGTAATAAGCATAACCAAAGGCATAACCCACAAACAACAACCAAGAACTCCATTACATTTCTACTATGATCAAAAACTTTACAAGTACAATGTGCATAAAGGGAAATACAATGGTAAAGAACAAAAACTCCAAAATACTCTACAACGTGCTCCTGCCTCAGCGCTGCTACGAACCAACGTCACCTGCACGCAACGGTCATGCATAAGCTTACAGAAAGCTTAGAGGGTGGTGAAAGTGTGTGCGCAAGGTAGTAATATGAACATGCAATGTCAGATGGGTCTAAAATATCATGAGCCGTACCAAGGCTTATGAGATGCAAGATATGAATGGTATCGGCCATCCCAAGGCCATGCGACGTGCAATGCAACTCAAGCATACAAATCCTCATCTATGTCCATACATCAGTACAACTCAAAATATGGGATATCACCGGGGTCTAGTACACTCTAAACCAGATTGTCGCCACATCGCGCGCAATAAGGTAAGTGAAAGAGACCTCACTATCCGTCTGCCAATATCGGGCGCGACTCGTCGATAGCGGACCCATTCCTCGAGCTGGTCAGACTCAGCCTAGCATTGCCCCTTACTCTCGGGCGGGTAAGGCCGCACCCCCTTCCAACCGACCACGACACAGTGGAGAGCGTAACCGTCTAGTAATCGGCACTCAACGCTCATCTACCCACTCGCTCTAGACGTTGGAGCAACCTCTTGGTACCATAAGGGTTTAGGGACTTTCACCTAGGGATATCTATAGTATCCCATGTAGAACAAGATTTTTGATATCCAATCCTGCAAACCACGATACATATGTGGAAGTTACGACCCCGATGTCGCTAGGGCGTACAATATTCATGTCATACAAATGCGATATGCATGATTCACGCTATCCAGTCATGTATCAAATCCTGCGCATATCGTGCGCTCATGTAGGGCAACACCGCCTAACCGGGAGCCCATAAACAACCTGCCCGAAGGCAAATGCTATGATCAGAAAATTCTCACTTCAAGCATACAAATGATGCGTATAATCATGAGTTATGAAACTGCACTAAACATGTTATAATAAAATGAACTATCTTACAATGCAGATGGATCTGGACAGCCTATACACAATAAGTACGGCCTAGTAATGGGCCCTAAGGAGAGTCGTAATGTGGACATCCAACCAGCATTACACTCGCAATGTGGATGTCAAACCAACATTGCTTCCCAGGCACGACCTTCTTAAACATCGCTACATAATCGGTATTGGGATTACACATTGCAATGGACCTTAGGTTCATCCCATTAGGCTTTTCCTATATATATCAAATGGGCCATATCCTATGGGCCTTTTATTCATCAGATGGGCCTCATAAATGGGCCACACCAATGGGTCTTATGTGCATTGCAATGGGTCAAAAACTCGTGGGTCTTGGATTGCATTAAATGAGCATAGTCTCATGAGTCTAGTATGTGACCAATGGACCACACCAATTGGGATCCCACATGCAGATCAAGTGGGCCTCAACCCATAGACCTAACATGAGTCAAATGGGCTTAAACCCCTAGGTCTTAATCAAATAAAATGGGCCTAACTCATGGGTCTCAAATAAATCCAATGGGGCTAATTCCATGGACCCCTTTTATCATCAAATGGGTTTAGTCCCATGGGCCTTACAATATATCAAATGGTCCACTTCCATGGGTTTTAAGAATGCAACAAATGGGTCCAATTTCATGGGCCTTGAAGTATATCAAATGGGCCTAGTCCCATGGACTTGAAACATATCAAGTGGGCCTAAACCTATAGGTATTAAATATCAAGTGAGCCTAAGCCCATGGGCTTTACATATCAAGTGGGCCCAAGTTCTTAGGCCTTAAATGAATCAAATGGGCCTAGCTCATAAGCGTTTCATAAATCAAATGGGCCTAGCCCATAGGCCTTTTACAGTCCAAAGGGGGCTAACCCATAGGCCTTTACAAATCAAATGGGCCTTTCCCATAGGCCTTAAAATGATCTATACAAGTGGATGGACGGTCTGGATGCATTACACGCATCATGGTGGGTCCCACTACCCAGTGGACAGTGCGGGTAAGGCACATACATCACCTAGGGCCCCACCGTCCATTGGACGGTGGAGGTAGCACGAGTGCAAGGAGGGTGCCACCGTCCTCCTGGACGGTGGCCTTGGAAACACATACATCATTTTTGTGGGTCCCGTGTGGGGCCCACTGTAATGTTTAAGTGCCATCCAACCCGTTCATAAGGTCACTCGGACCTGGATGAAGGGGCAATAAAAATTTCAGCTTGATCCAATACTTCTGTGGGCCCCAAAAACCCTTCAATGGTAGAATTTGATTCACACTGTTTCTCGTGGTGTGGGCCACCTGAGTTTTGGATTTTTCTCATTTTTAGAGGGGGCCCACCTGAGGAGGGGACCCACCTCGTGAACAGGTTGGATGACAAACAAACATCAAGGTGGGGCCCACGGCTGGAGCCATGGGTCCTTAGCTGGACACCCGCCCGCCGCCTGCACGGCTGCACGCAGCAGCGTGCATCGCTACCCGCTGACTGTGGCAGGAGCAGAGGCTCTGCCTCTTTCAAAATCCGGGAAAAACCCATTTTCCTGCGATTTTTCGCACTTGGGGCCCGCTAAAATGAAATTCGCTCTGGCCATTGCGTTTTGTGGCCCGTAACAATCGAAATGAGTCCAGAGTTTGAATTTTTTTTATGATAGAAAGCGAATAAAATAAGAAAATGGATCCTAGAATGGTAGTGGTACATTCTTTGATGCTATGGCCCACCAGGTCTTCCAATCAGCCCCAAACTTCTACCCAACGGTTAAAACACTGTAAATAAGAGGGTAGACGACTTGGATTGTCTAAGTACATCACGGTGGGGCCTAAGCAAGTGGACCACCAAAGTCCACCTTCTTTTCTTCTTTCCTTTTTTCTTCTTTCATTTGAAACGTCCTGATGAAGTGGGCCCTGATGAAGTGGGCCACCACTGATGGGTGAAGTGGGTACAATGTACATGGTGGGCCGAGGGTGTAATTTAGCTGAATTCTGATGGTCATAACGCTTAATACTAACGCGTCAAGTCGTGTGCCAGATTTGAATTTCAAATTCCAAATCTAACCCTATTCTCACTCTCTTCAGTCCAGGCTCAATGAAATAGCCTGTGAATGTCTGTTGGACTTGATTTTTGAAATGATTGTCAAGTCCAGTTAGGCGGTTTTAACGGTCTAAGATTGTAGGTATCGGACTTTCAACGCACGGTCTAGATCCAATACAAAGTTTCAAAGAGGTCCAGAGAACAAACCGGTTTAGAGTTTGATCCGAGGTTTTAGAGTATTATAGCGTCATTGGTTCTACTCGCTTTGGGTCTTGTAGAACGTATTTAAAGTGATCAGGGACTATTTCCCATCTACTCTAGCGTTGCACTAGCTAACTTATACTTATTTTCTAAAGGAATTAATCCTACGCGATTTCTGGTCGAGTTGGTACTCGAGTCTAAGTACGAATTTTCCAGGGCGTTATAGACTGCCAGGTGGGTCCACCCATGGTGGACGGTGTGGATAAAATACATACATCACCAAGGTGAGCCATCAATAAAAAGATAGAGAGAGAGAGAGACGTGAAGGGGAGGGACCCCGCCACTATTGAGCCCTCCCTTATACAATGCATACATTAAGTAGGTCCCACAATAGGTGGGCCCTTAAAATAAAAAACAACGGTAGATCACACACCTATTGGCCTTCTTCTTTAGCTCCTTGGACTCATATGCTCCGTGCCTTCAATTTTGATGGAGGTTTATAAGAATGAATGATTGAGATGAGAGATGAGAAGGTGGAAAAGTGGACCACACTTGTTTTTGGAAGAGCTTGGACATTGGGTGCTTGCTCTCTTTGGGAGCTTAGGAGATAGTGTAAGACCCGTATCTTAGACCGTACCGTTCCATAGACATCCGTGATCTTCCCGGTCAAATTTCGGTAACCTTCGACCCTTAACCGATATTTACACGTGACCCTGATTCACATGCCGTCAACCCAAGTCGACTCAACCCAAGACCTTTACCATAGCGACCATGTCGTCACCGCGGTTTCGATGCCGTGACTCGCGCGCCGAGCTGATACTCTGGTTAGGAGATGTAGGCTAGCGTTCGGTGCGAGAAAAATGCCGCACGTTGCAAAACCCAAGAGAATCTCTATGACTTGTCACATCAATTAACCCCATCATGTCAAGTACATGTCAAGTACACATCACTTTTCACCCTTTCCCAAGCAAGCCTCAAAGTCAAAAAGTCTCTTACACTCCCATGCCTTTCTTACACAAATGACCACAAAAGTAAAAAAGTCTCTTACACCCATCACTCACCACATCCATCACTCCATCACCCATCACTCTCACTCTCCCTTTACAACTCACTCTCCCTTCATTTTCAAAAATTACTTTCCCAAGATAAAAAAAAAAATCACATATCCAAGCCCCTCCCTCTCTTCCAAGCTCCAAGTGTGGCCCACCTTTTCATCCCAAGATCTCCCATCTTAACCATCCAAACCTCATCTCCTCCATTGGAATCAAAGCTAAGGAGCTAAGGAACCCAAGGGAGAAAGAAAATCAAGCAGTGGGTGTTTGATAAGAGTAGTTTTTCATGTTTTTAAGATGGGCCAAGTGAGGCCAACTGATCAATGGTTTGGATCTCACTTAGGACCCTAAGATGTGGCCGATGGCCCACTTTGATCATCATGATCATTCCATGATGGGGTCATTCTCCATGAACCTCATCATGATGTTTATTTTTCTTGTATACCTACGGTCATCTAGACATTCTATTTTAATGGAGAAGGGATCTCCACCGTTGAATTTTAGATTTAATGGGCCCATGTGTAATGGGACCCACTTGATGTATGTTTGGTTGCAAGGGAGGGCCCATAGTGTTGAGGTCCTTCCATCATGCGTGTCCCACTCATGATCTCTCTCTCTCTCTCTCTCTCTCTCCCTTTTTTTATGTTCTTGTGTGATGATTTAGCCGTGTGGCCACTTGAATGGAACCCATCATGAAGTAAGTATTTTACCCAAGCTGTCTATGAGTGGGGTCCACCTTATGTGTGTTGTACTCACACCATTCATCATGTGGTGGTCCACTTGAATAAAGCCCACCTCTTATGAGGACCGTCCAGCGTCCATGGATGCTGGACGTCTCTATGATAATACAAATATTAGCTTGGTAACAAGCTCATGGGGGTGGCCCACTCATATACACCCTACTTTGATGTATGCGTCTAATTCATGCTATCCATTCCCTTCCCAAGCTCATTTTATGCGTTAAACCGAAAAATGGACTCAATTCGATGTTTTGGCGGGCCATGGCATAACAAACGGTGACTTTCACCGTTAAAAAAAAATCACTTGACGTTTCAAAATACCAAAAGATACCCAATATTTGGCTCGTTGGGTTTATTTTGAGCCCCAGTGACTGATGGTTAGGACGGATCCACCTGATGTCGGCCCCACACTCGAAAACCCCCAGGAATACCCGTTTTAAAAAAATAAAAGAGTATATATGCAAGCAGCATTACTACAGCTGTTGTCAGGCGGGCGGGCGAACGACTAGGACCCACGGCCTCTAGTCGTGGGCCCCACATTAATGTTTATTTGCCATATAATCCATTTAAATGGGGGACCCCCTCCTCAGGTGGGCCCCCTCCAAAAATGAGCCACGTCCAATGCTCAGGTGACCCACATCATAGGAAACTGTGTGATTGAATGTTTACCATTGGAACCCATTTTATGGGCCACAGAAGTTTTGGATCAAGTTGAAATTTGTGTTTTTCCTTTCACTCAAGTCCGTGTGACCTTGTCAACAGGTTGGACAGCAAATAAACATTTCGGTGGGTCCCATGTGGGACATCTGATGTGTGTGCGGTCCAGGCCGTCCAGGGCCTAGACTAATTTATATATATATATATATATATTATATACTATATGATATACTGTATTATATTGTATATAGTATATATATTGTAACATCATCCAGGCTGTCTAGGGCCTAAACATGGTTTTAGTATTTTATATTATATATAATATACATTATATTATATTATACATTATATTATATACAATTCATGTGGACCCCCCACCATGATACATGGGTTGCATCCAAGTCCAACCATTTTGAAAGCCCATTTTAGGGCTTGAGGCTAAGAATGTGCCAGATCCATAGTCCAAGTGGACCCCACCTTGCCATGTTATGAGGCCCATCTTGACTTATCTAAGGTAGTCAATTGGGGCCCACTTTGATGTGCATGTAAGGCTCATGTTATGTGGCCCGTTTGATGTATTTGTGGCCCATGGTTGAGGCCCACTTTGATATATATATGTAAGGCCCATGGGTTGAGGCCCATTTGATGTATTAGGGGCCCATGGGTTGGGGCCCATTGAGATGTATTAGGGCCTATGGGTTAAGGCTCATTTGATGTACATGTGGGACGCAATTGGTGTGGCACATTTATCACATATAAGACCCATGAGATTAGGCCCATTTGATGTATTCTAAGGCCTACGGGTTATGATCCATTGTAATGCACATAAGGCCCATTAGTACGGCCCATTGATGTGGCCCACTTGATGAATATAAGGCCTATATGATATGGCCCATTTGATGTATTTAAGGCCGAATGGGATGTAACTAAGGTGCATTGCAATGTCTGATCCCAACATGGATTATGTAATGATGTTTACAACGATCGTGCCTTTGGAGCAATGTTGGTTTGACGTCCACAATATAAGTATAGTGTTAGTTAAATGTCCGCATTATGACTCTCCCTAGGGCCCATTGATAGGCCCATACTTTTTATGTGTTGGCCGTCTAGGCCCATCTGCGTTGTAAGGATAGTTCATTACTTTATAATATGTTTAGTATAGTTTCATGATTCATGATCATACGCATCATATGTATGCTTGATATGAGAAGTGACTGATCATAGCATATGCCTTCAGGCAGATTATTTAGGGGCTCCTGGTTAGGCGGTGTTTCCCCACATGAGCGCACAATACGCGCAGGATTTACTGCATGATTGGATAGTGTGATTCATGCATTTCGCATTGTATGACATGATTACTGTACGCCCTAGTGACATCAGGGCCGTATCCTCCACATCTGTATTGTGGTTAGCAAGATTAGATACTAAAAATCTTATTTTACATGGGGTGCTATAGATATCCCTGGGTGAAAGTCCCTAAACCCTTATGGTACCAAGAGGTTGCTCCAACGTCTAAACCGAGTGGGTACAGGAGCGTCAAGTGCCGATTACCAGATGGTCACACTTTTCATTATGTCGTGGTAGGTTAGAAGGGGGTGCGGCCTTACCCGCCCGAGAGTAGGGGGTAAAGGTAGGCTGAGTCTGACCAGCTTGAGGAATGGGTTCACTATCGACGAGCCGAGCCCGATATTGGCAGGCAGATAGTGAGGTCTATTCCACTTACCTTATTGCGCGCGATGGGGCGACGATCTGGTTTAGAGTGTACTAGACCCCAGTGATATCCCAGATCTAAGCTGTATTGATATGTGGACTTAGATGAGGACTCATATGCTTGATTTGCACCTCGTATCGTATGACCTTGGTGAGGCCGACATTATTCATGGATTCATCGGCATACTCCGCATTACTCTGATATTGCATGATCATATTACTACCTTGCGCACACACTTTCACCACCCTCTAAGCTTTTCATAAGCTTATGTACGACCGTTACATGTAGGTGATGTTGTACCACAACAGCGCTGCGGTTGGAGAGCATACCAGATCAGCTTGGAGTTTTTGCCCATTATCATTGTATTTCCCTTTATGCTCATTGTACTTGTAAAGTTTTTGATCATAGTGAAAATGTAATGGAGTTTGGTTGTTGTTTGTGGGTTATGCCTTTGGTTTTGCTTATTACGAATTAAATTGATGTTGAAAATCCTCCTAGTAACATCCCAGGATCAAAACCTTACAAATGGGCGCAGGAAGCTTAGAATGGGGTTCTACGGAGGCTGTCGGTGTCAAATTTAGTGATTGGGAATTTTATGAGCCCGATTTTTGAGTTTGGGGCTTGACAGAAGTTGGTATCAGATCATAACTTGAGAATAACCAAGAACAACATTACATGTCTGCTATGTGTTTAAAATGACCAAGTTCCGAAGTTCGGATAGCTTAGCGATCTTTTATTGTCGACCCTTAACGTGCTTGCCTTTGAGAGCTTTCAAAAGTTGATAAGTGCCTTCGCTCTTTCCTGTAGGAAATGGCACGTGGGAGAGTGACCTGATCGACTCCCGCACCACCACCTGAGACTCCCGTTCCACCACCTGTGGCTCCCGCCCTACCACTTATGATGCCCGCTCCACCACCAGAGGTTCCTACCGCCCATCCTAAGGATGCTGCTCCTCCACCAGAGACCGGTGCAGACCCAACCATATCCGTGAGTGCCTCCCAGTTATAACAGATGTTACAGGCTGTGACAGCTACACTTTAAGGACAGGGCAGGCACCCCATTGTTTCACCAGCCCAGGTAGAGCAGGAGCGCGAGCGCCCTCCTTCATGAGTTTCGACGGCTCGATCCCCCGCATTTCCAGGGTGAGCCAGACCCGACGGTCGCCGAGAGATGGCACGCTGATGTGGAGAAGATATTCGATACGATGGGATGTATGGTAGAGCAGCAAGTTCGATTAACCGTGTTTCTTCTCCACAGTGAGGCTGAGCATTGGTGGACATCAGTCTCTCGAGTAGCAGGTGCTGACTTTGTATGGACATGGGAGGATTTTGTAGATCAGTTTGACCAACAGTATTTCCCTAATCACATCCGATGACAGCGAGCGTTGAAGTTCGAGGCCCTGGTGTAGGGTGATATGATGGTGGCACAGTCACAGCTCCCTTTGTAGCACTGTCTAGATTTGCACCCTATCTGGTAGATGATGAGGAGCGGAGAGCCCGCCGCTTGGAGGACGGCTTAAGTTACATTCTTCGCAGCCGTGTTATTGGGCATGAGCTCCCGACTTTCGAGGGAGTGGTACGGAAGGCCCAGATTTTTGAGGCTGAGTGGGCCGGTTCTCAGTCTGATTGTGGTTAGAGGAGAGACCGAAAAAGGTAGGATCCTTTTAGTGATTCCCAGCAGTGTCGACCACAGCAGAGACGTACAGGTCGCCCAGCCTTTGGAGCGCCAGTAGTACCTCCAGCACCACCTCCGAGGCAGTTCACCGACACTTGTTTTAGGTGAGGTGTGATGAGACACCGTATGTGGGAGTCTCCCGGCCCCCAGCAGCAGTAGAGAGGTCTACAACAGCCTCCACCATAGGCATAGTAGAGACCCCCACAACAGCAGCGACAGCAGCCCCCACCATTGAGGCCACCTCAACAGCAGCATCAACATCAGCCTCAGAGGCTTCAGCAGTAGAGGTAACAGTTTCGACCTCCTCAGGGACCCCAGCAGTAGCAGCACACTCAGAGGGGACATGTACCTCCCCAGCCGGCTCAAGCTAGGTTCTATGTGGCTCAGCAGGATCCGAAGTCATCTGGAGGAGTCGTTGAGGGTATACTTCTAGTCCCTGCATGTATCGCTTGGGTTTTATTTGATTCCGGTGCTTCACACTCGTTTATGTTTGAGGGATTCTGTCGTTCAAATGGATTACCGACAGAGTCTTCTCGAGAGGGGTTGACCGTATCGACACCCTTGGGGAAGACTACAGTATTCGATCGCTTCTGTCCGTCTTACCCCGTGTTAGTAGGAGAGACCTTCTTGCCTGCCGACTTATACGTACTGCCGATGTCAGATTTTGAGGTTATCCTGGGCATGAATTGGCTTGGCAAGTACTATGCCATATTGGATTGCTCGGCAAGGACAGTCACATTCTGTATACCCGGTGTGCCACAGTTTCAGTTTATTGCAGAGCCCAGAGGAGAGCTATTGTCTTGTTTGATGTCCTGCGCTGTTGAGGAGCCTGTTGCAGCTTATATCGACTAGTTTTCCGTGGTTTGTAATTTTCCCAATGTGTTCCAGGAGATTTCGGGATTACCCCCTCGTCGACTCACCGAGTTTCAAATTAATCTTGTGCCCGGTACCGCTCCTATTTCGAAGGCCCCGTATCGCATGGCACCATTGGAGTTAGGGGAACTGCAGAAATAATTGGACGAGTTGCTCAAGTTGGGCTTTATCCGTCCGAGCAGTTTACGGTGGGGAGCACCGGTACTCTTTATGAAGAAGAAGGATGACTCGTTTAGGCTCTGCGTTGACTACCGTGAGCTCAATAAAGTCACGATCAGGAATAAGTACCCACTCCAGAGGATTAATGATTTATTTGACCAGTTACAGGGTGCACAGTTCTTTTCAAAGATCGACCTACATTCCGGTTATCATCAGATTTGGGTCCGAGATGAGGACATTCTGAAGACGGCATTCAGGACGTGTTACGGTCATTTTGAGTTCAAGATCATGTCCTTCGGACTGACCAATGCACCAGCGGTCTTCATGCAGCTAATAAACGAGGTCTTCCACCCATATATCTATCAGTTTGTTGTAGTCTTCATCGACAACATCCTGATCTATTCAAGGACCCGTGAGGAGCACGAGTAGCATTTAGAGATTACCTTACAGACCCTCCGTGCACACTAGCTGTATGCGAAGCTACAGAAGTACGAGTTCTAGCAGGAGGAAGTGAAGTTCCTTGGTCACGTCTATATGCAGGCTGATGAGTAGTTGCAGATCTATATGGCTGAGGCGGCATCTGAGAGTCAGGCAGATTGGTACAGATGGTGGACTTCACTTCAGAGGCCGATTATGTGTCCCTGATATTCCTGAGCTGCGCAGAGATCTTATGACCGAGGCACATCGATCGCGATTTTCTATCCACCTTGTCTCGATGAAGAGGTACCGTGATATGAGGCGACAATATTTTTGGGTGGGGATGAAGCATCAGATTGTCAGTTTTGTAGCCGAGTGTGACACATGCCAGCATGTCAAGGCCGATCATCAGAGACCTCCTGATCTATTGCAGCAGCTGAGCGTCCTGATGTGGAAGTGGGAGCACGTGTCGATAGATTTCATTATAGGCTTATCGAAGACTTAGCACAGTCACGACGCCATTTGGGTTGTTGTGGATCGTCTGACGAAGTCGGCACATTTCCTTACGATGCATGTGACTTGGTCTATGGACCGGCTTATGAGGTTATTTATCGAGGAGGTTGTGAGACTGCTGGCGTTTCAGTCTCGATCGTTTCTGACCGAGACTCGAGGTTCATATCTCAGTTTTGAGGGAGCTTCTAGAGAGCGATGGGGACTGATTTGCAGCTCAGCACTGCGTACCATCCACAGACCGATGGCCAGACCGAGAGGGTCAACCAGATCCTTAAGGATTTGCTTTGGGCTTACGCGATTGATTTCGGGGGTAGTTGGATGAGCATCTGCGATTAGCTGCATTCGCGTACAATAATAGCTATCAGGCGACCATCGGCATGGCTCCTTTTGAGGCACTATATGGCAGACCATGTAGATCACTGAGTTGTTGGACCGTGGTTGGAGAGCGTCGTCTCCTAGGTCCCGAGATTGTGTAGGAGACGTAAGAGGCTATTGATATCATCAGGCAGAGGATGCGCACAGCTCAGAGCCGGTAAAAGAGTTTTGCTGATCGTCGGCGTCGTCCCTTGGAGTTTGATGTAGTGGACCATGTGTATTTCAAGGTCTCGCCTATGAAAGGTGTAGTTTGATTTGGAACAAAGGGCAAGATTACCTCAAGATTTATAGGACCTTTTGAGATCACTGGGCGTGTTGGCACAGTGGCCTATCGGCTTACCTTTCCACCTCAGTTGTCTGGCATCCACAACATTTTCCATGTCTTTATGTTGAGGAAGTATGGGTCAGACATAGCTCCTGTTATTGATTAGCAGCCGCTGGAGGTTCGTGAGGATGCTTCTTACATCGAGCAGCTAGTTTGTATCCTTGATCGGAAGGAGCAGGTCCTCCGGACCAAGGTCATTCCTTTGGTGAAGGTTCAATGGGGTCACCATTTTGTAGAGGAGGCTTCTTGGGAGCGCGAGTCTGAGATTCGAGAGCATTATCCTCATCTCTTTGATGATTGATCATGTGTTGTATTTTGTATGTTATCTTTGGTTTTAGATAGTGATGTTATGTTTCTTCTTCATCATGAGTTATGCCTAGTTGCGATGATTGTGTAAATTTTAAGGATGAAATTTTTATTAGGAGGGGAGAGTTGTAAGACCCGTATCCTAGACCGTACTGGTCTGTAGACTTCCACGATCTTTCTAGTCAAATTTTGGCAATCTTCGACCCTTAACCGATATTTACACCCGACCTTGATTCACATGCCGTTAACCCGAGTCGACTCAACCCGAGACCTTTACCATAGCGACTCGAGCGCCGAGGTAATACTCTGGTCAGGAGATGTGGGTCAGCGTTCTGTGCGAGGAAAATGTTGCGCGTTGCAAAACCCAAGAGAATCTCCATGACTTGTCACATCAATCAACCCCATCATGTCAAGTACATGTCAAGTACACATCACTTTTCATCCTTTCCTAAGCAAGCCTCAAAGTGAAAAAGTCTCTTACACTCCCATGCCTTTCTTACACAAATGACCACAAAAGTCAAAAAGTCTCTTACACCCATCACTCATCACATCCATCACTCTATCACCCATTACTCTCTCTCCCTTTACTACTCTCTCTCCCTTCATTTTCAAAAATCACTTTCCCAAGATAAAAAAAATCACACGTCCATGCCCCTCCCTCTCTTCCAAGCTCCAAGTGTGGCCCACCTTTCCATCCTAAGATCTCCCATCTCAATCATCCAAACCTCATCTCTTCCATTGAAATCAAAGCTAAGGAGCTAAGGAACCCAAGGGAGCAAGAAGATCAAGCGGTGGGTGTTTGATAAGAGTAGTTTTTCATATTTTTTAGATGGGTCAAGTGAGGCCAACCAATCAATGGTTTGGATCTCACTTGGGACCCTAAGATGTGGCCGATGGCCCACTTTGATCATCATGATCATTCCATGATGGGGCCATTCTTCATAGACCCCATCATGATGTTTATTTTTCTTGTATACCTAAGGTCATCTAGACCGTCTATTTTAGTGGAGAAGGGATCTCCACCGTTGAATTTTAGATTTAATGGGCCCATGTGTAATGGGACGCACTTGATGTATGTTTGGTTGCAAGGGAGGGCCCATAGTGTCGAGGTCCCTCCATCACGTGTGTCCCACTCATGATCTCTCTCTCTCTCTCTCTCTCTCTCTCTCTCTCTCTCTCTTTTATGTTCTTGTGTAATGATTTAGCCGTGTGGCCCACTTGAATGGAACCCATCATAAAGTAAGTATTTTACCCAAGCCATCTATGAGTGGGGTCTACCTTATGTGTGTTGTACTCACACCATTCATCATGTGGTGGCCCACTTGAATAAAGCCCACCTCTTGTGAGGACCATCCAGCGTCCAGGGACGCTAGATGTCTCTGTGAAAATACAAATATTATCTTGGTTACAAGCTCATGGGGTGGCCCACTCATATACACCCTACTTTGATGTATGCATCTAATTCATGTCGTTCATTCCCTTCCCAAGCTCATTTTAGGCGTTAAACTAAAAAATGGACTCAATTTGATGTTTTGGCGAGCCATGGCATAACAAACGGTGACTTTCACCGTTAAAAAAATTCACTTGACGTTTCAAAATACCAAAAGATACCCAATATTGGGCTCGTTGGGTTTGTTTTCAGCCCTAGCGACTGATGGTTGGGACAGATCCACCTAATGTTGGCCTCGCACTCGAAAAACCCCAAAAATACTTATTTTAAAAAATAAAATAAAAGAGTATATATGTAAGTAGCCTTGCTGCTGTTGTTGTCAGGCGGGCGAGTGGACAACTGGGACCCACGGCCTCTAGCCGTGGGCCCCACCTTAATGTTTATTTGTCATATAATCCATTCAAATGGTGGACCCCCTCCTCAGGTGGGCCCCCTCCAAAAATGAGCCACATCCAATGCTCAGGTGACCCACATCATAGGAAACAGTGTGATTGAATGTCTACCATTGGAACCCTTTTTATGGGCCACAGAAGTTTTAAATCAAGATGAAATTTATGTTTTTCCTTTCACTCAAGTCAGTGTGACCTTGTCAACAGGTTGGACGACAAATAAACATTTCGGTGGGCCCCATGTGGGGCCACATCTGATGTGTGTGCGGTCCAGGCCGTCCAGGGCCTGGACGAACTTGTAATATATATATATATATATATATATATATATATATATATATATATATATATATATATATATATATATATATATATATAATACTATATGATATACTGTATTATATTATATATAGTAAATATATTGTAACATCGTCCAGGCCGTCCAGGGCCTAGACATGGTTATAGTATTTTATATTATATATAATATACATTATGAGGCCCATCTTGACTTATCTAAGGTAGTCTATTGGGGACCACTTTGATGCAGATGTAAGGCCATGTTATGTGGCCCGTTTGATGTATTTGTGGCCCATGGTTGAGGCCCACTTTGATATATATGTAAGGCCCATGGGTTGAGGCCCATTTGATGTATTAGGGGCCCATGGGTTGGGGCCCATTGAGATGTATCGGGGCCTATGGGTTAATGCTCATTTGATGTACATATGGGGCGCAATTGGTGAGGCCCATTTGTCACATATAAGACCCATGAGATTAGGCCCATTTGATGTATTCTAAGGCCCACGGGTTATGACCCATTGCAATGCACATAAGGCCCATTGGTATGGCCCATTGATGTGGCCCACTTGATGAATATAAGGCCTATATGATATGGCCCATTTGATGTATTTAAGGCCCAATGGGATATACCTAAGGTGCATTGCAATGTGTGATCCCAACACGGATTATGTAATAATGTTTACGACAGTCACGCCTTGGGAGCAATATTGGTTTGACGTCCACATTGCAAGTATAATGTTGGTTAAATGTCCGCATTATGACTCTCCCTAGGGCCCATTGATAGGCCCGTACTTTTTCTTTGTAGGCTTTCTAGGCCCATCTTCATTGTAAGGATAGTTCATTACTTTATAATATGTTTTGTATAGTTTCATGATTCATGATCGTACGCATCATATGTATGCTTGATATGAGAAGTGATTGATCATAACATATGCCTTCGGACAGATTATTTAGGGGCTCCCGGTTAGGCGATATTGCCCCACATGAGGGCACGATACGCGCAGGATTTGTCCTATGATTGGATAATATGATTCATGCATTTCGCATTATATGATATGATTACTATACGCCCTAATGACATTAGGGCCGTAGCCTCCACAGGTATATTGTGGTTGGCAGGATTGGATACCAAAAATCTTATTTTACATGGGGTACTATAGATATCCCTGGGTGAAGTCCCTAAACCCTTATGGTACCAAGAGGTTGCTCTAACGTCTAGACCGAGTAGGTATAGGAGCACCGAGTGCCGATTACCAGACGGTCGCACTTTCCACTATGTCATGATCGGTTGGAAGGGGGTGCGACCTTACCCGCCGATAGTAGGGGGCAAAGCTAGGCTCAGTCTGACCAACTTGAGGAATGGGTTCGCTATCGACGAGCCGAGCCCGATATTGGCAGGTGGATAGTGAGGTCTATTTCACTTACCTTATTGCACGCGATGGGGCGGCGATCTGGTTTAGAGTGTTCTAGACCCCAGTGATATCCCAGATCTGAGCTGTATTGATATGTGAACTTAGATGAGGACTCGTATGCTTGATTTGCACCTCGCATTGCATGGCTTTGTTACGGCCGACATTATTCATGGATCCATCAGCATACTCCGCATTACTCTGATATTGCACGATCATATTACTACTTTGCGCACACACTTTCACTACCCTCTAAGCTTTTTATAAGCTTATGCACGACCGTTGCATACAGGTGACGTTGTACCATAGCAGCGCTGAGGCAAGAGTGCATACCAGATCAGCTTGGAGTTTTTGCCCATTATCATTGTATTTACCTTTATGCTCATTGTACTTATAAATTTTTTTATCATAGTGAAAATGTAATGAAGTTTGGTTGTTGTTTGTGGGTTATGCCTTTGGTTATGCTTATTACGAATCAAACTGATGTTAAAAATCCTCCTCGTAGCATCCCAGGATCGGAACCTGGCGAATGGGTGCTGGAAGCCGAGAATGGGGTTCTATGGAGGCTGTCGGTGCCAGATTCGGCGATCGAAAATTTTGTGAGCCCGATTTTTGAGTTTAGGGCGTGACAGATAGTTAGAGAATGAGAGGGAGAGATGAGTGATGGATGAAAAGTAGTGGATGGAGTGGGTATGGAGAGAGAGAGAGTTAACTTGGGGGAGAAAGAGAATGGGTGCTTGTACTTGGGATAGGGTGAGGTGGCATTGGGGTATGGAGGATGTACTTGACTTGATTGATGTGATGGGTCGTAAAGATTCTCTCAGAATTTACAACGAGTGGCATTTCTTTAGAATGAATGTAGACCTACATCTCCTAGCCTAGGAATCGAATCGTGGACAAGTTACGGCATTGGAACCGCGGCGACGGAGTGGGAAACAAGTTTCAAGTCGATTCGACTCTGATATGCAAGACTCGGCTTACGATCAAGCACAAATGTCAGAAATAGGTCGAGGGTTGCCAAAATTGAACCGAGAGGACCCTAGAAGCCTACAGAATGGTACGAATTATGATACGGGCCTTACATACAACATCCATCGATTTTTCCAACTCATGGCCCACAAGTTTTGGCTCTAGCTAATATTTATGTTTTCTCTTCATCCACATCCATGTGACCTTATCAACAAGTTGTGACAAATAAATATTATAGTGGGCCTTATGAAGTTTTTTTTATTGTGGGTGTACAGTGAACATTGTTTCTTTTATTGTGGTCTACTTGGGATTTTTATCTACTTCATTTTTTAGATCAGGCCATTAAATGAATTGGAAAAACTGATGAATGGCATAGATATAAAATGCATGCATTGAAGTGGGCCCCATAGTCAGGGTACCATCCACATTGCTGGTTTTAGGGTCCCATCAATCGCTATCGACTTGGGACCAAAAACCTCAGACGCAGATTAACTACAACACCGGATCTAACCAAGTGGGTGCGACCTTAACTATGGGGCTCACCTCAATATATGCATTGTATATCCACACCGTTAAAATACTTTGATAGCTTATTTTAGGGAGTGGTCTGAAAAATGAAGTAGATACAAATCTAGGTGGACCACATAATAGGTATTGAATTCCAACTATTAAAAGTTTTTCGGGAGCAAGAAAAGTTTTGGTTCAAATCGTTATTTGTTTTTTTTTCCTTTCATTTAAGTCTCCGTGACCATATCAACAGGTTAGATAGTAAAGAAACATTATGGTGAAACCCTTGAAGATTTTAATGGTGGGTCTTCAATGGCCACAATTTCCTGTTGTAGTCCACCAGAGATTTTGTTTCATTTTTAGGATCGTGCCTTAAAATAAGTGAGTAAAACAAATGGATGGTGTGGATATACGATGCATACATCGAGGTAGGGCCACAGTCAGGATCAAATTGACCATTCTGGATCCGCGTCCATAAACCTCTGCCCTAGCTATACAAATCGAAAAAGCTACGATGCATCACCCAACATCATACGATGAGATATGTTGCCACATTCCCCTCGAGTGCATTTTAAATGTGAACTTACCTCATGTATTGAGGCACACATATGCAACTTCTAATCTGATCATCCAACATCCCGTATCATGTGTTGTACTCTATTTTTAACCATTCCTTGAAGAGCACATGTCATTATACAAGAAGCATTGAACACGTGCTAAGATTTGCAAAAATATTTTAGATGTTTTTTCAAGAATAACAACTGGTGATAATCGGTGATACATGTCATCTGAGAATAGAATATGGGTGAATAATCAGAAGTGGAATGTGATCGAGGATAAGAGCGGTTGCTAGAACAGATGTTAAGAAGAGAAGGATGAATTTAGAAGGCCAGAGTAGTGCTAAAATGGTTGTTGTAACCATTCGATGTGGAAAGAATTATCCACATGATTAATCTATGGTAGTCTATAAATAAAAAGGATTTCAATGAAACAAAGTATCTCATACCAACCCAATCATACATATCATATCTATCAATTATCCTTTATCTTTCTTAGCACAATATGTCTTTTACATTCCTTAGCGTAAAAAATAGCATAATCTTACATTAAGAGTAGTAGTAATCTAGTAACCGTAATCCTTAATGGTGATCCAAGTCTACACTCATATGCTAGATGATTTCCATTGTAATATAAATAATCATTTTCAGAAATCTTCTTTGTAATTACTCCTTGTCGTCAACTATAAGTGTTTCTTTTTTCTTTTTTAGATTTTGTATCTGAAAGTCCTTTTGTACAAAAAGTAAGTTGCAACCCATTTTCGGAAGACAAACCTTACCCTCCGATAATCACCTAATCATCTTAAATAGCTTATGAGTGGTTAAATAGGCAGTCGATCTCCTCAAATCTCAGTCATATACAATCAAGTTTGATATATCTTCTTATCTTATCATTTACGGTCAACGTTGTTTATTTGGAATTGAGCTGCACAGTTGGTTCTGACATGCCCACACATATTACATGTGACCGAATTTGAAATTGAGAGGCAACAATTTTTGGCATGCCTGATGATACACATGATTTGGTAAATATACCGATGTAATTCTATTCTAATTAATTGATCTAACTTCAGAAATATGAGTCGAAGGATTACCCGAAACTCTTCTAGGGCTAATGATCGCGCAATACCTTCTACATTGCCTCCACTCGGAGAAATGCAAGTGCATCCAATATCTGAACTCTTGAGTTTTCCATCAAACCCAATGCCTAATCCTCCAAAATCGGAAGAGGCATCATCATTTCAGAGTGATCCTCTTAAGGTGATATCAGTTGGGTTGCATGATATGCAGATGGGAATCCAACATATTGAGGAGCAAGGGAGGGCTCAAGCAGAGTAAGTGAGAACTTAGGTAAAGTAATCGTAGATTCAAGCAGACATCTTCAATAGATGGATGGATAGCCAGACCGATAACTTGAATCATATGCTGGCTATCCTTGCCAAGAGGGCACCTAATGAACATCAACAAAAAATGTCGAGGTCAGTTTTGTTGAAAACTTAGCACCAATACCTCCCCCACAACGGAATACACATCCTACTATGCCCTATGGTACATGGAATGTGCATCTACCTGCTGAATTCAGGAGACTTAAGAAGGAGGATAAAAAATTGATTCTGAAGTTAGAAATCAAGGAATGCATGGGGGCACCCTTTCCCTAGGAATCCGTCATATAAAGGGGGCAATACCCGGTAGGTCCAGATCTGTCACCAGTGGTTGAACCTCAACATCTATATCATAATCAGCTTATGTAACTAGTCCAAGAAGTGGCAGGCCAAGATCTTTACCACACCACTACTCCAATACACCACAAACCTTATCATGAATGAATCGACTAGCAACATTCATTTCCTAGGAATTATCAACTAGACTTTGCGTTCTTCACGGGTGATATGGATTAATCGACCATGGAGCACATAAGTAGATTTACCATGCAATGTAGTGAATTGGCTAACAATGATTATTATAAGTTACAAGTGTTCAACAATTCCTTAACCGTAATGACTTTTACTTGGTATTCTAATTTGTTTTCAAACTCCATCCAAACTTGATAAGAGATGAAGGATAAATTCCATGCCCAATTCTTCTACAAGGATAGGGAGATTTTCATGGAAGACCTTGTGTGTTTCTGGTAGTTGCCTAATGCATCGATAGAAAACTATGTTGTCTGGTTTAAGAGAGAAAAAAGTTAATGCAATGTAATCATAACTAAGGCTAAATTCATAAAGCTCTCCCAAGATGTTTTGGAATATGAACTCCATAAAAACCTTTATTGGGATGGAGTTTGTGGATTTATGCTTGACAAGAAAAGTATCCCAATATGAAGGCCTTCTTCAGGAAGGAGTAATGTGTGTTTGTCATTGGTTAGAATGGAAGCAATTGTGTCGACCACACATAAAATTCATAAGGTATATATGTTCGATATTACCTAGGCTGATGATATCTTTGATATCATGTTGGGGAAGTTCATTAAAATTTCCATTAACCATAAAATACATACAATCAAAAAGCTAAAAAAGAAGTGGCATGGAACTTGTTCCCACTCCACTAACAATTGCATGATTTTCAGGAACATCATTGAGGACAACATCAACTAGGGATTGCTAAAATTCCTTGAGAAAGAAAAGGAAGCAATGTTGATTGATATTGATCTGTTTCCACCTAACTTAAAGATCAACATGGCCATGATCAATCTTCAGAAGCTAGCTCAACTGTGATAGAAGGTTGACCTTAGGCCTTGTGATTACCAGGTTGTGGCACAACAACTCAGCAGGAGACATTATACGTTTTCATAGGCGGCCACAAGTGCAGAAGCATGGCCAAAAGTAGCACCACACATCAACCATGAACCATAATTGTGCAATCGATGCACAAGAACGATCCATCTAGCTAAGCTATTACTTGGTTCGGCTAGTCAAACCAAACCCCAATTTTTTTAGAGGATCGAAGGAGTGGGCTCCTATTAGTAGCGGAGAATGTATTAGCCTCACAGTGACCACTCTCAGCTAGCTTTATTGTTGAGACATAGAATGGTTAAACCTCTCTCTACCCAAGAGGAGGTTTGGAGGAGGGTGAGTCATGTAAAATCCCCAACTATACCTAAAGTGATGACTCACATTCAGAAGTGGAAATAGGCTGTTAAATGAAGGTAATTGGCCTGCATAAAGAATGAGCCTCAACCAACGTCTATGCGACCATGCTAGATGTTAAGGATCCCCCAGCTAGGGGATGAGCAGTTGGCTTTGAATATAATTAATTTTGTCATAAAACTTATCTTAGATGATCTAACCACAAAAAACCAACAAATTCATATAGAAAAAAGGAAAGATACTGGAAATTTTAACGACTCGACTGAGTATCTCAACGATGCGTGCTTTGTATAAAAAGATCTGTTAATCGAAGAGCTTCTTACTAAGTAAAATTATTGGAAAATTTTTTTTGCCATATCTTAAAGAGGTAAGGGTGGCTCTGATGGTGAATTCCCCAAGTATTATTATTGAGGGTCAAATATTTCATATTATCCCCCATTTATATCTTAGTTTTATGAACATGATAATGCTTAATGGTCTATTTTATAAATATTTTTGTTACAAGGTGAATCGGAGAGCTTGGATTAAAAATAATGTCAAAAGCATGGATTTATGCTAAAAAATCAGCAAGCCAAAGATTGGATCTTAGAAGACCAAAAATGAAGAATTCGCATGTTAAAGATTCAAGAAAACTACGTGAGGAAAGAATAGAATCAAAGACTTGAAGTGAAGAAAAGGAATCCTAAAAATTTACCTGCTTGGACTAGTCTAAGCCCTCCGACCAGTCTAAGTTCAGCCTCGACTGGTCGAAGAACCTTCAGCTCGAACTCTAGCAACATAAACTTTTAAATTCGTGTGATCCTCGACCAGTCGAAAACTATCCTCGACTAGTCGAGAGTTACCCAAATTTTATGTAGACTACATATATTTGAGGTGGTTTTTGGATTTTTCCAACTTGGTGCGAAAGTTGGAGTTCGCAAACTATAAGGAGTCCCTATGATATACCTAGGCATCTTCTAGGGTTTGAGGAGTGGAGAAAAAGGGTGGAGAAGTTGTCGCCAAGATTTTTTCTTCTTCCTTAGTTGTTTTCATATTTTATTTAAGAGATTTTAGTTCAATCATGTCTTTGGTTGGCCAAACCTCTTAGCTAAGGCTAAGAGGTAAAGATTGTAATGTGATTGGGATGTTTTCTTTGCTTTGATTCATGTTTATATTGAACTCTCTTATATTCTAATTTGATTCTTAAGGAATGCTTTCAGTTTTTAATGGTTTATTGTGACTCAAATTACCGTAGATATGTAATAACTTTTGAAATAGCGGTGAAGACCGCTTGAGTTGAAGTAAGAATATGTCAATATGTCCTAGAGGGGGGTGAATAGGAATTTTTAAGGTTTTTACAATTTATTTAAAAGTCTCGTTACACTAATCCTTATAGATATGCAATTATTAAGATTACTCAAATGTAACTCTACTGGCTTCCAAGCCTAGTAGAGGATCCAATCATAAACTATTCAAGAAGCAACAATATATAACTTAGTTCATGATGGAAATGACTTGTGTAAGTATGTGAGGTGTGATCAGATAGATAGAGATGGTAGAATATGAATAAATCACACACACAGAAAGATAGTAATCGCAAACACAGCCATTTTTATAATGGTTCGACTACTTGTCTACTCCACTCCAGGTAACCGCACTCAACCCTTGAGTGTACCGGATTTCATTAAGGAGGTTTCACATGGTTCACCTCTAACCTAAGGTTTTAAATTAGGTTCACCTTCAACCTTTACAACCTACAATGAGGCTAACAGTTTATGCTCTCATGAGCAAGGGTCAACACAACGCACCCACATTTAGGCACACTGGCCAAGGATCTTTCCTAAGACCCTACGGAGGTTTTATGCGGTTCACCTCTAACCCAAGGTTTTACTGTGTAACACCCCGGATTTTGGCTAACCTGGGATTAGACGTCCTTAGGCAATGGGTCAATTAAAACACCTGGGAAATCGCTCAGAACCCAATTCCATAGCCAAAGAAATCACTTAGGATTAATTCCTTTAGAAACTAAGCATAAGTTAGCTAGCGCAACGCTAGAGTAGCTGGGAAATAGTCCCTGATCACTTTAAATACGTTCTACAAGACCCAAAGCGAGTAGAACTAATGACGCTATAATACTCTGAAACCTCGGATCAAACTCTAAACCGGTTTATTCTCTGGACCTCTTTGAAACTTTGTATTGGATCTAGACTACACGTCGAAAGTCCGATACCTACAATCTTAGACCGTTAAAACCGCCTAGCTAGACTTGACAATCATTTCAAAAATTAAGTCCAACCGACATTCACAGGCTATTTCATTGAGCCTGGACTGAAGAGAGTGAGAATAGGGTTAGATTGGGAATTTAAAATTCAAATCTGGCACACGACTTGGCACGTCAGTATTAAGCGTTATGACCATCAGAATTCAGCTAAATTACACCCTCGGATCAGGAAAAATTTCTATTTCATATCATGAGACTTGTAGGCCTGATCTACGTGCGGTGACCGCTGAACTGAAACTAGACCGCCACGTGCGATCTACGAACACTACTGGTCTGAAAATGGGATGTGAGCGACATTCGACATGCATGAACTTAAGTCCGATCGCGTTCGTCCAGGGGACCACCAGAAATGCCTTTTCGGACCGAAACAGCCCCGATTTGGTTAGGTATCAAGTAAACATTGTTCCCAAGCCTATTTCGGGCAAGAATTAGGTTATAAAAGGGGCTTAAACCCTCACTCCTCTCACCCATCCAAATTTGCTAGAAACCCTAGCAAGAGTGAGGGTGAAAGTGAGAGTTTGTGAGAATGAGTGGAAGGGAATTTTCTGCTGCTTGTGCTACCTGTTGCACGTGATTAAGAAACGCGCCTCAATCACTTTTTCGGTGATTTCACCACGTTTCTAGGTAAGAAAAAATCCCTAATACTTTCTGATTTAAGGTTCCCTTGGTTCCATAGCGAAGTAGCTGATAGATCTTGTGTATTAGGTTCCCGGTTCGCCGTAGACGAAGCGTATACGCTCCGTTCAAATTAATACACCTATAAGAGAAAAGGTGCGGATTTTAGACGCTTTAATTGATGGTTTCCAATGCTTTCAATGTCGTTTAATAGTAGATTATTGACGGAAACGCCGTTTGACATGTACAACATGCCGTCCGTTTCCTGTTTCGTAAGCAGACGAAGAATATGAGATTTAGGGCATTTTAGTCATTTGTAGGAAATACTGTTTTCATCCATAATTTGCTGATGTGATTGACATGGCTTCTTGTCACATTAGGATATTAGGAATGCGTGCATAATTGGTTTGGCGAAGAGATTCGCCTAAATGCGCACTTTGAGTCGACATACTATATGTAGACTTAAGTGTGTAGTTTAAGTGTTTGTATAAATTCTTGTATTAGTATGTATTGAATTAAATGGTATTATGAATTAGTTTGAGATTGATTTCTCAATTAATATGCTGATGTAAATGATTTCCTACATGTTAGCTATATGCATGATTTCATTATATGTATGAAATGCATGTGTTGGAAGATTTACTTAAGTTGTATGTTATAACATGTGTTAACATGCTCACATGGTTGTATTTCATTTCCATTACTCTTACATGATGGCTGATGTGAATTCATAATTGTTTGGGACTATACCTAGTCCAGGCAGTCGGCAACCGAGCAAGTTCGTGGTTAGCTTATTTTTGTCACGAACGACGCGTCGATGAACGCGAGCAGTGTTTTGGAGTTGGCGGCAGTGGTTAGGCCACACGAAGTGTTTTACGCACTTCATGTCATTCGACTTGAGATGCGTTCGTGCTAGTCGAGCCCGTCAAGTAACCCGACTGGCCGTTGTATGTTCACCCTGCATGAGTCATAACTGCTTGAACCTAGGGTACTGAACTTACCATTGTAAACCCTGTCAACCATGGTACCTTGATCCACAAAGACTCATGAGCCGGGCATGGTGGTATGGGACACCGTGGTCGAGTTGTCGGCCTACGCTGGGGCCACAAACCTCTCCGTAGTGACCAGTGAGCACCTATGTCTCGTGAGTAGATTATGGTGGAATGGGACGCTATATTCTTGCTGTCAGCCTACACTAATCAGGCGACGAGTCCTTTGTAGTGACCACGAGCGTATTCTGAGTCTACGGGAGGTGACGACCCTTCCGTAGCAGTGAGAGTACAGTAGCCCTGTATTGATAAGGTGATGGGGGAGCGGTGCAACGAGTGCGAGCAACAGCCCTGGCAGCCCTTGCAGCGACCTACAAAATGTACATCGTATGAGATTACTAGGAGTGACGACCCTAGACAGGATCTGTGTTGGGATTGGTATAAGGAAAGTACCTTAGTTTTCCAATCCTCCTGTTTGAATGGACTAATAACAACTCAGAAATCATATCACCATTACATTGCATGTGCCTAGAAGATGTGGAGCACTGTGGGATGATTGCATGCCGTGGGCGTAAGATGGTGCCATATGAGGGAGATCGTCAGTGAGGGCATCCATCATGTCATGTCATATTGCATTAACAACAGTATTAGGATTGTTTGATGTACTGCTTTACTATTATCGCATGATTGATTTGAGAACATGTTAATCCTTGCTCTATTATTCCACTGAGTTAGCTACTCATTCCCACGTTACGGGATGGTGTTTTCGGACACCCACCAGTCCCTATTTTGGTTGCAGATGATGGCGTTGCTTGAGAAGCGGAGCTGGACTTGATGATGATGAGGAGGATCCCTCCTTTATGCGTGTTCTGATTGACGGGATTATAGGGAGGTTGATTAGATACCTTGACACTTGTCATTTTATATTTTTAGAGCACTCATGTATATTCTTTTGTTTACTTTTGAAGTATACATGTATGTATATAACCTGGTAACATGTTCACACTCTGGAGACATACAACAGTTTATATATGTTATACATACTATCACAGTCTTCCGCTTATAAATTTAACTGTCTCTGGAGTATGATATGCTGTTCTGGCTTAATCTCACTCATGTTTAATACATTAACACAGACAACATTCAATCATACACATTTATGTTGAATAAGTGATGTTCTGGAACTCGGGAGTAGAGTTCTTACTCGACCCCCGATTTTTGGGATGTTACATACTGGTTCACCTTCAACCAGATGTTTATGCTCTCCACAGAGCAAGGGTCCACAAAATGCATCCACCACGTACACTCCCATCGGAGGCCTCCTTTGAGGACTTCAAAGGGTGAGAAACACCTTAGACCCAATCCTGTAAAGGAATGATCAAAGGGTCCTTTGGACTCTAGATACTTACAGATAAGTTGATGAGTCCTATTCAGCACATGATGAAGATCTCTTCCTTGTTGATGAAGAGTCTTCTGCTCCCTTGATTCGTAACAATTATTGTACAAATGTAAGGCAACGGGTTAGGTCAAGGTTATAATGAAATCCTACTCTCTAGATGTTTTACTATCAGGAAGATAGAGAGATTCCAATCATCTAAGCATTTAAGGCATCCTAGCTTAATGATTTTCCATTAAGGTAGTACCTGGAGGATCCTTGAATGCGGAAGTTCATTCCCCAATCCACTCTATTGAATATCAATGATGAAGGTGGATTGGAGGATAAACTCCCTTAAGAGAAAGGGCTTTGGGTATATGATCTCAGGTTAAACACACAAAAGCACTCTCTTCTTTCTCTCACAACAACTAAACACAAGTTCTCTTTAAATAGGTAGAAGGTTCCAATGGATATAAAACGGTCACATTTATGACAAAGTTCTATGTCATCGAGCGTATACTCTCGATCATATCGGTGGTCCGCTCGATGACATAAACTCAATGTCATACACTTTTGAAGACCTTTTTCCAGCTGATCGAGGGAATTGAGACTCATGTCAATGCCATTAAATTTCGAACTCCGATATTATCGAAACAAGGATCGAGTCATCAACATTTAAAAATGAGAGAAACTTGCATGAAATTTTTTAGGACTTTAGATATGATCGGGAGATACTTGATATCATCGAAATTTGAATATTGATGATATCGGGAGTCGTGTCGATGCATCAATAAATCCAAGAATTTTATCAGTGAGCTTGCTGGACAGTTTTTTCCATTCACGATGCAATCGATCCAGCTTCGATAACATCGATATTTAGAATATTGATTCTATCACGTGACCCTCGATAAGAGATAAAAAACCACCTGAAAAATGTTGCTGGAGAACTTCGAACCCATGATTGATATCATCGAGAGCCTATCGATATCATCGAGATTTGAACTCCGATGGTATCGATGAGAGCTCTAATATATCGAAGCATATGTGATTTTCTTAGGTAAAAATAGGGGTGTCGGATCTGTCTATCGATATTATCGAGCCATCTTCGTTGGGCTCGAGATTCAAATATCGATGATATCGATACGTGTGTCGATACATCAATAATTCTGTCCAGATATGTATTTGGTTGCTGGACACATTATGTCTTCATTTAATTTTATCGATTGGTCTTCCGAGAACATTGACAGCGCAGGTCGATCATATTGAGATATGTTTCGATATAATCGACAGAGCATAAAAACTTAGAGATTTTCTGATTCTTTGAAAAAGTTTTCTCACCTAAAATCCTAATATGTTCTAACTTGTTTTAAGGGTTTTATTCACCTGGTGTTTTGGGACAAGGGATGTGAGGCTTAGATTTACCTTTGGCAATCTTCCACACATCCGGTTGAGGCAGACGCTTGATTAAATCTTCCTGTGATGCTCTGTAATCCGACTGACTCAACACACATGCTAATTGACAAACCAGGGCACTAACAAGGGCACTTTCAGCTTTGAGTATCTCCTTTTCCTATTTTGAGATTGTGGGATTGGTAAATCTTGTTGTTTGCCATCATCTCCTTGGCATGGTTTGGTGATGGAATCCCTTCCAACCTTCATAATTCTTCTCCATTGAGAATTAGGTCAAAGAAGTTCAGATTTGATTTAATTGTTTTATCTTCCAATTGGATAGGATAAGACTCCAATTCTAATTGTGCTCTTTGAATCAAAGTAAGGTAGCATCCTAAGAACTACAAGTAGATCCTTGGCACCCTAGTTCCCACCTTTAAATTTATAAGTTTTATTTACTTTAATTATAATTACTCTCTCAATTACTTAAGAATTAGATTCACATCTTCGATTTCTAGTTCTAGTTAATTTTAGAAACGTACAAGTTCAGTCCCCGTGGATTCGACCTCGGTCTTACCAAGATTATTACTACATCGCGACCCTATACTTAGGGTTGTGAACAATTGTACCCACTGTCAAGAATGCTGAAGAGTCCTGGTCAATAATGGGGTAGCTATGAACATCCTTCCCACCATAATGATAGTAAAATTAGAAGAAAAAACTAAGACTGACCTAATTGCTACTAAAGTCATGGTCAACAATTTTATCAAGAGAATAACAAAAGCATGTGGCATCCTGCCTATCAAGTTTATGGTAGGGACCGAGAAAGTATTGACCACTTTCTTCCTGGTCGTCACTTCATCCAATTACAACGCCTTGCTAGGGAGAGTCTAGATACACTTCTTTTCATATATCTTGTTATCATCGTATCAATTCATAATTTTCTATAACCAAGACAAGGTGGAATTAGTATTGGCTGACAGTAAGCCATTCTTAGCTACATCTAATATGGTTAAGGCCTATTTCTATGGGGATGAACTTGGTTCTATACCTTTCACTGGGAGAAAATAATTACAAACACCCAACAGGAATATTTGCCACAATCAATTCACACAACATAGTGTGAGACATTGATACGCCTAGATGATGAATCGTCAAAAGCTATAATACCATGTCAGGCATTTCCACACTGTATGTAACACCACTTACCTTTCAGTACTCAGGTGTCACCATGGAAATTTGAATTAACTTACACGTGTGTGGGAACCTTGATTCATACATCAGGCCATCTGGTCATTGAGTCTCGAGGACAAAAATCATCTCAACATGAAATTTGCATTAATCTTCAGGAACCCACTGTCCTTAGGATCTCAATCGCCTTAATAGGCCAATTAAACCATACATCATGAGTTTCGGGACCCGAATTGGTGAATCCACCATTCATTAGACTCACAAAATTCTACTGATCAATTTAATGATCAGTCTTCCTAAGCCGACCATTAAATTATAAAATTCAATCATAAACTACTCCAGTAATAGAGGTGCCTAAGATTGGATAGATAGGTTAACGTTTATGGCCATGCTCAAAGGCAGATCCTATAAATAAATGAACAAATGATAAGCATCCTTGTATACACATATACTAACAATATGTAGAGTATAATAGTACAAATAATATTATTAGGAGTGTCTAATAAATAAAATAGTTGGCCCCGAACACACCAAAGAGACATAGAGCCTCTTGTTCGTCGAAATTAAAATCAGGATCGATCCAACCGTAGAGTCATGGAGACCCTACTATTTAACCAAACTAGGTTATTGTGTCATCAGACTATCATGGACCTTTACTTAACTACCCAAACCCTTTGGACACTTGGTAATTCGAATTTAGGATTAATTTAACCATAAATCTATGAAGTGAAATCAATTAATGACCTGATCATTCAGTGCAAAGTAAAATAAATATATATAAATAAAATGATTAGTGCAATAGGAACATTAACAATAACATTAAATGGTATTTTAGTAAGAAAAATGTAGAAAATGCCACCTGGACATTCCTTGTCATTGCTATGACCATCAATGGACTCCTAGTATTAAAGTAGGACTCCTTGAGAACGTTGATTTTTGATAGTATGACAATCTAACCATTAGGGCAATAGAAATCAATGTTTATAGACTATAGTTCATTTGCATGGCCCACCTAAGCTTTACATTCACCTCACCTTTGGTTAGGGGCCCTGGGTGGTCCACTAGTTATATGAATGGTGTTGATTTAATGATTGAACCACATATCATCGTCAGGTCAACAAAGACCCGTAATTAAGGCATGAGATTTTAAAGTATGGCCCACTTAAACTTTAGATCTGCCTGATTTTCTGGTAAGAGGCCCTAGGTAGGACCTCCAAAGCTAATGAACGGAGTGGATTTCTCACAAGGGAGGTGCACTAGTGGTGCATTGGACCGTCAGCACGGTCAAACCGGGCGCTAACCCGTAACTTCCTGCAAATGAAGGGATTCTCTCCCTCTTTCATTTTTCTTCCTTCCAACGGACAATGCCCACTGTTTTGATAAGTGGCCCACCATCTGCGGTCACATGCATGATCCGAATAGTCCATCTTGTGCGTAGCAAGGCTCTGACAAAAACCAAGGGTATTTTGTAGGGAGTTATACTCGTGTGTAAACACAAACCTATACGCATTTGGGCTATGAACAACCACGTTTCTAAAAATGAAAAATGCACTACTGCTACCATGAGGGAAATCTGCGTGAGCATAGCTCCTAAGATCTCAACCCTTTAATCTGAAAGATCCTAACCATCCATTCCATTCACGGGAATCATGGTTTTCTACAAAAACCAGCATCCGAAACCACTCTTCTTTAGTCATTTTTAAAAACTGGACTCCGAGGTGGGATCTTAGCCATTCATTGAGCATCCAATGGCTATGGGGAGTTAGGGTAGACATAAAAAGCTTGAGGAGATCGAGTAACAGGAGCTCACTTTCCATTTTTACAGTCGCACTCGGAAAACAGTTGTTTTCTAGTTCCTTCAAACCCACCACTCAAATGAAGGTGGAGCTTCAAAACCTCACATCTACATGCCCCACAACACCTTTCCAAACCATCCCATGGTGTCAGATTTAAGAAAGAAGTTGTGGTAGGGGACCTGCCATGAAAGACGGTCATCTTCCTTGCCGCTCCAAAACGAGCCAAACTCGGTTTGGGCATGCCATTTTCAAGTTCTCACCATCTGGTGATGGTGTTGAGAGAGAGAGAGAGAGAGAGAGAGAGAGAGAGAGAGAGAGAGAGAGAGAGAGAACAAGAAAGAAAAAGAAGAAAGAAAAAAGAAGAAGAAGATGAGGGTGTGCAGTTGTTGCACCGCACGACCACACCCGGACTCGGTTCGAGTTCAGGGTGAGCTGGCCAAGTTGGGCCATGGTCAGACTGACTTAGGCTTAAGTCTAGTCCATTTCAGGCCTTGTGAAAGGCCAGGAAGAAAGGAGGAAGATGAAGAGAGAAGAGAGAGTGTAGTTGGATGTTGCACCACTCGACTCGGCTAGGTTGTATTCAAGGTAGATTCACTCCAAGTTTGTTGGACGATGTAGAGAAGGAAAGAAAGGGGGAGAGAAAAGAGACAAAGAGAGAGAGAGAGAGAGAGAGAGAGAGAGAATGAGAGGAAGAGAGAAGAAAAGAGGGAGAGAGAAGAGAGAGTTTGGGCTTAAGTTATGGACTGACTCATTGTCGAGTCAACCCAGCTCGTCCAAGGTTAAAGAAGGGGAGTCGGGTTAAATCTGGTCTATTTTAGTTCAATTCAGTTTTGATGGTGCCAGGAAACCACATCTAGGTGACTTACTATGTAAGCTCCATATCCTAGACCGTACCGTTCTGTAGACTTTCGTGGTCTTCCAGGTCAAATTTCAGCAACCTTCGACCCTTAAACTGTATTTTTGCCTGACCCTGAGTCACACGCCGTCAACTAGAGTTGGATCAACCCGAGACTTGTACCTTAGTGACCACGCTGTCACCGCGGTTCTAATGTTGTGACTCGTGCACTGAGAAAATACCCAGGCCAGGAGATGTGGACCCGCATTCAGTTTGAGAAAAACGCCGCGTGTTGCAAAACCCAAGAGAATCTCTACAACATGCCACCTCTGAAAGTGCACCTACTAGTGCCTTGGTTCATTAATTACTGTGTGGGTTGAGTGAGTCGAACAACAATGCCTAACAGGAAGATCAATTCAAGCGTCTGCTTCAACTGGATGTGTGGAAGCTCGACATACGTAAAATCATAGCTTCACATCCCTTGTCCCAAAACACTAGGTGATTAAAACCCTTAGAAATAACTTAGAACATATGAGGGTTTTTGGGTAAGTGAACTATTTCAATCAGCAGAAAATCTCTAAGTTTGCTTGCCCAGTCGATTGTATCGATTCAGCTTTCGATATGATCGACCTGCTCTGTCAATGTCCTCGGCATCTCAATCGATATAATCGAGCGAGGACTAAAAGCGTCCAGCAACCACATACTCATCCGGATGATTTATCGATATATCGAAGTATCAATCGATATCATCGATATTCAAATATCGAGCCCATCGAAAATGGGTCGATAATATCGATAGGCACCCCTATTTTTCAAAAGAAAACTACTATAAGCTTTGATATATCGATGATTATTCCGATTCAATCTAAAATCAAATATCGATCATATTAGAAGTCATTCGATCACATCGACAGTGAGCGTGTATTTCTTCCAGTAAATATTTCAGGTTGTTCTAAACCTTGATCGGGGGCCACTCGAGGAAATCGAAATTCTTATGTTGATACTATCGAGTCCTAGTCGATTGGATCAAGTCTGGCACAAACTAACCAGCGTGCTTATAAATAAATCTATACAATTTATCGATCCTATCGACACTGTCTTGATATCATCGACATTCAAATTTCAATGACATTTGTTGAACCTCGATCATATCCTATAAAACCTGAAATATTTCGGCTAGTCTCTCTCATTCTTCAAGTGTCGATAGATCGATCCGAGTATCGATGAAATCAGAGTTCAAAATCCAATGACATCGACACAAGTATCGATCCCATCGATCAGCTGGCAATAGGTTTCAAAAGCATATGACTATTTAGTTTATGTTATCGAGTGGACAGTCGATCCCATCGAGAGTATGCGCTTGATGATATCGACCATGCTCGATGACATCGAACTCAGTCAAAAATATGACTGTTTTATATCCATTAAAACCTTTTGTCTATTTAAAGAGAGACTTGCTCATATTGCTGGTATAGAAAGAAGAGAGTGCTTTTGTGTGTCTTACCTTCAGATCATATACCCATAGCCCTTTCTCTCACAGGAGTTCATCTTCCAATCCACTCTCATTCATTGACATTCAATAGAGTGGATTGGGAAATGAACTTTCGCATTCAAGGATCCTTCAGCAACTATCTTAATAGTATATCTTTTAGTTGAGATGCCTTGAATGAATAGATGACGGAAATCGAAAAATTCTAAGAAAGTGGATTTCCGTCCTAACCTTGACCCAACCTGAAACTAAATACTGGTATATCTTTTGTGTTTCGGATCAAGGGAGCTGAAGACTCTTCAACAACAAGAAGGAGATCTTCATCAGTGTGGAAAAAGGGACTCATCAACTTTTCTATAAGTATTTAGAGTCCAGAGGACACTTGTGATCATTCCTTTCTAGGATTTGGTCTTAAGTGTTGCTCACCCTTTAAAGTCCTCAAAGGAGGCCTCCGGCGGGAGTATACGTTGTGGGTGCATTGTGTGGACCCTTACTCTGTGGAGAGCATAACATATGGGTACATTGTGTGGACCCTTGCTCTGTGTGGGCATAAACATCTGGTTAGGAGTACACCAGTAAAACTCCAGGGTTAGAGGTGAACCGAGTAGAAAGCTCCATGTAAAGGTTGAAGGTGAACATGATTTAAAACCTTAGGTTGGAGGTGAACCCTAGGAAACCTCCTTAGTGAAATCCGGTACTGTAACACCCCAGATTTTAGCCAACCTTGGATTAGACATCCTTAGGCAATGGGTCAACTAAAACACCTGGAGAATCGCTCAGAACCCAATTCCATAGCCAAAGAAACCACTTAGGATTAATTCCTTTAGAAACTAAGCATAAGTTAGCTAGCGCAGTGCTAGAAAAGCTAGGAAATACTCCCTGATCGCTTTAAATACGTTCTACAAGACCCAAATCGAGTAGAACCAATGGCTCTATAATACTCTAAAACCTCGGATCAAACTCTGAGCAGGTTTGTTCTCTGGACCACTTTGAAACTTTGTATTGGATCTAGACCGCGCGTCGAAAGTCCGATATCTGCTATCTTAGACTGTTAGAACCGCCTAGCTGGACTTGCCAATCATTTCGAAAATCAAGTCCAACCGATAATCACAGGCTATTTCATTGAGCCTGGACTGAAGAGAGTGCGAATGGGGACAGAATTGGAATTTCAAATTCAAATCTGGCACGCGACTTGACGTGTCAGTATTAAGCATTCTGACTGTCAGAATTCAGCCAAATTATACCCTCGGATCAGGAAAAATTTCTATTTCATATCATGAGACTTACAGCCCTGATCTACGTGCGGTGACCGCTGAACTGAAACTGGACCGCCACGTGCGATCTGTGAACCCTGCCGGACTGAAAACTTGATGTATGCTAGATCCAGTATGCATGAGCTTAAGTCCGACCGCATTTGGCCAGGGGACCACCAAAAATGATCTTTTGGACCGAAACAACCCCGAATTGGACATACCTCAAGTATACATTGTACCCGAGCCTATAATGGGCACATTTGAGCTTATAAAAGGGGTTAAAACCCTCACTCCTCTCTCCCATCCGAATTTGTAAAAAGCCCTAGATTGGGAGAGAGAAAAGGTGAGAGTTTGTGAGAGAAGGTGGGAGGGATTTTCCTGCCACCTGCTGCTGCTGCTGCACGTGCTTAGGCGACGCACTCCAATCACTTTCTCAGTGATTTCTCCTCATTTTCAGGTAAGAAAATACCCTAGAAGTTGCTGATTTAGTGTTTCTTCGTTTCTGTAGCTAGATAGCTGATGTATGTTGTAAAACAGGTTCTCTATTCGTCGTAGACGAAGCATATACGCTCCGTTCGAATCACTTCACCTATAAAGTGAAAGGTGTAGATTTTAGACGCTTTGATTGACTGTTTCCAACGCTTTCAATGTCGTTTAATAGTAGATTATTGACGGCAACGCCATTTGACATGTACAACATGCCGTCCGTTTCCTGTTTCGTAAGCAGACGAAGAATATGAGATTTAGGGCATTTTAGTCATTTGTAGGAAATACTGTTTTCATCCATAATTTGCTGATGTGATTGACATGGCTTCTTGTCACATTAGGATATTAGGAATGCGTGCATAATTGGTTTGGCGAAGAGATTCGCCTAAATGCGCACTTTGAGTCGACATACTATATGTAGACTTAAGTGTGTAGTTTAAGTGTTTGTATAAATTCTTGTATTAGTATGTATTGAATTAAATGGTATTATGAATTAGTTTGAGATTGATTTCTCAATTTATATGCTGATGTAAATGATTTCCTACATGTTAGCTATGTGCATGATTCCATTATATGTATGAAATGCATATGCTTGAAGATTTACCTAAACTGTATGTTATAACATGTGTTAACATGCTCACATGGTTGTATTTTATTCCAACACTCTCATATGATTGTTGATGTGATTCCATAATTGTTTGGGACTATACTGAGTCCAGGCAGTCGGTAACCGAGCGAATTCGTGGTTGGCTTATCTTTGCCACGAATGACGCGTCGATGAACGCGAGTCGTGTTTTGGAGTTGGCGGCAGTGGTTAGGCCACACGAAGTGTTTTATGCACTTCATGTCATTCAAATTGAGATGCGATCGTGCTAGTCGAGCCCGTCAAGTAACCCGACTGGCCATTGTATGTTCACCCTGCATGAGTCATAACTGCTTGAACTTAGGGTACTGAACTTACCATTGTAAACCCTGTTAACCATGGTATCTTGATCCACGAAGACTCATGAGCCGGGCATGGTGGTATAGGACACCGTGGTTGAGATGTCGGCCTACGCTGGGGCCACAAACCTCCCCGTAGTGACCAATGAGCACCTAGTCTCATGAGCAGATTATGGTGGTATGGGACACTATATTCTTGCTGTCGACCTACACTGATCATGCGACGAGTCCTTTGTAGTGACCGCGAGCGTATTCTGAGTCTATGGGAGGCGACGACCCTTCCGTAGCAGTAGAGTACAGTAGGCCTGTATTGATAAGGTGATGGGGTAGCGGAGCAACGAGTGCGTGCAACAGCCCTGGCGGCCCTTGCAGCGACCTATAAAATATACATCGTATGAGATTACTAGGAGTGACAACCCTAGACAGGATCTGTGTTGGGATTGATATAAGGGAAGTACCTTAGTTTCCCAATCCTGCTATTTGAATGGACTAATAATAACTCGAAAAATCATATCATCATAACATTGCATGTGCCTGAAAGATGTGGAGCACTTGAGGGTCGATTGCATGCCGCGGTCATAAGATGGTGCCGTATGAGGGAGATCGTCGGTGAGGGCGTACATCACATCATGTCATATTGCATTAACAACAGTATTAGGATTATCTGATTTACTTCTTTACTATTATCGCATGATTGATTTGAGAACATGTTAATCTTTGCTCTCTTATCCCACTGAGTTGATCACTCACTCCCACGTTACGGGATGGTGTTTTCGGACACCCACCAGTCCCTTTTGTGATTGTAAATGATGGCGCGGCCTGCGAGGCAGAGCTGGACTTGATGATGAGGAGGAGGATTCCTCCTTTATGCGTGTTCTGATTGACGGGATTATAGGGAGGTTGATTAGATACCTTGACACTTGTCATTTTATATTTTTAGAATACTCATGTATATCCTTTTGGTTTACTGTTGGAGTATACATGTATGTATATAACCTGGTAACATATTCACACTCTGGAGACATACAACAGTTTATATATGTTATACATACTATCACAGTCTTTCGCTTGTAAATTTAACCGTCTCTGGAGCGTGATATGCTGTTTTAGCTTAATCTCACTCATGTTTAATACATTATCACGGACAACATTCAATCATACATATCTATGTTGCATAAATAACATTTTGGAACTCGGGAGTTGGGTTTTTTCTCGACCCCCCGATTTTCGGGATGTTACAGGTACACTCAAGGGATGAGTGCGACAGCCAGGAGCGGAGTAAACAAGTAGTCGAACCACTATAAAAATGATTGTGTTTGCGATTGATTTGTTTATGTGATTTACTTTATTAATTCAATATCTGAATATCTGAGATCAAACCCCACACACATATACAGTTATATCCAGCATGAACTAAATTCTATATTCTTATCTTTGAGTAGTTGTGATTGGATCCTCTACTAGGCTTGGAAGCCAGTAGAGTTATATTTGAGTAATCCTGATAATTGCATATTTGATAGGATTAGTGTAATAAGATTTTAAATATTCTATAAAAAATTTAAAAAGTCCTATTCACCCCCCTCTAGGACATTTAAGTAATCCTGATAATTTGCATCCACTATTTGATTGACATATTCCTACTTCAACTCAAGCGATCTTCACCGCTATTTCAATTGGTATCAGAGAGGGTCTCTCTTTAAGGGCTTCACCACCTAGAGAGTGATCTTGACTGAGAAGGAATCATGCTCAAGAAGGTCCAAGAGGATGTGATAGATCATAACAATTGCCTTGTAATCCATACTGCTCTGAAAGCTGGCAATAGTTCAAAGTGGTATCTTAATAGTGGATGCTCCAGACATATGACTGGTGACCAAACTCATTTCTGTGAGTACTCAAACTTTGATGGAGGATCGGTCACATTCGGAGATGGTAGTTCAGCAAAAATTATTAAACAAGGGATAATAGTTGTACTAGGTCTTCTAAAAATCAAACATGTTCTCTGTGTAGAAGGTTTGAAACATAATCTCCTTAGAATTTCTCAAATCTATGACAAGGAACATCTTGTCACCTTCTCAAAATATGTGTGTAGAATTTTAGATCACACAGGAAAATCCCTCATAAACGGATTGTGCACTAGTGATAACTGTTATATCATAGAAAGTGTAAATGAGGATGTGATGAATACAAGGTGCAACATGGCAGTGAAAAATGAATCCAAATTATGACATTCAAGGTTGGGACATGTTCAGTACCGAAATTTAGCCAAGCTCAACTCAAAAAAATTGGTTAGAGGTCTTCATAAGATTAGAAAAGAAGAAAAAGTTGTGTGTGGAGAATGTCTTAAAGGAAAATAGATAAAAACTGGACACAAAAAGACAACCACCATAGCAACAACAAAACCGTTAGATCTGCTGCATATGGATTTGGTTGGCCCAACCAAAGTGGAAAGCCATGGAAGGAAAAGGGTTATAGTTGATGACTACACCGGATTTACTTTGGTCGCATTTCTTCAGAAAAAATCGGATACTTTTGAAGAATTTACAATCCTGGCCAAACGACTTCAAAATGAAAGAGGATATGGCATTAATCGTATTAGAAGTGATCGTGGTGGAGAATTTGAAAATGAAAATTTTGAAAAATACTACAATGAGAAAGGAATTCATCATGAATTCTCAGCCCCAAAAGCCCACAACAAAATGGAGTTGTTGAAAGGAAAAATCGAGTGCTGCAAGAGATGGGGTCAGTCATGCTAAATGGAAAAGATATGGCAAAAAGTTTTTGGGCACAAGCTATCAATACTACCTGCTACACCATAAATAGAGTATATCTTAGAGCAGGTCTGAACAAAACTCCATACGAACTGTGCTATGGAAAGGCACTTAGTGTGAAATATTTGTTGAGGAGTAAAATTATGAAGAAAAAAGGAACAAGTGAAGATTAAGAGATTGAGAAAGAGAGGTTGAAAGAAGAGAAAGCTGTAATGGGGTTTGCGCGAGATGCAGACTTTGTGCAGAACCGAGCAAGACATACACTTTGCGCGGGACTGCGCAAACAAAATCCTTTGCGCGGAACCGCACAGACAATATCACACTGCATTGATATTGACAAGATGAGTGTAGTTTGTTTTTGTCCCACATCGCTAAGGATGGGGTTTTCGCACGTGTGAGTGCCTATAAATACCCCATTCCTTCCTTGATTATGGATCGATTGAAGACTACGAAGAGAAGACAAAGCGGAACGAGAAGATTGAAGGTATGGGCATCAGCCCAGAAGTCTTTGCGCAGCGTTGCGCAGGGCCATTGCAGCCTGGAAGCTTTGCGCCAGACCGCGCAAGCAATATGCTTTGCGCGGGTCCGCGTAAGCAGTGTACTCTGCAGTCTGTCATGCTGAAGATTCGTTATGCTGCCATAAAATAGGAGATCTCTGAGTTCTCCTGTTCGAATGCTAAAGGACATGAGCCTCTGAAGTGCAATTCCTCCTAAGTTATAGGAGATGATTGAAACAAGCGTCGGGAGGCTGTCGAAATCTTTGTTTCCCTAAAAGAAGGATAGATTCAATTTACAATTCCTCCTAAGTCTTTGGAGAAGATCGAGATCTAAGCTGAAATGCTGTCGAATTTGTTATTTGAACTTAATGTTTTAATGTTCATACACATTTAAATGAGTGTAATCTTAGAATCAAGGGAGATCAGAGGATGTAAATGAACTTGGAATTAATAAAATGTGATGATCGTCTTTGCACTTTTCCTTTACTATGTTTAAATAAGATAATTCCCCGAGAATTAAGACCCATTTATTTTCTTGTTAAAACAAAATGGTGACTCTGCTAGGGAAATCTCTTTATTATCTTACTTAACATGTGGAAAAAGGTGTTGACGCGGTTGTCACCTTTTGGCGTCTTCTAGGTGCCAAAATGGCGACTCTCAGTGGGAACATCCTCCCCTTCATCTCTAAGATCGTTCACAATTAACCCTTTATATACTAATTTCACGAATGTTTCATTACTGAAGGTACCTGAGTTCGACTACAACATACAACTGATGGCTAGTTTTACGAGGAAAGTGAATTTTTGCTTCACTCCCACGGGATTTATAGTGGAATACGCGCCAACTGGCACCCCAAAGTATAGGAGTCTGCATCCTACCGGCAAGAGTACAGTGACTCGAATGACAGCCGGAGTCATATCCGCTTCACCTCAATCGTAGGAAAGTGATGGAGATTGGACCATGGTCCTGTCATGCAAGACAAGAGTGAGGAACATGAAGAACCTTAAAGCAAATCCATCTTTTCCGAAGACAAGGGGACCAATAACGCGTAGTACAGTCAGGAAGAACCCTGAGCTCGCTCCTCCTGCGATATACCCTAAGCAGACAGGCCCACAGTTTGTGTCGCGTGATTTTCGGGCACTGGTCGCTCCAAGGAACAAGTGGACAAAGGATCAGAAAGGCAAGGCACTATTAATTAGTTCGCCAATGCCCGTATCAACCGAGGAAAGCTCGTCGAAGACTATGTCACCCCAGTCAATCAGCAACACAGAAAACATCCAGAGATCGAATGAGACTCCGATCTTTCCCTTCTTTACATGCCCCGCTGCATCGATACAGTCTCATTATACCCCGGCAACGGCTTCGGCAAGCAGTAAAGAGGCCACGGTGCATATGGCTGAGAAGAATAGAGAGAATATTCCAACGACGGAAGATCGCATCAACCAAATGGCCGAAGCACAAAGAGCGTTAATGGAGGAGTGCCAGAATCTCAAGGAAGCTTTAGCTACTTTGGTGCATAACGTAGCTCAAATAGCGGCTCCACCGATGATGGGGGCAACGAATGGGCAAGGAAGCCAACAGGAAGGTCCTCATCCTCAAGGAATTGGATCACGAGAGTCTGTTCCAGTGACGAGAGCAATAACGCATGATGACATAAGACAGGTCGTCAAAGAAACTTTGAGGACAGAAAGGGAGCGGGAAAACACTGGCCGTTTCAGATACCAAACACCATATCCAAGAGAAGTGGAAGAAGTTCCGTTTCCAGCCAATTTCAAGCATCCAGACTTTCAAAATTTTAATGGGGAAGGATCACTAGAAGAACACCTAATGCATTTCATTACTAGTATGGGGAATTTTTCCACAATACCACAATACTGCCTGAGATTGTTCGGGTCATCGCTAACCCATAAGGCATTCCGGTGGTATTCCAGCCTGGCTCCCGGAACGATTCAGACTTGGGAACAAATACAAGATGCTTTTATGTCAAATTTCTTCTCGTCAGAACGCGATGTAAGCATTACGGAAATGGCCTCTATACGACAACGAGAAGGAGAGTCAGTAGAAAAGTTCATCGACAGATGGAAAACACTAGGAGCATCATGCAGACAGCTGCCAGAAGAAATAGAACAGGTACAAATGTATTTGAACTCCATGGAAATAGGAATTGCGTTTGGACTCACCAGCGCCGACATCCGAACATTCCGTGACCTAGCCACCAAAGCTCACGCGTTGGAATTAATGAAGCGCAAAATGCCGACTTTTCATCACGAAACTGTCAGAAGGGCCTCCGGTCGAACAACCGTGAATGTCGTCGATCGTGATAAAAAAGACAAGGATATGAAGGGTCCAAAAGATAGAAGAACAGGACAAAAGGAAAGATGGAGTCAGTCAAAGTACAATTACAATAGGAAAAGGTTCAGGATGCTCGACTCTCACGAAGGGTTTGACTTCGATAAGGAAGATGTGGTTCCTATGATGAAAGAATTGCTAAAGGCCGGCACCATAGAATTGCCAGAACTCAAACGCCCGGAAGATGTGACAAAAACCACAGAAAGGGATTTTTGTCGGTATCATCGCCTAGTCGGACACCCGACAGAGAATTGCTATACGCTAAAGTGCATCATACAGCAGATGATAGAGAAGGGTGAAATAATAACGGGTGAAGGAAAGAAAATGAATACAAGAGCGACGGTAAACATGTTCACGGCTCGAGAAAAGGCTCGAGAGGTGAGAAGGAAAGAAAGTCAAAAGTCAGCAAAGAATATGGCAATGCTTACATTGCACTCAGGGAAGAAGATGGAAAGTCCCGTAAAACAGAAAACGAGGATTGTAAGGAAAGAAGTCACCAGTGAAAGGAGTAATGACGATAGGAAAGAGAATGAGGGCGAAATAGCGAAAGTGGTCTATGACGTAGTTAGCCATTTGAAGGGAATACCAGCACGTTTAAGCATCTACGATGCGCTCAAATTATCAGAGGATTTTCGACAGAGTTTAATATAGGCATTATCTGATCGTAATGTCAGAGAAACTCTGCTGACAGAAATGAAGCAAGAAATACATGGTAAGCAAGCAGATTGTCTGCCAATCATCTCGTTCTCCAACGATGATTTGATTAGCGAAACGGAACATAATAGGTCCCTTATGATAGAAGGTCACGTCTGCAGGACAAGGGTGAAACGGATTATGATAGATAATGGGTCTGCAGTGAACCTTTTACCGCTTTCAATGGTAAGCAAATTGGGCTATTGCCGTTCTGATCTGCACCCCAGTGGAATGATGATACAGGGCTTCAATCAAGATGGGCAGCGTGCGCTGGGTAAAATTACAGCAACGCTGGAAGTGGGAGAATTAAGTACTGATGTCATATGTCACGTTATAAACGCCGTAACAACATACAATCTCCTTTTGGGAAGACCTTGGATACATCAATATGGTATTATACCTTCTACTTTGCATCAATGCTTCAAGTATTGCAAGGGTGGAGTGCAATGTAAGGTGATGGCTGACGCGAAACCGTATACCGAAGCCGAATCTTTCTTTGCAGATGCCAGTTATTACAAAGGATTCTCTAAGGAGGTGCGACATAGTAATGAAAGCAGAGTCTCGAAAGATGCCCAAACAGACAAGGCTCGAGAAGAAAGGGGAGAATTTTCTGGGACGACGGAAGTAAGAAAGAAGTTCTATTTTTACCAAAGCACCTAAGACAGCCTGGGCAGCTACCCTTAACACTATTATCGCCAGAGCAGTTAAGAATTCTGCAATCTAATTATATGATGCCATTACCCAATGCTGAAAGGTGTAGGCCATTTTCAGCTGCCCCGGGAAGATTTCAAGTCAAGGCTAGTACCAAACATCCTGAGCCAATAGAGTTCAAAACTGCAGTAAAGACGAAAGCAAGAAAGAAAAGCGTGAGCAATACATACCACGGTAAGCTAACATCGTAAAATCTGAAAAAGTACAGTTCAGCTAGCAAGAAAATCATGAGAAACATGGGTTTTGATTGTAACAAACCCACTGGGCTAAATCATGGGAAGGGGATTCAAATCCCTCTTGGGGTCGAGCCGAAAAAGCGAAGAAAATTTTAAGGGTTAGGAGAGCAGAGGCGTTAGTGAATATGATTATGGTCACGCAAGCACCGGAAGAAGATCCCGAGATGGTTACGTACCCTGAGACAGCTCTGAAACAGATGGAGGATGGGGGGCAGCCGACGATAGACAGCTTGTGGGAAATAAACTTGGGTACGGAAGAAGAACCTCAGAACACATTTATCAGTAGCAGTCTCTCTGAGCAAGAGTCTGGGAAATATTTCCAACTGCTTAAAGAAAATAAGGACGTCTTTGCCTGGACATATGCGGAGATGCCAGGTTTGGAACCCTCCGTAGCAATCCACCGATTAAATATCTCTAAAGAGAAAAGGCCGGTTAAACAAGCACAAAGGCGGTTTCACCCAGACTTAATTCCATTAATTGAAGAAGAGGTCAGCAAGCTGATCAAAGTTGGATTCGTCCGAGAAGTCAAGTATCCTAAGTGGATATCGAACATTGTCCCGGTAAAAAAGAAAAATGGACAAATTAGAGTGTGCATTGACTTCAGGAACCTGAATGAAGCCTGCCCGAAGGATGATTTTCCTCTTCCAATAACAGAGTTGCTGATTGATAGTACAACTCAATATGCTGTCATGTCCTTCATGAATGGCTACGTAGGGTACAATCATATTAGAATAACACCCGAAGATGAGGAAGCGACAGCATTCAAAACGCCGCTAGGAATTTATTGCTATAAGGTCATGCCGTTCGGTCTCAAAAATGCTGGGGCGACATACCAAAGAGCAATGCAAAATATATTTCAAGACATGATGCATAAAAACTTCGAGTGTTACGTTGACGACTTGGTGGTTAGATCAGGAGATCACCAGGAGCATCGTGAGCATCTAGAATCCGTTTTCTGTCGATTACGAAGGAAACAATTAAAAATGAATCTAGCCAAATGTGCATTTGGGGTATCTTCAGGAAAATTTCTTGGTTTCATCGTACGGTACAGGGGAATCGAAATCGACCCGAAGAAAGTCAAAGCTATTCAAAATATGCCGCCACCAACGACCTTGAAGGAATTGAAAAGTTTGCAGGGAAAACTAGCGTACATTCGCCGTTTTAATTCAAATCTGGCAGGAAGGTGCCAGCCATTCTCACATCTGATGAAAAAGGACGCAGATTCGTATGGGATCGAGCTTGTCAGAATGCATTCAACTCAATAAAGAGATTATTAATGCAACCACCGCTGTTAACGGCCCCAATGAAAGGAAAACCACTTATTTTATACATATCCGCGACCGAAAATTCCTTAGGTGCTTTGTTGGCTCAAGTAAATGAAACTAGGAAGGAAGCCGCTCTTTATTACTTAAGCCAAACATTGATGGGAGCCAAATGCAATTATTCTCTGATCGAGGAGTGTCTGGAGTTGATATTTGTAGTCCAAAAGTTGAGGCATTATTGTCTCTCTCATGACATAACTCTAATCTCAAGAGCAGACCCGATCAAGTTTTTAATGACAAGGCCAATGTTGTCAGGAAGACTGGATAAATGGATGTTGTTGCTTTCAGAATACACTATTACTTATAAACTGGCTAAAGCAGTGAAAGGGCAGGCAGTGGCGGATTTCCTTGCAGCACACCCCATGGCAGATTGCGAAGCTATCACTGATGACTTTCCAGATGAGCACGTTATGCTAGCCGAAGAACAAAGCCCATGGCAGATGTATTTCGATGGCGCTGCGCAGGCATCAGGAGCAAGGGCAGGGGTGATATTCATTACTCATCAAGGTGACTTTTTACCATACTCCTTCACAATCGGTACCGCATGCACAAACAATGAGGCTGAATACAAGGCCCTCATCATTGGGATGGAAATAGCTCAGCAGATGAAAATAAAAAGGCTGCACATCTTCGGAGACTCCAAATTAATTATAAATCAATTGACAACCGAGTTTGAAGTAAGGAAGCAAGAACTCTTGCCCTATTGTCAGAAAGCCCGACAATTATTAGAATGGTTCTGCTATGTAGAAATTAAGCATATACCGCGATCTGAGAATACAAAAGCAGACTCTTTGGCTAGCCTAGCAGCCACCCTGTCATGTCCTAACAAGAGTCCTCTTCAAGTAACTATAGAAGAAAGAAGATTCTTTCCATCTCTAGAGATCATAGAAGAAACAGTTGAAACACTTCCTGTCTCATGCCTAGAGATAATGACAGATGATTGGCATCAACCTGTTATTGATTATCTTAAATTTGATATCCTGCCAGAGTATCAGGTAACGAAGCAGCAAATCAAACAGCGGTCGGTCAGATTCATCATATGCAGCGAAGTATTATATAGAAAATCTTACAATGGAATATTGTTACGCTGTTTAGACAAGCAAGAAGCCATGCAAGTATTGTAGGAGGCACACTCTGGTGAATGTGGAGCACATCGGGCGGGCCAAAATTTATTCCACAGAATACATCGGATGGGTTATTATTGGCCCACCATGTTCAAAGATGCTATCGATTACGCAAAGCGGTGCCACGAATGCCAGATTCACGGAGAGATTATACACGTTCCCCCAGAAGACTTGCACCAGTCTATTGCCTCTTGGCCTTTCTTCGCCTGGGGACTCGATGTAATTAGTCCTATAAACCCCCCTTCATCTAGAGGAAAGCAATATATTCTGGCGGCAACGGATTATTTCTCCAAATGGACTGAAGCAGCCGCTTTACGTAACGTTAAAGAAAAGGACGTGGTCAATTTCATCCGACACGCCATAATATACCGTCACGGTATTCTGCAGAAGATTGTTACTGATAATGGCACTCCCTTCAAAAATAGAGGCATGAAAAAGCTGTGCCAGAAATTTGGCATTCATCACTCGTTCTCTACACCTTATTATCCCCCGACCAATGGGTTAGCAGAGGCATTTAATAAAACAATCATCAAAATACTGAAGAAGACGGTTATTGGCAATAGGCAGGATTGGGATGAAAAGTTACAAGAAGCGTTATGGGCATACAGGACTACTCAACGCACAGCAACAGGGGCAACACCATACTCCTTAGTCTATGGCGTGGAGGCAGTCATTCCAATCGAAATACAAGTGGCATCGCTCAGAGTAGCGGTACATCAGTCCATAACAGATGATGAAAATACTAAAATAAGGCTGAAAGAGTTGGATCTGCTTGATGAAGGACGTCTGGCCGCTCAACAGCGACTGCAATCGTATCAAGCTAGGATATCGGCTACCTTCGATAAACAAGTTAAACCCCGTTCTTTCAAAAGGGGTGATATGGTGTTAATGTTGAAAAGACCTATAGTGGTCACCCGCCAAACAGGGGGCAAATTCGAGCCTAAGTGGGACGGGCCGTATGTAATAAATAAAGTCTATTCCAATGGAGCATATAGAATTGCCGATCAAGATGGAAAAGGTATCAGTATACCGATAAATGCTCGCTTCATCAAAAGATATTACCCCTAAGAAGAAGCTACTGATTTTGATCCAGAATATTATCAATATAATGATTCTACATCAAAAGGGGGCAAGAAGGAATGAGATCATGTCCATATGTTAAGAGAATCTATAAAGAAGAAATTCATGAGCATATTGACTACATTTAGCAAGTATTTTGAATGAAAGCGATCATCGCCATCACCAAATGAGGCCTGCAAGTGGCAAAGTTTGGCAGGTATCATCATGGAAATCTTCTTGAAGATATCAATCTCAGTCAGACACCTTTATCATCAGAGGCAATGATGATGATCAAGATTAATATTGCCTCTATCTTGTTCAGAGATGATGATCAGAGGACGATGATCACGATTATTACTACGGCATGATACAATAAGGAAGCCTAGCCAAGCTAAATCCTCTAAGGGTCAAAATCCTAAAAGGACCAAGATCCTAAAAAAAAAAAGGGCTAAAGGCTCTAAAAGGATCAGGCCCTGAAAGGATCAAAACTCTAAAAGGACCAAGCTCTAAAAATTCAGCTAACTACGCATAAGTCCTACCATTTTCACCATTCGGGCAAGCCGACGAGAAGTCAGAGGCCCTAAAAGCTCGTGAAGGCTATCGTACCCACCCATGCGGGCAGCTGATGAAGCCTACGACTAATATGCCTGAGAGGCTAAAAAGTAAATGGCTAGTCACACGTAACCCCCATGCCGTCTGTATAGTTGCCTAGAAGCGTCACGAGGAACGGAGGAAAAAGCCTTCCCGTGAATGGGCTCGCTCTTGTAGACGAAGGAAATAAGGGCCGCAGTGTGAGCACTATGCCAACCATGCATAAGACCCTCCAGATTTGTGGTTCGATTCCAGTACTAACTCATGAGGAAGGGCTTAAACCTACTCATTGATGGACTGGCAACCATGGATTTGGTGCCCCAAAGGTAGCCTTGCGAGCTCTGTGAACTCTAGAGAGTTACCGCGACCAACCCTGTGCATAAAACCAACCGAGTTCACCACCCCGGTAGCTTCACTGGGCCCCTCTGATGGATCGTGATTTGTGAACTCCCTAGGCGGTGAGAAGTCCAGTGAACTCCTAAGAGTTACAGAGACCATCACGTGAGACCCGACTCTTGCACGAGTCTAAGTTGCTCCAACTACTCAAGAGCTTAAACTGTGTGTGTGCTCCACTACTCATGAGCTTAAACTGTGTGTGACTGACTAAATTGAAATATAGTGCCGCCAACTTAAATGCCCACATAGGAAATCCCGCACTAACATGCATAAAAGGTTAAAATTGGCCATCATAAATACAATCGCAACGATATGCAGTATGATAGTATGAATAAATAAATATGATTGTGATAATATGAGATATGATAATGCTTCAGCAAAAAGGGAAAATATCTCAAAATGCTGTCATAAATACATCTTTTAAAAGTCAAATAAGTTACTTGCTAAAAAAAAAACAAAACACATATGAACGGAAAATACATGTTTAAAGTTCCCCTGCCATTCCGAATGCCTCCATATGTTTTCGTAAATTTCCTTTTAGTTGCGTTCGAGCTGCATCATGCTTTGATTTTTCTTCAAGAATAATCTTTGCCTGATCAGGAAGGTCGGCTAGCTTACTCTCCAAAGATGTGATCACTTCTCTATTTTGTAGCAGCACTGACTTTTCTGCATCAACGGATTGAATATTAGTTCGCATCTTCTCTTCAATATCTTGGATGGATGATTCCTTCTCATGATTCTTCGACTCCAGCTGAGAGATTTCTTCTTTCAGAGCAGTAATACAATCTTGAATAATCACCCTTTCATCAGTATAAATCTTTAATTGGCCTTGAAGAATTGAGTATTCTTTCTCGAGCTTAGAAATGGAGGAAGTAATCAAGGAAGCTTGCTCTTGTGAGGAAGCTAATTGCTGCCCATACTCTAAGATTTCAGGTGGGATTGTAACACTTTCCGCTGATGCTAAAGAAATTACTGAATCACGGAATTCGAGAAGAGAATCTCACAAAGAGGATATATCAATTCTGGCCATCCTTGCAGAACTCTCTAAGATTTCAATAGAAAGATCCAAGTCAGACCATTGTTCAGGATCTTTAAAGATATGGACTATTGCTGACAAAGAATTCCTCATGAAGAGCATTTTGTGAGTAGGGATCTTTGTGAAAGATGAGAGTTCAGATGTAGTGGCTACCGAGTCAGAACTGGCTGCCCCACTGTGAGGAGGAGTTCCTATAACACACAAGGAAAAAAGTATAAAGAGATATCAATAGAAGGATGTATATTGTTTTGAATAAAACAAGTTAATATGTATACATTTCTGCCCGTACCTGTCATCGGGACACGATTAACAGAAAGAGAGGCTCCTTGAATCACAGGAGGACTAGTCCCCACCATGTCTGCAAGGGAAGGCGCCCTGGCCTCCGTACTCGAGTCCCTGGTGGTCGGAGTCGGCAGGTCTGTGGTTTCGATCGGAAATACGATCTCACGAGCCACTGTTTTAGGCGCAGATAACAGACTTAAAGGGATTCTCGATGAAATAGCTGATACAGTCGCAAGGGGATCTGAGGGGGAAATCTCGCCTACCTCGATAATAGCAACATGAGCACCTTAAAAAAAAGGGAGATACAATAGCTCTAGATAAATAATTGATATTAAATAAGAAGATAGATAGATATGTGAAAGTTAAATTCCCTTTACCTGGTGAGTATCCATATTCGCCATAATCTAAAAGTTCCTCTTCTTCTTCTACAGCTATAGGAGATTTGGCAGGAATTCTAGTGTTGGGGAGAGCTTCAGGTTCAGAAGTTGCAAGGTGTTCCGTTTCAATATCTTCTCCAGTTGCTTCCTCTTCTCCGTCAATATTAACTTCGCCTTCTTCAAAATCATCATCCGTGTCTTTACTACTTTCACCATTTTATCATCTTCATGCTGAGAAGAAGCAGTATTCTCTGATGATGAAGCCGAGCTTTCGTTCTCCAGGAGGTCCTCATCAATTTCTGCAGTAGCAATTTTCTTTCCTTTCTAGGAAGCAGCTTGACCGATCTCTGGCGCGAGATCTTCAGCTAAAGGAGAGACAGGTGCTTGTCCTGTTCCTACGGGAGAGACATGAGGGGAAGGTGAAGCTTGTAAATGCGCCCTTGATCTGGTCATTGGAGATGATGAACTAGGGCAAGTGGGTTGTAAAGGAGGCACCGGAGCATCATGAGTTGGTTCGTCTTGAACCACTACGGTCTATGCTGGAAGAGGAGAAGATGTACCTGCAGTATTAACCGTAGCTCGATGGGTAGAGTCACGAAGAGCTTGCTCAAGTTCTCTTAAGATCCCGTGAGCGAACCACCCATCCAAAGTATTAATGGGTTTTATCTCACGGATGGGTTCTTCTAGCGGTATTTTTCCACAAATTTCTCCGCTATGTGATGCATGACTCTTCTCTGGGATAAAGCTAATCCCGCTCTCTAGCTTGCCTTTCAATCTAGGTGGATGAAGAAAGATGGGAGAGTCCACCGGGAGACATTTGGTGACTGGATATGATTGATGATCCCACCATCTCATCCAGCTGTATGAAGTACGAACTATGCGCTCGCAACCAGGAATTATAAAGGACGAATCGACACGGACATTCAAAAGTTACTTCCATATCATGGCCCAATTAAGAGGACCCATGCCGTAACAACGCATCTTTCGGGTGACCAGTCCGTAATCTTTTGGTACGGTCTAATCGTAATCAAATTGGCGAGCAAAACGGCTGGGGTAATAGGGTTCTCGCCAGAATTCCGTCCCCGCTCGGAAAGGTAGACTGTAAGAACGAAGAGAAAGAAAGAACATCCTTTCTGCTGAAGTGAGTGTTCCTCGATCTACCATATTTGTATCCTCAATATAGCGGTGAAGACGGAATTGAAAGAAATCTATCTGGTCGTTGTCCTGAATCTTATTAGCGACCCAATCATATGCCCTCTTGGCCATAGTTCTTTGCTGAAAGAACCAAAGCGGGAGATGTGTCGGATGAACATATCCTTTTTCAGGTGCTTCGAAAGTCCAGGGAAAGTAGCCTCCTAGCCAGCCGGTAATATAATGCCAAGAAGTGTATGCTGATGAAGTTCCAAGAGTAGGATCCTTTATATGGGTGGCTATCTCCCCAAGAGCTCTATAAATGGAACATAACATTGGAGGAGCAAGAGAATATCTGTGGCCTTCTGCCAAGGCACCAGCTACAATAAAGACCGTGGGGCGAACAGCGTCTACCCATTTGGAGCTAGGGAGTACAACAAGGCTTATCCAATAAGCCAAGAAAGCCGCAAGTTCCTCGAATGAACTATACTCTGGTCTTGCTTTCATTGCATTACGAAGCTATGTTAACTTCTTAGAGCGGCAATCGCGAAACCTACAAAAAGGAGAATATGTATATGTTGAAACTTCTAAAAAAATGAAGAAGAGAAAAGAGTTGAGTCATGGGTTCATAGATACCTGAGGGATCTGGAGAAATGCGCAAGCCATTGCAAAGGGGAAAGCTTGTGAATATTGGAGAACTTCCCCATTTCCCTGAATAGCTCAATGGAGGTTTCAGATATGGAAGGTTTGTGATCAGGAGAAGAAACGAAGGTAAGTTCTCTGTTGGAGGGGATGAATTCATCATAAAATTTGCCTGTTATAGGAAGACCGACGATACGATGAAGGTCCTAGAGTGTTACACTCATTTCACCATATGGAAGGTGGAAAGAGTTGGTAGTTGGTGACCAATACTCGATGAAACCTTTTAGCACATTGGGTTCCTTATAGAAGTACTTGGACGTGACTTCTATAGCATCATAAAGACCAATTTTGGCTAGTATACTCGCATGCTTCAGTAAAATCGCTTCTGCCCAGTCAGAATAATAACGTCGAGCAATTAATAGACCTCTGGTGTGGAAGTCTTCTGGTCTCCAGAGTTGGACGCGATCTCGAAAACGTTGGCGGATGGTTTCATAAAAATGAGAAGGAAAAAGGTCATGAGGACTATGAAAAGGCGTGAGGAAAATCATGGGGTAGATTTTTCCAATCTTTTGCCGCGGCTTTTCCGTCCGTATTATCCCTTCAAGAATACGCGGTTCTCTCATCGCCCATGACTCAGTGTACATCAGTCTTTCGCCTTGAACGTGGTCCTTTGGTTCACAGTCGATCATAGACTAGTGGCAGTAAACATTGATGGGAATTATTGTCATGCCTTCCGAATGAGGGTTATCAAACTTCATGATACCCTCGATGACTCGTACTGAGTCCCATGAGTTCTGGAGTCTCTTCTTCTTGTGTTTAGCGATCTTCTCTTCAAACTCTTTTACCTTGTTTCAGCAAGCCTTCTTCGAGTGAGAAGCAGGAGGAGTGTCTTCCCGGGGAGGTGGCCTTTGACTATCGGTACGGATGTGGGTAGTGGTTTTCAACCATTCATCCCAATCATAGTCTCTGCCATGCTTGGGAGGACATTTAAGGCTCCCCAGTGCTATTGCATGATGGATAGGGGATGGAAGGGATTCGATGCGATCGACAAAGTCAAAAGTGGGCAAGACGGGCTCTTTAAAGAATGAAGGAGTTTGGGGGTAGTTTTTGTTCGTTTAGAAGGAGGTTGATCAGAAGAAGGGGAAGGGCGAAAAGCAGATGGGTCAGGTAAGTCAGGATGAGAGGGTTGTACAGTAGGAGAGTTGATGAGGCGAAAGGTTCGCTTGGTGTGGGCCATTGAGAAAAGGGTGTAAAGAAAAGGGTTGGAAAATTGCTAAGTGAAGGAAAGAGAACTTTGCGCGGACCCACGTAAAGTATATCCTTTGCGCGGATAGGGAAAAACTTCGAGAAAATTTTCTTTGCAGCCACACGGGTTGCGCGGTACCGCGCAATGAATATTGATTGCGCGGATTAAATGTCTTGGGCAAAAATTCACGGCTGCAACAGGGAGTTGGGAGCAAATGAGGTGCTTTGGCTATTTATAGAGTCATTAACTGAGTACGGTACACGGGATGATTAAAAAGGAAGAAGAATGTGATTGATCCTTTCCTTTGTTTTTGAAGAAAACAAAGAACGAATCAAGGGGGCATCTGTTGAGGAGTAAAATTATGAAGAAAAAAGGAACAAGTGAAGATTAAGAGATTGAGAAAGAGAGGTTGAAAGAAGAGAAAGCTGTAATGGGGTTTGCATAAGATGCAGACTTTGCACGGAACCGCGCAAGACATACACTTTGTGCCAGACTGCGCAACCAAAATCCTTTGCGCGGAACCGCACAGACAATATCACACTGCATTGATATTGACAAGACGAGTGTAGTTTGTTTTTATCCCACATCGCTAAGGATGGGGTTTTCGCAGGTGTGAGTGCCTATAAATACCCCATTCCTTCCTTGATTTTGGATCGATTGAAGACTACGAAGAGAAGACAAAGCGGAGCGAGAAGATTGAAGGTATGGTCATCAGCCCAGAAGTCTTTGTGCAGGGCTGCGCAGGGCCATTGCAGCCTGGAAGCTTTGCATCGGTCCACGCAAGCCATATGCTTTGCGTGGGTCCGCACAAGCAGTGTACTCTGCAGTCTGTCATGCTGAAGATTCGTTATGCTGCCAAAAAATAGGAGATCTCTGAGTTCTCCTGTTCGAATGCTAAAGGACATGAGCCTCTGAAGTGCAATTCTTCCTAAGTTATAGGAGATGATTGAAACAAGCACCGGGAGGCTGTCAAAATCTTTGTTTCCCTAAAAGAAGGATAGATTCAATTTACAATTCCTCCTAAGTCTTTGGAAAAGATCGAGATCTAAACTAAAATACTATCGAATTTGTTATTTGAACTTAATGTTTTAATGTTCATACACAATTAAATGAGTGTAATCTTAGAATCAAGGCAGATCAGAGGATGTAAATGAACTTGGAATTAATAAAATGTGATTTTCGTCTTTGCACTTTTCCTTTGCTATGTTTAAATAAGATAATTCTCTGAGAATTAAGACCCATTTGTTTTCTTGTTAAAACAAAATTTCTAAATTTTTAAGAGTAAATGTTATATTTTAAGTGACAAAGATCACCTAGGAAAATTTGAGCCTAAAAGTGATGAAGGTATCTTTCTGGGGTATGCCTTGAATAGTCGTGCGTATAGAGTATACAATCTAAGAACCCTGACTATTCAAGAGACAGTCAATGTGGTAATTGATGATCATCTTCATGATGAGGAGAACCCTACAAATGAATTGGAAGATGATGTAGACTCATGCATTCTAAATAAATCGGAGAACAAGACCCCAGCACCAAATGAACCCGGACCATTCTCTGAAATACCCATCATGAAGGATCACCCATGGGAACAAATCATTGGTAATCCAAATGATGGTGTAAGAACTCGACTGCAGATAGAGAATATCTACAATCATTTCTACTTTACCTCAAAAATTGAACCTAAAAATGTTATGGAAGCTCTTCAAGATGAACACTGGATAAATGCCATGTAAGAAGAACTTCAACAATTTCAAAGAAATGAGGTATGGAAATTAATTCCCAGACCAACTGACACAAACGTCATTGGAATCAAATGGGTTTTTAAGAACAAATTCGATGAGTCTGGAAATGTGATCAGAAATAAAGCAAGGTTAGTAGCTCAAGGATACTCACAGATTGAAAGAATTGATTTTGATGAAACATTTTCCCCTGTTGCTCATCTCGAATCTATTAGAATTCTCATGGCCGTTGCTTGCACATTAAAATTTAAACTGTTTCAGATGGATGTTAAAAGTGCATTTCTTAATGGGAATCTTACTGAAGAAGTTTATGTAGAACAACTTAAAGGATTTTCATATCACAAGTTCCCTCATCATGTTTATCGTCTGGATAAAGCTTTGTACGGTCTCAAACAAGCACCCCGTGCATGGTATGAACGGCTGACAAAATTTCTGTTAGATCATGATTTCTGCAGAGGAAGTGTAGATAAAATACTTTTTACTCAAAGACCAAAGAACTCCTTGCTTATTGCACAAATCTATGTGGATGACATAGTGTTTGGATCAACATGTGGAGATGAGGCACATAAATTCGCCAACCTCATGAAATCAGAGTTTGAAATGAGTATGGTTGGCGAATTAAACTTCTTTTTAGGGCTTCAAGTCAAGCAACTACCTAATGGCATTTTCATAAATCAGACCAAGTATGCAAGAGATTTGGTGAAAAGATTTGGGTTTGAGTCAGGACGTACCTATCACACGCCTATGAGTACCACTCTTAAACTCTCCAAAGATATTAATAGCAAAAGTGTGGATCTACTTCTGGAAGTAATCGGTTGGCAGAATATCCTCAATCTTGGAGGAACATATCAGCTAGGGTTGATTTGTGAATTTTTCAATCATTGTCATATCATTAGCAATGATCCCCCTAGCATTTGGATTAACCTCCCGCGCCACTTGAAACTAATCACTCCAATCACATTGGCTCATCTTCTTGATCTAGAGGTCACTCGAATTTCAGTGACTAACAGAAATCTCAACGATTTGGGTGTATGGGGAGAGGTAACTCGTGCACTCTGTCAAGGCACGACCGTTCTGTGAGATGATGAAAATCTGCTTCATGTCAACTGTCTAGGTCCCACGTTCAAAATTCTTCATAACATTCTTGGGTCTAATGTATATCCCTGTGATATTAAAGGGGATCATCTTTCACCTTTTGTGGTCAATATACTCTATGATATCTATCAAGAAAATCAAGTCTGTCTGCCAACACTTCTCCTCAAGCAGATCATTCATATAATCCAAGGAAATCATCGGGAAACATTGTTCTTCCCTGTGCTCATATACAAACTGGCACATCATGCAGGCCTACTTGCCACCTCTGATATGGTATATTTTGAAGAGTTGTTTGATGACGATGCAGCACTGGTAGCACAACAGTTGTGTCCTCCTTTATCTAGGCCAAGTGCTTCCATTCCAAGGGTTATTCCATATGCTTCACCGTTAAATCGGCCTATACATACAGGGTCGATTCCCACGCCATTGCTAAGTCTTGAATCAATTACAAATCATCAAACTTATCATCTCGAACGTCATCTACTAAACGGGATGGCAGGGCTAGAAGACTGATTGCACCTCTGCGAACGGCGTCTTACTGTAATTGAAGATAAAATCGACATTCTCTAGCAAACCACTCATCAAGTGGTGCATTTGCTCGCTCATTATCCTTCTCAGAGACATTAAGCAAATGCAGTACTTCTCTGATTATCTAGTGCATCTGATGTTGGGTTATTTTGGATAATTATACTACTGCTGTCTATGGCAGTCTATTTTCTTTGGATACTGGTTGAATATGGCTGCATATAATTCTATTCTGTTTGCCATAGTGATATACTGATGTTCCCTGGTTGGATAAAGTTTCTGCTATCAAATGCATGTGGTTTTCATGATTATCTCACTTGACCTGTCTAATATACATTCCTCTTTTCTCATGATAATGTATGCTTTACAATGATCTTATCTTTATACATCATCTATCTGTTTGTGGTTCTCCCATATGCTTCAAATCTTTAGTCAATATCACTTGTTATGCCTTTGTCAATGACAGACAGAAAGGGGGAGAAAAGTAAAAAACACCCTTTGTGGCAAATTGGATATATGTTCTTATATATTGCAGGTGTAAGGGGGAGCAGCTGCACCAAGAAAGGGGTTTTTATAGTAAGGGGGAGTAAATTGTGGTGGTGTACATGAAAGTGTTAGAATTTATAAAATTCTATAATCACATATTGTAACACCCTGAAAATCGGGGGTCGTGTATAAACTCAACTCCCGAGTTCCAGACCGTCACTTATGCAACAAAAATGATTACGATTCAATGTTGTTTGATTTAAAGCATTCACATGAGTAAAAGTATACCAAAACTGCAATTCATACTTCAGATCCAATGATAAAAGCAAGCGGAAGACTAAACAATATATATATCACTGTATGGAAAAACAAAGTAAACCTCATCTGTCTCTAAAGTATGAATACATCCCTGAGTCTCATATACATATACATGAACAAAAATAAATATCCAAAATGGTCCCACTAAAGTCCCATCGATCCAGGTCGCCTACGCAAAGCCATCGTAATACTGCATGTACGAGAACTCGTCCTGGTCCTCGTCGAAGTCTGGCTCTGCTCCTAGATCTCAGCCTCACCTGCATCTACAACAGGGTCTGGTGGGTGTTGCAAACACCATCCCGTAACGTGGGAGTGAGTGATCAACTCAGTGGAATCATAGAGCAAAGATTAGCATGTTCACAAATCAATCATGCGATAATAGTAAAGCAGTAAATCAGACAATCCTAGTACTGTTGTTAATGCAAGATGATATGACGTGATGTATGCCCTCACCGACGATCTCCCTCATACGGCAACATCTTACGACCGCGGCATGCAATCGACCCTCAAGTGCTCCACATCTTCCATGCACATGCAATGGCATGGTGATATGATTTCCAAGTTGTTATTAGTCCATTCAAATAGCAGGATTGGGAAACTAAGGTACTTCCCTTGTATCAATCCCAACACAGATCCTGTCTAGGGTCGTCACTCCTAGTAATCTCATACGATGTATATTTCGTAGGTCACTGCAAGGGCTGCCAGGGCTGTTGCTCGCACTCGTTGCACCGCTCCCCCATCACCTTATCAATACAGGCCTACTGTACTCTACTGCAACGGAAGGGTCGTTGCCTCCCGTGGACTCAAGATACGCTCGCGGTCACTACAAAGGACTCGTCGCCTGATCAGTGTAGGCCGACAGCTAGAATATAGTGTCCCATACCACCATAATCTGCTCACGAGTCTAGGTGCTCACTGGTCACTACGGGGAGGTTTGTGGCCCCAGCGTAGGCCGACAGCTCGACCATGGTGTCCCATACCACCATGCCCGGCTCATGAGTCTTCGTGGATCAAGGTACCATGGTTAACAGGGTTTATACTGGTAAGTTCAGTACCCTAGGTTCAAGCAGTTATGACTCATACAAGGTGAACATACATTGGTCAGTCGGGTTACTTGACGGGCTCGACTAGCGCGATCGCATCTCAAGTCGAACGACATGAAGTGCGTAAAACACTTCGCGTGGCCTAACCACTGCCGCCAACTTCAAACACGACTCGCGTTCATCGATGTGTCGTTCGTGGCCAAGACCAGCCAGCCACGAATTCGATCGGTTACCGACTGCCTGGACTAAGTATAGTCCCAAACAATTATGGAATCACATCAGCAATTTATATAGGAATATTGGAATTGAAATACAATCATGTGAGCATGTTAACACATGTTATAACACTCAACTTAAGTAAATCTTCAAACACATATATTTCATGCATGTAATGAAATCATGCGTATAGTCAACATGTAGGAAATCATTTAGGTCAGCATATTAATTGAGAAATCCATCTCAAACTAATTCATAACATCATTTAATTCAATACATACTAATACAAGCATTTATACAAACACATACACTACACACTTAAGTCTACATATAGTATGTCGACCCGAAGTGCGAAATTTGGCGAATCTCTTTGCCAAACTAATTATGCACGTATTCCTAACTTCCTAATGCGACAACAAACCATGTCAATCACATCAGCAAAATATGAATGTAAACAGTACTTCCTAAAAATGACTAAAATGCCCTAATTCTCATATTCTTCGTTAATTTACGAAATGGGAAACGGAGAGCATTTTGTACATGTCAAACGGCGATACCGTCAAGAATCTACTATTAAACGACATTGAAAGCGTTGTAAACCGTCAATCAAAGCGTCTAAAATCCTCACCTTATGTCTTGTAGACTCGTGAATTGAAACGGAGCGTATACGCTTCGTCTACGGCGAATAGGGAACCTAATACACGAGATCCATAAGCTACATCGCTATGGAAACAAAGGAAACTCAAATCAGCAACTATTTAGGGTATTTTCTTACCTAGAATCGTGGTGTAATCGCCGGGAAAGCGATAGAGGTGCGTTGCTTAAGCACGTGCAACACGTACCACAAGTAGCAGGAAGAACTCTCCCACTCTCTCTCACAATCTCTCACCTTTTCTCTCACACAAGCTAGGGTTTCTAGCAAATTCGGATGTGTGTGAGAAGTGAGGGTTTCAACCCCTTTTATAAGTTAAAACATGCCCAAAATAGGCTTGGGAACAATGTTTACTTGGTGCCTAACCAAATCGGGGCCGTTTCGGTCCAAAAGAGCATTTCTGAAGGTCCCCTGGCCAAATGCGGTCGGACTTAAGCTCATGCATACTGGATCTAGCACACATCCAGTTTTCAGACCGGTAGGGTTCCCAGATCGCACGTGGCAGTCCGGTTTCAATTTAACGGTCACCGCACCAAGATCAGGCCTATAAGTCTCGTGATATGTAATAGAAATTTTTCGTGATCCAAGGGTGTAATTTGGCTGAATTCTGACGGTCAGAACGCTTAATACTGATGCGCCAAATCGTGTGCCAGATTTGAATTTCAAATTTCAATTCTAACCCTATTCTCACTCTCTTCACTCCAGGCTCAATGAAATAGCCTCTGAATGTCAGTTGGACTTGATTTTCGAAACGATTTTCAAGCCCAGCTAAGTGGTCATAACGGTCTAAGATGGTAGGTATCGGACTTTCGACGCGCGGTCTAGATCCAATACAAAGTTTCAAGGAGGTCCCGAGAATAAACTGGTTTAGAGTTTGATCCGAGGCTTTAGAGCATTATAGCACCATTGGTTCCTCTCGCTTTGGGCCTTGTAGAACGTATTTAAAGTGATCAGGGACCATTTCCCAGCTATTCTAACGTTGCACTAGCTAACTTAGTCATATTTTCTAAAGGAATAAATTCTACGCAATTTCGGGTCGAGTTGGTACTCGAGCCCAAGTATGAATTTTTCACGGGCGTTACAATCTACCCCCCTTAACAAATAATTTCGTCCTCTAAATTTTGTACCTTTTCGTACTCCTCGAGAAGCTGTGGGTAGTTCTTTCTGATCTCGTCTTCTGTCACCCAGGTAGCCTCCTCCTCAGAGTGATGCGTCCATAATACCTTCACAAGGGGAATCACCTTGCTACGCAGTACCTACTCCTTCCTGTCTAGGATACATGTCGGTCGTAGGATATATGTAACATCCTCTCCTAACTGCACCTGCTCCCATCTGATGATATGGGAAGGATCAGCAACGTACTTCTTCAGCATAGAAACATGAAATACGTTGTGAACGCTCGCGAGAGGCGTGGGTAAAGCCAATCGGTAAGCCACCGCTCCCACACGATCGAGGATCTGGAATGGACCAATGAATCACGGTGCCAGCTTCCCCTTCTTCCCGAACCGAAGGACTCCCTTCATAGGGAAAACTCGTAAAAACACATGATCCCCAACTGTGAACTCTAGTGGCCTCCGTCTCGTATCGGCGTAGCTCTTCTGTCTGCTCTGCGCTGTAAGGAGCCGACGTCGAATAATATCAATCTTCTTTGACGTCGCCTACACTAACTCTGGGCCAATCAAGCTACGCTCACCGACCTCTAACCAGCAATGCGGTGCGCGACAAGGTCGCCCATACAGCGCCTCATAAGGTGCCATACCGATACTCGCCTGAAAACTATTGTTGTACGCAAACTCCGCATATGCAAGACAATCATTCCAACTGTCCTTGAAGTCCAATGCGCAAGCTCGCAACATGTCCTCTAAGATCTGGTTCACCCGCTCTGTCTGTCCGTCTGTCTGTGGGTGGAAGGCAGTACTGAACTTCAACTTCACACCCATAGCCTCCTGAATGCGAGTCCAGAAAATAGAAGTGAACCGCGTGTCTCTGTCAGACAATATCTCCAGCGGAACTCCATGCAGACGCACAATCTCTCTGATGTACAATCTAGCCAGCTCGTCTGCAGAGTTCGTAACTCTGATTGGTAGGAAGTGCGCCGACTTCGTCGGACGGTCGACGATCACCCAAATGGAATCATGTCCCTTCCTCGTCTTCGGCAACCCAGAAATGAAGTTCATGGAAATGAAATCCCACTTCCACTCTGTGATCGGCATAGGCTGCAAAAGTTCAGGTGGTCGGCGATGCTCTGCCTTCACCTGCTGACAAGTGAGACAACGGGACACGAACTCAGCTATGTGGGTCTTCATACCTTCCCATCAATACGTCCTCTTCACGTCATGATACATCTTTGTGCTGCCTGGATGCATCGCGAGTCTAGTACAATGCGCAGCCTCGAGAATCTCTCGTCTCAAGTTAGGGACATCTGGGACGCATAGGCGGCCACGGTAACGTAAGCCCCCATCCATACCAACTCGCCAGTCGGCGTCAGCATCATCATTCTAGGCGAACTTCACGTCCTTCCGTGTCAACTGAGATAAGGGTCTCGCGATCTTCGAGAAGTCCTAAATGAAGCGCCGATAGTAGCCAGCGAGACCCAAGAAACTCCTCACCTCAGTGACAGAACCAGGCTACTCCCAGTCCTGCACCGCAGCTACCTTAGACAGGTCAACTGTCATGCCATCCTTAGACACCATGTGTCCCAGAAACTTCACCTCCTGCTTCCAGAAGTCACACTTCTTGTACTGTGCGAACAACTGATGCTGTGTGAGCGTATCCAGGACCAAACGTAAGTGCTCCTCATGCTCCTCTTGACTCCTAGAGTACACCAAAATGTCATCAATGAATACAACGACGAATCGATAGAGGAAAGGTCGAAATACCCGGTTCATCAAATCCATGAACACGGCCAGTGCGTTCGTGAGACCGAACGACATCACGAGGAACTCGTAGTGGCCAAAACTAGTCCTGAATGCTGTCTTCTGCACGTCCTCATCCCTGATGCGCAACTGATGATATCCTGACTGAAGATCAATCTTCGAGAAGTACTGCGCTCCTCTCAACTGATCAAATAAGTCATCAATCGTGGGTAAAGGATACTTGTTCTTCACCGTAACCTGGTTCAGCCTGCGATAATCAATACACAATCGCATCGAACCGTCCTTCTTCCTCAAGAATAGGACCGGTGCTCCCTAAGGAGACACACTAGGCCGTATGAGGCCAAGCTCTAGCAGACCATCAATCTGCGTCCTCAACTCCTCCATCTCACATGGTGTCATACGATACGTCAGTAGTGAGACGGACGTAGAACCAGGAACCAGATCGATAGTGAAATCAATCTCACGTCGGGGCGGCAAACCAGGGATCTTCCTGAACAGATCCCCGAACTCGGAAACGACTGGCACATGCTCGAGTACCTAGGCACCAACGTCGCGCAATAAAGTGGCGTAACTAAGTATGTGGAAAGAAAAATTTACCCGCACTGGAAACGTGAAAGGCGTGCCCTCAAGCTCGTACACCGTCACCATACGAGTCTCGCAGTCAATCTCGGCCCTCGCTGCAGTCAACCAATCCATGCCAAGAATGATGTCGAGATAAACAAGAGAGGGGTCGACGACAAGATCAATAGCCATCGTCCGGCCTCCCAAATCAACCAAACACCCTTCACACATCTGGGTGACATCTGAATAATCTCCGTGGGCTGCAAGGACTCGTACCCTATCCATGGTAATGGTCGGTAACCCAAGACGCCTGACTACAGCAAGCGATATCAAAGAAATCGTGGAACCAGTGTCCACCATCACAAGAATAGGAGTATCTCTAATATGGGCTGTGACCTCGAAGGCTGAATGCTGGAAAGTCGGCGTCGCAGCTGCCTCAGCTGTCAATGCATGAACCCGAGCCTGCTGTGGCCGGTTCGGCCGCTGTGTCAAGGGCCGTGGAGGCTGTCTGATCTGCGATACCGGAGGTCTGAAAGAAGGGTGAGCGGGAGCTAACCGTATAGGCGGTGCTGATATCGCCTGTGAACGAGCACGGTCAATCTTCTGCGGTGGTGAGAACCCGCTGTCCCGCATCCGAGAGAAACAGCTCTGCGCCAAGTGGCCTGACCTCCCACAATATGTGCATGATAACTCGGGGCACCGAAACGATGGTGCTGGCGCTATGGCCCGAGTAGGAGGGTCGACGCGAGGCCTCTTGTCCGGGAAGGGCCTGTCCTGCATGTCTGGTCGCGGCCTAGAAGCAACAGGGCCGCGAGATCGCGCAAGTCGATCCACATCCTGCTCTGCCCGCATAGACATGTGAATCAACTCCGCATAAGAGGGAATGCTCAAACAGCACATCTTCGACTGAATGTCCGGTCGCAAACCCTCCAAAAAGCGCCGTATGCGCATCTGCTCATCAGCCAAAATCGTCGGGACATATCTGGGCAACTCCGTGAATCGATGCTCATACTCTGTAACTGTCATGGCTACCTGTCTGAGGCGGAGAAACTCATTCTCTCTGTCATGCCTGTAAGTCTGGGGATAATACTTCTCATGGAAGCAGAACTCAAACGCTGCCCATGTCCATATAAAGTCGGTGGCAACGGTCCGCAGTACGCTATCCCACCACAGGCTGACCTCTCGCTCAAATAGGAATGTAGCCAGCTCTACCTGCTCGACCTCAGTGCAATGTAACATCCGCAAAATCTTCGACACACGGTCGAGCTAGTACTCAGCCTCCTCGGGTCTGTGAGAACGCGTGAAAGTGGGAACGCGTGAAAGTGAGAGGCCGTAAGCGCTGAAATCGCTCTAATAGGCCCCGTGTATCTGCGGCAGTCCCCGCAGGGTAAGCAGGCGGCGCAGGATGAGCCATGCCCTCATCCTGGACGTATGTATAAGCATCCTCAGCTGGATGCGCAGGTGGTGCAGGTGGAGCCACACCCCCACCCTGTGCTAATGTCCCCACGATGGTAGTCAGAAGCTGCTGCTGCTGCTGCATCATAGCCAACATCTGCTCAAATCTTTCAGGAGGTGGAGCAGGCTGTGGCGGATGCTGTGTGGAAGTAGATGCACGATGAGGCTCTCTGACTGACGGTGTGAACGGCGGTGGTCCAACTGTAGGACCAGCAGCAGGCTGAGACGCATGAACAGTCTCAGGAATCGAGCCCACAGCAGGGTCCGCATGGGTGCCAGACTGTGAAGGAGTCTGATCCATATGCTCAGTCAGTGCAAGCCGAACCGTGCTCCGCGTAGCCTTAGGTGGCATTCTCTATATTCAAAATAGGGCGCAACCTTGTCAGTCTTAATAGCACAATTACACCGCACTCATTTACACAAGGAGTCAAAGGCATTCCATGCATTTCATTTAATCAAAATTGTCACAATACAAGGGATATATCCTTACAAGCATCATGATGAGAAATACATGGGAACTAAGATAGTTAAAATTGCAACAGCAACATAAGCAAAGCATTAGCCCTAACAGGCTTACACACATAAAGCAGGAAATGACTAACTACTAACAACTACGTCAAAGGTCGCATCGCTAGTCTGAGTCTGGGGATGGAGGAGGAGCACCCTTATCCTGCAAGCAACACAGGATCGCCTTCAAGGTGCGAGTCACCTTGCCTAATTTCTTCTTTGTAACGGCCTTGGCATCCTTGACTTCGGCGCGAAGTTCTTGAACTTCCCTTCGTAAAGTGATCTGACTCTCCTCCATCCGAGCAATGTCATCGTCGCTAGTAGCCTGCGCAGAAGGAGGAGGGCTCTCATCTGTATCCTGAGCCTCCTCTTCTGCCTCTTCCTGAACTTCTTCCTGAACCTCTTCCTGAACCTCTGCTCCAGGTTCTTCTTCTCTTTGATCTTCCTCATCATCAAAGTCATCCTCGCTGTCCTCCTCAAGCTGATTTTCACGGTACTGTGACCCAATCTTCATCTTGACCATAGTCGACTCATCAATGGTATGAATCGAAACTGGCAATTTCGGCCCAAGTCTGTAGACAAACTCAAGCGCAATCTTGCAAATCAGTCGGCCAAAAGGAAGCGATTCGGATGTTCTTCTTGACTTGGCTCTGAGGATTATCTGTTGTAAGATGAAAGTAGCCATACATACGTTCTCTCCCTAGGCCACCAGATACAGGAAATCAACCATAAGGCGTGTACATTCAATGCGATTCGTCGACCTGAGATAAACATTGAACGTGCAGATATGGTGTAGCAGGCGCAAATCATCAGACATATACGTCGCCTTAAGGCTATTATTAGGCTGCCATGGAACCAACTTACCGCACAGAAACCTGGTGCGGCGATCTCGTTCACATCTACTCCTCAGATTCTTCTCACTAGAATGAACATCACCAAGTGGTACGTTCAGAAGTCGCGCAATCAGTCGCACATCAATCGTAGTCATCCGATCTCTACCAAAAGGGATTTTAAACTGCAATGGCTCCAAGGTAGGATTCTGGATACTAGCGTAGAAGGCATGAATAGTGCTCACATTAGCACGATCACGAGCTTCAAAGATCGGACCCCAATGCGCAGCTTCAATGCGCTCGAACAATAAAAATTCACCGAACAGTCGCCCTTCCACGTCCGCCTCAAATAACACTTTACGATCAGTGTATTGGCCATGAGGCATCTCTGATAGAATTACTCACTCAAGGTGAGCGTGGGGATCCAAATCCCGCTTTGTACGGCACTCTAGGGCTGTAGCTGGACCTGCGGCGGTGCTTGAACTTGCGGCACCACCCCGCGGTCTCCTCGATTGAGCAGGGCGGCTTGGACCATCCTCTTCTATTGCGGTTTTCCTTTTACCCATCAAAGATATGATGGATGAGAGGATAAAAGGCCTAAAATGGCTTCCACAAAAGCCATGAAAAATGGAGAAAATGCGGAGAAGTGGCTATCCAATATGGAAAAAGGAGATCTAAGCATCGTAGAGGGATGCTTCAAGCTTCCCAAGGATGTATTTTCAAGGAGAAATGGAAATGGAAAAGTGGAATGGAGCACCTCACAATTTCAGCTCGATTTGGGGGTTTTTGGAGCTCCAAATGATGAAATCTTCAAGAGGAAGGGCTGCTAACTCCAAAGAAGTGATGGATGATGGTCGTTTTTGGCCAAGGAGGGATCTAGAAGCGATTTGGAACCACAAAATTTGGGGATGGTTGCTGAAAAATAAAAATAGGGCTATGGGGAGGGCTGTTTGTGAAGGAGGGGTGTGATTTGGGGGTTTTTGTGGGACGGGACTTACATGGGGAGGGTACACATGAGATTTAAGGGCGTGCGCTCAAAAATCACATCCAACGGGCCCACCTGTACGGCGATGGCATCGCCGACCGGTGATGCATCCGGTCGGTGGGGCCAGATGGGTTCGGTCCCCCATGGTCCAAGGACCCCAGATATGTACAGTTTGCCCCCTGGTTCATGGCATTTTCGCCTATGTGAGCCTAAACATGTGTTCGAGGATTTTCGGGACCATTCTGTAATCCCGAATACCAAACCCTATGATGAAGCATATGAATTTGGGGTAGAAGGATCTAGTACATCCATCTAGACTCTTATTAGCTAAAGAAAGTGACGTTAGAATGGCCTTATGGCCATTTTTTATGAAATTTTACTATTCACTATAAAATTTTATGAAAGTATTATTTTATGTTATTTTCACATTAGTTTTGATGCCTAACATGAATTGGATAAGAAACAAATGAAGATTGGAGTGGTGAGAGGAAGAATTTTGAAGATTTTTGGTGAAACGGGGTTTTTAAGCCCTGACGATTGAATACAGGAGTCGTGGTCATCTCACGGCCCAAGGATTCACTTTTACGGGTTTAAAATCATTCATAGGACGTCTCAACCCGACTTCCTACGGCTTAGAAGCTATTCGGGTTACTTTACGCGACCCGAGATGCGTTACAGACTCGATCGTGCGATCGATTAGAATAGACATCGCCTATCGACGAATCTGTGATCCTAGAAGTGTTTCTAGACCCTTCTCGCACCCACCTAAGTCAAAAGAAGTGACAGTGTAGGTCGCGAGACCATAACCCAGGCCCAGTATACTCTTATTCAGTCTCTGATACCAACTTGTAACACCCTGAAAATCGGGGGTCGTGTATAAACTCAACTCCCGAGTTCCAGACCGTCACTTATGCAACAAAAATGATTACGATTCAATGTTGTTTGATTTAAAGCATTCACATGAGTAAAAGTATACCAAAACTGCAATTCATACTTCATATCCAGTGATAAAAGCAAGTGGAAGACTAAACAATATATATATCACTGTATGGAAAAACAAAATAAACCTCATCTGTCTCTAAAGTATGAATACATCTCTGAGTCTCATATACATATACATAAACAAAAATAAATATCCAAAATGGTCCCACTGAAGTCCCATCGATCCAGGTCGCCTACGCAAAGCCATCGTGATACTGCATGTACGAGAACTCGTCCTGGTCCTCGTCGAAGTCTGGCTCTGCCTCCTGGATCTCAGCCTCACCTGCATCTACAACAGGGTCTGGTGGGTGTTGTAAACACCATCCCGTAACGTGGGAGTGAGTGATCAACTCAGTGGAATCATAGAGCAAAGATTAGCATGTTCACAAATCAATCATGCGATAATAGTAAAGCAGTAAATCAGACAATCCTAGTACTGTTGTTAATGCAAGATGATATGACGTGATGTATGCCCTCACCGACGATCTCCCTCATACGGCAACATCTTACGACCGCGGCATGCAATCGACCCTCAAGTGCTCCACATCTTCCATGCACATGCAATGGCATGGTGATATGATTTCCAAGTTGTTATTAGTCCATTCAAACAGCAGGATTGGGAAACTAAGGTACTTCCCTTGTATCAATCCCAACACAGATCCTGTCTAGGGTCGTCACTCCTAGTAATCTCATACGATGTATATTTCGTAGGTCACTGCAAGGGCTGCCAGGGCTGTTGCTCGCACTCGTTGCACCGCTCCCCCATCACCTTACAGGCCTATGTACTCTACTGCAACGGAAGAGTCGTCGCCTCCCGTGGACTCAGAATACGCTCGCGGTCACTACAAAGGACTCGTCGCCTGATCAGTGTAGGCCGACAGCTAGAATATAGTGTCCCATACCACCATAATCTACTCACGAGTCTAGGTGCTCACTGGTCACTACGGGGAGGTTTGTGGCCCCAGCGTAGGCCGACAGCTCGACCACGGTGTCCCATACCACCATGCCCGGCTCATGAGTCTTCGTGGATCAAGGTACCATGGTTAACAGGGTTTATAATGGTAAGTTCAGTACCCTAGGTTCAAGCAGTTATGACTCATACAAGGTGAACATACATCGGCCAGTCGGGTTACTTGACGGGCTCGACTAGCGTGATCGCATCTCAAGTCGAACGACATGAAGTGCGTAAAACACTTCGCGTGGCCTAACCACTGCCGCCAACTTCAAACACAACTCGCGTTCATCGACGCGTCGTTCGTGGCCAAGACCAGCCAGCCACGAATTCGATCGGTTACCGACTGCGTGGACTAAGTATAGTCCCAAACAATTATGGAATCACATCAGCAATTTATATAGGAATATTGGAATTGAAATACAATCATGTGAGCATGTTAACACATGTTATAACACTCAACTTAAGTAAATCTTCAAACACATATATTTCATGCATGTAATGAAATCATGTGTATAGTCAACATGTAGGAAATCATTTAGGTCAGCATATTAATTGAGAAATCCATCTCAAACTAATTCATAACATCATTTAATTCAATACATACTAATACAAGCATTTATACAAACACATACACTACACACTTAAGTCTACATATAGTATGTCGACCTGGAGTGCGAAATTTGGCGAATCTCTTCACCAAACTAATTATACACGTATTCCTAACTTCCTAATGCGACAACAAACCATGTTATTCACATCAGCAAAATATGAATGTAAACAGTACTTCCTACAAATGACTAAAATGCCTTAATTCTCATATTCTTCGTTAATTTACGAAACGGGAAACGGAGAGCATTTTGTACATGTCAAACGGCGATACCGTCAAGAATCTACTATTAAACGACATTGAAAACATTGTAAACCGTCAATCAAAGCGTCTAAAATCCTCACCTTATGTCTTGTAGACTCGTGAATTGAAACCGAGCGTATACGCTTCGTCTACGGCGAATAGGGAACCTAATACACGAGATCCATAAGCTACATCGCTATGGAAACAAAGGAAACTCAAATCAGCAACTATTTAGGGTATTTGTTACCTAGAATCGTGGTGTAATCGCTGGGAAAGCGATAGAGGTGCGTTTCTTAAGCACGTGCAACACGTAGCACAAGTAGCAGGAAGAACTCTCTCACTCTCTCTCACAATCTCTCACCTTTTCTCTCACACAAGCTAGGGTTTCTAGCAAATTCGAATGTGTGTGAGAAGTGAGGGTTTCAACCCCTTTTATAAGCTAAAACATGCCCAAAATAGGCTTGGGAACAATGTTTACTTGGTGCCTAACCAAATCGGGGCCGTTTCGGTCCAAAAGAGCATTTCTGAAGGTCCCCTGGCCAAATGCGGTCGGACTTAAGCTCATGCATACTGGATCTAGCACACATCCAGTTTTCAGACCGGTAGGGTTCCCAGATCGCACGTGGCGGTCCGGTTTCAGTTTAAAGGTCACCGCACCAAGATCAGGCCTATAAGTCTCGTGATATGTAATAGAAATTTTTCCTGATCCAAGGGTGTAATTTGGCTGAATTTTGATGGTCAGAATGCTTAATACTGATGTGTCAAATCGTGTGCCAGATTTGAATTTCAAATTCCAATTCTAACCCTATTCTCACTCTCTTCACTCCAGGCTCAATGAAATAGCCTCTGAATGTCAGTTGGACTTGATTTTCGAAGCGAGTGCCAAGCCCAGCTAAGTGGTCATAATGGTTTAAGATGGTAGGTATCAGACTTTTGACGCGCAGTCTAGATCCAATACAAAGTTTCAAGGAGGTCCCGAGAATAAACCGGTTTAGAGTTTGATCCGAGGCTTTAGAGCATTATAGCACCATTGGTTCCTCTCGCTTTGGGCCTTGTAGAACGTATTTAAAGTGATCAGGGACCATTTCCCAGCTATTCTAATGTTGCACGAGCTAACTTAGTCATATTTTCTAAAGGAATAAATTCTACGCAATTTCGGGTCGAGTTGGTACTCGAGCCCAAGTATGGATTTTTCACGGGTGTTACACATATACACACAATTTAGGATGTATCTGTCTAGATATTTTTCTAGGGTGTTTTGAGTATTTTGTCATGTAATTGACAAAGGGAGAGATTGAAAGTGCACCTACTAGTGCCCTGGTTCGTCAATTACTGTGTGGGTTGAGTCAGTCGAACAATAGCGCCTAATAGGAAGATCGATTTAAGCGTCTGCTTCAAGTGGATGTGTGGAAGTTCGCCATAGGTAAAATCATAGCCTCACATCCCTTATCCAAAAACACTAGGTGATTAAAACCCTTAAAAATAACTTAGAACATATGAGGGTTTTTGGGTAAGTGAACTTTTTCAATAAACAGAAAATCTCTAAGTTTTCTTCTGTCATGCCCCAAACTTGAAAATCGGGCTCACAAAATTTCTGATCGCCGAATTCGGCACCGACAGCCTCTGTAGAACCCCATTCTCGGCTCCTAGCTCCCATTCGCTAGGTTCCGATCCTGGGATGCTACGAGGAGGATTTTAAATATCAGTTTGATTCGTAATAAGCATAACCAAAGGCATAACCCACAAACAACAACCAAGTACTCCATTACATTTCCACTATGATCAAAAACTTTACAAGTACAATGAGCATAAAGGAAAATACAATGGTAAAGAACAAAAACTCCAAAACGATCAGCAACGTGCTCCTGCCTCAGTGCTGCTGCAATCCAACGTCACCTGCACGCAACGGTCGTGCATAAGCTTACAGAAAGCTTAGAGGGTGGTGAAAGTGTGTGCGCAAGGTAGTAATATGAACATGCGGTGTCAGAGTAAAGCGGAATATGCAGATGGATCTATGATATCATGAGTCGTACCAAGGCTTATGCAATGCAAGACATGAATGGTATCGGCCATCCCAAGGCCATGCGATGTGCAATGTAACTCAAGCATACAGATCCTCATCTATGTCCACTCATCAATACAGCTCAAAATATGAGATATCACCGGGGTCTAGTACACTCTAAACTAGATTGCCGCCACATCACGCTCAATAAGATAAGTGGAAGAGACCACACTATCCGTCTACCAATATCGGACGTGACTCGTTGATAGCGGACCCATTCCTCGAGCTGGTCAAACTCAGCCTAGCATTGGCCCCTACTCTCGGGCGGGTAAGGCCGCACCCCCTTCCAACCGACCATGACACAGTGGAGAGCGTAACCGTCTGGTATTCGGCACTCAATGCTCATCTACCCACTCGGTCTAGACGTTGGAGCAACCTCTTGGTACCATAAGAGTTTAGGGACTTTCACCTAGGGATATCAATAGCACCCCATGTAGAACAAGATTTTCGGTATCCAATTCTGCCAACCACGATGCGTCTGTGGAGGCTACGGCCCTGATGTCGCTAGGGCGTACAATACCCATGTCACACAAATACAAAATGCATGATTCATGCTATCTAGTCATGCAACAAATTCTGCGCATATCGTGCACTGATGTAGGGCAACACTGCCTAACCAGGAGCCCATAAACAACCTGCTCGAAGGCATATGCTATGATCAGTCAATCCTCATATCAAGCATGCATATGATGCGTATGATCATGAGTCATGAAACTACACTAAACATGTAAATGAGTGATGATCCATTCTTACAACGCAGATGGGCCTAGATGGCCTATACACAGCAAGTACGACCCAGTAATGGGCCCTAAGGAGAGTCGTAATGTGGACATCTAACCAACATTACACTCGCAATGTGGACAAAAAACCAACATTGCTCCCAAGGCACAATCTTTATAAACAGCGCTAGATAGACTGTATGGGAATTACACATTGCAATGGACCGTAGGCTCATCCCATTGGGCCTTACATATATATCAAATGGGCCATATCTTATGGGCCTTTTATTCATCAGATAGGCCACGTAAATGGGCCACACCAATGGGTCTTATGTGCATTGCAATGGGTCAAAACCCGTGGGCCTTAGATTTCATCAAATGGGCTTAAACTCATAGGTCTCATATGCAACAAATGGACTACACCAATTGGGCCCCATACGTACACTAAATGGGCATCAACCTATAAGCCCTACTATATCTCAATGGGCCTTAATCCATGGGCCCCCAAAACTGTCAAATGAGCCTAATCTCATGAGCCTTGGAATACATTGTTCCGATTCAATCTCATGGCCTTTAAATATATCAAATGGGTCCCGACTCATGGGCCTTACAAAATATTTATTTCCATCCAAACCATTCATAGGGACACATGGCCTAGGGCCCACTACAATTTTTTTTCTTTGCAATCCATTATGTTCAAAAGGTCATACGGACCTTAGGCCCACATATATAATATGTATAGCAATATACGTACATTATAACTACAACATCAATTCATACATTAAGGGTTGTTGCTCCAGCTCTTTAATCATTAAAATGGAACTCAGGTGGGTCCCATGTAGGGCCCACCACTATATTCATATTATAGAATATACATTATAAACTATATAACATATGTAAATATATATAATGGTGGGTCCCACAGAAATCACTATAGGCAGCTGGCAGTGGGCCCCATCATCAAAGGCGGATGGATGGCGTGTGTAAAACACATGCAACAGGGCCCCACCGTCCGCTGGACGATGGGTGAAACAATGCATCATGGTGAGTCTCACCGTCCACGGGCTGTGGACGGTGTGAATGAAATACATACATTGCCGTGGGTCCCACAAATGTGGCCCACCGTAATATTTATTTGAAATCCAACCAGTTCATAAGGTCATTCGGACCTAGATGAAGGGAAAACATAAATTTCAGCTTGATCCAATACTTCTGTGGGCCCCAAAAACTTTTCAATGGCAAACATTCAATTCTACTGTTTCCTGTGGTGTGGGCCACCCAAGTGCTGGGTCGTGCAGAAATTTGGAGGGGGCCCACCTGAGGAGGGGACCCACCTCATGAACAGGTCGGATGACAAACAAACATTAAGGTGGGGCCCACGGCTGGAGCCGTGGGTCCCTTGCTGGACGCCGCCCGCTCGTCTCCACGGCTGCATACAGCAGCATGTAGCGCTGCCCTCTGACAAAACAAATGCAGAGGCTCTGCCTCTTAACATTTTTGGGAAAAATCTGTTTTCCCAGGGTTTTTCGCATGTGGGGCCTGCTAAGATGAAATCCGCTCCGGCCATTGCGTTCTGTGGCTGGCAACAGGCGAAACGAGTCCAGAGTTCAAATTTAAAATGCTTAAGAAGTGAAATAAAATACGAAAATGATGTTGGAATGGTGAGGTTGCAATTTTTGACGCTATGGTCCACCAGGTGCTCCGTTCAATCTCATTTTCTGTCTCAACGCCTAAAATGAGATGGTGAAAGGGATGGACGGCTTGGATTAGAACGATACATCAGGGTGGGGCCTATGCAAGGGGACTACCCAAAAGCTCCTCTTTTTCTTTTTTTTTTTATATTTTTGGGACAGGGACGTCCAGCGTCCCAGACACTGGACGATGGGCCACCTCTTCAAGTATTTGTGGTGGGCCTAATTAGGTGGGCCACCACATGGAAAATAGTTTGGATATTCCACACATAAAGTGGGCCACATTGGTGATTAAAAAAAATAATGGACTCATGGTGGGGTCCATTTAAATAGGCCACACACCCTATTGTAATCCCCATTTAAATAGGCCACACACCCTATTGTAATCCCCAAAAAATATCAAAATAACAGAAAATAAATAAAAGGGAAAGAGACATGGAGAGTGGGACACGGCTTGTGATGGAGGGACCCCGACATTATGGGCCCTCCCTTACATGAAATCATACATCAAGTGGGTCATTTTGCACATGTGACCATCAAAACTGAAGATCAACGGTGGGGATCCTTTCCCCACCAATATGGATGGTCTAGATGACCTTTCTAAAGAAAATAAACATCACGATGATCCAAATAGGCCATCGGCCTTATCTTAGGGTCCTAAGTGAGATCCACACCATTGATCGGTGGGCCTCACTTAGTCCACCATAAAAATAAGAAAAACTATCCTATAGAGGCACCCACCGTCCGATCTTCTTGCTCCTAGGGGTTCCTTGGCACCTTAGCTTCAACTTCAATGGATGAGATGAAGAATGGAGGGTTGAGATGGGAGATCTTGGGATGAAGAGGTGGGCCACATTTGGAGTTTAGGAAGAGAGGGAGAATTTCATACGTATGGAGCTTGGAAGTTTTCTTGGAGATTTGAAATGAGAAAGAGAGAAAGAGAGAGAGTTGTAAAGGGAGAGAGAGAGAGTGATGGATGGATGTGGTGAGTGATGGTTGTGTAAGAAAATATTGACTTTTGAGACTTTTTGTGTAAGAGAGGTATGGTTTTGGGAGACTTTTGTGGTTGCTTGGGAAAATGGAATAAAGTGATGTGTACTTGACATGTGATGGCTTGATGGATTAATTGATTGATGGGATTGATGTGATTGATGTGACACATCGTAGAGATTCCCTTGAGTTTCGCAACGCGCGACGTTTTCTCACACCGAACGTTGGCCCATATCTCTTGACCAGGGTATCGCCTCGGCGCGCGAGTCGCGGCATCGGAACCGCGGCGACGGCGCGGTCACTATGGTATTGGTCTCGGGTTAAGTCGACTCGGGTTGTCGGCATATGAATCAGGGTCGCGCGTCGATATCGGTTAAAGGTCGAAGGTTACCGGATTTTGACCGGTAAGACCGCGGAAGTCTACGGAAAGGTACGGACCAAAATACAGGTCTTACAACTTGCCCTGTCGATTGTATCGATTCACCTTTCGATATGATCAACCTACTTTATCGATATCCTTGGCATCTCAATCAATACAATCGAGAGAGGACTAAAAGCGTCCAGCAACCACATACTCATCTTGACGATTTATCAATATACGATTTATCGATATATCGAAGTATCAATCAATATCATCGATATTCAAATATCGAGCCCATCGGAAGTGGGTTGATAATATCGACAGGCAGTTTTTCGGTGCCCCTATTTTTTAAAAGAAAACTACTATGAGCTTCAATATATCGATGACTGTTTCGATTCTATCTGAAATCAAATATCGATCATATCAGAAGTCATTCAATTACATTAACAGTGGGCGTGTATTTCTTCAAGAAAATATTTCAGGTTGTTCTAAACCTTGATCGAGGGCCACTCGAGGAAATCGATATTCTTGTGTCGATGCTATCGAGTCCTGGTCGATTGGATCGAGTCTGGCACAAACTGACCAGCGTGCTTATAGGTAAATCTATACGATTTATCGATCCTATTGACACTGTCTCGATATCATCGACATTCAAATTTCGATGACATCGGTTGACCCTCGATCATATCCTATAAAACCTAAAATATTTCGGCTAGTCTCTCCCATTCTTCAAGTGTCGATAGATCGATCCCAGTATCGATAGAATCAGAGTTTGAAATTTGATGACATCAACACAAGTATCGATCCCATCGATCAGCTAGCAATAGGTTTCAAAAGCGCATGACTATTGAGTTTATGTTATCGAGCGGACAGTCGATCCCATCGAGAGTATACGCTCGATGATATCGACCATGCTCGATGACATCGAACTCAATCATAAATATGACTGTTTTATATCCGTTGAAACCTTTTGTCTATTTAAAGAGAGACTTGCTCATATTGCTGGTAGAGAAAGAAGAGAGTGCTTTTATGTATCTTACCTTTAGATCATATACCCAGAGCCCTTTCTCTCGTGGGAGTTCATCTTCCAATCCACTCTCATTCATTGACATTCAATAGAGTGGATTAGGAAATGAACTTCCACATTCAAGGATCCTTCAGCAACTATCTTAACAGTATATCTTTTAGCTTGGATGCCTTGAATGAATAGATAATGGAAATCACTCTATCTTCCTTATAGGAAAATTCTAAGAGAGTGGATTTTTATCCTAACCTTGACCCAACCTGAAACCAAATACTTATATATCTTTTGTGTTGCGGATTAAGGGAGCTAAAGACTCTTCAACAATAACAAGTAGATCTTCATCAGTGTGGAAAAAGGGACTCATCAACTTATCTGTAAGTACTTAGAGTCTAGAGGACACTTATGATCATTCCTTTCTAGGATTGGGTCTTAAGAGTTGCTCACCCTTTGAAGTCCTCAAAGGAGGCCTCTGGCAGGAGTGTACGTTGTGGGTGCATTATGTGGACCCTTGCACTGTAAAAAGCATAAACATCCGGGTGCGTTGTGTGGACCCTTACTCTGTGTGGGCATAAACATCTAGTTAGGAGTGCACCAGCAAAACTCCAGGGTTAGAGGTGAACCGAGTAGAAACCTCCTTGTAAAGGTTAAAGGTGAACCTGATTTAAAACCTTAGGTTTGAGGTAAACCCTGGAAAACCTCCTTAGTGAAATTCGGTACAGTCAAGGGATGAGTGGGACAGCCGGGAGTGGAGTAAACAAGTAGTGAACAACTATAAAAATGACTGTATTTACGATTGATTTGTTTATGTGATTTTCTTTAGTAATTCAATATCTGAATATCTGAGATCACACCCCACACACATACACAGTCATATCCAGTATGAACTAAATTTTATATTCTTATCTTTGAGTAGTTGTGATTGGATCCTCTACTAGGCTTGGAAGCCAGTAGAGTTACATTTGAGTAATTCTGATAATTGCATATCTAATAGGATTAGTGTAATAGGATTTTAAATATTCCATAAAAAATTTAAAAAGTCCTATTCACCCCCCTCTAGGATATATTGGCATATTCCTACTTCAACTCAAGCAGTCTTCACCACTATTTCAACCTCAATCCATCAATCAATCCCATCATGTCAAGTACATGTTAAGTACACCATCACCTCTCTCCCTTTCCCAAGCAACCCCTAAAGTCAAAAGTTTCTTACAAGCCCATACCCCCCTTCTTACACAATCTACCCCAAAGTCAAAAAGATTCTTACACACCCATACTTTTTTTACACCGTCTCCCACAAAAGTCAAAAAGTCTCTTACACAGCCATCACCCATCTCTCTCTCTCTTTACAACCCTTTCTCTCTCTTTTTTCAAACTACTTTCCAAGTAAGAAAAATCCCACGTCTAAGCCTCCAAAGCCCTCCAAGAGAACTTTGTGTGTGGCCCACTTCCTACCCCCCTCATCTCCCATCTCAACCATCCAAACTCCATTTCCTCCGTTGAGATCGAAGCCAAGGAGCGAAGGAAGCCAAGGGAGCAAGAAGAAGACGGTGAGTGATCTTAGATCTCCACTTCTTTATTTTCTTTGTGATGCAAGGGTCCACTTGTGGTGGGACCCACCTTTATGTAAGCTTTGTATCAAAGAGGGGGCCATAGTAGCAGGGCCCCTCCATCCTCGTCGATGGCTCTCTCTCTCTTTCTCATGTGGTTGACCCCACCATGATGTATGATCCACGCCATCCCATCCGTAGGGCCCACCTTGCTGACCATCTTTAGGTGGGCTTAGATGTAGGATAAACATAAATATTAGATTGATCCAATATGGTGGGTCACGTCCATGTGGGACCCATCATGATCCCTGTGTTGTATCCACACTATCCAGCATCTTGGGACACTGGACGTGCACTAATAGTGAAATGTGGACTAACATGGGGTGCACTAATAGTGGGTGTGTACTGAAAGTGGAGGTGTGCTAGCAGTGAGTGTGTGCTGATGGTGGGGTCCATGGAACCCATCCACACCGTCCACCCTTTTAGATGGGCCACACCATGGTGTATATGCTTTATTTAGACCATCTACCACCCTGGACGGTAGGACCCATGTCCATGTGGGGCCCTCCCTAACACACTCAGGTCCATAGCTCCAGTGGTAGGCTAGGCGAAAGATACCTCCTTTCAACAGTAAGGTCTTGGCATTAATTTCCTTGTACAGTGGCTAACAGAGGTGTGGACTAGCGGTGGGGTCCATGGGACCTACCCACGTTACCCATCCATTTTGGTGGGCCACACGTTATCCAAACCGTCCACCCATTAAGTCAGGCCACACCTCATGTGTGTGCTATCCAGGGACATTGGGACCCACCCCACGTGTGGGGCCCTCTCGATATATGTGACTGTCCAGGTCGTCCAAGGGCCTGGACATTAGCACCTTCATATATATTATATATTATATATTTCATATATATGTTATATGTTTTATATATTATATATATTCTATATTTTATATTATATCTATGTATAGGATGGTGGGCCCTACGTGTGACCCACCTTTGCCATTTGGAGCGCATCAAGCTACATGCATAGTAGCTATGTAGTTGCTCCTCTTGTCAGCAGCCAACCAGCAGGCCCCGCATGATGTACGTGTCTTATCTACACCGCCCACGGTTTGGATGGTGGGGCCCACCATGATGCATGTGTTGCATCCGTACCATATAACCATTTATGAGATCATTTTAAGGCATAGGAGAATGAGTGAGTCAGATCTAAAGTTCAAGTGGACCCCACCATTTAAATAGTGGACCATGACATCCACCGTTCAACTTCTGAGGGCGGCAGTAATTTCTAATTTAGTTGATATTTGCTTTCATTTCATCTATCTCCATGTTAACTTGTGAATAGGTCGGATCTCAAAAATATATGAGGGTGGGCCCGATTTGACATACCTGAGGCCCATTTGACTTGGTCCAATTGATTTGGCCCATTCGACTCATTTGATTGGCCCATATGATTAGGCCCAACTTGATATATTTATGGCCCATCCGTTGAGGCCCACCTTAATAAATATGAAGCCCATGTTATGAGGCCCATTTGATATAACTAAGGCCCATGGGTCGAGGCCCAAAAGGATGTACACAAGTCCACTATAATGTGTAACCCTACCATGGTTTGAGTAATGATGTTTATGGAAACCGTGCCTTGAGAGCAATGTTGGTTTGACGTCCACATTGTAAGAATAATGTTGGTTAAATATCTGCATTATAATTCTCCCTAGGGCCCATTGTTAGGCCCATACTTGTAGACCGTCTGGGCCTATCTTCGTTATGAACAGCATCCATCACCATGTAACATGTTTAGTATAGTTCCGTGATTCATGATCATACACATCATATGTATGCTTGATATGAGAAGTGACTGATCATATCATATGCCTTCGGGTAGATTGTTTATCGACTCCTAGATAGGCAGTGTTGCCATACATGAGTGCACGATAGCGTAGGATTGCTACATGACTAGATAGTGTGATTCATGCATTCACATTGTATAATATGGTTACTGTACACCCTAGCGACATCAAGGTCGTAGCCTCCACAGGCGCATCGTGGTTGGCAGGGTTGGATATCAAAAATCTTGTTCTATATGGGGTGCTATAAATATCCCTAGGTGAAAGTCCTTAAACCCTTATAGTACGAGGAGGTTGCTCCAACGTCTAGACCGAGTGGGTGCATGAGCGCCGAGTGCCGATTACCAGAAAGCTGCGCTTTCCACTGTGTCATGGTCGGTTGGAAGGGGGTGTGGCCTTACCCTCCCGAGAGGAGGGGGAAATGTTAGGCTGAGTTTAACCATCTTGAGGAATGGGTCTGCTATCGACGAGCTGAACCCGATATTGGCAAGCAGATAGTGAGGTCTTTTTCACTCACCTTGTTGCGTGCAATGGGGCGACAATCTGGTTAGAGTGTACTAGCCCCGATGATATTCCAGAGTTGAGTTGTATTGATATATGGACTTAAATAAGGATTTATATGCTTGAGTTACATTTCGCATCGCATGGCCTTGGTATGACCGACATCATTCATGCTTTGCACTGCATGGCCTTGGTGCGGCTAATAATATTCTTGGATTCATCAGCATATTTCGCATTACTTTGATACTGCATAATTATATTACTTCCTTGTGCACACACTTTCACCACCCTCTAAGCTTTCCATGAGCTTATACACAATCGTTGAGTGGAGGTGACATTGGACCGCAGTAGCGCTAAGGCAGGAGCACATAACAAATCATCTTGGAGCTTTTTATCCATTATCATTGTATTTCTCTTTATGCTCATTGTACTTATGAAGATTTTAATCATAGTGGAAATGTGATGGAGTTTTTTATTATTGTTTATGGGTTATGCCTTTGGTTATGCTTATTACGAATCAAACTACTGTTGAAAATCCTCCTCGTAGCATCTCAAGATCGAAACCTGGCGAATGGACACTGGGAGCTGAGAGTGGGGTGCTACGAAGGCTGTCAGTGCTGGATTAGGTGATCGAGAATTCTGAGCCCGGTTTTCGAGTTTGGGGCGTGACATACTATGTTTGGTTTGAGTTGTGATCAAATTCGACTTTTAGTCGAACCGAATCAACATAGGTGAGAATTTTCATTTCTTTTCATCAATCAGATTCATCATTAGTTACTTTTGTTATCAATAATATTGTTATTATTCTCTATCTGTTATAACGATTAATGTGACTTTAATGCTATTGACTAGAAATTCTAATTAATATTATAATTTAATAATTAACATTGTTATTATTTAGCCATTATTAGATTATTATTTTTAAATAGTAATATCATTAAGGTCACGCCCCAAAACTGGAAATCGGATTCATAAGAATCCCGATTACCGAATCTGGTGCCGACAGCATCCGTAGTACCCCATTCTCGGTTCCTAGCATTCATATGCCAGATTTTGATCCTGGGATCCTACAAGGAGAATTTTTTATTTTTTTTTCATATAACTAGTAATAAGCATAACCACAATATTACCCAATTCACAAAGGCAACATCATCATCACATATCCACTAATATAATCGTTTGAGTACAATACTGAAAGGGAAATACATAAATAAAAATCAAGCTTCTAGAAGACCACTGCACGCTCCAAGCTCAACACTGCTGCAACCTAACATCACCTGCACGCATCTATCGTGCATAAGCTTATGGAAAGCTTAGGGGGTGGTGTAAGTGTGTGCACAAGGTAAGTGCCAAGTATTCAATACAATGCTATAATCATACAATACTGGAAAATTAGTAATCCATAAACCATATAATGTCTGAATTAGCAGAAATACTAACAAGAGCAGAAATTATCAGAGTAAGAAGAAATACTGACAAGATATAAATCATATGATAACAGAGTAAGCAGAAGTATGAACGGGTCTATGAGTCAATCAATATCAGGATACGCAATATAGAATATCCAATGCCGAGGATGCAATGCAATTTACAAATCCTGTAAAGTTTGTCTAGGCCATATAAGTGCAGAAACATAGCAACCCAAGATGCCATATGCCTGCAGATGCAATGTGATATGCGATGCGAATGAAATGACCATGCTGGAGTGTGAAGTCGGGATGATAGTACGTAGTATCGCAGGTTATGGTGTTTGCCACAATGGACTTCTATCCAAATCAGTCCCATACCTAAATTTGGATAGTCAGACTCAACGTGGTAAACCCCTGATCTCAGGTTGGTCGTGCGCCCAACCGAAATCCTTACCATAATGAAGGTACACAACAATTAGTTACGCACCACCAGCCCGAGTGGATAGTGAATGAATGAGCATGCAACTCCTACTCGATAAGTCCACATATCAGTATGGTTCCTCTCTGAGAAATCACCGGGGTCTATTACACTCCAAACCAGATTACCGCCCCATCGCGCGAAACAAGGCGAGTGGAAGAGACCTCACTATCCGCCTGCCAATATCGGGCCCGGCTCGTCAATAGCGGACTCATTCCTCGAGCTGGTCAGACTCAGCCTAGCATTGCCCCCTCCTCTCGGGCAGGTAAGGCCGCACCCCCTTCCAACCGACCACGACACAGTGGAGAGCTCAGCCGTCTGGTAATTGGCACTCGGCCCTCGTCTACCCACTCGGTGTAGATGTTGGAGCAACCTCTGGAACCAAGAGGGTTTAGGGACTTTCACCCAGGGATATCTATAGCACCCCATGTAGAACAGATTTTCGGTGTCCCATCTGGCCATCCATGAAATACCTGTGGAAGCTACGACCATGATGTCGCTAGGGCATACGGTAGTCATGTCACACAAATGCGAGATGCATGAGTCACACAGTCCAATCATGCATCAATCCTGCACATGTCGTGCTCTCATGTGGGGCAACTCCGCCTATCAGGGAGCCCCATGAATAACTTGCCTTTAACATATGCAATGGTCAATCATATCTCATAACAAACATGCAGATGATGCGTGTGGGCATGTATTATGATGCTATGCTTCACATACTCATAATCGGTATCGATAACCGGCATCAACAATCGGCCTCGACAATGTGGACTTTTACCAACATTGCCCCTAAGGAATGGCCACATAGAGCCAAACATGTAATGGGCCCACGACCTCACACAAAGGCCTAATATACAACACAATGGGCCTTACTCGAGGGCCACATATACACAACAGGTGGACCCTGCTCATGGGCCTATTACGTATCACAATGGGCCTTGCCCATAGGCCAGGCATACATCACAATGGGCCTTACCCATGGGCCATGAATACACATAATGGGCCTTACCCATGGACCATGCATCACAGGCCTAATACGTGTCACAAAGGGCCTCAACTACAGGTCGCATGTACATCATATAGGTCTCAGCAATCAGCCTTGGCAATCGAAATCGGAATTGGAGTAGGCCTCAGTAATCGGAATCGGTCACGATAATCAAAATCGTCAATCGACCACGATAATCAGAATTAATCGGTAATAAGAATTAGTAAATCGGTCATGTCAATCGGAATCGACAATCGGTCATAATAATCAGAATTAATCGGTGATAAGAATTAGCAAATCGGTCATGTCAATCGGAATTGACAATCGATCACAATTATCAGAATCCGCAATCAGTCACGTCGATCGGAATCGGTAATCGACCCCAACGTAAGGCGAGGTCCATAGATGGATGACCGATGATGGACCAAGCAATATCAATGGGGACCATTCGTTTAGGTTAGCCCACTAGAGAATGATGAGAATGGGCCAAACCAGGCCTAAGGAAAGGTCACAATGTGAACATTTAACCAAAAATTCCTATCAATGTAGCCATTTAACCAACATTGCTCCCAAGAAATTGCCTATATAGAGTCAAAATATAGTGGGCCCATGGCCTCACACAAAGGCCACATATACATCACATCGGGCCTCGACATATAGGCCATAAATACATCACATCGGCCCCAACATAAGGGCCGGGTATACATCATATTGGGCCTTATATACAACTCAATGGGCTATGCCCAAAAGGGCCATAAGTACATAACAGGTGGGCCCTGCACGTGGGCCTCAATGCATAACAGGTAGGCCCTACACCTGGGCCTCAAATATATCACATGGGCCTCAAACACGGGCCACATAAACATCACAATGGGCCTTACACAAAGGCCAAACATACATCAAGTGGGCCACATAACACGGGCCTCATAGGCATCACAATGGGCCGCAGATTTGCGCCACATACATATCATTATGGGCCTCATCATATGGGCTGCAATTGCATCAAGGTGGGCTTTAACAGATGAGTTACAAATACATCAAGATGGGCCTCATGGATGGGCCACACCAATGGGCCATAAATACATCCGGGTGGGCCCCAAATATACATCACAGGTGGCCTTGCATATGCAGCAAGTACATAGGCGGTGTGAGGGTACTCCAGTCCACATATGCATCAAGGTAAGTCCCACCGTCCAAGGACTGGACAATGAGGTACATACATTATGTGGGGCCCACATAACAATAGATATATCAAGGTGGAACCTACAGGGATGGACGGTTGATACAAACATCTACGTGGGCCCCACCCCAACACACATACAGGGTGATCCCACACGAGCCATGAGCTCCTCAAATGGTAGAACGACATGAATATACGCACATCTCAAGGTGGGTCTCACCCATCTGACATATGGACAGAGTGAATATATAATAGATACATCAAGTTGGGCCCTGCACGCTGCAGGTGGGCCTGCAGATGAACGGCTTACATGAAACACGTACATCACGGTGTGCTTGGCATGACAGCATCGTCCAAACATTGCCCATGCAAATTGGCACTGTTCAAACATTGATCAACACCATCCAAACACTGTCCAAATATTGTTAGCACTGTTCAAACACTTTGGACGGTGTGGATATGAAACATACATTGAGGTGGGATCCTCAGCATCATCCAAAGGTAGTCCAACACTGTCCAGACATTCTGGACGGTGTGGATCAAAATATACATCATGGCTGGCCCCACATCTGCACCATCTGGACAGCAGATGGATGATTTGGATGTAACACATACATCAGGTGTGGCCTATTGGCCCACCATCCAGATGGATGGTAAGAGTAAAACATATGCATCACGGTGGCCCCCACCGTCCACATACTGGACGGTGGAACATAATCCGTACTCAGTGGACCCCACATGGTGGAAGTGGGCCACCTCACTTCTCTCTCTCCACACACACACACACACACACACACACACACATATATATATATATTGCTATTATTATTATTATTATTATTATTATTATTATTATCAACCACCATCCAGCGTCCAACGTCCAGCAATGGACGGACGGCTGGATGAAACCATTCATCTTGGTGCATTCCACCATTGCACGGACGGGATGGGCATGGAACATATACATCCATGGGTGGGCCCCACCATAATGTTTATTTACATCTAATCTATCCATGAGGTCACGTGGACCAAGGGGCCCACCAAAATGTTTATTTGAATCCAATTCCGTCCGGGGCCCACGGTGGTGTTTATTTGCCACCCAAACTGTTCATCAGGTCACGTGGACCTATGGCCCACCATAATGTTTATTAGCCATCCAAACGGTTGATGAGGTCATATGGACCTGAATGAATAAAAATAAAAAAAATAAAATTTCATATTGACTCAAAACTTCTGACCCCATAAGGGTTTCAATGGCGGGCGTTCATTCCAACTGTTCTCTGTGATGTGGGCCACCTAAGTTCCGAATATGGCTGATTTTAGGGGTGGCCCACCAGTCAGAGGGGACCCAATAAATGCACGGTGTCGATGACTGAAACACATCATGGTGGGGCCCACGGCTGGGACCGTGGATCCCTGCCTAGCCGCTCGTGCGTCAGTCGCAGGTGCTGCCTGCGTTCTGCAGTAGCAGCGTTGCCACCTTCTGTTGTTTTTTTTTTTTTTGAAAATTACATTTTTTTGTGGTTCTTTACAGGTGGGGCCCACATCAAAGAAATCTGTCCCTCTCATTGGCTTCTACGGCTCCAGAGAAGCCAAACAAGACTAATATCCGATATATTTCTAACAAATAGAAGAGTCCAAGTGGGTTTTAACGACAATACCACTATTTCCTATGGTATGATCCGCTCGTTTATCACATCAGACTCATCCTTTGGTTCAACGCCTAAAAAAATCTAAGAAAATGGATGAATGGCTTGGATCAAGCACATACATCAAGGTGGAGCTTGCATGAACAGCCCATCATTTCCTTTCCCTTATTATTATATTTTTTTTGTGTCAGCTCGTTAGCACACTCCCGTGTTGGTATACGCGTTCCATGTTAGCTGCCAGCACGTCCAGCGTCCAGGGATGCTGGACGACACAGATAAACACATCACTCTGGTGGGTCCCACATGCACGTGGCCCACCTGATCAACCTGATGTTTATGTTTTCCTTTGATCAAGCCCGTCCAAATGGACGACCATGTGGGCCACTCAGTGGATGGCGTGGATGGAATGCAGGCTTCATGGTGGGCCACACACACATATTAGGTGGGCCATCAATAAGGAAAGGGTAAGAGAGATAGATAGAGAGTAGGAGAGAGAGAGAATAGAACACTCACAAACAATAAAGATTCGTTCGCCTTTGATCTCATCTTCCTTCTTTCGCCTATAGCCTTTAGAGCTCCAAGGGAATGATTTCAACGATCTAGATGATCTTTGGATGGTGGGGATGAGAGGTGGGAAGTGGGCCACATCTAGCTCCTCCATGGAAGCTTGGACGGTTGCTCTCATGGTGTTTTTGGGAGAAATGAGAGAGATGAGAGAGAGTGATGTAAGAAGTGATGGGAGAGAGTGGTATGTTGTAAGGTGAGGTATGGGTTGAGTTGAAAATTTGTAAAAGAGGGATGGGTAGGAGAGAGAGAGTTGACTTTGAGTTACTTTTTGGGTAATGTGATATGTACTTGATTGATTTGACATATTGTTAAGATTCTCTCGGTATTTGCAACGTGCGGCGTTTTCTTGAACTGAACACGGACTCACACCTCCTGGCCTGGGTATCTCCTCGGTGCGCGAGATGCGGTACCGAAATCACGGCGACGACGCAGTCACTAGGGTACAGGTCTCGGGTTAAGTCTACTCGGGTTAACGGCGTGTGAATCAGGGTCATGCGCAAATGCCGGTTAAGGGTCGAGGTCGCTGGGATTCGATTGGAAAGACCGCGGAAGTCTACCGAACAATACGGTCTAGGATACGGGTCTTACAATTAATATCTTTATAACATCAATTAGAAATTAAATATAAAAATCTAAACCTAAACCTAAACTCTAGAGTGAAATCCTAGACCTAAGTAATTTAAACCCTAGGTCAATACTTAAAACATAAATAGTAAGTTAAGTTTGGATCTAATGGTACAATTTCATAATTTATGGTAGGGTTAAAGTCTAAGGGTTCATGCACCTTCTAGCGATGATGTAGGTGGTTTAAAACATAAGGTGATGATTTCTTCCCCGTAATTTTTCCATTTCCAAATTAGTTTAACTTATGGTCTTTGTTAAGAATCAAAATTGTCATCTCATAGCATGCGACCTCTTACAGTTGTATAAATTCTTAAGACATGATTTATATCTGATTTATGGTTGATAGTTGTGAACCATGATTGCATGTGATAGTTACTTACATGATAACTCTCATTTTAATTGATAGTTCATATCATGATCTATCATGATTATTATACTTAACTTATGTCTGTTATGCTATAGTTATATGCTTTTACATGAATTATTGTAAGTCACTTATGGATCTATATTCACTATACTTACTAGTGGGTAATCCCTCTTGTGTATGTGGGCCCATACTTAGGATGTAACAAGATGGAGTGTGGTAAGGAATAGGCCCTCAATTTGGAGGTTACATGGGATATGGAACATTAATGTGAGATTTACCATCGATAGGTCATACAGCTTGAGTGGCTTAGGAATGACTTCTTTAACCGCTCTAATTTAACCTTTCCTGACCCTTTTGTCATCTCGATTTAATGCTCTAAGCATCCTTTTACCGTTGTGATTTAATATATGTCCCATATTTTGATGGTTGTTTTGTGTGGCTTTGATGGCCTATAACCATGCGATGGAAATCCTTAATTATCGAATTTGATTTGCCACTAGTCGATGGGCATCTATTAAGCATCCTAAGATGGGAGGACCTCATGAGCCAAGGATAGTGGTCATGGGATACTATGCCCGAGCTGTCAGCCTACGCTGGGTGACGAGCCCTTCATAGTGACCATTGAGTTACTTAAATTGGCTGATTCTAATTGGAATAATAATAGTTTGACTAATCATACATTCATAGCATATTGACGATGACTGGTGGCTAATTATGTATGTTGTAGCATGTGCCATTAGGTTCATTGGGGTATTGTTTCGTTAGCTCCCAGACCACCAACTATCGACCTATTTTGATGACTTGACACTATGTTGTACGAGATATGCTACGCTGGTGAATAGTCTTATTCATGAGTGATGAGCCCAAGTTCGACTGGATGAGCACTGCAGGTTAATGTGCATTCACGCATTCATGCATTTAAAAATATAGCATCATGTATTGTTTTAAATGCCTTAATGTTTTTAACTATGTTTAGCTAAGGCGGTGATGTGTAATCTTGAGGGGAATTCACACTGAGTTGGCCACTCATCTATCAAATATATAATCATATAGGTAGCACAGGTAGTTTAAGTGATATTCAAGTTTAGTTTGATGAGGAGCTGGGTGTAATTGTCGAGGATGCATAGTTGTACCTGCCTAGAGAAGTGCGATCGTGCAGCTTACATTTAAATGCATTTTAATATTTCTCATGTATTAAACTATATAAATCCTGTATTTGTTTATATCGAGACATTGGTTTGTATAAGTCATCATGGGCAGCCTCTTGTATATTCTAAATGTGAATGAAAAATTTTTCTTTATATTGATTTATCCAGCCTACGCTAAATTTTTAACTCTAAAAGATAAAGAAAAAAAAATTAAAAAAAAAAATATATATATATATATATATATATATATACTTGAATTTGATCTCTATAGATTAACACTTGGGTTTTTAGGAAACGAGTCATATACTTGGGTCTTAAAAACACGAGGCATTACACTATACTATAGAAGAGATCCCATGACAAGTGCACCATCAGTCGAGGAGAGGACGACCAAGTTCACAACTAGAATAAAGAAGCTCAAAGAGAGCTTAAGAAAATATTACAATGGTTATTTTGTCAACCTACCTAAAACTGTAATATCGACGGATGAGGTAGCTAAGGACGACATAGATATGAAAGATCTGAAATGGGCCTCAAAAAATCTAGATGATTCTCAGACCCGAGTCTAGGATCCCCTAGTCAAAGTAAATCTAGGGACAACAAAATCCCAAGTCAACTTCATCAGTGATTTATTAAAACCATGAATTTAGACCAAGTTTACTGACTTTCTTAGGGAGTTTGCCGACTATTTTGCATGGGATTAACATGAAATGCCTGGGTTACACAAAACCTAGTCAAGCACAAGTTTTTGATAAGGGAGGGGTATTAACCATAGAAACATACATTTACGAGAATGACAACAGAAGTTACTTGAAAAATAAAAGAGGAGATCGAGGGCTATTAATGGTAATATTCATTAAGCCCATCAAATATGTTAAATGGATCTCTAATGTGGTTTCAATTATTAAGAAAAACGGTAAGCTCTAAGAATGCATTGAGTTTATGAACCTAAATCAAGCCAATGCTAATGGACAATCATCTAATTGACCGAGTAGCTAGATATAAGATGGTTTTCCTTTATAGATGGTCATATGGGGTACAACCAAATAAGTATAACACCTGATGACGTGTCAAAAATGGCATTCAGATGCCCTAGACTTTTATTAGGTGGTTATGCCATTTGGGCTCAAAATATAGGGCTACTTATCAAAGGGAAATGAATGTTATCTTTCATGACATGATTGGCCACTTCATGAAAGTATACATCAATGATGTGGTGGTCAAATTGGCCAACAGTGTAGAGAATTTTGCCCATTTACATAAATTATTTAAGCGAATGAGGGTCCATAAGATGGAAATGAAGCCTCTTAAATGCAATTTTAGTGTCTCAGTATGAAACTTCTTAGGATTTCTTGTGCATCAGTGAGAGATCAAGATATATCAAAATAAGGCTTGGGTAATTATAGATGCTCAGCCACCGTGAAACAAAGTAGAGTTACAACGCTTTCCCGGCTAGGTTAACTTTATGCATAAATTCATCTCTATTTGTGCAAGAAAAACTAATGTGTTTTCTTTATTCATGAAGTTGAAACAAGGAGATGAATTTAGATGAGAAATAGAACAGGAGTTGGCTTTTGACAAAATCAATGATTACTTATGTAACACCCCAAAAATCGGGGGTCAGGTAGAAACCCAACTCTCGAGTTCCAGAACATCACTTATGCAACATTTTCAATGATGGATGAATGTTGACCATAATAGTGCATAAAACATGAAGTGGATTAAGCCAAAACAGCATATCATACTCAAGAGACAGTTAAATTAGCAAGCGGAAGAATGTGATAGATATATAAAATATATGAACTATTGTAAGTCTCCAGAGTGTGAACATGTTACCAGGTTAACTAAATACATGTATACTCCAAAATAGAAAGAAGAGAATATACATGGATGTGAAGATAAAAAGCAAAATACCAAGTGTACTGGCATCTAATCAGTAACCCTGTAACCCCGTCAATCAGAACCTGCATATAGGAGGGATCCTCCTCATCATCATCAAATCCGGCTCTACTTCGCAAGCATCACCATCATCTGAAACTAAAATAGGGACTGGTGGGTGTCCGGAACACCATCCCGTAACGTGAGAGTGAGTGATCAACTCAGTGGAATCATAGAGCAAAGATTAACATGTTATCAAATCATTCACGCGATAATAATAAAGAAAACGATCAAACATTCTTAAATATTATTGTTAATGCAAGCATGAAATGACATGATGGATGCCCTCATCGACATACTCCCTCATGCGGCACCATCTTACGCTCGCAGCATGCTTGCTTTTCTCAGTGCTCCACAACTTCTAGGCACATGCAGTGCGATATGGATAATGATTACCGAGTTGTTATTAGTCCATTCATACAGCAGTATTAGGAAACTAAGGTACCTTCCTTATATCAATCCCAACACAGATCCTGTCTAGGGTCGTCACTCCTAGTAATCTCATACGATGTTATATTTGTAGGTCGCTGTAAGGGCTGTCAGGGTTGTTGCTCGCACTCGTTGCACCGCTCCCCCATCACCTTATCAATACAGGCCTAATGTACTCTTGTTACTATGGAAGGGTCGTCGCCTCCCGTAGACTCAAAATATGCTCGAGGTCACTACAAAGGGCTCGTCACCAATCAGTGTAGGCCGACAGCTCGAATGTAGTGTCCCATACCACCACAATCGGCTCACGAGTCAAAGGTGCTCACTGGTCATTACGGGGAGGTTTGTGGTCCCAACGTAGGCCGACAGCTCGACCACAGTGTCCCATACCACCATGCCCGGCTCATGAGTCTTTATGGATCAAGGTACCATGGTTATCAAGGGTTCCACCGGTAAGTTCAGTACCCTAGGTTCAAGTAGATATGACTCACACAAGGTGAACAATCAACGGTCAGTCGGGTTTCTTGACGAGCTCGACTAGAACGAGCACATCTCAAGCTGAGCGACATGAAGCGCATAAAATACTTCGTGTGGCCTAATCACTACCGCCAACCCAAAACACGACTCGCGTTCGTCGACGCATCCTTCGTGGTAAATAGAAGCCAACCACGAATTGAATCCATTACCAACTGCCTGGACTAAGTTATAGCCCCAAGCATTTGTAAATCAACATCAATAATCATATGAGAGTAACCGGAATAAATATTAAAAATACAAGCATGTTGACACGTGTTATAACATACAACGTAAGAAAATCAACCAACACATGCATTCCATATATATAATGAAATCAATTCATTTAGCCAACATGGTGGAAATCATATACATCAGCATATTAATTGAGAATTCAATCTCAAAACTAATTCACAACACCATTTACTCAATACATACTAATACAAACATTTATACAAACGCTTAGTCTACATACTTTAGTCCACATAGCGTATGTCGACTCAAAGTGTGCATCAGGGCGAATCTCTTCGCCAAACAGATCATGTACGCATTTCTAATATCATATCATGATAAATACCCATGGCAATCATTTCAGCAAAATACGGACGTAAACAGTATTTCATATAAATGACTAAAATACCCTAAATCTCATATTTCCCGTACGCAATCGAAATGGAAAATGGTCAGCATGTTCTACATGTCAAACGGCGTTCTCGTCGATAATCTACTATTAAACGACATTGAAAGCTTTGAAATCAGTCAATCAAAGCGTCTAAAATCCTCACCTTTTGCCTTAGACGTGTATCGATTCGAATAGAACATCTACGCTTCGTCAACGGCGTTATGGTGACCTATATCATAAGATACATGAGCTACATCACTACTTGTAACAAAGGAATTCCTAAAACAGCTTGTGGTTAGGGTTTTCTTACCTAGAAGTGAGTTGGAATCACCGGGAAAGTGATTTGAATGCGGTGCTTAAGCACGGACAGAAACTGTAGCAAGTGGCAGGAAATCTCTCCCACAACTCACTCACAATCTCTCTCTTTCTTTCTCTCTCTTTCTAGGGTTTATAGAAAATTTGGATGGGAGAGATATGAAGGGTTTAAAGCCCTTGTATAGGCTAAAACCTCACCTAAATAGACTTGGGATAAGGGTATACTTGGGTTATAACCAAATCAGGTCTCTTACGATCCAAATGAGCGTTTCGGGAGGTCCCCTGGCCTAACGCGGTCGGACTTAAGCTTATGCACATTGGATCCTACTCACATCAAGTTTTCAGACCGGTAGAGTTCCCAAATCACACGTGGCGGACCAGTTTCAGTTCAGCGGTCACGGAGACTCAATCGAGGATTTCAAGTACACTGACCTGGGTGAGAAATGTTCCCTGATCCGAGGGTGTATTTGTGTCAGATTCCAACGGTCTGAATGCTTATACTGATCTCGCAAGCGAAACGTGCCAGATTTATTTAAATCTCATTTAATTTTAAATGAATTTCACTCTTTCTCACACTCCCTGCTCCAGGCTCAATGAAATAGCCTCAGAGCATCGGTTGGGCTTGATTTTCGAAATGATTGTCAAGTCTAGCTAAGCGGTCATAACGGTCTGAGATTGCGGATATTGGACTTTCGACACGCGGTCTAGATCCAATACAAAGTTTCAAAGGGTTCCTGAGAACAAACCGGTTTAGTATTTGATCCTGAATTTTAGGGTAACATAGTGTCAACGATTCTAGAGATTTTGGGTCTTACAGATCGTATTTAAAGTGGTTGACGCTTATTTCACAAGTAATCTAGTGTAGCGCTGGCTAATTCACGTTAAATTCTAAGAATTTGGTTCTAAATGATTTCTCTGGCTTTGGAATCGAATTTTGAGAAGCTCCCAAGGTGCTATGGTAGACCCATTGCCTAAGGAATTCTAACTCTAGGTAGGCAAAAATCCGGGGTGTTACAACTTAATGAAGTCATTGATGTTGATGTCGTCAATAAAAAATTAACCGCTTAAGCTGTGTGTCACTATTGTTGAAGAGTCAATTAGAGCGCTATTGGCACAAGATGATGATGATCAAAAGGAGCATGCAATCTACTACCTCAGTCGAACGTTACTAGATACTAAGAGATGATATTCTGCAATAGAGAAGTTATGTTTGTCATTGTACTTTGTGATGTTAAATTACGATATTATTTACTGTCTGAGTCAATTAATGTAATTACGATCACTGATTTAGTGAAATATATGTTGAATCAGCTAATTTTGAATGGACGAATTGGTAAATGGGTGTTGGCTTTATATGAATTTGATCTTAAATATGTTCCTCAAAGAGAAGTAAAAGGACTATCCATAACAAATTTTTTGGTTGATCACCCATTTAACGTAGAAGGTCAACTTCCTCTAGAAGTGTTAGATTTGTATCTACTACATTTGACGCCCTGAAAATTGATTTTTGATGCTTTAAGAACTTACATATCATTAGGATCAAGGATTATTTTAAACTCCTAAGATGGAAAGAAGTAGGAGTTTGCGTTCTAGTTATAGTTACTAATAATTAAGCCGAATAAAGACTCTAGCAATTGGCTTGGAAATGTTGATGGAATTGGGTGCAAGGAACATAACAATAACATGTGATCCATAACTAGTAATAAACCAAAGGACAGGTTTGATTAAGTGTACCAGCATTCCACTATTTCTATATTATGCCTTGATAACCCAGCTGATGGATAATTTTGATGATGTTGAATTGAGGCATGTAATACAAGAACATAATGTTGACTCTAATAAGATAACTTATAGTTGGACTCAACCATCAGTCTTTCAACGAGAGAATGATTGATGTGCAAAAGAGGTCTTTACCATTAGTCTTTCAAAGGGAACCAACCCTAAAAATGTGTCAAGTCGAGATAAGTGAAAATGATTGGAGAATTTTGATAATGAGTTGTCTTCAATGTCCTTGGGCCAAGACCAGCAAGGATATTAGAAGAATGACTCATAATTACATCATGGTTGACAGCGAGCTATATAGAAAGGAGGCCAATGGCGTGTTATTGTGATGCTTAGGACAAAAGGAGGCCATGTTTACCATGGGCAAAGTACATGAGGGGATATGTGCAGCCCACCAAGTTTCAAGAAAGATGAAGCTCACACTTGGGTATTATGGTGATTTGTTTTGCAAAAATAATAGTCAATTGCATTCAATATGCTAAGTGATGTCAGGCATGTAAAAAACATGAGGCTAATGCAACTCATGCCTGTGGGCAAATTACATCTTATCGTCAAGCCTTGGTCTTTTTGAGAATAGACCATTGATTTGATAGGTCAAATTCATCCACCTTCATCAAAATTTAATAATTTTATCATAGTAGCTACCAATTATTTCACTACATAAGTAGAAGCAAAGTCCATGAAGGGAGTCGACCATAAAGAAATTATTAAGTTTATCGAGACTGGTATTATTCATAGATTTAGATCTCTTGAGTCCATTACCTTGGACTGAGAAGCAGCATTCTCATCCAAAGAAGTGAAGGTGATGGCCAAGCAGTAAAAAATCAAGATACTATATTCATTACCTTACTATGCACAGGTTAACAGTCAAGCCAAGGCTAGCAACAAAGTCATAAGTAATATTTTAAGAAAGATGATCAAGGATAATCCCTATGGATGGCATAATAAGTTGTTTAAAGCCCTTTAGGCTTATTGAAATTTGCCTCAAACTAGTATTGGAGTAAGTCCCTTCATGCTTACCTATGGACATGATGTAGTGATACCTTTAGAGGTCATTGTGCCATCCTTAAGGGTCACGTATCACTTTAACTTAACTCCAGCCAAGTTTACAGAGCCCATGTTAGTCGAACTAAAGAAGTTAGATGAGATGCGATTGACAACTTTAGATTCTATAATATCCAAAAAGGTCAAGGTCGTTCGAGCCTATAACAAAAGAGTGAAAGGGAAAGCCTTTGGGAAAGGAGACATGGTCTGGAAGGTAGTGTTATTATTGGGGTCCAAAGATGTTATTATTCGTAAATGGTCACCCACCTAGGATGGACTATTCATGTTCATCAAAGTTCTCCAAGGTTGAGCTTATATAATTCATCACATGCAGAGGAAGATCATAAAGGCTCCAATTAATGGGAAATTCTTAAAGACATATTACCCTAGTATATGATAAGTAGTGCAAGGCCAAGCCAAGTAAGAGTATTAGTAGTAATAAATCCTTACTACTAATAATAAAACGCGGTTGAGAAGAAAGAGAAAATGGTATTTTATTGATGTAAAAAAATAAAACATAGGAAGGCCTCGAGCCAACTACAAGAAAAAAATAATAAAAGAGGCCCAGTCAAAAATGCACTTCAAGCATGCACTACCTTGATTGCTTCAAATTCTTCCTATGCATGTGCTTGGTGTCCTCTACTCGACATTTCTTGTGCTTTCAGGACTCTCCCTTAATCATTACACGCTCAAGGAAGTGCAAGACTTCATCCATGTGATGGTCGAGGATGATGGCATTGATTTCTGCCTCCCTCTTACGGACGTTGCTCTCCTACGATCGAGATTGAAAAATGGTAACCTGGGAGTTTATGAAGGCTAGTACTTCCCGAGGATTGAGCAATCCCTCCCAGGATAAAGGCACTCCATCTCCTTGATGTCGTCCTATTACGTTAGGCTTAGAGCACACACAATACCATTTTGTTGAATTGATGTTGCTGAGTCCAGTGAAGATGATAGTTTTAAGCCACCTCGTAGTTCTCAAGGACGGTATGGACCTCATCATAAACAGATTCTTGTTGTTTCATACGCGATAAGCGTCAAACTTGGCCTTAAAAAAAGGCATTCTTAAGGCGATAAAGTTTCTTCATAACCTCCACGACTTCTCCTGGAGGTTTGTTGAGTAAAGCAATTTCTGAAAAGTAGTGGTTCATTGTAACACCCCGGATTTTTACCAACCTGGGATTAGACGTCCTTAGGCAATGGGTCAATCCTAGCACCTGATTAACTTCTCAAAACTTAATCCAAAAGTCTCAAATCCCTATTTTCTTCGAAAATCTCGCCTTTCACTACTTTATCCTTCAAAATTTTATAGGAGCTTTCATATTAGACACAAATCTTAAAGTTTAGGTGATGTTAATCAATACTTAAACTAAAAAGTACTATGAATAGTAAATAAATAAATAAAAAGGGTTTTTAACTATAACCTTTTGTAATATCATGAAATAAGTAGGCTATTTGGATAGATCAGCTTCTCCTACCCCAAAATCATATGTTGCATGTCAAATAACTCATCTCAGGTTCTAAAATACACCCATTTCAAATATCAGATGATGAAATTACCCCAAACAGGTCAGCGAACGGCGATGGGATCGTCGGTTTGGCGATGCATCACCGAATCCGTCCGTATAACGGTCTGGCAGGCCGGTTTCTGCACTTTTTCTTGCATATTTCTTCCAATTTTGAAAAATCATATCTCCTTCGTTATAACTCTGATTTAGGTGATTCAAAAACCAGATTGAAGCTAAATGAGCCTAGTTTTATATAAAAATATGTGAAAAATATAATAAAATATTTAATATAGTTTAAAGTAGGTCATTGTGAGAAACTATCCGATAATCACTTGTTGGATAGCTGCTGCTTCTGGAATTTTTAGAATTTTTCTACAACTCGAAATCGTATGAAATTTGGTGGAGTCAGGGTAAACTTGATGATGAACTCTCAAAAACATAATAAAAATAATATGATAACTAAAAGTGCCCAAAATGGGGCATAGAATGGCCCTAGGACCGTATTCTACCCTATTAGGGTAGAATTTGGTTAAGTACCAAACTGAATGCTCAGTAAAATTAACTTGGATCACTTTAAATATAAACTATAAGACCTAAAACCTCTAGAATCATTGACGCTATGTTACCCTAAAATTCAGGATCAAACTCTAAACCGGTTTGTTCCCAGGAACCCTTTGAAACTTTGTATTGGATCTAGACCGCGTGTTGAAAGTCCGATACCTACAATCTTAGACCGTTATGACCGCTTGGCTGGACTTGATAATCATTTCAAAAATTAAGCCCAACCGTCGTTCAGAGGCTCTTTCATTGAGCCTGGAGTGAAGAGAGTGAGAAAAGGGTTAGATTTGGAAATTTTAATCCAAATCTGGCACGTGACTTGGCGCGTTATTACTAAGCGTTCTGACCGTCAGAATTTAGCCAAATTACACCCTCAGATTAGAAAAAATTTCTCTTTTATATCATGAGACTTGTAGACCCGATCTTGGTGCGATGACCGCTGAACTGAAATTGGACCGCCACGTGCGATCTGCGAACTCTTCCGGTCTGAAAACTTGATGTGTGCTAGATCCAGTATGCATGAGCTTAAGTCCGACCGCGTTCGGCCAGGGGACCTCTCGAAATGCTCTTTTGAATCAAAACAGTCCAGATTTGGTTATACCTCAAGTGAACTTTATTCCCAAGCCTAATTTGGGAAGGTTTTAGCCTATATAAGGCTTTAAACCCTCTCACAACCCTCCCATCTGAATTTGCTTGAAACCCTAGGAAAAGAGAGAGAGAAAGTGAGAGATTGTGAGAGAGTGTGGGAGAGATTCTCCTGCCACTTGCTACAGCTATTGCACGTATCAAAGCACCGCACTCCAATCAGTTTCCCGGCGATTCTAACGCACCTCTAGGTAAGGAAAACCCTAACTACTTGCTGATTTGGGGATTTCTTCGATTCAAATAGCAAAGTAGCTGATTTACTTGTGCATTAGGTCGTATTGACGCTGTTGATGAAGCGTATTCGTTCCGTTCGAAATGATACACATCTAAAGCGAAAGGTGCGGATCTTAGATGCTTTAATTGACTGATTTCAAAGCTTTCAATGTCGTTTAATAGTAGATTATCGACGGCAACTCCGTTTGACATGTACAACATGCTGTCCGTTTTCTGTTTCGTAAACGTACGGTAAATATGAGATTTAGGGAATTTTAGATATTTATAGGAAATACAGTATACATCCGTATTTTGCTGAAATAATTGCCATGGCTAATTGTCGTGCTATGATATTAGGAATGCATGCATAATTGGTTTGGCAAAGAGATTCGCCCTTATGCGCACTTTGGGTCAACATACGCTATATAGACTAAAGTGTGTAGACTAAATGTTTGTATAAATGTTTGTATTAGTATGTATTGAGTAAATGGTGTTGTGTATGAGTTTTGAGATTGAATTCTCAAGTAATATGCTGATGTAAATGATTTCCATCATGTTGGCCATATGTATTGATTTCATTATATACATGAAATGCATGTGTGGGATGATTTGCTTAAGTTGTATGTTATAACATGTGTCCACCTGCTTACAGTGTTGTATTTCATTTCTGTTACTCACATATACTTACTGATGTTGATGCACAAATGCTTGGGGCTATGACCTAGTCCAGGCAGTCGGTAATGGATCGAATTCGTGGTTGGTTTCTATTTGCCACGAAGGACGCATCGATGAATGCGAGTCGTGTTTTGAGTTGGCGGCAGTGGTTAGGCCACACGAAGTGTTTCATGCACTTCATGTCATTCAGCTTGAGATGCGCTCGTACTAGTCGAGCCCGTCAAGTAACCCGATTGGCCATTGTATGTTCACCCTGTATAAATTATAACTGCTTGAACCTAGGGTACTGAACTTACCATTGGAAACTCTGTTAACCATGGTACCTTGATGCATAAAGACTCATGAGCCGGGCATAGTGGTATGGGACACCGTGGTCGAGCTGTCGGCCTACACTGGGGCCACAAACCTCCCCGTAGTGACTAGTGAGCACCTTACTCTGAGCAGATTATGGTGGTATGGGACACTATATTCTTGCTGTCGGCCTACACTGATCAGGTGACGAGCCCTTTGTAGTAACCTTGAGTTTATCCTAACACCACATGGGGGCGACGAGTCCTAATGCAGTCTTAAGGATAATTAGGCCTGTATTGATAAGGTCATGGGGGAGAGGTGCAACGAGTGCGAGCAACAGCCCTTACAGCGACCTACAAATATAACATCGTATGAGATTACTAGAAGTGACGACCCTAGACAGGATCTGTGTTGGGATTGATATAAGCAAGGTACCCTAGTTTCCCAATCCTGCTGTATGAAAAGGACTAATAACAACCCAATAATCATTATCCATATCACATTGCATGTGCCTGGAAGATGTGGAGCACTGTGGAAAGAAAGCATGTCGCGGACGTAAATAATGCCGCATGAGGGAGTATGTCGGTGAGGGCATCCATTATATAATTTCATGCTTGCATTAACAACAGTATCTAGGAATGTTTGATTGTTTGCTTTACTATTAATGCGTGATTGATTTGATAACATGCTAATCTTTGCTATATGATTCCACTGAGTTAATTACTCACTCCCACGTTACGGGATGGTATTGCGTAGACCAAACAGTTTCTATTTTAATTGCAGATGCTGGCGATGCTTGCGAAGCGGAGCCGGACTTGATGATAATAAGGAGGATCCCTCCTATATGCAGGTTCTGATTGACGGGGTTACAGGGTTACTGATTCGATGCCAATATACTTGGTATTTTGCCTTTTTCTTACACACCCATGTATATTCTTTCCATTTTTGGAGTATACATGTGTTTAATTAACCTGGTAACATGTTCACACTCTGGAGACTTACAATCAATTATATATTTTATGTATTTATCATAGTCTTCCGCTTGCTAATTTAACTGTCTCTAGAGTATGATATGTTGTTTTGGCTTAGTCTCAATCTTGTTTAACGTCATTCTACAGACAACATGCATTTATCATTATCTATGTTTCATAAGTGACGTTCTAGAACTCGGGAGTTGGGTTTCTACCTGACCCTCGATTTTCGGGGTGTTACAGTTGGTATCAGAGCATGATTGAGATTAAACTGAACCTGAGTTATAGACACGCGACGTACGTTGTCGCCCCTTTGACTTAGGCGGGTGCGAGAAAAGTCTAGAAATACTCGTAGGACTCTGGTTTCGCCAATAGGCGAAGTCTACTCATATCGATCGTTTGATCGAGTTCGTAACGCATCTATGGTCGCGTAAGGCGACCTAAGTAGCCTGTAGGTTATTAGTAGGCGGGTTTGAGATTTTCTCAAAAGCATTTACAAACCTTAAAATGCATGTCCTTGGGTCATGGGGCAACCACAACCCTTATACTCAATTTCAAGGCTTGAAAATCCCGTTTCATCCAATTCCTTTAGAATCCTTCCTCTTACCACCCCATTCTTTTACTTTTTCTAAGTCTTTTCACACTAGGCATAAATCCTAATGTATAAAAGATAAAAAATCATACTTAGACAAGAATTTACTATAAATAGTAAATATAGGTAAGAATTGGACTTTTGACCATTCCAATTATGGAATATCTTGTAAAAAATGGGTTAATTGGATGAATTGGCTTCTCTTATCCCAAAATCATATGTTACATGATATATAAGTTCATTCTGATTTACAAACTGGCCCCAGAACACCCCAAATGGAGTTTTGGGCCTCTCTAGGACAAACCACAATGAACTGGGGTGGGGCCCATACTTTTTTGGGGTCCTTAGGGCAAGGGGAACCCAGCCCATATGGCCTCCATTGCCATTTTACAAGTTCACCAGCGATGGCATCGCCGGTCAAACTCCACTGTTGGGTCTGGCCTTTAGGCTGAAGGTGTTTGGGGGCTAGGGTAGCCCCCTGGTGTGCGGGCCGTACCTTGAAACCTCCAAAAAGACGTACTTCCTTCACAAAAATGCCTCCCAAGCTCTCCCTTCTCATGTTTGTTGCTGCCTCCCCTCCCAAATGCCATTTCAAACCACCTTCATTCTCATTTTCTGCCTCAACCGACGTCATTCCATTACTCACAGCCATACAAGCTTCCTCCTCTCTTCATTCTCATCGTTTAGAGCTCTCTCATCCTTCATTGGAGGCTGAAAATCGTGTGGACCTCCATTCCATCTTATCTTGCTCCTTTCTCTTTAAAAATCTAGCCATTGGGAGCTTGACTCACCCCTCTACAGGGCCTAGATTTGTTTCAGCCCATTAGGGCAGCCATTTCTCCCCATTTCCCCTCCTTTTTCATGGCTTTGTTGAGACTATTTTAGCCTTTGTCTCCCTTTCCACCATCCTCTCTCTCATGTCCCTTTTAATTGATCCTCAGACTCGTGGAAACCTGCTTACCCATCCCATTTCTCCACGTTCTTTGCTTGTTTGATTACCGTTTGAAGGATTTATGTGTTTTGTTGTTGTTGGGTCTAGTGATGTCATAGGTAGAAATGTGTTTGCATAATGTTTTGGGCTTAATATAGCCGAATGCGTTCCTGTCATAATTCATGTGAAACTTTATTCCATATATTGTAACATAATTTGTCAAATGAAGTGCATGCCATTTCATCCGTTGTAAGGTATTGTCCCTAGATTGGGTATATCCTATGGTTTCCACAACCATGATTGGAATGTACACGATTAAAAGTAAATCCCAGAATTAAGCTTACAAATTAATTTTTATCCCACCCCACCCTCCTACCAAGCATGCCACTCCCAATCCCAACATGGGATTAGTAATGCGGTCCCAGTTAACACAACTTGAGACCACTGGCCATATAGGCCCTTGGAGTTTTGGACTTAGAGTTAGTGCTCCTAGATTTGAAGGACCTGACGATATAGAAAATCCAATTCCATTTAGATAATCGTGACCCTATGTAACATCCCGAAAATCGGGGGGTCGAGTAAAAACTCCACTCCCGAGTTCCAAAATGTTATTTATGCAACATAAATGTGTATGATTGAATGTTGTCTGTGTTAATGCATTAAACATGAGTGGGATTAATCCAAAACATCATATCATACTCTAGAGACCGTTAAATTAGCAAGCGGAAGACTGTGATAGTATGTATAACATATATAAATACAGGCCTACTGTACTCTACTGTACAGAAAGGTCGTCTCCTCCCGTAGACTCAGAATACGCTCGCGGTCACTACAAAGGACTCGTCGCCTGATCAGTGTAGGCCGATAGCAAGAATATAGTGTCCCATACCACCATAATCTGCGCACGAGACTAGGTGCTCACTGGTCACTACGGGGAGGTTTGTGGCCCCAGCATAGGCCGACAGCTCGACCACGGTGTCCCATACCACCATGCCCGACTCATGAATCTTCATGGATCAAGGTACCATGGTTGACAGGGTTTACAATGGTAAGTTCAGTACCCTAGGTTCAAGCAGTTATGACTCATGCAGGGTGAACATACAACGGCCATTCCGGTTACTTGACGGGCTCGACTAGCACGAGCGCATCGCAAGTCGAACGACATGAAGTGCTTGAAACACTTCGCGTGGCCTAACCACTGCCGCCAACTCCAAACACGACTCGCGTTCTTCGACGCGTCCTTCGTGGCAAATACCAGCTAGCCACGAATTTTCTCTATTACCGACTGCCTGGACTAAGTATAGTCCCAAACAATTATGAACCCACATCAGCAATCAGGTAAGAGTATTGGAAATGGAATACAAACATGTGAGCATGTTAACGCATGTTATAACGTACAACTTAAGTAAATCATCTTGCACATGTCTTTCACACATATAATGAAATTATGCATATCGCCAACATATAGGAAATCATCTCCATCAGCATATTAATTGAGAATTCAATCTCAAACTAAATCATAAGAAAATCATCAAGCACATGTTATAACATACCACTTAAGTGAAACATCAAGCATATGCATTTCATACATATAATGAAATGATGCATATAGCTAACATGTAGGAAATCATTTACATTAGCATATTAATTGAGAAATCAATGTCAAACTAATTCATAACACCATTTAATTCAATACATACTAATACAAGCATTTATACAAGCACTTACACTACACACTTAAGTCTACATATAGTATGTCGACCCGAAGTGCGCATTTAGGCGAATCTCTTCGCCAAACTAATTATGCACGTATTCCTAACATTCTAATGCAACAATAAACCATGCTAATCACATCAGCAAAATATGCATGAAAACAGTACTTCCTACAAATGACTAAAATGCCCTAAATCTCATATTCTTCGTCGGTTTACGAAACAGGAAACGGACAGCATGTTGTACATGTCAAATGGCGTTGCCGTCGATAATCTACTATTAAACGACATTGAAAGCGTTGTAAACAGTCAATCAAAGCATCTAAAATCCGTACCTTTTCTCTTTTAGGTGTGTGAATTCGAACGGAGCATATACGCTTCGTCTACGGCGACTAGACAACCTGATTTACAAGATGTATCAGCTATCTCGCTACGGAAACGAAGGAACACTAAATCAGCAACTATTAGGGTATTTTCTTACCTAAAAATGAGAGAAATCACCGGCCAAGTGATCGGAGCATGTTGCTAAAGCACGTGCAACAGGTAGCACGACATCAGGAAAATCCTCTCCTACTCTCTCTCACAAAATCTCACCTTTTCTCTCTCCCAATCTAGGGTTTTTCTCAAATTTGGATGGAAGAGAGGAGTGAGGGTTTCAACCCCTTTTATAAGCATAAAAATGTCCGAAATAGGCTCGGGAACAAAGTTCACTTGATGCTTATCCAAAGCGGGGCTGTTTCGGTCCAAAAGATGATTTCTGGTGGTCCCCTGGCCGAACGCGATCGGACTTAAGCTCATGCATACTGGATCTAGCATACATCAAGTTTTCAGTCTGGCAGGATTCGCAGATCGCACGTGGCAGTCCAGTTTCAGTTCAGCGGTCACCGCACGTAGATCAGGTCTGCAAGTCTCATGATATGAAATAGAAATTTTTCCTGATCCGAGGGTGTAATTTGGCTGAATTCTAACGGTCAGAACGCTTAATACTGACGCTTCAAGTCGTGTGCCAGATTTGAATTTCAAATTCCAAATCTAGCCCTATTCTCACTCTCTTCGGTCCAGGCTCAACGAAATAGCCTGCGAATGTCGGTTGGACTTGATTTTCGAAATGATTGTCAAGTCCAGCTAGGCAGTCCTAACGGTCTAAGATAGTAGGTATCGGACTTTCGACACGCGGTTTAGATCCAATACAAAGTTTCAAAGAGGTCCAGAGAACAAACCTGCTTAGAGTTTGATCTGAGGTTTTAGAGTATCATAGCACCATGGATTCTACAAGTTTTAGGTCTTGTAGAACGTATTTAAAGCGATCAGGGACTATTTCCCAACTACTCCAGCGTAGCGCTTGATTTCTTTGGCTATGGAATTGGGTTCTGTGAGATTTTTCAGGTGTTTTAGTTGGCCCATTGCCTAAGGGAGTTTAATCCCAGGTTGGCCAAAATCTGGGGTGTTATGCCCTAAGCGATAGAAAAATTTCCTATATTCGTAATGGTATGAAACCATTTAGCGTATAAGCTTAGGCTGTAGATTGCAGACTAGTCTAATAGTTCCCTTGAGTAGTCTAAAGCCTATGTATGCTAAGGAATAGTAGGTTAGATTTGGTTGGAATGAGACTCCCTTCCTTGGGTAGATCCTCATAACATTCATAGGCGCCTTTAGTAACTCTCAGGAGGCTTATTTACCTTAGAATCATTCATTCTCAGGGAAAACTTCTACATCCCTAAGATTGAACGTAGAATAAACCAACACACCCCTTAGAATTGCCTTCCCCAAGGGCTTATCACATTCGGGAACGCGGAGGAAAGGAACTGCATGTAAGCGATGTATTCGCAGTTTGAATCGACTTCTAAATCTTAGTAGTTACCAATGAATCCAATGCTTTGATCAAGTAGAAGATCGGCATCGACTCGGATTAAGAATTGATACAATAAATTTTCTGTCCTAGCTAGACAGAAAGTCTATGTATCCAGCTCAGACCTACTACACAACTTTTCTTCTGTGTTGGCTCGACCACCTACAACCAAAAGTTATTGCTTTACCTTTGGAAAATGTTGAGGACATATAGCCAATAGAGATTAGACATCTTGCCGCAAGCTCACACCTGCCCCTGAACTCAATCACACTAGAGATTAGGCTCCTTCCTACTATCATAGATACCAATGTCATAGAACGCATCACTAACAATGGAAGACCAATGTAGTGAGAGGTTGCTTCCTATTTTATGTCAAGTATAGGCCCTAAGTTATATTGCGTTCCGGTATACGGATCGGGACATAGAATCTTGAACTTTAAGTAGAACCAAGTTTTAAGGGGGATAGAACGTATTGAGTCCAATCTAGTTAGGTCAGCCAATGCAACTGTTAGATCAGAGTGACGCAGCGGAAGCGTAGTTAGCCTCTTCCCCACTGGCCCAGGATCGAAACAGCTGAGTTTGGTTCTACGTAAGGTTAGCTTATTCAATAGGATTTGAACCTTCCTAAGAACGTCAATACAAAAGTCTCTTTAAGTACTCATTACCCTTAGCCAATTTCGGGGATGAAATTTTATTTTAAGGGGGGTAAATTGTAACACCCCGGATTTTTACCAACCTAGGATTAGACGTCCTTAGGCAATGGGTCAATCCTAGCACCTGATTAACTTCTCAAAACTTAATCCAAAAGTCTCAAATCCGTATTTCCTTTGAAAATCTCACCTTTCACTACTTTATCCTTCAAAATTTTCTAGGAGCTTTCATATTAGATACAAATAGTAAAGTTTAGGTGATGTTAATCAATACTTAAACTAAAAAGTACTATAAATAGTAAATAAATAAATAAAAAGAGTTTCTAACCATTAATCTTTTGTAATCTCATGAAATAAGTAGGCTATTTGGATAGATCAGCTTCTCCTACCCCAAAATCATATATTGCATGTCAAATAACTCATCCCAGGTTCTAAAATACACCCATTTCAAATATCAGACGGTGAAATCACCCCAAACAGTTCAGCGAGCGAGGATGGGATCGCCGGTTTGGCGATGCATCGCCGAATCCGTCCGTACAACGGTCTGGTAGGCCGGTTTCTGCACTTTTTCCTGCATATTTCTTTCAAATTTGAAAAATCATATCTCCTTCGTTATAACTTTGATTTAGGTAATTTAAAAACCAAATTGAAGCTAAATGAGTCTAGTTTTATATAAAAATATGTAAAAAATAGAATAAAATAATTAATATAGTTTAAAGTAGGTCATTGTGAGCAACTATCCGATAATCACTTATTGGACAGCTGCTGCTTCTGGAATTTTTAAAATTTTTTTACAACTCGAAATCTTATAAAATTTGGTGGAGTCAAGGTAAAATTGATGATAAACTCTTAAAAAAATAATAAAAATAATATGATAACTAGAAGTGCCCAAAATGGGGCATAGAATGGCCCTAGGACCGTATTCTACCCTATTAGGGTAGAATTTGGTTAAGTACCAAACTGAATGCTCAGTAAAATTAACTTGGATCACTTTAAATATAAACTGTAAGACCCAAAACCTTTAGAATCGTTGACGCTACGTTACCCTAAAATTCAGGATCAAACTCTAAACCGGTTTGTTCCCAGGAACCCTTTGAAACTTTGTATTGGATCTAGACCGCGCGTCGAAAGTCCGATACCTACAATCTTAGACCGTTATGACCGCTTGGCTGGACTTGACAAACATTTCGAAAATCAAGCCCAATCGACGTTTAAAGGCTCTTTCATTGAGCCTGGAGTGAAGAGAGTGAGAAAAGGGTTAGATTTGGAAATTTTAATCCAAATCTGGTACGTGACTTGGCGTGTTATTATTAAGCGTTCTGACCATCCGAATTCAGCCAAATTACACCCTCGTATCAGGAAAAATTTCTCTTTCATATCATGAGACTTGTAGACCCGATCTTGGTGCGATGACCGCTGAACTGAAATTGGACCGCCACGTGCGATCTGCGAACTCTTCCGGTCTGAAAACTTGATGTGTGCTAGATCCAGTATGCATGAGCTTAAGTCCTACTGCGTTCGGCCAGGGGACCTCTCGAAATGCTCTTTTGGATCGAAACAGTCCAGATTTGGTTATACCTCAAGTGAACTTTGTTCCCAAGCCTAATTTGGGAAGGTTTTAGCCTATATAAGGCTTTAAACCCTCTCACAACCCTCCCATCCGAATTTGCTTAAAACCCTAGGAAAAGAGAGAGAAAGTGAGAGATTGTGAGAGAGTGTGGGAGAGATTCTCCTGCCACTTGCTGTAGCTATTGCATGTATCAAAGCACCGCACTCCAATCACTTTCCCGGCGATTCCAACGCACCTCTAGGTAAGGAAAACCCTAACCACTCGCTGATTTGGGGATTTCTTCGATTCAAATAGCAAAGTAGCTGATGTACTTGTGCATTAGGTCGTATTGACGCTGTTGACAAAGAGTATTCGTTCCGTTCGAAACGTTACACATCTAAAGTGAAAGGTGCGGATCTTAGACGCTTTGATTGACTGATTTCAAAGCTTTCAATGTCGTTTAATAGTAGATTATCGACGGCAACGCCATTTGACATATACAACATACTGTCCATTTTTCATTTCGTAAACGTACGGTAAATATGAGATTTAGGGCATTTTGGGTATTTGTAGGAAATACAATATACGTCCGTATTTTGCTGAAATAATTGTCATAGCTAATTGTCATGCTATGATATTAGGAATGCGTGCATGATTGGTTTGGCGAAGAGATTCGCCCTTATGCGCACTTTGGGTCGACATACGTTATGTAGACTAAAGTGTGTAGACTAAGTGTTTGTATAAATCTTTGTATTAGTATGTATTGAGTAAATGGTGTTGTGTACAAGTTTTGAGATTGAATTCTCAAGTAATATGCTGATGTAAATGATTTCCATCATGTTGGCCATATGTATTGATTTCATTATATACATGAAATGCATGTGTGGGATGATTTGCTTAAGTTGTATGTTATAACATGTGTCCACCTGCTTAGAGTGTTGTATTTCATTTCTGTTACTCACATATGCTTACTGATGTTGATGCACAAATGCTTGGGGCTATGACCTAGTCCAGGCAGTCGGTAATGGATCGAATTTGTGGTTGGTTTCTATTTTCCAAGAAGGACGCGTCGATGAATGCGAGTCGTGTTTTGAGTTGGCGGCAGTGGTTAGGCCACACGAAGTGTTTCATGCACTTCATGTCGTTCAGCTTGAGATGCGCTCGTACTAGTCGAGCCCGTCAAGTAACCCGACTGGCCATTGTATGTTCACCTTGTATGAGTCATAACTCCTTGAACCTAGGGTACTGAACTTACCATTGAAAACCCTGTTAACCATGGTACCTTGATCCATAAAGACTCATGAGCCGGGCATGGTGGTATGGGACACCGTGGTCGAGCTGTCGGCCTACGCTGGGGCCACAAACCTCCCCGTAGTGACCAGTGAGCACCCTACTCTAAGCAGATTATGGTGGTATGGGATACTATATTCTTGCTGTCGGCCTACACTGATCAGGTGACGAGCCCTTTGTAGTAACCTTGAGTTTATCCTGACACCGCATGGGGGCGACGAGTCCTAATGCAGTCTTAAGGATAATTAGGCCTGTATTGATAAGGTGATGGGGGAGAGGTGCAACGAGTGCGAGCAACAGCCCTTACAGCGACCTACAAATATAACATCGTATGAGATTACTAGGAGTGACGACCCTAGACAGGATCTGTGTTGGGATTGATATAAGCAAGGTACCCTAGTTTCTCAATCCTTCTGTATGAAAAGGACTAATAACAACCTGGTAATCATTATCCATATCGCATTGCATGTGCCTGAAAGATGTGGAGCACTGCGGGAAGAAAGCATGCCGCGGACGCAGATGGTGCCGCATGAGGGAGTATGTCGGTGAGGGCATCCATCATGTAATTTCATGCTTGCATTAACAACAGTATCTAGGAATGTTTGATTGTTTGATTTACTATTAACGCGTGATTGATTTGATAACATGCTAATCTTTGCTCTATGATTCCACTAAGTTAATTACTCACTCCCACGTTACAGGACGGTGTTGCGCAGACCAAACAGTTCCTATTTTAATTGCAGATGATGGCGATGCTTGCGAAGCGGAGCCGGACTTGATGATGATAAGGAGGATCCCTCCTATATGCAGGTTCTGATTGACGGGGTTACAAGGTTACTGATTCGATGCCAATATAATTGGTATTTTGCCTTTTTCTTACACACTCATGTATATTCTTTCCATTTTTGGAGTATACATGTATTTACTTAACCTGGTAACATGTTCACACTCTGGAGACTTACAATCAATTATATATTTTATGTATTTATCATAGTCTTCCGCTTGCTAATTTAACTGTCTCTGGAGTATGATATACTGTTTTGGCTTAGTCTTAATCTTATTTAATGTCATTCTACAGACAACATGCTTTTATCATTATCTATGTTGCATAAGTGACGTTCTGGAACTCGGGAGTTGGGTTTCTACCCGACCCTCAATTTTTGGAGTGTTACAGTTGGTATCAGAGCATGATTGAGATTAAACTGGACCTGGGTTATAGACACGCGATGTAAGCTGTCGCCCCTTTGACTTAGGTGGGTGCGAGAAAAGTCTAGAAATACTCGTAGGACTCCGGTTTCGCCAACAGGCGAAGTCTACTCATATCGATCATTTGATCGAGTTCGTAACGCATCTATGGTCGCATAAGGTGACCTAAGTAGCCTGTAGGTTGTTAGTAGGTGGGTTTGAGATGTTCTCAAAAGCATTTACAAACCCTAAAATGCATGTCCTTGGGTCATGGGGCAACCACAACCCTTATACTCAATTTCAAGGCTTGAAAACCCCGTTTCATCCAATTCCTTTAGAATCCTTCCTCTTACCACCCCATTCTTTAACTTTTTCTCAAGGCTATGATATGTTATTTTGGCTTAGTCTCAATCTTGTTTAATGTCATTCTATAGACAACATGCATTTATCATTATCTATGTTGCATAAGTGACGTTCTGGAACTCGGGAGTTGGGTTTCTACCCGACCCCCAATTTTTGGGGTGTTACATTCATAGAGTCCATGTCATACAGAAGGGAAGATTGTCATAATAATCAAGGTCAATGGAGAGAATATCCATCCATAAAGCCTTATCCCGAGTAAGGAGAGAGGGGATTCCAATAGAAAATATGATGACTAACAAGTTAGAAAGGTTTAAAAGTAGAGAGAGTATAGAGGCGTGATGAAATGGTAAGATAGGTGTTGTTTATATAGATTTTGTAGCGTCTCAAAAAAATCCATAGAAAGGCCCGAGTATCACCTCAGGCAGAAATCGTTAAGGACCGAATCCTTTAAAAATTAGATGAAAATTAATTAAGTATTAAAGTGAATTGCTCGGTGAATTAGTTCGAATCACTTTCTATACGAACTGTAAGACCCAAAAACCATTAGAATCGCTAACCCAACATTACTTAAAAACCTAGGATCAATCTTAAAACCCAGTTGCTCTCGAGAACACATTGAAACTCCGTATCAGACCTGGACCGTGCGTCAAAAGTTTGGTTAACGTGAAATTATACGGTTATGACCGCCTTACTGGGCTTGACAAGCATCACGAGTATTAAGTCCAAATAGTATCCAGAAACAGACAACTTGAGCCAAGAGCGAAGAGTGTGAGAAACGCGAATATCTTTTAAAAATGAACTCAAAAAATGCGAACATCTCTAAGATGCTGAAGCCGCTGTACTGCACTAAGGCAGAGCAGGTTGAGTTGGTCACCTACATATTCGAGAAGGAGGTCAGTCTCTAGTGAGATAGCATCTTTCAGACCGTTTCTCCTAGTTACGTGTGGACATGGGAGGCTTTTGAGATAGGTTTCCACGGGAAGTATTTCCCTCTCACCTACCCTAATGAGAAGGAGGGAGAGTTTCTTCACCTCCAAAAGGGAGAAATGACGGTGGTGGAGTATGAGAACAGGTTTATGGAGTTGGCTAGATATGCTCCTTTGATCCTAGCGAACGAGCCGATGAAGATGCGACGATTTTCTGAATGTTTGTGGCCTGAGATCCGCTCGAAGATGTGTTGCGCTAGCATTGACAACTATGTTGAGCAAGTGAGCATGTCCCTGCGTACTGAGCAGGATGGGGATAGGCTATCCCATACACGTGTACCCATGGGTCTGAGGCCTCGATTAGATTTTTCAAGCAGACCATTCCTTGGCAAGAGGCCACGTCCTTATTCGCCTCCTATGCTTATGGCTCCATCGACACAACTGAGACAACCTGATTTATGGTGCACCTACTGTAAGAGGTCAGGCCATACAGATACCTACTGTTTCACCAAGATGAGGGATAACGGCTTCTCGCTGCCTCAAAAGATCAATTGCCAACTTCCTCAAGCTATCTCGGCTTCACCTCTACGTTCAGTACCGCCAGCACAACCTTTCTATAGGCCGAATGTACCTCGTAGTAGGTCGCCTCAATGACCTATGGTACCATAGCCAAATCATCCTTAACGGGTTCGTGTGCACTCACTTGTAGTTGAGGTATCTGAGATATCAACTACAGCACCACTGGCTTTTGAAGTCACGACACATATCCAAGGTACACCAGTCTTCATATTGGTGGACACCGGGTCCACTATCTCGATTATATCATGCACAGCAGTCAAGCGACTAGTGTTGGAAACTACTCCTATGGTTTGGGTGAGACTCCTTATCACCATAGGGACCTTCTTAAACTCCACCAAGACTTGTAGAGGTTACTCGATAGACCTAGGGAGCAGAACAGTGCTCATTGACCTGATGGTCGCCCCATTATGTCACTATGACATCATTCTCAGTATGGATTAACTTACTGAGATGAAGGAAGAGATCGATTGCGATACTAGAGTGGTAACAACTCATGGACTTGAGGGCACAACCTTTACTTTCCCAGTTCAGGTCAGTTAGTATTACCGCATCAGTTGCTATCCTACCTTGTTAGAGCATGTTGATGGTCCGACTTTAGGAAACACGCCAGTAGTTCAGGATTTTGTGGACGTGTTCAGAAAGATACCTGAATTACCTCCTCAGTGCAAGATCGATTTTACCATCGACCTAGTGTCAGGTGCGACACTTATATCTCTACCGACATATTACATGCCTCTGTGTGAGATGGAGGAACTGAGGAAACAGATCGATGATCTGTTGAATGCAGGCTTTATACGACCGAGTGTATCTCCTTGGGGAGCACCCGTGTTGTTCGTGAAGAAGAAGGATGAATCACTGCGAATGTGTATTGATTATCGCAGATTGAACCAAGTGACGGTGAAAAACAAGTATCCTTTGACTAGGATAGATGATTTGTTCGAACAGTTGAAAAGAGTACAATATTTCTCAAAGATCAACTTGCAGTCAAAGTATCACCAGTTGCGCGTCAGGGATGAGGACGTACAGAAGACAACATTCAGAACTAGCTTTGGGCACTACGAGTTCCTTGTGATGTCATTTGGACTCACAAATGAACCCGTTGTGCTCATGGACCTTATGAACCGGGTGTTTCGACCGTATCTGTACTGATTCGTCATCGTATTCATAGAAGACATCCTGATATACTCCAAGTGTCGGAAAGATCACGAGGAGCACCTACGAGTAGTCTTTGATATGCTCAGAGAGAACCAGTTGTTTGCTTAGTATAAGAAGTGTGACTTTTGGAAAGAAGAGTTTAAATTTCTGGGACATGTGGTGTCCAAGGAAAGAATAGTTATGGACCTTGCAAAGGTGACTGCAGTTCTAGACTGGGAGCAGCCCGATTCAGTTATAGAGGTGAGGATTTTTCTGGGACTTGCTGCCTATTATCACCGATTCATTAGGGACTTTTCCAAGATAGCCAGACCATAGTCTCAACTCATTCGGAAGGACCTCAATTTTGCCTGGAATGAGAAGACAGAGGTAGCCTTTCAAGAACTGAAGGACAAGTTGACGTCCACACCCGTGTTAGTATTGTCAAAGCAGGGGGTCAAATATACGATATACATCGACATGTCTCGTGTTGGTTTGGGTTATGTTCTGATGCAAAAGGACAGGGTGATTGCTTATGCCTCACGACAGTTGAGGAAACACGAGGAAAACTACCCTATGCATGACCTAGAGTTAGTGGTCATCATCTTTGTATTAAAGCTCTGGAGATATCACCTTCATGGAGAGGAGTTTGAGCTCTTTTACGACCACAAGAGCCTCAGATACATATTTATGCATAGGGACTTGAATATGAGGTAGCGACAGTAGATGGAAACCTTGATAGACTTTAAGTTCGAGGTTTCCTACCATCCTGGCAAGGCAAACCTTGTGACAGACACGTTGAACCACAAGAAGACGATAACATTTGCAGCTTCGCTAATGATCGATGAATGGAACATGGTAGAGTTTGTGCGAGACTTTAAGTAGAAACTTATGGTAGAGGAACCATTCCTGAGCGTCGCACATATTCATGTACATCCACTTATTAATGATCGAAACATTGTGGATTAGAAGGAAGATGAATGGTTAACTGAATTGAGAAAGCGAGCTAGAGACAATGAAGACTCGCAATGGAGCGTTGGTACGAATGGGAGCTTACGTTATCATGGCCGCCTATGCGTCCCAAATCTTCATGACTTGAGAATGGAAGTTCTCGAAGCTTCTCACAACTCGAAGATGGTGATGCATCCTGGTAGCATAAAGATGTATCTAGATATGGAGCGCTCGTACTGGTAGGACAACATAAAGGCCCATATAGAAGATTATGTGTCCCTTTATCTCACGTGCTAGTAGGTCAAGGCAGAGCATCACCGACCTCCCGGACTGCTTCAGTCCATGCCTATAGCAGAATGGAAATGAGATTTCATTTCTATGGATTTCATCTCAGGGTTACCTATAGAGATCGTGTCGGACCGAGACACACGATTCACATCTATCTTCTGGACTCGTATCCAAGAAGCAATGGGTGTGAAATTAAAGTTCAGTATCACGTTCCACCCACAAACTGATGGGTAGACGGAACGGGTAAATCATGTGTTGGAAGACATGTTATGAGTAAGTGTGCTTGATTTCAAAGACAGTTGGGATGACTGTCTTCCCTATGCTGAGTTCGCTTATAACAACAGTTTTTAAGTGAGTATTGGCATGGCTCCCTATGAGGCCTTGTATAGGCACCCTTGTTAAGCACCGCATTACTGGGCGGCGAGAAAAGTTTGATTGACCCCGAGTTACTGCATGCGACCTTAGAGAAGATCGACATTATCAGGCGTCAACTTCTTACAGCACAAAGCAGACAGAAGAGTTACACCGATACGAGACGGCGACCACTAGAGTTTGAGGTTGGGGACCATGTATTCCTGAAAGTTTTTTCAATGAAGGGAGTCCTCTGGTTTGGGAAGAAAAGGAAACTTACTCCATGATTTATTGGGTCATTCCAGATTCTAGATCGAGTGGTGGTGGTAGCGTACCGCCTTACTTTGCCCACACCACTCGCAAGCTTGCACACTGTATTTCATGTATCAATGCTGAAGAAATACATTCCTAACCCTTCCCACATTATCAAATGGGAGCAGGTACAGTTGAGTGAGGATGCTACTTATGTACTGCGACCGATGCGTATTCTGGATAGGAAGGAACAAGTACTGTGCAATGAGGTTATCCTGCTTGTGAAAGTACTGTGAACGCATCACACTGAGGAAAAGGCTACTTGGGAAACAGAAGCTGTGGTCAGCAAGAACTACCCTCAGATTCTCGAGGAGTATGAAATTGTACTAATTTTGAGGATAAAATTTTTCATTAAGGGGGGTAAATTATAACATCTCAGAAAAATTCCTACGAAGACTCGAGTATCACCTTAGGCAGAAATCGCTAAGGACTGAATTCTTTAAAAATTAGACAAAAATTAATTAAATACTAAACTGAATTAATTGATAAATTAGCACGAATCACTTTCTATACGAATTGCATGACCCAAAACCATTAAAATCGTTAACCCAACATTACCTAAAAACTTAGGATCAATCCCAAAACCCAGTTGCTCTCGGGAGCACATTGAAACTCCGTATCAGACCTGGATCTCGCGTCAAAAGTCTGATTAACAAAAAATTATATGGTTATGACCACCTTACTGGGCTTGACAAGCATGGAGGGTATTAAGTCCAAATAGTGTCCAGAAATGCACAACTTGAGCTTGGAGTGAAGTGTGTGAGAAATGTGAATATCTTTTGAAAATGAACTCAAAATTAAGTGAATTAGGCCATTCGCTTGCAGGCCAAATTTAAGATTTCATACTGTCAGATTTTGACCCAACTACATGCTTGGATTAGGAAAATTTCCCTACACAGGTCAGTGTACTTGTGGCCATGATCGAGTGACGATATCCGTTGAACTGAAACTAATCCTCTACGATTGATTCATAAATCTGATCAAATCAAAATCTTAACCTAGCATAGATCCATTGTCAGGGAACTTTCTTCAGACCGTATGCGAGCAATGGACCTCCAGATGAGCTCTGTTAGCGCGAAACAGGCAACTTTTGGCTATAACTTAAGTATATCATGGCCCTGGGGCTATTGACATCAATTTGGGCCTATATAAGGGCCTTAACCCACCCCACTCTCATTTCATACGAATTTTCAACCCCTAGGAGAGAAAAGAGAGAAAAGAGAAGGAAAGAATGAGGAGAACAGAGAGATAGTTACAGGGATTCATTCCCACAGTTCCACGAGCTGAATCATCTCCCTTGTGTCACTACACCGTCGAATCCGAATCCATTTTTGAGTAAGAAATCCTAACCCTAATATGTTTTAGGGATCCAAATAGAGAAATTGGTGAAATAGCTAACATATTTCATGATTTAGGTAGCCGTTGTGTCATAGACGGAGGCATAGTGTATGAACCGAGTTCATAATTGGCATATAGATGAAAGGTGCGGACTATAAATGTTTAGATTATGGTTTTCAAGGCTTTCAATGTCAGTTAATAATTTATGACTGACTTGATTGCTGTCACATGTGCTTAGATGCGATGTTTTCCATGTATTACACATATATATGAGTTATGTTGAATATAATGTGTTCCATATGTTTGTTTAAATGTCTGAATGAATATAAAATTATGATTTGTGCATGTCATGATGTTTGATTGAGAATACATGATTGTTTTGTGTACAGCGACTCCTTGTGAAAGGATTTGGTATAGTATATGTTATAACAAATTTATTACATGAATGTTAAGATATGTAGTTTAAGTATTTGATAAAATGTCTGAATGAGAAATACTTGTTGAAATGTATTTAATGAGGGTGTTGAGATAAGATTCTCAATTACCTTATCTATAGATATAGTTTCATTCATGTAACCTATCTTGCTACTATATGATTTATGGATGAAATGCCTATTTACTATAACATGTATGCAATGTGTTTGTTAAAATGATCAAATGATATTTCTATTTGAATTAATTGTCAAATGCGGTTTGACTATAACATATGAATGCCTATTGTGTTTGAGTATAATTGGAACTATTACATAGTCTAAGCAATTGGTAATGATTCCTTAGTTAGTGGCCGAGGTCTTTTCGCCACACATGACGTGTTCGATGAATCCGAGTCGCACACTGGTTGTCAACAGTGGTTAGGCCACTCAGAGTACTTACACACTCTATGTCGATCAACTCAACATACGCTCATACCAGTCGAGCTTGTCAAGTAACCTGATTGGCCTAATGTATGTTCACCATGTATGGATGCTACTGTTTGAATCTAAGGTACCACTTATCATTGAAAAGCCCGTTCAACCTTAGTACCACGATCCGCTAAGACTCATAAGTCGGGCATGGTGGTATAGGACACCGTAGTCGAGCTATCGGCCTACGTTAGGGTAACGAGCCTCCCCGTAGTGTCTAGTGAGCAAACCAAACTCGTGAGCTAAATACGGTAGTATGAGACACTGTATTCGAGCTGTTGGACTACACTAAACTGACGAGCATTTCCCGTAGTGACCCCGAGTATAAATTAGGCGTATGCCCAGGTGACGAGCCTCCCATAGCGACCTGAACTTGCCTGTCCACTATTTTTAAATCAGGGGTGACGTTGCCCTATAACTTGCCTATCATATGTGATTAAGTAGGATTGATGACCCTAGATGGATCATCGTTTGGGAGTTACTTTTCGAATCTGCTGTATGAATAAGCCTAAATAAATTACTTAGCTAACACGACCATACACCGCATTGCATGTGCTTTGGCGAGGAAGCGCACGTTTAGGGAGTTTGCCATGTGTGATCATGAAATGATGTCGCTGAAGGAATGCAGGTGAGGGCATGTATCATTACAGTATACCATTCCTGCATTAACAAGAGTACTTAGGATATGATTGTTGTATTGCCTTATCATTACTGCTTGACTGAATTGATAACATGTTAACCTTTGCCTTATAGCTCCACTGAGTTGATCACTCACTCCTACTCTGGGACGGTGTTTTAAAACACCAACCAGACTCTATTTTAGCTACAAATGATGGCGATGCTTACGAGGTAGAGCCTGACTTTTATGATGACGAGGAAGAGTTCTCCTACATGCAACTCTCTCGCGGGTCTATGTAAACCTCGAGTTGCATCGATGAGGCTACAGGGGATACGGATTAGATGCCATTATATTATATTATTTTATGAATTTTGAAACTATACATGTAATTATCTAACCTGGCGACATGTTCACACTCTAGGAACTTACAATCACTTATATGATTTATATATCTATCATAGTCTTCTGCTTACGTAATCTAATTGTCTCTGCAGTATGATATCCTGAGTTGGTGTAGTCACATTCATGTTTAATGCACTAATACATTCAACATTTAATTATCATTATCTATGTTGCATAAGTGATGCGTTGGAACTCGGGAGCCAAGCTTCTGCTCGACCCCCTATTTTCAGGGACCAAGGATTATTCCCACATTCGATGCATCATAGCATAGGAGATATGCAATAATAGCATGCAAGGCGTCGTACCATCTTTTAAAAAGTTGGGATATGCAGCCATGATGGAATTTATTTTGGTAAGAAAAATGGTGCATGACTCCTCGATTTGGTGTCACATCATTATGGTAGTTACTTCTTCTAGCGAAAGAAAGAAAGAAAAAGGCTAAGTAAAGAATGTCCCAGAGAATATAAAAATATAAAAAGTGGCGCTCATGATGACTTTATAAATTTAAATATTGTTGTACAAATCGAGGATTATAAATTAAAACAAGAGAATGAAGCCGTCTTCTATATTATCCTCGCATTGCCTAACCATCTGTTTGGCAAGAGTTGTTTGAGTCTTCAAGTCTACATTCATGGCTCGACCGACTGATGATGTTCTATGTTGAACAAAGTAGACTAGAGTATTAATCTCACTCTCCTACTCATCACAAACTTGTTCTATCTTCTCACGGCATTTCTCTAAGGCCACTAACTGCTCCTCTAATGTTGTAATTTGAGCGAAGAGATCAGCTCTTTCTACCTCAAATTCTTTCAGTTTGACATATGCAGCAAAAAATTTTTCTCCAGCAGCAATAACCTTTGTTACTTTGACATTTTGCAGCTGAGTGCTCGGCTTGAATATTCTTAACCGTAATATTAATCTCCTGGTACTCTTGCACATGGTAAAAGAATTCACGAAGTGCATGTACTTAGGCAGAGATGGTTTCATTTGAGCAAGAAAATAATTGGAAATGATGGAGGAGAAACATAATTCTCTTGATTAGCCTCATCGAAATAAACTCTACAACCCCTTAATGTATAAGAGCTTGTAATTCATTTTTGATTTGCTGAAGTTTCAGGGAAGGTAGAGGAGACTAGGCCATAATGATATCACTGTAGACGGCTTGTTCAAGTGAGGAGAGCACGGCTTCAACGAGGGACACCTTATTGGGAGATGGATTAAGTGTCATTGTCATCTCAGTTTGTGAAGGTACGGGATTAGAAGGTGGCTCTGAAGGAGTGGTGACGCTAGATATTGCAAAGATAGTTGATTCCACCACAGGACTCTCATTGGTCATTTCTCAGCCAAGGAAAGTTCTTGGCAGATTAGTTGTCCGAGTTGGTTAGTAGTTATGATGGAAGAAGGTTGCTCAGTAGGACCCAACGATGATACATAACGGTTGGCCAATGCAGAAGTGGGATGAGGAGATGTGTCTTTATGGATACTCTATGGTGGTAATGCAATTGGCTCATCATTTTCTTGGTCGAGAATTATCGATGGAGCCCCATAATGAAAGGAAAGATGGAAAGGCTCCAGCAACTTGGCAGTTTCTGTGTCTCAAAAAATATCTTTATAATGCCAGGGCACATTGCTTGTAGTTGCTTCAAAATCAGATCCACAGAGTTTCGCCGTTTGATTTGCACAATCTTCCCTAGCAGCAGGAGTGATAGTTTCTTTAATCTATTGAAGAGAAGAGACTACTATAGGAATAACTTATTTTTCAACAATTGTAACTTCTTTTATTACTACATAAACGAGAAATATTAGGAAAGATAAAAAATATAAAGTGAATAAATAGAAAATTGAAGAGGAAAATATCCACCTAAGTTAGAGAGAATAACGAGGGTGGAGTATCAGTCAATCATTAATTGAATTTTGGTTGGATCACTGATAGCCATAACAAAAGGACGAGTAGAAAGAGGAAAAGGTGGCGGATTAGGATAATATGGTTTGAGATAACAATTGAGAGGAAGGTCGGGATCATTCAATCTTTTCTTATCTTTTTCTCATTTATTCTAGGCTCGATTAAAACTGACTCCTACATACTTCTTATGAGCTTGATTCGTTTCCCAAGAATATTTCGAAGGTAATGTTCCTAGGCAATACTTAGTTTTATTATATTTTTCAAAGGCATAAACAACACTAGTTATAGGAGAAATACCTGGAGTTTTTCTTGTGGCTCGGCCATCCCCAGTCATCGTGAAGGAACTTATTGGTGCTATAGGAGTAGTAAAAGGTGCAAGAATGAGACCTGGAAGAGGTCCAAGGTCTGAAACTCTTGAACAACTTAAGGAGATGTAGAAGTTAGAGTAGGTCAAATTGGTTGTTTCAGCTTGAAAGGGCTAGTAGTCGAGACTATTTTAGTTCTTGTTCTAAGGAGATGTTGGAGTGATCACTCTTTTTGTTCCTAATGAAGAAGTGGTGATCGGTGTAGCTGATGTTCTCTGAGACTATGTCATCTTCCGGCCTGGAGATGTAGCTGATCGGTGTAACTTTCTTTATAGTTTTCTCGATTGCTGGTCTCTTTTTCTTGGCCATGATTTTAGCTTTCCTAGTTTTAGAAGAGAAAAGTCAGGCGATGATGAGAGCAGTAGGTTTGGCGACCAATTTATTGTAGTAATTCTGCTATAAATCAAGGAAAGTTATCATTTGGTAGGGACAACTTTATAAGTCATTTAACTCAAAAGTAATGCTTATTATTTGAAAGTTTATGTGGAGAGTTTGATAAATGGCAATTAATTCCATTGGTGGGTGTTGATGAGGAGGTTGGTTAGAAGTTATATGAGTGAAAGGGTGAGAAATGCATTAAGATAAGCTGAATTGGTGTGCAAGAAGGTTGGGACAATATTGCTCAACCCTAGCCTTAGCAATGACACCAGTTTCTATGGTGCCACCATAAGGGAGGCCTCTAAAAATGAGGTAATTTTCCAAGCCTTGTCTCTATGCCCGATTATGTCTGGATTGGCCAGTTCAAAGTCCTTTTTGGTGAAATAGGTTAGGTCGATTTCTTTATTTTGGAATTGGTAGAAGGAACAGTTGGGCATATCGGTGCAAAGAGAGAAGAAATGGTTCTTACATTTTGCGAATGTATGAATGACCTTAAGATAAGGGATATTGCTCTAACCAAAGGAGGAGGAATAGAGTTTGGAAGTAAAAAGATTGCAAGTAAAAAAATAAAAATATTCACAAAACTAAATTTGAAGAAGCCATAGAGGTCCTCCATTTTGGTAAAAACCTTTGGTTGTGCCTTCATAAATTCCATGATACAAATTTCTAAGCGTAAATGGAGCAAGAGCTAGTTGTCATCCTTGAGCTAGAGCCTCGACCAAATGAACACACTCTTTCGCTATTTACAGTATTCATGTAAAGAAAATAACAGCAAATCCACATCAATGGGAACATTGTGTATTCCTAATCACTAACTTTAGTGTGCTTCTTGCATTGATTGAGCATGAAGTTGGAATACACCCTTCCATTCTTGTCTGAAGAGATGAAGTAGTGATCGTCATCTTGGGAAAAACTTGGGTAGATTACATCACCCAAAGGAAGAAGATGGGTGAAAGCATAAACATCCATGATTGTTGGGCTCATGGGACCGCATCTGAAAGGAAGGCGTTGGTCGATCGACTCCGGAAAGTTGAAGTTGTGAAAATGAAGGAAGTATATGTTGAATATTAACAAATAGAGAGCCTAATGCATTCGTAGATGCCTACTTTTCTCCATGTATTGCCATATTGCTGGAGTATGCGATTGTATCATTTTGTCCACCCTTTCATTTGGTTTTGGCCATGATCTTGAAGCTTTGAAAGCACTCGAAGGATCTGGGATATTATATTGAAGTAATAATTTTTCATCTAGAAAGCTTGGGAAGAAATGATCTACAATTGAAATCTTTTGATAAGCAACTTTTGGGTTGAAGGCCAGTTCCAGTGAAAGAAATGTTTTGTTCTGATCGACAGGGACGTCAAAAATGATATTATTTATAATCGCGGGAGAGAGAGAGTGTGTCTAGATTTTGTATGAGATCTTCCTAATGGAAGGTTGGAGGAGTAGAAGATGAAGAAGCAATCATAACAGTGATAGAAATTTTGGAGAAGAAATGGAAGAAGGGTATGAGAGAAAGAGTCATAAAAAAATAATAATAAAATAAAATAAAATCAAAATCAATTTGAAATTGCATATATATTAGTCAGGAACATGCACATTATTGACAAGGTAATTATGACTCGTATGATTCAACCATTCGAAAAGAATTGCTACGTGTCACGATGACAACCATGGGAAAAAGCACAACCATCATTCAATTTTAGTATTGGTCGATCAGAGTTAATAAGGAGTTAACACATGGAATGAAAATCCGGTCATATTTATTGCCTTGAACAATGGACCAATGTCGTTATCACCTTTTCGTCCAAAGGTGAAGCAACGTGGGGACAATGTTGTACCATATTTCTAATTGTTCTTGAGAGAGACAATTAGGAACGACACATGTTATTGGATAAGAAGCATACAACACGCGTAAAATCTGCAAATATATTTAAGATGCTTTTTGCAGGGATAACAACTAGTGTTGGTTAGGTGATACATGCCGTCTGAGGGTAGAATGTGGCTAAGAAATCAGAAGTCGAACATGGTCAAGTGAGAAGAGTAGTTACTATGACAAATGTCAATAAGAGAATGAAGAATCTGGAAGGTCAGAGTAGTGATGAAGTGGTTGTTGTAACTGTTAGATGTGTAAAGAAACATCCCGATGATTAGTCCATGGTACTCTATAAATATAGAGGATTTTAACAAAGCAAAGTGTCTTATACTAACCCAATCATACAAATCAAATTTGTCAATTATCCTCAATATTTCTTATCATAATTTGTGTTTTACATTCCTCAGCATAATCAATACCTTAATCCTACATTAGGAGTAGTATTAATTTAGTAGTCAAAATCCTTAGCATTGATCAAAGTCTACATACGATTTATATTGTAATATAAGCAATTTTTTTCAAAAGGTGCTTCGTTATTACTCCTTACAATCAATGGTAAGTGTTTTGTTTTTTTTTTTTTTTTATTACTTTTGTATTTTAAAATTATTTTATATGGAAAATAAGGTTTAACTCATTTTCAGACAACAAACCTTTCTATCCTGTTTAGCTAGGCAGATTAGATGGGATTGGAAGGGATTAGGAGGGATTGGAAGATAGATCCCAGAATTGGCCAGGCGGGCCAAACAGACGCGAGATCCTAATCCTAGGATATAGCAATCCCATGGATCTTAAGACAATCCACTCACATCACCATTATTACCTTTAAATCCCATCCAATCCACCTTAATCCCTTCAAAATTTCCTGGACATGTTTGGTTTGGTTCGAGGGATTGAAAGGGATTGGAAGGTTTAATCCCAGGATTGGCCGGGCGTGCTAAACAGACTGGATATAGCAATCCGGTAGATCTTACACCAATCCATTGACACAACTATTATTACCTTGAAATCTATGCAATCCACTCTAATACCATCCAATCTCATCCAATCTTCGTGGCCAAACAAGTTATAGGGCCTGTTTGGCCAGGCAGATCCCACTGTATTAGGAGGGATGGGATCGGCAATATCCTAAGATAGGCATGACGAGCCAAACAGATCCGGTGAACTTGTCCCAGGATATAAGCAATCCCATGGATCTTAAGACAATCCACTGCCATCACCATCGTTACCTTAAAATTGATCCTATCCCTTGGTTGGATGGATTGGAAGGTAAAATCCCAGGATATGCGGGTTGTGCCAAACAGACCTAGTGAATTTGTCCTGGGATAAGCAATCCCATGGATCTTAAGACAATCCACTGACACCACCATCATTACCTTAAAATTGATCCCATCCCTCTTAATATCATGGGATCTGCCCGGCCAAACAGACCCTTAAGGTGTAACCCATTTTTAAATTACAAACTTTACCATATAAGAGTCACATGCTCATCTTAAACAACTTACCAACCGCTAACTGACCAGTGGCCAATCCCGATCTTGATCATACGCAGTTAAAATTGATATATTTATCCACCTTGACGTTTGGGTCAAAGTTTTTCCATTGAAATCCAACCGCATAGTCGATTCTATCACGCCCGTGACCGAATATGAAACCCAGAGGCAACACCATGGTCATTAGGTCGGAAGAAATGCAGTACACGGGCGAACCAGAAAAATAAACGAACGGTCTGCATTCAATGAACGCATTTTGCCACTCAATGATCATATTCTTCGAACGCATTTGATCATATTTTTATGATTTCGAAGACAAGCAAATCCACATCTGTCCATGAAATGAGAATGGGTAGATGAGCGGATTAGAAAATCGACATGTGCAACTGAACAGAACGTGGGTCGAGCGTACAGTTACAACGTGCAGCCTGGTAGCATTCCACTAGAAGACAATGCGATATCTCGAGAAACGGGAGAGAAAGATGGCAAGAAAAAAGAGAAGAGATAATGGGGAGCGTGATTATCGGATGTCCTTTATTCCGTAGTCCGTTCCCAGTACAAATTCCGTGAGCCATCTTTCCCGCTGTCGTTATCCTCGGTCTACGTACTCTCCTTTCACACCCTCATTTCCACACATTACTTTATAATAATCCACGCAAGCTGGCGTGGCTCGCACAAGCCGCTTGCCTTTTCAGTCCACCACCTACTTCATCCTCTTAACCGTCTGGCGTGGTTCGCACGAGCCGAATGAGATGCCACGTGGCAAAACCAGAATGAAACCGAAAAATTCGCCGCAGATACAAATTTTTAGTTCTTTCTACCTCGACTCCCTTGTGAGTTAAGATAGATGAGCAGTCTTGATCATATATATATATATATATATATATATATATATATATATATATATATATATATATATATATATGTGTGTGTGTGTCTCGATCTGATGCATCTTTAGCCCACGTGGCAACGGTTGGTGCAAGTCAACTAAGAAATCGCGCAGTAACCCACTAGCTGGCGTGGAAAGAAGCCACCTGGTACTTCATATCCTGACCGTCCATCCACTCCCCCATTTAATTAGTATGCCACGTGGCAAAAGCATTACAAATCCGATAATTCGCCGCATATAAACAAATTAAGTTTGAATATTCATTCTAACTCAACTATCTTTTAGGTCCTCGTAGATAGGCGGTCTCGAGCATTAGTATAGCAGAAAAAGCGTACTAGCTTTGGCGCGCATGGACAATATTTAGTATTAATAATAGTCAAAAGGGGGAGATTTATTAAGCTCACGACGGGCACGTAGTAGGCGAGTCTAGGCTAACAGCTTAGTCGGTGCGAATCCTTATACCGTGAGACGCATCGAAATGCATGGTATTTATATGAACGTGGACCTATCTATTTTTCCAGCTCATTTTGGAGCCCCCAAAAAAAAATAAAAAATGAAGTTAACATATCCCAGGTGGAGCAAACTACATGAAATAATGTTTGTTGAACACTCACCATTAAAAGCTTTCTAGACTTCTTAGTAATGTTTATTAGCCATCCAACTTGTTAATAAAGTCACATGAAATATAAATATCAACTTAATCTAAAATATAAAAGGTTTTTAAAGATTAATCATTACTTTTTATGGTGGTGTGGTCTTCGCTGAGTTTAATCTACTTCATTTCTAAACGATTGCCCAAAATTGAGTTGGAAAAACGGATGGACGGGAGCTCCGTGCTGTTTTTTAAAAAAAAAAGGAAAAAGAAAAAAGAGAGAGACTTCATTTTGCTCCTGTTGTGACACATTAAATTTGTATCGCCATCCTTTTGGGCCCATATGCTGAGATAATACAATGATTTAAACAGTTCAGAATATCTTTATTAATATTCTTAAGATATTATCCCTGACTTTTGAATTTACAGTCAAATAGGAGCTATTGGTGATTTTCTTTTAATTGTCCTGAATTCATCTAAGTACACTGATAAATAAAATAATCAATCAGCACAATATTCCTAGGATTACATTCATACTGGGAATTAGAAACAATGGACGGTTTGGATCATTTGAAAACTAATAATGTCGATAATAACCAGTGGCGACGGACGTTGGTTCCTTAGTCGTGACCGGGGCAAGACAAGCTCTATGGAAGGTAAAACCTCAACTTTTGAAAATGACGGTTCTGCCCTGACGGTTATCTCCTGTTTATCCATTTAAAGCCAAACGCGTGTACAATTTAGCTCGGACGCAGATTAGGTGGTCTTGCAAACATCACCCCGATCAGTGTGTAATGCGCTGGGCGCTGCGGGGCCACATTGATTTATGTCTTTTAAATCCACGCCATCCATCCGTTTTTCCATCTCATCTTAGCATTTAACTAAAAAATAAAGGAGATCAGAAGCTCAAGGGGACCACACCATAGGGAACATTGGTAATTGAATGCCCACCATTAAAAAGTTCAAGCTGATATTTGTCTTTTCCCTTCATCCTGGTCTATGTGACCTTATAAACAAACAGGTTGGATGGAAATAAAAATTACGGTGGGCCATGTAAATGTTTCAATGGTGGGTTTCATTATCCTCACTATTCCAGTGGTGTGGTCCACTTCGAACTTCTGATCTGCTTCCATTTTTAGGTTTACAAACTAAAATAAGGCGAAAAAACGGATGGACGGTGTGGATATAAAACACACAACAGTGGGCAGCACAGCGCCCCACATCACAAAACCACCGCTGCTGGTGGTGATGGCAACACTACCACCTGATCCGCGTTCCATTTAGCTCATGCACACGACACATCTGCCAGCACGGCACAGCGCTACAAGATCCAGCCCATCCCTAAAAGTGGTCCCATTGGTCCGATATCCTAGACCAGTAAAGGTGAAACATATGATAGGTATTCGAGCTTGATGTCTGGGCAAGGGCATCTAGCCTGTCCCACCAACCTGATCAACAGCTAGGATACTGAACCTGCCTGCCACTCTGGCACGTGTGCCGGCAAGTTGATGGTATGCCTTGTACCGCGTGTGGGCTTGGCAAAATTCCTATCCAAGGTTTGTCTTTCATTATTTTTAATTTTTCCCTCGCCTCTTATGCCATGGGAAATTACCGGAATACCCAATTAAGGTTCATGAGACATGAGCGATGAGATGTCCAGATCACGGGGCCCGCTAGTCCAGTTAATCAAAGTTTCAACCCTAACAGCGCAAATGACCCGGTAGCCTTGAGACGGGCGTAGATTAGATACTCACATGGTCAGTAGCCATTTGGCTACTAAAGTGACGTCACCAAGCTCTGTAGACCCCACCATGATGCATGTGTTGTATCCATACCGTCCATCTATTTGGAGAGATTGTTTTATGTCATGAGAGAAAAAATGAGATAGATCTAAAGTTCAAGTGGACCCCACCATAGAAAACAGTGGGGAGAGTGACATCCACCGTCCAAAAACTTCTTCAGGACCACAGAAGTTCCCGATCAAGCTTTTATATATATATATATATATATATATATATATAACTTCATCTATCTCTATGTTAACTTAGGGATAGGTTGGATCTAAAAAATATATCATGGTGGGCCTATAAATGTTTTAACGGTGGGTGTGACTGATCTCACGGTTTTCTGTGGTGGGTCCACTTGAGCCTTAGATCTATCTCATTCTTTTCCTCCCGCCATAAAACGATCTCTACAAATGGTTGGAGGGTATGGATACAACACACGCGTCATGGTGGGGTCCACCGAGCTTGGTGACGTCACTTCAGTAACGATTTGGCTATGGCACCGACAAAGGGTAATTTGGCCATTTGGAACGTTGCTGCCTTTGACCGTTTCAGTCAATTTCTCTTCTACTAAGATGGGGACGTTTCGTGAAATAAACTTCTTGGGTCCTTTACTTACAAGGCAGCCCAAAGCACCAGGCTCGCATATCCCAAACCCAAGGACAATTTCGTCATTTGGGCAATAAAGCAGGGATTGTTTAATAGCCGTCGCTTTCCCTCGGTCTAAAGATAGAAAGGCCGGATTTTATTCTTAATTTTTCTTTCCTCTCTGAAAATGGAGCCGTGTGAAATTTAGCAAGTTCATTTAAATACTTAAAAGCAACCAAAAGTTCTACCTGCGCGGTCGTCCCAACCGTTGAGGGTGTGGGCCACACTTGATACTCTCGCACTCCGGTGGCTTTTGCACTTGCGGTACGACGCTGTAGTGTGCTGTCCATGTAATCTTAAACCCTCAAATAGGGGACCACACCTTAGACGGATCCTAAAAAGGCATTTGATTTCCCAACTGGTCGGATCCTCAGTTAAGATGGAAATATTCAACGGTCTGGATTCAACTACAAATGATCATGAAACAGATTTTTGATCGACCAAAAACCAAGGTAATTCTATAATTACCAAATATTGGCTTTGATGATTTGGACGGTTTAATTTGCTTGATGTGTATGGCATGTCCACCATTCTTGAATGAGTCCACCATTCTTGAATGAATGCATATCAGTCGTCGTTCTCACCCAAGTATAAAGTAAACTACCCCACGTTGATTTCGTACACGCTACGAGCCCGTCGGACTTTGATTTGGTAGTGACTCCTCCGGTACAAGTTCGGTCCCCGCCTAGCTCCCAGATCCATAGCGCAATTTTCATACCGAGTGGAGATACCTCGTTTCAACGCTCGAGGTCTTGGTATCGATCCCCAGTGGGGGTGGCTAACATGAAATGCAGGAGTGTGTGCACTGACACGGGTAAGCACTAACAAACTAATTAAAAAAAAAAAAAGAAAAAAGTCCGGTCCCGCCTGCACTAACAAACTAATTAAAAAAAAAAAAAGAAAAAAGTCCGGTCCAGCCTCCATCCACATTCCAAGCTTATTACAGGGCATGGGTTCAAAAGTAAAGCACATCCAAATCCCAAGTAGAGCACAACACAGTAAAAAAAATGGTGACATAACACTTACCGTTAAAAACTTCTTAGAGCCCACAGTAATGTTTGTTTGTCATCCAACTTTTTGTGGCTCGCAGTAAATTTTTAATAGTGTGCTTCTAATCACCACTGTTTCTTGTAGTGTGGTCCCTTGATATTTGGATCTGCCTCATTTTTGGGCTTGTGCCCTAAAATGAGATGAAAAAATGGATGACCGGAATGGATGAAATACATACATAATGGTGGGGGCCACAGTGCACTGACTACATCCGAGCACGTTTGTCTGCACGCCATTGGAATATGCAAACGTTTTATACTATAAAGTACTTTAACATGCATTAATCTGCAAAGTAATAGCTTTTACCATATCTAACATGTTTGCTATTTTGATTTTTTATTTTTTTTCATATTTGAAAGTCATTTAATTTCTTACTTTTGCTTACACGTACGGTATAAAAGTGAAAAAATAAAATAAAATCTATTTCATCGTAAGTTTTGATCCCAACTACACTGTTTGCATGCATAGTGATGAACATATGACATCTACTGTATGTATCCCACGACATGTAAATTAGCCCCAAAATACATATCAATAGATGTGGGACCCATTGTACGGATCTAGAAAACTCTAATCAAATGCAGGGCCCACCTTCATGGCCCATCCTTCTCTGAATCAGTTTAATCATATGATTGTAACCATTTTATCAATTGCCATGAAAATGAATAATTCATGTTGAGGTCAAAATCTGGACGACCCTCCCCCTGTCTCTCGAACCTTGGATTACCTCAATGTCTTGATCATGCACAATGAAAACAAGCAAAGGTGACCCTGGCTAAGCCGGGGGACCCTCCGATGCCTAAGTTAGGTCAAGAGAATCTGAGTCTAAGTGGAGAGTAGTGGGAGAGTGTCAGATATTGCGTACCTGTAGTAGTGGGGTCTTAATGTATTTATATCGGACTGTTGGACGATCTAAGTCCGTTATTGTCGGCACAATTTACTCAATCAGCGGGATACTTAGATCGTGAAGATATTGTGCGTAATACATGGATCGTATAGCGTATCAGGCGGATATGATGTATCTGCGAGTGAAGTAACCGGCCACATTTAGTTATGACAGCTTCTCAATCTGGCAGGAGTATCTGCCTTCATATGTCGACTCGACTCTCTTGGTGGTCGTGAGGCCAATCGGCCTTTGCTTATTAACTTGTCAAATAAGGACGCTTCCTTAATCCGAGCCGAGCTTACAGACTTGTCCCGAGGTGGAAGACCCGGCCTCTTGTAAGGGCTCCGAAAGCTTTACCTTGGGACTCGAAGCGGGGTATCAGATCGACGGTCTGACTAACTTCTTGTAACTGATGTTGGTGGACGGATCGCTCGTCTCTATAAAGCGTTAGGCAGGGAGCTTATAGCTTCCAATCGGAATGCGAGAGTTGTCCGACCCGCAGCACTGAAGCAAAAGAACTTTCCCACTGCATGGTTCTTCCGGGGATGCTCACCTTAGGTCGGATGAGTATCGCCTCATATGCCCATACACTTAGTCAAATTAAATTGACGCTTACTCCTGGATCTCTTTGGGGCTCGGATCTTTCCATAACAGAAGTCACCTACTCTTCGAGTTCACTTGTGAACTCAGAGAGTAAGCACGCAGAAGATTTCCCGCCCATACTAGAGCAATAATGATTTTCAAATTCGAAGTGTTATATATCGAGATTTCGTGCCTGCAGGCTTCTCTTAGGCGGACATGTGGCGATGGTTACGATTCTGAATAACTGCCAGCCTATAAAGAGTTACCACGTAAGCCCGAGGAAGAGTATGTGTGACGGCTCCCTCTGCTCAGGTGTCGTTTCGTATATTGGAGCACGCTGTCCGATGTCAGAACTGTACCATTCGGCGAGAGCTCGTCCAACGAGAGAGAGCCACGTGTGTCCGGGAATCGGCTCGTTATGATTTGGCTGCGACCATTATTGCTCGCCATTAACGCTGAGATTCCCTGTAGCTTATATAAATGGATTTTGGATCTGCTCTTTATACTGGCATTCCAAATTTGAGCGTGTACTGGAGAAAACAATTTCTAGCGAAGGCGATTCCGACCGACTTAAAGTTTCTGGTAAGTGATGCCGACCGATCACGCTTTTCTGGTAGAAGTGATTTCCAGTAACTGTCCGGTGAGTTTCCTTCGTCAATCTCTCTACCCCTTTTCACAATGTCATCCGATCTCAAGACCATGTGGGAATGTGATGAGGACTCCAAGCCGAGGAGTTCTAATGATGGGAGGGGGGCCTCCGAAGGCCCCTTCGAAGTTGTACCTTTATACCACCCGCCTCGAAGACAGAAGGAGATAGGGGCTCAGACACAATGGCTTGACAAAAAGAAGGCTGCACGAGCCCCCTAGGCTACTACTGTCAGGGCCACTGAAATGCCCGCGAGTGGGCATCCCTCGGAAATAGTTCCTGGAGGCTCCATTATATCGGAGTCTCAGATGAGATGGATCCGTTTATAGTTTCAGATCCCAATCTCCATTCAAATAAGGGCCCTTGAGCCCCTTGACACCACTAGTGCCCTTGCCGAGGGGGAAGTCGCATCTTCCTTTGGGCTTTGCAGTGTGGGCTTGGGTTTCCTCTTCATCCCTTCATCCGAGCGGTTACCGCTTACCTCAGACTTGCTCCGGGACAATTTACACCCAATGCTTGAAGGGTGTTATTTCTGCCTTCATCATCTGGCGACAAGTCGGGAATCCGAAGCTGACCCTCGAGGAGCTGATGAGCCTGTACTTGATTAAGCACGACAGTCAAGAACCATAGTACTACTTTGCGACCTGAGGTAGCAAAGGGTCGGGGCTGGTAATGAACCTTCCATCCTCCAATAAGGATTGGAAGAACAAGTGATTCTAGACAGTGGGCTAGTGGGAGACGTCAGCGGCGGAGCTTGGGACTTTATTGACTCGGGTTCCCACCCAGTTTAGAACACCAGGTCGGACTTTGATTCATCTTCAGTCGGGATAAAGCCCCCTTTTTTTCAAACTTGCAGAGGGGTACGCCGCTCCTTGACTCGGCCCAAAAGAATCGCATCGCCAAGGCCAGGGCACAATCGGGGGAGCTTCGCTCCTGGACGGACCTGATCACTGCAACTAACCTTCACTGGTCTGGGCTCTACAAGTCCTAGCCTCGGCCTACGTCCTTCAGTAAGTAGTCATCTTATTTTCTTTGGCGATACCGAGTTCATTTTTTTTGTTGTTGATCTGTTTTTTCTCGTGTAGGCATGGGCGAGGCGTCTGGTTCTCGAAAAAGGAAGGCTGTCCTAACAGCATAAGAGATGTTAAGGGCTGAACCCCGAACGGAAACTGCTCGGAAGAAGTAGGTCCCCCCTCGTGGGGAGGTCCCCTCAAGCCCGACTTTGGTCGCTGGGGCCCCGGATACAGCTCCATTTCCTACCATCACGGCTACTGCTGTCGCACCGGTTACTGCTAGAGTCCCAGCGATCGTTGTTCCGACATCAGCAACAACCCTAACTCCTTCCCCTGTAACCACGACTCCTATCCTTCCTCCTACCGCTGCTCCCCTTAGTGCGGAGGCTCACCCTGCAGCCCCCTGCATAGCTGTTCCTTCGTCCTACGAGCAGGATGAGGCCATTCGGATGGCCGATGCTATGATATCCCCTCTTGAGGTAGGAAATTCCCTTGGATCCGAGGCTTAAGTATCGGCCGGTAGTAGACCTAGGGCTGCGGAGGAGGGAGGCTCGGCTCATATAGGGACAAGCAGAGTAAGGTATGAGCTGGGCTTCCATATTTCTTGTTTAACTCACTGGGCAGCCAAATATGCTCTGGAAGAGGAGATCGTCAGTCTGCTTTCCAAGCCGGATGACTCCTTCCTGAATGATCTGACAGCAATCGTCTATAAGGTATTCCCTGTCCCCTCATATTTCCCAACCTCCATTTTTTGGATGCACTTCCTCATTTCCTTGTTGTTGTTTTTATTTAGTCTGTTCTGAGGCTTCTCCTAGCCGGGGAGAGAGTACACGAGCATCGGAAAATAGATGTTGAAGTGGAGGCATTCAGGACTAAGGTGGGAGTCTTACGGGATGAGGCGACTCTCCTCCAACTGGAGCAGGGCGAGCTGCGTCGGCAACTCAAGGACGAGAAGACCTGAGGGCTCCGGATGCAGAAGGTTGTGAGCGATCTAGAGGGGCAGTGCAGTGCAGCTGTGGTCGAGTTAATACGAGCTAGGGCTCATGCGGATTCGCTGGCCAGGGAGACCACTCGGTTGAGAGAAGTCCTGGAATGGACTAAGGCCGAGGCGGCAGAAGAACGGAGCCAGGCAGTCTCTCAGGTGATGGAGGCTCAGCAGGCTGAAGATGAGGCCTCCCTGGTAGTAACTGTTGCTACTGCGATTGATACCTTTAAGGCTTCTAAGGAGAGGGATGTTGAAGCCTTAAAGTTTAATAAATGTAGCTTCGACGCTTGTATCGAGGCTGTAGACATTGAAAATTGACGCCCACGCTAATTTGTAAATGTTATGTTTTTGGTGGTGGGGGTGATTATGCTGATCTGTGAATGTTGGAGTCACCACTAGACGAATAATCTCAAAATCCCGCGATCGACTAGAACCGCAGAATACGTAAGGTTGGAGAAATCTGATAACTCTCCTACCTTAGGTTGACTCCTGGTCTGCGATTCAGGATTCCGGGTAAGGGACCTCAATTACAGAGAGGAAAGGTGTTAGGCACCCTCTCTGCCCGTACAAATGTACGGTCTCTACTTAGTGTGGTAATGAAATCTCAAGGGATGAATGAGGCGGTCGGAGTAGGACTAGGCACACAAGGATTTTTGATGCGGCAAGATCCAAGATTTCGACAAGCCATAGAGCATACGTCCAATAATGCGTCTAAAGAGCGGATGTAATGATGCTTATGTAAAAAGGTAAGAAAAATGGACTAGATCACTAGAAATTTCTGATATTACAAGATCCGATGTATGGCAAGTCACAGAGCATACGTTCACTAGAGATCTAAAGAAGCAGGGGGGTTGAGAAGGGAATAGATATCACGATAAATGCTTGTATGTAAAATGAATGGATCTTTGGCTCGATCTTGGGTAGACTAAGAGATGAAATACACCATGATCAATCTGGGCTAGGCTTATGAGGTTAGGAAGGTCAGGATGAGGCTAAAGGAGAGCTAAAAAAATTGAACTTAGAAGCTTAGGAGCACCTCCTCACCCTCACTCACTCTCTCTCTCTCTCTCTCTCTCTCTCTCTCTCTCTCTCTCTCTCTCTCCTCCCACTCACTTGGATTTTAGGCTCTCTTGGTTGTCCCAAATGTGAAGGGGGAGAAGGCTATTTATAGCTTCTCCAATCGCATTGCTGTAATTGGTAGGTAGGTAAGGGGTAAAAGCTGAGGTGGCAAGTGGTGATTGGTTGTGGAGAGAGATACGCCACATGGTGCGCTCTTATTGGCTCTTGGGCTTGGAAAAATGGTAAATAGGAACGGATTAGGGAGCAATTTCTGGAGAAAGTTAGCTTTCGGATGTTATGTCAACTGTTGCTCGAAGGACATACGCGTTCGGAGAGCGGCGGTAATTGGAGTACCGCCGACAGTAGTTTGACTACCGCTCAGGCTGGGTTTGGTCCGAAACTTGTGTGGTTGGCTCCGCTCACATTTTTTGAGAGGAAGCGGTAGTTGGATTATCGCTCGGGTACAGTTTCTCCTGAAATTTGGCCAGTGGGTCCTTTTTTAGGTCCTGAGAGTGGAACAAAGTCCATTTTGGATATTAACTTGAAATGGCTCAAAATTGGCCTGATTGTTATCTAAAAATGGACCGAGAAATGGGTAAATTGTAAGAGAAGTTTGGGTATGCTTTGGCTTGAATGATGGCTAGCTTGTGATGACTCAGGTTTGATTAGGGTTTGGATCATGGTTTTGGCTAGGGCTGTGGTTAGGCTAGGGTTAGGGTTCAGGCTGGGATTAGGGTTTAGTTTGTTCAGATCAGGGTTGATTTAGGATATGATCATGGTTCCTAGATTGTCTTAGTTTTCTCAAGATATTAGCCTGGTTGGGGTGTCTACAGATGCCCCTCTTTGGCCGAGGTTATGAGCAACCGAAGGTCAAAGCGAGTGGACACCTTACCCTTATGGTCAGAAAAGAGGGTAGTGACTCGAATCTATGGCCTGTCATTGTATCATTTTCAGTTGGCTATTTGGAAAAGAGATGACTTGCACATATCATGAGGGTTGAGAAAAATATTGTGATTACCTCCTGTGCATTCATCACGGCTTTATGGATCACCAATCACAACCCTTTCACGTCAGATTATTAAAAGCATTGGAGGGTAAGTCTGAAAAGTAGGGCCTCTGCGCATTGGTGCGGCTTTACGAAGATTCCCATACTGTTTGGTCTGTCGTTCCTTTGCTACGTAATCACCCTAGAAGTATTCGGTCTGTTTGATTGTCAAAGTGGTTAGCTGCTCTGCGCATTGGTGCGGCCTTATGGGGAACTCACTATGCCGACTTGGACTCGATCAAATTTTTCAAGCATCCCGGACTAGGTATGTGTAGGTAATCTGTTGTCATGCAGTCTGGTGATTCTAATACTTTCGTTATAATATATTATTGTCACTTCGAGTTTGATGGTTCTTTCCAGAGATAGATCCACTCATTTTACTAGCATATGTACGACTGTCTAAATATAAAGATCAGGTCAATTGTATATGTATCATGTACGAATTCGATCATCCTTCGGGGAAACCGGAAGAGGTTGAATCTTATTTAGCTATGTGCATTGGCCATAATTGGAGAATATGGAAGATTCCTCAGGGTATTGCGTCTCGCGTGCGATTTTGAAAACTTTGTTTGAAAGCTATTCCATTTGGATCTAGACTCCTTGAGGATTTTATTTGAAAGTATATTTTTTGAATTTTTTAAAAAATATTTGTTCGATTTCGCGGGTGGGCGTCGTCGTATTTGTAGAAAAGTTAGATGGCCTCCACTAATAAATTAATGGGGCTAATGGTTTGAAATATTTTTAGATTTTTAAAAGATCCGTCCAATCTCGCGGGAAGGTGTCGTCATCCGATTTTTATTGTACAAGTTAAGTAAACAGTCACGTTGCCTTCACCGATGAGTTGGTGGGGCTAATGGTTTTTATTTGAGGTATTTTTTATTTTTTTGAAACATCCGTCCGATCTTGCAAGAGGGTGTCGTCGTCCGATTTTTATTGTACAGTTTGTATCGAATAGCCAGATGGCCTCCACAATGAATTAATGGGGCAATTGGGGAACATGGGCCTGATTTGGACATGCGAGCCTTACTTTGGATATGTGGGCCTAGGAAATGGGCTTGAAAACATGAGCCTTGAACCATAGGCCTTTGAACAATGGGTTTGGTGGGTTTTTGACATGTGGGACTTGTGGACTTTGAACTTGTGGGCCTTGTGAGTTTTGAAATATGGGCCTTTAGGGCTTTGAACTTGTGGGCCTTATGAGCTTTGAAATGTGGGCCTCTGTGGCTTTGAACTGTGGGCCCTGTGGGTTTTAAAATGTGGGCCTTTTGGGGCTTTGACTTTGACTTTGTAGATACCCGACTTTGTTGGCTGCTTGTCTTGTATATGCATGAATGCTTTTTTTTTTGTAAAGAAAGGAAAGTGATGTATAAAAAGACTTTTTTGTAAGGAATGAAATTTTTTGTTTGCGCTAAATTTGTCAGTGTTTGCTTGTGTTTGGATTTGTGCTTTGGATGGTAAAATTAGAATATTAAACTATCACGCCCCAAACTCAGAAACCGGGCTTACAAAATTCCCGATCGCTGAATCTGGTGCCGACAGCGTCTGTAGAACCCTATTCTCGGCTCCTAGCACTCATTCGCTAGGTTCTGATCCTGAGATGCTACGTGGAGAATTTTCAACGTCAGTTTGATTTGTAATAAGTATAACTAAAGGCATAACTCATAAATAATAACCAAAAACTCCATTACATTTGCATTATGTTAAAAAAATTTACAAGTACAATGAGCATAAAGGGAAATATAATGATAGTGGACGATAACTCTAAAATGATCTGCAAGGCGTTCTTGCCTCAACGCTGCTGTGCTCCAACGTCACATGCACGCAACGGTTGTGCATAAGCTTATAGAAAGCTTAGAGGGTGGTGAAAGTGTGTGCGCAAGGTAGTGATATGATCATGCAATATCAGAGTAATGCGGAATATGTAGATGGATTCATGAATACCATTAGCCGTACCAAAGCTATGCGATGCAAGACATGAATGATGTTGGCCATACCAGGGCTATGCGATGTAAGATGCAAGTCAAGCATACAATCCTCATCTAAGTCCACATATCAATACAGCTCAAATCTGGGATATCACCGGGGTCTAGTACACTTTAAACCAGATCGTCGCCCCATCGCGCGTAATAAGGTAAGTGAAAGAGAACTCACTATTCGCCTGTCAATATCGAGCTCGGATCGTCGATAGCGGACCCATTTCTTGAGTTGGTCAGACTCAGCCTAGCTTTACCCCCTACTCACGGGCGGGTAAGGCCGCACCCCCTTTCAACTGACCACGACGTAGTGAAAAGTACGACCATCTGGTAATCGACACTCGACACTCCTTTACCCACTCGGTCTAGACATTTGAGCAACCTCTTGGTACCATAAGGGTTTAGGAACTTTCACCCAGGGATATCTATAGCACCCCATGTAGAACAAGATTTTCGGTATCCAATCCTGCCAACCACGATACGCCTGTAGAGGCTATGACCCTAATGTCGCTAGGGCGTACAGTACTATATCACACAATGCGAATGCATGAATCACACTACCAGTCATGCAGCAATCCTAAGCATAATGTGTGCTCATGTAGGGCAACACCGCCTATCAGGGAACCCCTAAACAATCTGCCTGAAGGCATATGCTATGATCAGTCACTTCTCATATCAAGCATACATATGATGCATATGATCATGAATCATGAAACTATACTAATTATGTTATGAAATAATGCACTATCCTTACAATGCAGATGGCCTAGACGGCCTACACACATCAAGTACGGGCCTATCGAGGGGCCCTAGGGAGAGTCGTAATGTGGACATTTAACCAATATTATACTCGTAATGTGGACGTCAAACCAACATTACTCCCAAGGCATAACTCGTCGTAAACATTATTACATAAACCATGTCGGGATCACACATTGCAATGGACCTTAGGTACATCCTATTGGGTCTTAAATACATCAAATGAGCCATATCATGTGGGCCTTATATTCATAAAGTGGGCCACATCAATGGGCCGCACCAATGGACCTTTTGTACATTGCAATGGGCTATAACCCTTGGGCCTTGAGTACATCAAATGAGCCTAATCACATGGGCCTTATGTGTATCAAATGGGCCACACCCATTGGGCCCTATATGCACATAAAATGGGCGTCAACCCACAGGCCCTAATACCTTTCAATGGGCTTTAACCCATGGGCCCCTAATACATCAAATGGGCCTCAACCCATGGGCCTTACATATTTATCAAAGAGGGCCTCAACCATGGGCCTTACATCCACATCAAAGTGGGCCCCAATGGACTACCACAGATACATTAATATGGGCCTCATAACATGCCAAGTGGGGTCCACTTGGACTACGGATCTGGCTCATTCTTTAACTCATACTATACAATGAGCTCTTAAAATGGATGGACGGTTTGGATGCAGCACATGCATCAAGGGTGGGGTCCAGTTTCCTATGGACCTAACTCATTCTTTAGCTCATGCCCAAAAATGAGCTTTCTAAATAGCTGGACGGATTGGATGCAGCACCTACATCATGGAGGGCCCCACTGTCATTGGACAGTGTGAATAAAACACATGCATCAGGGGCTCCACTGTCCGCCTGGATGGTGTGAATAAAACCCATATATCATGGTGGGTTCTACTGTCCATAGCCGTGGACGGTGTGGTATCACATACATCAATGGTGGGTTCCACGTGTGTGGCCCACCATAATGTTTTCCCGCCATCCAACCCGTTGACAAGGTCAGTGAAAGGAAAAACACAAATTACATCTTGATCCAAAACTTTTGTGGACCCAAAATGGATTTCAAGGGTAGCCACCCTATCCCACTGTTTCCACTAATGTGGGCCACCTAAACATTAGATGGGACCCATTTTTGGAGGGGGCTCACCTCAGGGGGTGGCCCACCATATGAATGGGTTGGATGGAAAATACACATCATGGTGGGGCCCACGGCTGGAGCCATGGGTCGCTGCCCGGTCATTTGCCGTCCCTAGCGCAGGCACAGGCAGCGCCTCTAACAGCAGCAACAACAATATTGCTGCATGTATTTATTATTAATTTTTTATTTCCTGTGATTTTTCACAGGTGGGTCCCACATCAGAGAAATCCAACACCGCCATTGATCCCCATAGCTCAAGACAATCCGAACGAGTCTAATATTCAACTTATTTTGGGGTACAGAAATGTCAGGGTGAATTTCAACGGTAAGGCCACTATTTGCCATGCTATGACTAGCCAAATACTCGGATCAGATTCATCCTTCGACTCAATGGTTAAAATGATCCAGAGAATGGAATGGACGGCATGGATTAACAACATGCATCAAGGTGGGGCCTACACAAGCAGTCCACCCAAATAGCCTTGAACTAAGGCTGATGTTTGTGTTTTCCTTTCAATGTCCAACGTCCAGGGACGCTGGATGGCTGTGTATTTCAGATGGGCTGCCCACATGGGCCACCAAATGATGGGTGGTGTGGATGCAATGCTCATAAAGTGAGCCCCACTTACAAATGGCTTGGCTAAAATACATACTTCATGGTGGGGCCCATCTAGGTGGGCCACACGGCCACATCATCATACCAAAAATAATAATAATAATATGAAAGAGAGAGGGAGAGAGAGAGAAATAGAGTGGGACGCGTGTGATGGAGGGACCCCGACACTATGGGTCCTCCCTTGCATTCAATCATACATCAAGTGGGTCCCATCACACATGGGTCCATCGAAATCAAAAATCAACGGTGGAGATCCTTTCCCCACCAATATGGACGGTATAGATGACCTATTTAATACAAATAAATAAACATCATGATGGGGTCCATGGAGATTGGCCCCATCATGGAATGATCATGATGATCAAAGTGGGCCATCGGCCATATCTTAGGGTCCCAAGTGAGATCCAAACCATTGATCGGTTGGCCTCACTTGGCCCATCCTAAAAACATGAAAAACTACTTTATCAAAACACCCACCGCTTGATCTTCTTTCTCTCTCGGCTTACCGGTCTCCTTGTACTTCTTTTTGATGGAGGAAGATGAGAAATGGATGGCTAGGATGAGAGATCTTGGGATGGAAAGGTGGGCCTCACACATGCATTTTTCTCTCCATGGGAAGGCTTGGACGTATGAGGATTCTCTTGCTTGGAATTGGGTTTGAAAATGAGAGAGAGAGACTTATAAAGGGAGAGAGAGAGAGTGATGGGTGATGGGTGTAAGAGCTTTTTTACTTTTATGGCAATTTGTGTAAGAGAAGTATGACTTTATAAGAACTTTTTGACTTTAGGGCTTACTTGGGAAAGAGTGAAAGGTGATGTGTACTTGATGGGTACTTGACATGTTGAGATTGATGGATTGATGGATTGATGTGACAAGTCGTAGAGATTCTCTTGGGTTTCGCAATGCACGGCATTTTTCTTGCACCGAATGATGGCTCACATCTCCTGACTAGGGTATCGCTTGGCGTACGAGTCACGACATCGGAACCGCGACGACGGCGCGGTCGCTATGGTATAAATCTTGGGTTGAGTCAATACGGGTTGACCGCGTGCGACGTAGGGTCGCGCACAAATATCGGTTAAGAGTCGAAGGTTACCAAAATTTGACTGAAAAGACTGCGGAAGTCTATGGAATGGTATGATCTAGGATATGGGGTTTACATGAACTTAGCCCATGTCGAATCCGGTATTCTGAGTTATTACTAGGGATCTCGGTTCACTGAGAGTAACACATACTAAGATCATGCTCCTTAGATTTGGGTAGAGTCTGACAGAATTTTGATCTAGGACTTATCTTTTCCTTGTGCTTCTTCACTTTGCTTGTTGTCTTGGCTCCTTCTGTACTTGTACTTTTTATTTTCTATTTTTTTTCTTTTCTAGCGCTTTTTGCCCGTAGTGCCTTTTTAGGTTTTTACCACAACTGGCTTTCTCGTCATTTTTGCACATGGTGTCCTTTCGAATTTTCACCATGTCCCGAATTTTTACTCTTGCCTGCCCCTTGGCAGCTATGCTCTTTTTACCCTTGGTGCCTTTTCAAGTTTTCACCAAGTCTGCTACATGCCCACTGTTTTTACTTGAGGTACCCTTTTGAATTTTCACCTCACCTGTTTTGCTTAGGTACATTACTTTTCTTTTGATTTTTCTTTTTCTTGTACAAAGGTGGGAGGCTAGACTCCATACATTATCGGCCTATTGGTGAGCTGCCTGACTTTGTCTTCAATCATGATCGTGAAGCTGTTAACATTGGGTTAAACTATCCTTAGGAAAAATGGGTTAGTGAAATGTGTTCTCACTTATTGGGTTTGACTCTTCTCTTTTTTTTCTTCTTTTTGTTTGGACCACATGCCTTATTCGTCCATTTTTTTCTTATTCTTTTTTAATCATTCTTTTTTTTTTTAACCTTTTATTTTTTGGATCACTTATTGGAGGGAAGGAATGATGATGGAATGTACCTTAGGATGCTAATATTTTGTCGTTTGACTTTAGCTTTACGATTGTGGTTGTTGGCATAGTCAGGTAGGATTATCCATGATAGATATTCACGTTGTCAGAGTTGATGGGCTCTGGAAGATCTTTTGCCCCTAATGATGGTGAGAAGAAGGGCACCTCTAGGAAGAACCTCGGGGATGATCAGTGGACCGTCTTGGGATGGCCCAGAGTTGCCCTCTGGATTAATAGGCGCAATGATAAGATGTGCATTATTTCCATGTTTCTAACCTTTCTTTCAGACTTGTTTGACTTTGGTTTTGGTGATAGTTGTGTGCTTTACGTCTGTAAGATGTAGTTAGTTGCATCAAGATTACTAACAATCATTTTCCTTGACTTCTCTTTTTTCATTCGTACTGATGATGTAGGATGTTGTCAGTGCCCGCTTTTGTATGCCACGAGCATGCACTCATGACCATTGGATGCCTTTGGGTTCATTCTTTCGATGATGTCCACACCCTATTATGAAAAAGGGTTAAGGTGTTGCCAGGTTATAAAGACTCAAAGTATGCACATGGATCCGTTGTACAAGATTTAGATACTTGAAGCATTTCCCGACATGCTGCAATAGTCTATCTTCATCGTTCATCAGTGGGACTCCATTGTGGACTTCAGACATGATCTTTATAGCTTTGCTTGATGGGCTTGACTTCACGCTTTATAGCAGATGGTGTATGATTGGTTCTTCATTCGATCTGGGTAAGGCTTCCATAGGAGAATGCGAGGTTGGAAAGCCCCGGGCGTCAGGAATTCTGTCATCCTCTGCTTGTATTCAGGAGGCGAGGAACTCTTGATGCGTACCATTCTAAGGAGCTCAAGGGATCCTAAGTTCACAATTTTAAAATATCCGTGACGACATTGACCTTTGCCTCGAACTTTCGGAGGGAATCCTCTAGCTTGAGAGTTGGATCATCATTTTTCCCATCCTGGGCTTCGTTCAAAACCATGAGTTTGAAGTCTAACTCTAGATCGAAATCATATGAGTCAACTTTAAACTTGGGTGTTGTAACAGACACATTTGACACATTATTGCCTGTGAGTTTTGAAAGATTTTCTACTATTTTTGTGTTTTGAAAAATTTCTGTTGTTTTTGGATTTTGGCAAATATATGATTTTTTGGCATTTTGACAAGTATCTGAATTTTTTTTAGCATTTTGAAAATATCAAGTGTTTTTGACTTTTTGAGAATTTTCTAATTTTTTTTTATTTAGATTTTGACGAGTATACGATTTTTTTTTGGTGTTTCGAAAATATCCAGTGTTTTTGGCCTTTTGAGAATTTTTTGATTTTTTTTGATTTTTTAGAAAGACAATGATGTGAACCAAGGATTGCTTGATTCGGCTCGGGGAGCGAAACACTATTTACTTTTATTGTGCCATCTTGGGGATTGTGAATTAGCTATTGCCCTGCACTCCCTCCCCTCAGGAGACAAGGCCAGATGGATCAGTAGGTGGGCCCTCATTATTCTGCCTAAATGTTGTGATGAGTTTGGGATTGAGCTCTGAGTTGGTGTTAGATGTCACTTTCCTCAGCTCATCATTGATGCATTGTGAGTCTTTGCATTCTTCCTGCTTAGGTGAGACCCAGACTGTGGTCTAGTCAATCAGAGGAAATTCTTGTCCCTCGCTCGAGTCATTTTCAAACAGTCTAGTTGGACTCATTCCGCTCACTTGATCCTCCATAGTGGATCTCGGCCTGCCAATCGAATAGATGATCCCTTCTCCGATGGATTTGATTGATGCATGGATGAAGGGATCATCCTCCTTTTATCGATCTTTTCCTCCTTCGATACATTTGTGCTTTGCTATCTCATCCTTAGGAGGCTGATATCCCAGTCCTGTCATGCCTGCATTTTCTTGATATTCGAGCTGATAACAAAAATGTTGGTGCTCGACTGGAGGGAAGACATAGTTTGATCCAATGGGACATGCAAGAGGCATGCAATTCATAGTCTCGAGCTCGAGACCATGGTATGAGATATCCTCATCAGAGCATTGTATGGCTATGATCGGGATATCTAGCTCTTGATGGTTAACTGCTTCTATCGGAAAGATTTGTTCAGGATCATCCAAAACGATCAGCGCCTTATCTCCGAAAATGTATTTGGCCTTTTGATGAAGAGTCGAAGAGAGAGCCTTGACTCTATGGATCCAAGACCGATTAGAGAGGAGATGAAATGAAGCTGTGATGTCAAATACCTGAAAAGTGATGGTCGATATCTTAGGGCTAATCAAGAGCTCAACATTAATCTCTTCCTCGACCTTTCTCCTAAAGGTGGGAACTATTCGTCCTAAACTCTTCTCTTAAAGGATTGAAGACTGAGTAGAGCTAGGCAAATCCCTTTGAGTACTAGAATGTCCTTCCTGGAAAGTTACCACATAATTGAAGCTGAGCCTTGATTTTGCTAGGGCATGCAGTATGTTGATCGGGGAAGGAGTATTTTCTTGGATCATGAGGGTTGGAGTAGGGGCTGAATAGGTAGGTGGTGCCCCTTGTGAGACAAAGGATGTATGAACTGGATTGATTGGTGGTGGCTCCTGTAGACTTAGGGGCATAGAGATTGGACTAGATGGAGATGCCCCTTACATATTTAACAGTGAAGAGATTGGATTGGCAGGGTGTGTCCCTTGTAGGCTTGGGGGCATGGAGACTGGACTGGCTGGAGATGCTCGTTGCATATTTGAGAGCAAAGAGATTGGATTGACAGGGTGTGTCCCTTGTAGACTTGGGGGCATGAAGACTGGACTGGCTGGAGATGCCCCCTGCGTATTTGAGAGAGAATAGATTGGACTGGTAGGGTGTGCCATTTGTAGACTTAGGGGTATGGAGATTGGACCGGCTGGAGATGCCCCCTGCGTATTTAAGAGAGAAAGATTGGACTGGTATGGTGCAGCCCTTGTAGACTTGGGGGTATTGTTGTTGGGCTGGCAGTGATTGAATGGATGCATTAGGCTGGATTGATAAGGGGTGGTTCTCCTTAACTGATCTTGTTAGTAGGGGTTTCTGGAGGGTGTAATTAGTAGTGGCAACAACAGGAGAGGTAACCACAATCGTTTGGTTGTCAATTAGATCTTGGACCACATATTTCAGGGTGAAACAACGGTCCGTTGTGTGGCCTCGGGATTGGTGGTATGCATAGTACTTATTCTAATTATAATTTGGTGGTAGAGGGTTTGGGGGAGCCTAGGCGGTAGTGGTGTTAGTATTTGCCTTTGGACTAGCATGGCTAGTACCTCACTGTAAGTTTGGGCTATCGGTGTAAACTGCCTAGGTTCCCGGGTCATCCTCATCTGCTGACCATGATTGGGGTATTGAGGAATCTCCATTTACTGTTATTATTGTCATTGTCCTTCTTGAGGAGCGAATTGAGCACCTTGAGTAGAGTCGACGGGATTGTCTTCTTCTATTGGATGGAGGTTAGGAACACTTCTGCTACCATTCTCATATCCAGTAGGACTTCCTTCCACTGTTCGCTATACTAGAGAGTCTTGATGAGGCCACCAAGGAGAGATCGTTCCAGCCCTTATTCCAGCTTCGACTCGTTCCCCAGCACGGATGAGTTGGGTGAAGTTGGCATATGGATACGATACGAGGTATTCGGAGATACTCGGGTTTGTCGAGTAGATGATCATATAGATTTGCTCCTCGTCATCAATGGGTGTTATCATTATGGCGGCCATGGCTCGCCACTGTCCAACATAAGCTGACAATGACTCATCATTCCTCTGCCTTAAGGCAGCAAGATCCGCCCTTTTAGGCACTACATTAAGATTGTATATAAAATAATCAATGAAAGCTTGGGAAAGTTGTTCCCAAGTTTTGATTTGATGGTAGTCTAAAGACGTGCACCAATATAGCACATCGCCTTTAAAGGATTTTTGAAAAAATTGGATCAACGCTCCGTTATTACCTGCCAGAGTATTAAGCTCTCCACAAAATGCTCTAAAATGGTCCATAGACACCCCGTACCATCATACCTTTTGAATTTTGATACCTCAAAGTGAAATAACAGTGAAGATCGCTTGAGTTGAAGTAGGAATATGCCAATATGCCTTAGAGGGGAGTGAATAGGAATTTTTAATGATTTATGAGTTATATTAAAAATTCTATCACTCTAATCCTAATAGGTATGCAATTTTCAAGATTACTCAAATGTAACTCTACTTGCTTCCAAGCCCAGTAGAGGATCCAATCACAAAACTATTCAATTTAATAAGCATGAAGTAGTTATAGTCTATGATGGAAGTGACTGTGTGTGTGAAGCGTGAGCAGATATGAATTCAATTAACATAATCACACAAATGATCAAGCACAAGAATCAATCATAGACATAGTCATTTTTATAGTGGTTCGACTACTTGTCTACTCCACTTCCAGCTGCCACACTCAACCCTTGGGTGTAACAGATTTCACTAAGGAGGTTTCCCATGGTTCACCTCAAACCTAAGGTTTTAAATCAGGTTCACATTCAATCTTTACACGGAGGGTTCTACTTGGTTCACCTCTAACCCTAGAGTTTTGCTGGCGCACTCCTAACCAGATGTTTATGCTCACACAGAGTAAGGGTCCACACAACGCACCCAGATGTTAATGCCCACACAGAGCGAGGGTCCACACAAAGCACCCAGATGTTTATACCCACACAGAGAAAGGGTCCACACAACGCACCCACACGTACACTCCCGTTGGAGGCCTCCTTTGAGGACTTCAAAGGGTGAGCAACACTTAAGATCCAATCCTAGAAAGGAATGATCACAAGTGTCCTCTGGACTCTAGGTACTTACAGATAAGTTGATGAGTTCCTTTTAGCGCAGTGATGAAGATCTCCTTCTTGTTGATGAAGAGTCTTCTGCTCCCTTGATTTGCAACATAAAGATGTACCAATATCCGGCTTTGGGTTGTATCAAGGTTATGATGGAATTCTACTCTCTAAAGATTTTCCTATTAGGAAGATAGAGTGATTCCAATCATTTATGCATTCAAGGTATCCCATCTTAAAGATTTGCCATTAAGGTAGTAGCTGGAGGATCCTTGAATGCGGAAGTTCATTCCCCAATCCACTCTATTGAATATTAATGATGAGGGTGGATTGGAGGATGAACTCCCTGAGAGAAAGGGCTTAAGATAAATGATATGGAGTTTAAAATACTCAGAAGCACTCTCTTCTTTCTCTACCAGTAATAAAGACAAGCCTCTCTTTAAATAGATAAAAAGTTGCAACGGATATAAAACAGTCATATTTATGACAGAGTTCGATATCATCGAGCTAGGGTCGATATGATCGAGCGTATACTCTCGATTGTATCGATGATCCGCTCGATGGCACAATCTTCATGTCATTCGCTTTTGAAACCTTTTGCCGACTTATCGAGTGGATCGATACAGGTGTCGATGTTATCAAATTTTAAACTCCAATTCCATCGATACTGGGATCGAGCTATCGACATTTGAAGCATGAGAGAGACTAGCTTAAAATATTTTAGGTTTTTAAGATATGATCAGGGAACAGCCGATGTCATCGGAATTTGTATATCGATGATATCGGAGTTCATGTCGATGGGATCGATAAATCGTATAGATTTACCTATAAGCATGCTGGATGGTTTGTGTCCGGTCTTGATCCAATCGATCAGGCCTCGATATGATCGATATATGAATATCGATTTCTCGACTGGCCCCCTGATCAAAGTTTAAAACGCCTTGAAATATTTGTTGGAGGAAACATGTGCCCAATATCGATATGATCGAATGACTTCCGATATGATCAATATTTGAATTCAGATTGAATCGGACAGTCATCGATATATCGAAGCTTATAGTAGTTTTCTTTAGAAAAATAGGGTCGTCGGAAAACTGTCTATCGATATTATCAATCCACTTTCGATGGGATCGATATTTGAATATCGATGATATCGATTGAAACTTCGATATATCGATAAATCGTCCAGATGAATGTTTGGTTGCTGGACGCTTTTTGTCCTCACTCAATTGTATCGATTGAGATGTCGAGGACATCGACAGAGTAAGTCGATCATATCAAAAGGTGAATTGATATAATCGACAGGGTAAGAAAACTTGAAGATTTTCCTGTTTGGTAAAAAGTTTTCTTACTATAAAACCTTAAGATGTTCTACTTAGTTTTAAGGGTTTTAATCACCTGGTATTTTGGGACATGGGATGTGAGACTATGATTTACCTATGGTGAGCTTCCACACATCCAGTTGAGGCAAACACTTGAATTGATCTTCCTGTTAGGCGCTGTTATCCGACTGACTCAACTTACACCGTAATTGACAAATCAGGGCACTAGTAGGTGCACTTTCAATCTCCCCCTTTGTCAATTACGTGACAAAATACCCAAAACACCATAGAAAAATATCTAGACAGATACATCCTAAATTGTGTGTACATGCATTAACACAATTTTACAAATTATAATCCATTCATGTACACACCCATAATTTACTCCCCCTAATTGTAAAGACCCCTTTCTTGGTGCAGCTGCTCCCCCTTACACTTGCAACATATAAGAGCACAAATATCCAATTTTTCACAGGGGTGTTTATTATTTTTCTTCCCCTTTTTGTCAGTCATTGGCAAAGGCATAATAAGTGATATTGACTGAAGAGTTTAAGCATATAGGAGAACCACAGTTAGATGTATATAGATATTCAATAGTGATAAGCACACATTAATGAAGGCAGGAAGCAAAATGGATGAAGTAATCAGCACAGTCATTGTATAAGTAACAGGAATGACAATGAAATAAGAATTGTATGCAGCCATATTAACCAGTATCCAAAAAAGTATACTGCCACAGGCAGTAGTAAACGATCAACTAACATAAATATCAACCTAATGTAGAGATACCCAAAACAAATAAACAAGGATGGGCCCAAAATCAAGTTTTTACAACTAGACACACTACTCCACCAAATCTGTCTATTTTTAACACATAGAAGACCCGCCAGTTGTTAGTAGGTCAAGAATCTGCTACACGAAATGTTAAAGAGCTTTCATCCTATTTTCTATTCCTGATAGTCGTTGTTCACAGTGTTGGAGCCACTCATCAATTCCAGTGAGATTGTATAAAAACCGGCGCTCAAGCACATGACGCTGACGATTTGTGACAGAAGTAGGGCTATATTTAGGAGTTCGATTGGATCTCCAGAAAGTTTCTTCATTAGGCATGGGATCACTATCTTCAACAGGTGGAGGGATCCTAGTATGCGATGAGATAGAGACATACACGTGTTGCGCTGCATCATGGTCGAACCATACTTCAGGATATACCATATCAGTTATTTCCGGTAGACCTGCCCAGTGTGCGAGCTTGCAGATAAGAGATGGAAAAGGCAGAATTTCAAGATGGTCACTTTTGACTACCTTAATTAGCTAGTCTAGTATGAGAGTTGGTAGGCATACAGGGACCTCTTGATAGACATCATACAGAATATTGAGCACAATAGGACTCAGGTATGTGTCATTTGTATCACATGGGTACACATTTGTGCTAAAAATACTGTGAAGGAGTCGAAACAAGATTCCTAGATCTTTTACTGGAAGGATATTGCCATCATTTTTACGAATTATCATACCCTGGCACAGTGCTCGTGTAATTTTCCCCCATCTGCCCAATTCATTTAGATTTCTACTAGTGACAGGGATTTGTGTCACCTCAATGTTTAGAACATGACCAAGGACTGTTGGAGTAATGTGCTTGGTGTGTTGCATGAATTTCAGACATATGCAAGGTGGGTAATCTTGGATAACATGACAACAGTTGAAGAACTGCTGGATCATTTCAAACTGATATGAGCCGCCCATATTAAACATATTCTTTCATCCTATAGTCTCCATCATGAGATCCACTCCATAGGGTTTGACAGTACTAATGAGAATAGTACGATCGACTATCGTGACTTGTTCCCAATATGATTGGTTTTGAGGTGGTATAGAATTTTTCTCTTTCTTAATCTTGGAAGATTTTGCAGATGAGAGAGACTTACCTTTCCCTTTAACCATCTTCCTTGTTTCATTTGGATGCTGAGATTTCATCAAGACTCCGAGCAGATCAACCAAAGAAACTGATCAGGGCAGAGAGATGGGACTAGCTATTGAAAAATGAATTTTTCTCTCAATCAACCTTGTTATTGTGCGCCATCTGTCGATCATATCGATCACTGTTTCGATATTATCGAGAAGTTACCAATCGATTTTGTCTCAGATGTCATCAACGATCATACGGCTTTTCAAATTCTGAAAGGTCGTCGATTGTATCGATACTTGTTCGATGTAATCGGAAAGTCATATCCAAGGTGAATGATTTTCTGATTTCAAAATTCAGATGATTTTTTCAAGCATACTCTTAGAATTTTTTAGAAACAATGATATTCTTAGCAAAATAATATATAATCTATATATATATATATATACGCAAAAGCAAAAGACATTTGACGTTTGTATATAAAAGGAGGTCTGGAACCTTAGGTATTTAATTTGGGGCTTAGCAAAACTGCATCATTTCAGCAAATGTTTCGATGCATAATCTGGACATGTTTCTTCACTCTTAATGCTCCTCTCTATCATTCCTTTCTTCTCTTTTAATAATGTAACAGTGGTTGTTTGTGCGATGACCCTTAATTACTGATTTTCCTGATTGATCTAGGATATCACATTCTTCTTTGTTGAATTTTACCACATGCCCATTATCACAGATCTGAGATACGGTTAAGAGATTATGTGCTAAACCTTTTATGTAGAAGGCATTCTCATTTGTAAGCAAATTAATTCCTTTTATGATACCCTGTCCAATGACTTTAACAGTGCTTTCATCTCCATAAGTGACTATCCCTTTATGAAGATCCTTATAGTTTGAAAGGAGGGACTTGTCACCTATGACACGTCTTGAGCAACCACTGTCCAGGTACTATTTAGCCCCATTGCCTGATAAATGATCTGAATGAGTAACAAGGCAATTTGTCTTTTCCTTAATCACCCACTTTGTGACAGGAGTTTTACTTGTGGTAGATTTGTTCTTCTTATCTGATTTGTCCACATGACTTAACTACTTCTTCATCCTGTCAACTAGCTTGAGTGGTGATGATTGTATACTTCTTTTGTCTAGTTCATAAACTGACTCTTTATTTTTGTAACGAGCTGGGATAGGTTTGGTGTTACTACTAGATGCAACAGATTTTCCAAAGGGTGGTGCATCATATTCAGTTTTTGTTCTACCCTTTTCATACCCCAATCCATATTTGTTATTTTCAGATTTTCCCATACCCAAAAGTTTTTCTAACCTCTCACCACTCTGGAAAAATTTATAGTTTAGTTGGGCTATTTTCCAAAATTCTTCTAATTCATTTTGAAGTGTATAATTTTTATTCTGAAGAATCAAGTTTTCCTCATTTAGTGCTTTGACTTGTTTCTTTAATTTTTCAAACTCAGATTTCAAAGAAATGTTAGTTCTTTCAAGTTTATCATTATCTGAGTGACATTGCTGCAAATCAGTAATTAGATGAATATTAATATTTGAAGCTTTATCCAGATCTAATTTCAGCAATTCCTTTTTATTTTTAGATATACCAAGTCGTTTAAACACCTTAATGTTATGGATATAGAGTTGATTATAAGCATCTTGCAGTTTATCCTTTTCGACTTCTTCCTCTTCTTCTTCAGACTCATCATTATCAGATCAACATGATTCAGTGGGTTGTTGTTCTTTCTTAGGTTTAGTTGGAATGATCGAAGTAGTGGAGACCATGAGTATTTTTAAGGATTTTTGATCTCCATCACTTTCTCAGTCACTATTTTTTGAGTTTGACTCTTCTGTATCATCCCATGTGGCGGCCATCACCTTGCCTTTGGTTTTTCTGTTTAGGCATTCGGTAGATAGGTGTTCATACTCATGACAGGCATAACATTGTCGTTCTTTGTTCTGCTTACCAAATTTGCCTGCAGGAGGTTTGTAGTTCACCTTTCTTCCTCTGGAAGGACAGCCGCGATTCTTCTGAAAGAATCTTCTGAATTTCTGTGCTAGCAAGCCACTTCCTCATCTTTATCTTCCTTTTCACTCTCACTGTCCTCATATTTTATTTTCTTAGAGGTTTTTAGAATAGTGTTTTTGGATTTTTGGGGTTGTGTGAAGTGTAGTTCAAAAGTTTGTAGGGAACCTACTAGTTCTTCTACTTTCATCTCTTCAATATTCCTACACTCCTCAATTGTTGTTACTTTGGGATTGAACTGTTCCGGTAGGGATGTTAAGATTTTTCTACATATTTTAGGTACCGGAACCTTCTCTCCCAATCCACCCATGGAGTTACAAATGATATTCAATTTGGTGAAAAACTCCATAAATGTCTCATGCTCTTCCATCCTGAGATTTTTAAACTGTGAAGTTAGAAGTTGTAGTTTAAACCTCTTCACAGTGCTTGTGCCTTCATGGATTGTTTCTAGTAAGTCTCATGCTTCCTTGGATGTCCCACACATACTTATTTGATTGAATATATCCTGGGACATGACACAATAGATGACGTTCATAGCTTTTTCTTTAGCAGTCTGTTTATCTTTGTTGGATGCCGTCCACTTTTCTTTGGGTTTGGGTTTTGTGATGGTTGTGCTATCTTCGAGTACAATCTGTTCAGATGGTAGCACATATCCACATTCATCAGCATTCCAAACATCAAGATCCAAAGATCTCAGGAAGTAGTGCATTCTAGCCTTCCAGTTTGCATAATTTGATCCATCAAATACTGGAGGTCTAGTGACTGATTAACCCTCTCCTTTGGCCATAGTACTCAACTTCAGTCAAGATCACTCTCTAGGCAGTGAAGCCCTTAAAGAGAGACCCTCTCTGATACCAATTGAAATAGCGGTGAAGACCGCTTGAGTTGAAGTAGGAATATACCAATATGTCCTAGAGGGGGGTGAATAGGACTTTTTAAAGATTTATGAGTTATATTAAAAATCATATCACTCTAATCCTAACAGGTATACAATTTTCAGGATTACTCAAATGTAACTCTACTTGCTTCCAAGCCTAGTAGAGGATCCAATCACAAAACTATTTAATTTAATAAGCATGAAGTAGTTATAGTCTATGATGGATGTGACTGTATGTGTGAAGTGTGAGCAAATATGAATTTAATTAACATAATCACACAAATGATCAAACACAAGAATCAATCACAGACACAGTCATTTTTATAGTGGTTCGACTACTTGTCTACTCCACTCTCGGCTGCCACACTCAACCCTTGAGTGTATCGGATTTCACTAAGGAGGTTTCCCATGGTTCGCCTCAAACCTAAGGCTTTAAATCAGGTTCACCTTCAACCTTTACACGGAGGTTTCTACTCGGTTCACCTATAACCCTGGAGTTTTGCTGGCGCACTCCTAACTAGATGTTTATGCCCACACAGATCAAGGGTCCACACAACGCACTCAGATGTTTATGCCCACATAGAGTAAGGGTCCACACAACCCACCCAGATGTTTATGTCCACACAGAGCAAGGGTCCACACAATGCACCCAGATGTTTATGACCACATAGAGCAAGGGTCCACACAATGCACCCACACGTACACTCCCGCTAGAGACCTCCTTTGATGACTTCAAAGGGTGAGCAACACTTAAGACCCAATGCTAAAAAGGAAAGATCACAAGTGTCCTCTGGACTCTAGGTACTTACAGATAATTTGATGAGTCCCTTTTAGTACAGTGATGAAGATCTCCTTCTTATTGATGAAGAGTCTTCTGCTCCCTTGATCCGCAACATAAATGATGTACCAATATCCGACTTTGGGTTGTATCAAGGTTATAATAGAATTCTACTCTCTAAAGATTTTCCTATTAGGAAGATAGAGTGATTCCAATCATCTATGCATTCAAGGCATCCCAGCTTAAAGATTTACCATTAAGGTAGTAGCTGGAGGATCTTTGAATGCGGAAGTTCATTCCCCAATCCACTTTATTGAATATGAATGATGAGGGTGGATTGGAGGATGAACTCCCTGAGAGAAAGGGCTTAAGATAAATGATATGAAATTTAAAATACTCAGAAGCACTCTCTTCTTTCTCTACCAGCAATAAAGACAAGCCTCTCTTTAAATAGACAAAAGGTTCCAACAGATATAAAATGGTCATATTTATGATAGATTTCGATATCATCGAGCACGGGTCGATATGATCGAGCGTATACTCTCGATAGCATCGATGATCCGCTCGATGGCACAATCTTCATGTCATTCACTTTTGAAACCTTTTGTCGGCTTATCGAGTGGATCGATATAGGTGTCGATGTTATCGGATTTTGAACTCCGATTCCATCGATACTGGGATCGAGCTATCGACATTTGAAGCATGAGAGAGACTAGCTTAGAAATATTTCAGGTTTCTAAGATATGATCGGGGAACAGCCGATGTCATCGAAATTTATATATCGATGATATCGGAGTCCATGTCGATGGGATCGATAAATCGTATAGATTTACCTATAAGCTTGCTGGATGGTTTGTGTTCGGTCTTGATCCAATCGACCAGGCCTCGATATGATCGATATATGAATATCAATTTCTTGACTGGCCCCCCGATCAAAGTTTAAAATGCCCTGAAATATTTGCTGGAGGAAACATGTGCCCACTATCGATATGATCGAATGACTTCCGATATGATCGATATTTGAATTCAGATTAAATCGGACAGTCATCGATATATCGAAGCTTATAGTAGTTTTCTTTAGAAAAATAGAGGCGTCGGAAAAAAGTCTGTCGATATTATCGATCCACTTTCGATGGGATCGATATTTGAATATCGATGATATCGATTGAAACTTCGATATATAGATAAATCGTCCAGATGAATGTTTAACTGCTGGACGCTTTTTGTCCTCACTCGATTGTATCGATTGAGATGCCGAGGACATCGATAGAGCAGGTCGATCATATCGAAAGGTGAATCGATATAATCGACAGGGTAAGAAAACTTGAAGATTTTCTTATTTAGTAAAAAGTTTTCTTACTATAAAACCCTAAGATGTTCTACTTAGTTTTAAGGATTTTAATCACCTGGTGTTTTGAAACATGGGATGTGAGGCTATAATTTATCTATGGCGAGCTTCCACACATCCAGTTGAGGTAGACACTTGAATTGATCTTCCTGTTAAGCGCTGTTGTCCGACTGACTCAACTTACACCGTAATTGACAAACCAGGGCACTAGTAGGTGCACTTTTACAAAGTTTTAAGGTGTCATTACATCAGGGAAGGGACGAAGATCCCTAAATTTGGTGGATGGGAGATCCACCCCTTGCTGCCTTTTTAGTTTCCTCTGCACCTCTCGCAATTGCTTCTGGAGTTCTTCGATTTCGGAGAGACCGTTTGAGGGGGTTTTTGTCCCCTAGAATTGATTGGATCTCCTATTAGGAGGAAGATGTTAGAACTGGATGAGATTCTTGACTGTGGGAGATTGTATTTAATAGCGGTTCTCATCAGTGAGAGGCTATTGGAAAGGATTCTCAGTTGTGGAAACTTGGCCTTGAAGGTGACTCCTATTATGAGGAAGATGCTGAAAAGTTGAGATGACTGGGGCACTAGGTGATGACACTCGCATGGTTTGGACAGTTTCTTTTTGAACACATTGGGCAAGAAGGGCCTGTAAAGCCTTAAAATTTTAGGCTATTTTGTCCATGAATTCAGTATTATCAGCCATGAATTCAGGTCATCCAGAGGTGCCTTTTAGGCGTAATGGTGTCTTCTTTTTAGTTTGTCATGGCAACTTTAGATTGGATAAGCATGGGGTGAGTGAAAGCCTTGAATGGGTGCAAGGCAAATATCGATCCTCATGTTTTTAAATGAAAGGTATGAATGCAAATGTAGAATATCCCCTAAGATTATATTACCACACAATTTCAAGTCAGATCTCAGCTAGTACGAGCTAGAAAATACCCAATGGAGTCGCCATTCTGTAGACACTGAAAATTGGCGCCCACGCTAATTTGTAAATGTTATGTTTTTGGTGGTGGGGGTGATTATGCTGATCTGTGGATATTGGAGTCGCCACTATCCGAATAATATCAAAATCACGCGGTCAGCTAGAGCCGCAAAATACGTAAGGTTGAAGAAATCTGAAAACTCTCCCACCTTAGGTTGACTCCTGGTCTACAATTCGGGATTCCAGGTAAGGGACCTCGATTATAGAGAGGGAAGGTGTTAGGAACCCTCTCTGCCCATACAAATGTACGGTCTCTACTTAGTATGGTAATGAAATCTCAAGGGATGAATGAGGTGGTCGGAGTAGGACTAGGCACACAATGATTTCTGATGCGGCAAGATCCGAGATTTTGACAAGTCACAGAGCATACATCCAATAATGCATCTAGAGAGAGGATGTAATGATGCTTATGTAAAGAGGTAAGAAAAATGGACTAGATCACTAGAAATTTTTGATGTGACAGGATCCGATGTACGACAAGTCATAGAGCGTACGTTCACTAGAGATCTAAAGAAGCAGGGGGGTTAAGAAGGGAATAGATGTCACGATGAATGCTTATATTTAAAATGAATGTATCTTTGGCTCGATCTTGAGTAGGATAAGAGATGGACTGCACCATGATCAATCTAAGCTAGGCTTGTGAGGTTAGGAAGGTCAAGATGAGGCTAAGGGAGAGCTAAAAAATATGAACTTGGAGGCTTAAGAGGACCTCCTCACCCTCAAAATAATTATTTTATTTCAAGCAAGTGTGGGGAATGTTGTAATAACTTAAGATTTATTTCTGTAAGTTATTTTGGTTTCCTTGCCTTTTATTTGTTATTGGTCTGTGATACAAAGGAAGTTTTAGAAATAAGGTTGTCCTACCTTAAACCTTTGGAGTGACGACCCTAGATAGGATCTGTGTTGGGATTGATATAAGGGAAGTACCTTAGTTTCCCAATCCTGCTGTTTGAATGGACTAATAATGACTCGGCAATCATATCACCATCACATTGCATGTGCCTGAAAGATGTGGAGCACTGAGCGGAACGCAAGCATGCCGTGGACGCAGATGGTGCCGTATGAGGGAGAACGTCAGTGAGGGCATCCATCATATCATGTCATATTGCATTAACAACAGTATTAGGATTGTTTGATTTACTGCTTTACTATTACGCATGATTGATTTGAGAACATGTTAATCCTTGCTCTATTATTCCACTGAGTTAGCTACTCATTCCCACATTTTAGGATGGTGTTTGCAACACCCACCAGACCCTGTCTTAGATGCAGGTGAGGCGGTGATCCAGGAGGCAGAGCCGGACTATGATGAAGACCAGGACGAGTTCTCATACATGTAGTACTACGACGGCTTTGCTTAGGTGGCCTGGGTTGACGGGACTTCTCAGTGGGACTGTTTTGACATTTGATTTCTGTTATTTACATGTATATGAGACTCAGAGATGTATTCATACTTTGGAGACAGTTGAGATCTACTTTTTTTTCCATACAGTGATATATATATGCTTTAGTCTTCCGCTTGCTTTTATCACTGAATCTTGAGTATGAATTGTAGTTTTGGTATACTTTTACTCATGTGAATACTTTAACTCAGACAACATTGAATCATAATCAATTTTGTTGCATAAGTGACGGTCTGGAACTCGGGAGTTGAGTTTATACACGACCCCCAATTTTCAGGGTGTTACAAGTAAGATGTGAGTCCTTAGGATTAGACTGATATCTCGCACAAATACCAACACTAAATGCGACATCAGGTCTACTTGCAGTTAGATATAACAGACTACCAATCATACTACAATATAGTTTAGGATCTATATCTTTACCTGTAGAGTCTTTTGAGAGTCTTAACATTGTACTCATAGGAGTCTCAAAGTTCTTACCATTCTCAAATCCAAACCTTTTAACCAAGTTTGAAGCATATTTGGTCTGGAAAATGAAAATTCCATCAGGTTGTTGTTTTACTTGCAACCCTAGGAAGTAATTTAGTTCACCTACCATGCTCATTTCGAACCTTGATTTCATTAACTCTGCAAACTCAATAGACATGTTAGAGCAAGTTGATCCATAAATAATATCATCAACATAAATTTGAACCATCAAAATATCATTGTTATGCTTCTTAACAAAGAGCGTCTTATCAACACTTCCTACTTGAAAGTTATGACTAAGTAAGAATTTAGTCAATTTCTCATACCATGCCCTAGGCGCTTTTTTAAGACCATAGAGAGCTTTTTTGAGACGAAATACATGATCAGATAACTTGGGGTCTTCAAACCCTAAAGGTTGTTCAACATACACCTCTTCATGTAAATCGCCATTTAAGAAAGTACTCTTTACATCCATATGATGAATCTTAAATTTTCTAAAACATGCGATGGAAATAAAAAGTCTGATTGATTCAAGGTGAGCGACTGGAGCAAAGGTTTCATCGTAATCGATGCCTTCAATCTGACTGTACCCTTGTAAAACTAGTCTAGCCTTATTTCGTATTATATTTCTAAGTTCATCAGACTTATTTTTAAAGATCCATTTTGTTCCAATAATGTGTTTATCTTTAGGTCTAGGAACAAGATACCAGACATCATTATGAATAAATTGATTAAGTTCATCCTGCATAGCAATTATCCAATTTTCGTCAGAAAGTGCTTCTTTTACATTGACTGTTTTCATTTGGGATGTAAAACAAACATAATTACATATGTTCTCAAGTTGTTTGCGAGTATGAACTCCAGTGAGAGGGTTTCTAAGAATTTGATTGGTTGGATGATCTTTGACAATCCTTGCTTCAGACTCTTTTTGACCTGATGAGGTATCTTGATTATCAATAATAAGAGCTTCATCATCATCTGAACTCGGAGCTGGTGTATTCAAATGATCATCAATGACCACATTGATGGATTCTTGAATTACACCGGTTCTCTTATTTAGAACCCTATAAGCTCGACTGTTCAAAGAATAACAAAGAAAAATACCTTCATCACTCTTCGTATCAAACTTTCCTAAATTTTCACGATCACGTAAAATATAACACTTGCTGCCCAAAACCCAAAAGCATTTGACAGTAGGTTTCTTTCCAAACCATAATTCATAAGCAGTCTTATTATCAAATTTACTGGTATAAATTCGATTAATAATATAGCATGCGGTATTAACTGCTTCAGCTCCCGTCAGCTCAAGGTCCATGAGCTGAACTACCCTACGCACGATTTGGAGCTGGCAGCGGTTATCTTTGCGTTGAAAGTGTGGAGACACTATCTTTATGGTGTGAGATTCGAGCTCTTCTCCGACCATAAGAGCTTGAAGTATTTATTTTCTCAGTCCGAGCTGAACATGAGGCAGAGACGTTGGATGGAACTCCTGAAGGACGACGATTTTGATCTTCAGTATCACCCGGGCAAGACGAACATGGTGGCGGATGCCCTCAGTCGTCAGCCATGAGGCCTGGTGGCGCATATGATGATTCAGGAGTGGAGGATGCTCAAGGATATAGCAGAGTACGACTTTGAGTTTGGTTTGCAGTCATCTATCGTTCAGCTATCGAGCTTGTCGATTCAACCCTCTCTTGTCGCAAGGGTGATCGAAGCTCAGCAGACAAATGAGTCGTTACAGGATTACCGAGCAGAGACAACATCTGAGAGTCAGACGGATTGGCAGATTGGTTCTGACGGTGGACTTCACTTCAGAGGCCGATTATGTGTCCTGGATATTCCTGATTTACGCCGAGATCTTATGACCGAGGCACATCAATCGCATTTCTCTATCCACCCTAGCACGACGAAGATGTATCGCGATATGAGACGCCAGTATTTTTGATCAGGGATGAAGAGCCAGATAGCCAAGATTTCTAGAGAGCTTCATGCTATTCAACATAACATTAGCCATATCCTAAAGCACTCTGTTTTTTCTTTCAACAATACCATTTTATTGTGGTGTTTTGGGTTCAGAGAATTCATGCGATATTCCCTGATCGCTACAAAATTTCTCAAAACTGTTATTTTCGAATTCGGATACATGATCACTATGGATCTTACTAACATGAGAACCTTTCTCATTTTGGATTCGTTTAATGACCTTTTTCACTTCATCCAGGGTTTCAGTTTTGTCTTTTAAGAATGATACCCAAGTGAATCTGGTATATTCATCTACGATAACCAAGATGTATTTTTTGCCTCATCGACTCTCCGATCTGGTTGGTCCAATAAGATCCATGTGGAGAAGCTCGAGTGGTCTAGATGTGGTATTGGAGTTCACTTTCTTGTGAGAGCTCCTAATCTGTTTGCCCAACTGGCATTCACCACATATTTTGTCTACTCTTTGCAATTTGGGTAGACCTCTAATTAGTTCTCTTTTTCTCAATCTAAATAAGTTCCGGCAGTGTACATGTCCAAGGCGATTATGTCATAATTCAGTCTCATCGGTATGGACCATGTAACATGATTGAATAGATGAGCTTGCATCACTAACGATGTAGCAGTTTTCAGAAGTTCTACAATCAGTTAATATTACAGAACCCTTTTTATTAAGTATCTCACAACCTTGATTAGAAAACTTTACATTTGGTTATTATCGCATATCTGAGAAATGCTTAGTAGGTTGTGTTTCAAGCCCTCAACATATAAAACATTCTTAAACAAGGGAAGGTTATAAAGTTGAACCGTACCTTAGCCTAAGATCTTACAATTGCTTCCATCACCAAATGTGACTGACCCTTCAGTCATATCTTTTAGATCGGTGAATAAAGCCTTGTCGCCTGTCATATGTCTGGAGCAACCACTATCTAGGTACCACTTTGGATGGCTTGTAGCTTTGAAAGCAGTGTGGGCAACCAAGCAGACAACTTTAGGAACCCATTTCAGAACTGTTTTAGGTTTAAGAGTATAGATGGTCTTTTTCTATATATTGTTATAGGAGTGACCTATAGAGTTAGACTTTAATAGCTCCTTGAGTAGATCAATTATTTTTTCAGCTAAACGATTTCGGTTTTAAAAATTAAAGTTGACATGGGCACCTTTAGGTTTTTGAAAAATCCTTGAATTTTTAGAAAAACTTTGATAAGTATTCTTTTCTTTTGAGATTGAAGACTCTCCTTTTACAAATTTAGGAGCAATGTTCTTTTGTTTAGAAGATGTATTCTTATTATACCCAAACCGGATTGATCGCCACATTTTCTTGATTCGGATAATAATTTTTCCAATTTAGGATCACCTTGGGCATATCTCCATGTGTCTTTCAAACTCAGAAGAGAAGCTACCTCATTTTTGAGTTTCTCATTTTTGGATCTCAAATCTTCAATTTTGGAGGTTTTGAAATCTAAATCACATTTGGTCTTTTCAAAAGAATCGGAAATATGAGACTTTTCTAAAACAAGAGACTCATAATCTTCCTTAAGCTTAGAAAATTTTTCTTTTTGTAATTTAAGCTTGGCGACAATTTTACAACTCTCCTTATATAGGGCATTAGAAGCATCCTGAAGATCATCTTCATTATCGCAATCACTATTCAAATTTTCTTCACTAGATATATCATCATTATCTGAAAAAGTGATCTTGGCTAGAGTCATAAGGGCTTTAACATCATCGCTTGACTCGGTTTCAGAATCTTCTGATTTAGAAGAGGATTCAGAATTAGACGATTCATCCCAAGTAGCCATCATGCTTTTCTTTTTTGATTTGTCCCTTTTAGGACATTTGTTAGCTAAGTGCCCATACTCTTGACAGTTGTAACATTGACTATCTTTCAAAGATTTTTGAGTTCTAGGTTTAGATCGTCTCTTATCATTTGACTTTTGAAAATTAACTTTTTTCTTGCTTTTAAAAATTTTGTAAAACTTTTTTACTAAAAGCGAAATATCATCTTCAGAATTTTCTAAATTCGAAGTACTCTCTTATGAAACATTCTTAGATGACTTGAGAGAAATTAATTTTCCTTTAGGAGCTTTAAAGGACAACTCATAGGTTTGAAGTGAACTAACTAATTCCTCAACCCTCATGGTATCTGTATCACGAAGTTCCTGAATCGCGGTTACTTTAGAATTGAACCGTTCAGGAAGTGAGCGTAGTATCTTTGCACACACTTTACTTTCTGGGATTCTATCACCAAGACCCCACATAGAGTTCACAATGTCATTCAATTTAGTGTAGAAGTCCATAAACATCTCATTCTCCTCCATATGAATTTCTTAAAATTTAGTTGTAAGGAGTTGGACTTTAGATTTCTTGACAATTGATGTACCCTCGTGTGTCATTTCTAATACATCCCATGCTTGTTTTGCATTTTCACAAGAGATGATTCTTTTGAATTCATCTAGTGATAATGCACAAGTAATTGCATTTAGTGCTTTTGCATTGGCACTACTCTCACTTTTCTGAAGTGTGGTCCAAAGAGAATAAGCCGTTACTTTCATTGATTTTGAACCATCGTCATTAGTTACTTCAGTGATAGGAGGGTTCCAATCATTCACTGTGGCCAGCCACACACTTTCATTCAAGGATTTGAGGAAGATCCTCATCCTGGCTTTCCAATAGGCATAGTTTGTGCCATTAAAAGGTGGTGGCCTAGTGACTGACAAGCTATTAAAATTTAACATCTTAATATAGCTTAGATTGTCAACTCAGGAAATAAATCCAATAAATAAACAATAAGCACGAGCTATTAGGCTCTGATACCACTTGAAAGGGCCTAGCTATATGCCCTAGAGGGGGGGGGGGGGGGGGGGTGAATAGGGCAATGCCAAATAAAAATTATAACAACGGAATAATAAAAGAAATAAAGCACAATGCTGAATTAAAAAAATTAATCTCAATAAACTAGATTAGAGAGAATGATACCATATCAATTCTAAGGACAACCTTACACCAAAAACTAAAGGTTTAAGGTAGGACAACCTTATTTCTAGAACGTCCTTTGTATCACAGACCAATAACAATTAAAAGGCAAGGAAACCAAAATAACTTGCAGAAATAAATCCTAAGTTATTACAACATTCCCCACACTTGCTTGAAATAAAATAATTACAACATTCATCCACAAATGCGATCCACAAAACTGAATAAATAAAGGTATGAAAGAATAAGGTACATCCACAACACAATGATATATAGTGGTTCGCCTGTGTGTACACCAACTGTTATCCAACAGCCACACAGAATGCTACTCCACTCCTAACATCCTCACACAGGGAATATTAGCATGCACTATCAAAATAGGTTTCACAGGTTCACCTAAAACCTTCACAATTGTGTCTTTTTATCACGGGCTTACACAATCCAAAAACCCACACAATCTGAGTTTTCTGGCTCTCCTCAGATAACCACACAATGAGATTTTTCTGAAAAATCTCAAACAAAACCAAAGAAAGTAAATTACACAAATGTAAAATACCTGAATCTCCTTTTGAAGTAGCCCGGTAGAACCAATCGGAGTAGAAGTTCGATTCAACGTTCAAAGTCTAATACTCACTTTAAGAATGGTTCTAAGTCTAATTGATTTTAAATCAAAAGGGCTAGTTCTATTTAATTTTGAATCCAAGAAGAAGGAATATTAGAAATTCCCCTTTTTCAAATAAGATTGGAATGTAGATCAAAATCAAATAAAAAATAAGCTAGCAAAAGGAATATTAAATGAGCACAAAGTAGCTTAAAAACAACACAAACTTATCTCAGAGTATAGCCTAAAGAATGCTTGAATAGAGTTGAATTGAATTGAAAAACTCTAAAGTTCGTGCTCTATTTATAGCCTGAAAAATCCCATCTACGACTGGTCTTAGGATCCTAGGACTGGTCGTAGCTTCAAAGATTTTCAAATATTTTCGCGGGATAAGGATTATCTGTTCCATGACTGGTCTTAGGCAGTCTACGACCGGTCGTGGGCCACCTACGACTGGTCGTGGGTCACCTACGACCGGTCGTAGGACACCAAATTTAGTTGCTAGAGTTTGAGTCGTAGGGCTAAGACTGGTCGAAGGATGAGTTGTACAGCTCACAGGACTGGTCGTAGGATGTCTAGGACTAGTTGTAGGACAACCAGAAAAATCTTAAAATCTTCAACAACCTAGGGCTGGTCCTAAAAAATTTAAGATTGGTCGTAGCAAAGCTAGGACTGGTCTTGAAATCCTTAGGACTGGTCTTAGAACAACCCAAACAAGTATATTAAAATATACGAATTATGTATCCAGAATGACTTACAATAAACCTCATCCTAAGGTCAATCTAAGGTCAAACAAACCTTAAAAGTGAGATGGACATTGATAGTCTGTACACTCAGATGACCCTTAAGAGAAGCTTGAGAAAATATGAATCTTGTAGTAGGCCTTCTCGAAATTTGATCCTTTCTTGAGATGACAAAGTCTTCTACAATACTTGTACTTGGTTGAATCTTGAACATGCATACTTGGAACTTCTATTCTTGAATTCTTCATCCATGACTTGAAACTTTCTTCATTTAAGTTCTTGTCTTAAAATTCGATGTCTTAAAGCAATGAATAGTCTTAACCATGAAACAAAAGATATACAAGACATATATATAGGTTTTGGCACCACAAAATTTGACAACCAAAGGGATATGAAATCATAGCACTTACAAGTCCAACTACCGTCCAAGTTGGGTTTGGTTCGAAACTCATGTAGCTGGCTCCATGCACGTTTTTTGAGAGGAAGCGGTAGTTGGATTACCGCTCGAGTACAATTTCTCCTGAAATTTGGCCAGCAGGTCCTTTTTTGGGTCCTGAGAGTGGAACAAAGTCCGTTTTGGATATTTGACTTGAAATGGCTCAAAATTGGCTTGATTGTGACCTAAAAATGGACCGAGAAATGGGTTAATTGTGGGTGAAGGTTTGGGTATGCTTTTCTTTAAATGATGGCTTGTGATGGCTCAGGTTTGATTAGTGTTTGGATCAGGGTCTTGGCTAAGGCTGTGGTTAGGCTACAGTTAGGGTTTAGACTGGAATTAGGGTTTGGTTTGTTTAGATTAGGGTTGATTTAGGATATGATCATGGTTCCTGGATTGTCTTATCTTTCTCAAGATATTAGCCTGGGTGGGGTGTCTACAGAGGTAATCCAGGGTTTGTATCTAGACCTTTACCTCTATCCCTTGCTGCTTGATGACGATGGAGAGGAGCCTGCCGAAGATGTCCGTCCAGACTAAGCTCTCGATTCTCAAGCTCATTTGCTGCATAATTATTTTCCTTCTTGGTTGTTTTATTTTTTGAATGGACGATATGTAATTTTTGGCTCTTTGGAAAGGGTTTTTGGAATATCTTGCATTAATTTTTGGATGATTGATATCAACTGTTGATTGTCGAGTTAACTCGTCAGCATGTTAATTTATTTTAAGGCATGGTCGAGCTGACCTCTTGAAGGGTCAGCTCCCTCCATTGCCATTTAGTAGACTTTTCAAGCCTCCCTTGCTCATGTTATTATTGAGTCCGGACCCCTAGGGGGGGGGGGGGTCGGCTAGTCCCACGATTAGCTAGAAGACTCCATTTTGTCCATTAGTCGGATGACGAATCGCCTACTCTGTCGAAAAGTCGGGTCATCATTAGGCTTTATCCCTAACTCAAAGGGAATGTCGTGTCGAGTTTTCATGGGATTACGCTCCGACCCCTTCTTTAAGGGATCGGATCGTCTCATTCACCTCTTTTTCAATGGGGCAATTTAGTAGACAACTTGTACATGCAAAAGTTGAATTATGACTTTTATTGAAAGCCTTAAAGGCTGGTCGCTCGGAGGTGTTGCTCTTTATTAGGGGCCTTAAAGGCCATTACATCAGGGGTAGTAGATCTTCAGATGCTCGGTGTTCCCAGGGTGAGGGAGTTATCGCCCCTCGAGGTCTTCTAAATGGTAAGAGCCCAGTTTAGTCGATCAGACCGCACGGTACGACCCTTCCCAGTTTGGCCCGAGTGCCCCACCCCTGGCTCAGTTGTGTTCTAGAAAACCCAGCGAAGGACTAAGTCCATAGGATGGAACCACCTAACCTTGACTTTGGAGTTGTAAAAGCACACCACCTGCTGATGCCGAGTAGCGACTTGGAATCTTGAGAGGTCTCAAACTTCCTCGAGTGGATCTAGGTTAGCAACAATCTGCTCAAAATTCTGGTCCTCTTAGTAGTTCCTTACCCGCACAGTAGGTAGGCCGATCTCCACAGGCACCATTGCTTCTTAACCGTAGGAGAGCAAGAATGAGGTTTTCCCAGTTGAGGACTGGGCCGTGGTCCTGTAGGCCCTAAGGATGCCCTCAGACCAATTACCCTTTGGTTTTTCCAGCTTCATTTTGAGGTTGTGTTTGATGACCTTGTTAACCGCTTCCACCTGTCCATTGGGCTGTGGGTGCCGAGGCGACTAATATGCTTTTGTGATGCCGAGTTCCTGACACATTCTGCGGAATTTATCGTTATCGAACTGTCGGCCATTATTAGAAATGATGGTGTGCGGGATTCTGAACCGACAAATTATATTTTTCCAAACGAAATTCACTACCTTCTGTTCAGTGATCTTTACTACAGGCTCGGCCTCATCCCACTTAGTGAAGTAGTCGACTGAGAAGATGGCGAGCTTGACTTGCCCCTTCCCTATAGGTAAGGGGCCGATGATGTCGATCCCCCATTGAGAGAACGACCACGGTCCGCTCACGGGAGTCATTTCTTCCGCTGGTTTCTTTGGCACTACCGTGTAATGTTGACATTTGTCACATTTCTGTACGTAGTCCTTCGAGTCTTATTTGAGGGTCGGACAAAAGTATCCTTGACGGAGTATCTTTAGGGCTAGGGCCCGACTGCTAGAATGGTTCCCACAGATTCCTTCGTGAATCTCCCGAATCATGTAGTTGGCTTCGTCCGGTCGGAGGCATTTGAGGTAAGGCTAGGAATGCCCCTTCTTGTACCATACCGTCCAGTATGACATATTGAGTCACTCTGTCTCTAAGTCATCTGGTCTCCAATTTAAACGAGGGAATTTTTTTGGATGTGAGATAATTGAAGATCGGGTCCATCCAGCTCGAAATAGGGTGTACTGGATTAACTTTCTATACTTGGCCGATGCTCGGATGTTCAATGAATTCAATAGGGATAAATCGTAGGATCCTTTCTTCAGAGTTTGAGGCGAGCCTTGCTAGGGCGTCGACGCATGAGTTTTTCGCTCTCAGAATTTGCTGGATAGTATAACTCTAAATTTTTTTGATAAATTTCCTTGCCTAATCGAGATAAGCGATCATTCTGGTTTCTTTGGCTTCATATTTCGTGGAGATATGATTAACTATCAGCAGCAAGTCACATTGGACCTAGAGAGTCTGAATACCCAGACTCGTCGCCAATCTGAGTCCGGCTAGTAATGTAACGCCCGTGAAAAATTCGTACTTGGGTTCGAGTACCAACTCGACCCGAAATCGCGTAGAAATAATTTCCATGGAAATTAAGCTTAAGTTAGCTAGCGCAACGCTAGAGTAGCTGGGAAATAGTCCCTGATCACTTTAAATACGTTCTGCAAGACCCAAATCGAGTAGAACAAACAACTCTACAATACTCTATAACCTCGGATTAAACTCTAAGCGGGTTTGTCCTCTGGACCACGTTGAACTTTTGTATTGGATTTAGACCGCGCGTCGAAGGTCCGATACCTCCTATCTTAGACCGTTAGAACCGCCCAGCTGGACTTGACAATCATCTCGAAAATCAAGTCAAACCGATAATCACAGACTATTTCGTTGAACCCGGACTGAAGCGACCGCGAATAGGGATGGATTTGGAATTTCAAATTCAAATCTGGCACACGACTTGACGCGTCAGTATTAAGCGTTCTGACCGTCAGAATTCATCCAGATTACACCCTCGGATCAGGAAAAATTTCTATTTATTATCATGAGACTTTCAGCCCTGATCTACGTGCGGTGACCGCTGAACTGAAACTGGTCCGCCACGTGCGATCTGCGAACCCTGCCAGACTGAAAACTTAATACGAGCTACATCTGGTACACATGAGCTTAAGTCCGATCGCAATCGACCAGGGGACCACCAGAAAGCAGTTTTTGAACCGAAACGGCCCCGAAATGGATACGCACCAAGTAAACTTCGTTCCGGAGCCTATTTCTGGTGTTTTTAAGCTTATAAAAGGGGTTGAAACCCTCATTTCTCTCTCCCATCCGAAAATTGCAACCCTAGGAGAAAAGGAGAGAGAGTTTGAGAGAGAGAGATTGAAAGGGATTTTTCCCGCTTCCGAGCCGCCGATTGCTGCTGCTTCAGCACTTCTTCCCAATCACCTGGCTGGTGATTTCTCCACTTTTTCAGGTATAAAATAACCCTAGAACTTGCTGATTTAGGGCTTACCTAGATTCATAGCTTGTTAGCTAACGTATTCCATAAATCAGGTTCTCCTACTGCCGTAGACGAAGCGTACACGCTCCGTTCAAAATCACGCTTCCGTAAGAGACTAGGTGAGGATTTTAGACGCTTTGATTGACGGTTTACAACGCTTTCAATGTCGTTTAATAGTAGATTATCGACGGCATCGCCGTTTGACATGTACAACATGCTCTCCGTTTCCTGTTTCGTAAATTAACGAAGAATATGAGATTTAGGGCATTTTAGTCATTTGTAAGAAGTACGGTCTACATGCATATTTTGCTGACGTGATTGACATGGTTTGTCGCCGCATTAGGGAGTTAGGAATGCTTGCATAATCAGTTTGGCGAAGAGATTCGCCTAGTTGCGCACTTTGGGTCGACATACTATATGTAGACTTAAGTGTGTAGTGTATGTGTTTGTATAAATGCTTGTATTAGTATGTATTGAATTAAATGATGTTATGTAGTAGTTTGAGATTGATTTCTTGATTAATATGCTGACCTAAATGATTTCCTACATGTTGACCTTATGCATGATTGCATTACATGCATGGAAAGTATGCCTTGAAGATTTGCTTAAGTTGAATGTTATAACATGCGTTAACATGCTCACATGATTGTATTTTAATTCCAATACCTTTGCATATATTGCTAATGTGATTCCATAGATGTGTGGGACTAGACTTAGTCCAGGCAGTCGGTAACCGAGCGAATTCGTGGCTGACTGGTCATAGCCACGAACGACGCGTCGATGAACGTGATTCGTGTTTAGAGTTGGCGGCAGTGGTTAGGCCACGCGAAGTGTTTTACGCACTTCATGTCGTTCGACTTGAGATGCGATCGCGCTAGTCGAGCCCGTCAAGTAACCCGACTGGCCGATGTATGTTCACCTTGTATGTGTCATAACTGCTTGAACCTAGGGTACTGAACTTACCATTGTAAACCCTGTTAACCATGGTACCTTGATCCATGAAGACTCATGAGCCGGGCATGGTGGTATGGGACACCGTGGTCGAGCTGTCGGCCTACGCTGGGGCCACAAACCTCCCCGTAGTGACCAGTGAGCACCTAAACTCGTGAGCAGATTATGGTGGTATGGGACACTATATTCTAGCTGTCGGCCTACACTGATCAGGCGACGAGCCCTTTGTAGTGATCGCGAGCGTATTCTGAGTCCACGGGAGGCGACGACCCTTCCGTTGCAGTAGAGTACGGTAGGCCTGTATTGATAAGGTGATGGGGGAGCGGTGCAACGAGTGCGAGCAACAGCCCTGGCAGCCCTTGCAGTGACCTACGAAATATACATCGTATGAGATTACTAGGAGTGACGACCCTAGACAGGATCTGTGTTGGGATTGATACAAGGGAAGTACCTTAGTTTCCCAATCCTGCTGTTTGAATGGACTAATAACAACTTGGAAATCATATCACCATAGCATTGCATGTGCATGGAAGATGTGGAGCACTCTAGGGAGTGTGGCATGCCGCGGTCGTAAGATGTTGCCGCATGAGGGTGATCATCGGTGAGGGCATACATCACGTCATATCATCTTGCATTAATAACAGTATTAGGATTGTCTGATTTACTGCTTTACTATTATCGCGTGATTGAATTGTGAACATGCTAATCTTTGCTCTATGATTCCACTGAGTTGATCACTCATTCCCACGTTACGGGATGGTGTTTGCAACACCCACCAGACCCTGTTGTAGATGCAGGTGAGGACGAGATCCAGGAGGTGGAGCCAGAGATTGACGAGGACCAGGACGAGTTCTCGTATATGCAGTATCACGACGGCTTCCCGTAGGCGACCTGGATCGAGGGGACTTCAGTGGGACTATTTTGAACATTATTCTTTTGTTTATGTACATGTATATGAGACTCAGAGATGTAGTCATACTTTGGAGACAGATGAGATTTACCTTGTTTTTCCATACAGTGATATATATATTGTTTAGTCTTCCGCTTGCTTTTATCACTGGATCTGAAGTATGAATTGCAGTTTTGGTATACTTTTACTCATGTGAATGCTTTAAATCAGACAACATTGAACCATAATCATTTTTGTTGCATAAGTGACGGTCTGGAACTCGGGAGTTGAGTTTATACACGACCCCCGATTTTTAGGGTGTTACAAGTTGGTATCAGAGCATGAGTAAGAGTATACTGGGCCTGGGTTATGGTCTTGCGACGTACGCTGTCGCTTCCTTTGACTTAGGTGGGTGCGAGAAGGGTCTAGAAACACATCTAAGATCGCAGATTCGCCAATAGGCGAAGTCTATTAGAATCGATCGCAAGATCGAGTATGTAACGCATCTCGGGTCGCGTAAGGCAACCCGAATCACTTCTAAGCTGTAGGAAGTCGGGTTGAGACGTCCTATGAGCGGTTTTAAACTGCAAAAGTGAATCCTTGGGCCGTGAGATGACCACGACTCCTGTAATCAATCGTCAGGGCTTAAAAACCCCGTTTCGCCAAAAATTCTCAAATTCCTCCTCTAAACACTCCGACCTTCATTTCTTTCTTATCCATTTCATGTTAGGCATCAAACCTAATATGAAAATAACACAAATTAGTACTTTCACAAAATTTTACAGTGAATAGTAAAATTTCATGAAAAATGGCCATAAGGCCATTCTAACTTCACTTTCTTTAAAAAATAAGGATTCAGATAGATGTACTGGCTCCTTCTACCCCAAATTCATATGCTTCATCATATGGTTTGGTATTTGGGATTGTGATGTGGACCCAGAAAGCCCCGAACACATGTTTAGGCTCATACAGACCAAAATACGATGAACTAGGGGGTGGGACATACCTTTTTGGAACCCTTGGACCATGGGGGATCAGACTCATGTGGTCCCACCGGCCAACTTGGAAGTTTGCCGGCGATGCCATCGCCGGTCGGGCGATGCATCGCCGACCGGTGGGGCCCATTTGGCATGAAAGTCGGGCGCACGCCCTTAAATGATATGTATATCCTCCCTAGGTAGCTCCCATCTCACGAAAACCCCCAAATCATACCCCTCCTTCACAAACAGCCCTCTCCATAGCCCTATTTTTGATTTTCAGCAACCATCTCCAAACTCCGGCGTCCCAAAGCACTTCTAGGTCCCTCCTTGGCCAAAACCGACCACCACCCATCACTTATTGGGTGTTGGAAGCCCCTCTTCTTGAAGATCTCACCATTTGGAGCTCCAAAATTCCCCAAATAGAGCTGAAATCGTGAGGTGCTCCATTCTATCTTTTTGTTTATATTTCTTCCTGAAAGTACAGCCTTGGGAAGCTTGAAGCATCCCTCTACGATGCCTAGATTTTCTTTTCTCAGATTGGGCAGCCACTTCTTCGCATTTTCACCGTTTTCCATGACTTTTGTGGAAGCCATTTTGGACCTTTTGTCACTCTCATCCATCATATCTTTGATGGGTAAGAGGAAAACCGCAACAGACGAGGCTGGGCCGAGCCGCCCTGCTCGATCGAGAAGACCGCGGGGTGGTGCCGCAAGTTCAAGCACCGCCGCAGGTCCAGCTGTAGTCCTGGAGTGCCGTACAAAGCGGGATTTGGATCCCCACGCACACCTTGGACGAACAATTTTATCAGAGATGCCTCATGGCCAATACACTGATCGAAAAGTGTTATTTGAGGCGGACGTAGATGGACGATTGTTCAGCGAGTATCTATTGTTCGAACGCATTGAAGCTGCGCACTGGGGTCCGATCTTTGAAGCTCGCGCTCGTGCTAATGTGAGCACCATTCGTGCCTTCTATGCTAGCATCCAGAATCCTACCTTGGAGCCTTTGCAGTTCAAAATCCCTTTTGGTAGAGATCGGATGGCTACGATCGACGTTCGGTTGATTGCGCGACTTCTCAACGTGCCTCTAGGTGATGTGCATCCTAGTGAGAAGAATTTGAGGACTAGGCGTGAACGAGATCGCCGCACCAAGTTTCTGTGCGGTAAGTTGGTTCCATGGTAGCCTAATAATAGCCTCAGGGCGACGTACATGTCTGAGAATTTGCGCCTGCTGCATCATATCTGCACGTTCAATGTTTATCCCAGGTCGACGAACCGCATTGAATGTACACGTCTTATGGTCGATTTCTTATTTCTGGTGGCTCAGGGAGAGAACGTATGTATGACCACTTTCATCTTACGGCAGATAGTTCTCATAGCCAGGTCGAGAAGAACATCCGAATCGCTTCCCTTTGGCCGACTTATTTGCAAGATTGCGCTTGAGTTTGCCTATAGACTTGGGCCGGAATTGCCCGTATCGATTCACACCATCGATGAGTCGACAATGGTCAAGATGAAGATTGGGTCGCAATACCATGAAAATCAACTTGAAAGGGATAGTGGGGATGACTTTGATGATGAGGAAGATCAAAGCGAAGAAGAACCTAAAGCAGAGGTTCAGGAAGAAGCTCAGGAAGAAGCAGAAGAGGAGGCTCAGGATACTGATGAGAGCCCTCCTCCTTCTGCGCAGGCTACTATCGACGATCGCATTGCTCGGATGGAGGAGAGTCAGACCGCTTTACGTAGGGAAGTCCAAGAACTTCGAGCAGAAGTCGCTGATACTAAGGTCGTTACAAAGAAGAAATTTGGAAAGGTGACTCGCACCTTGAAGGCAATCCTGTGTTGCTTACAGGATAAGGGTGCTCCTCCTCCGTCACCAGACTCCGACTAGCGATGCGATCTTTGATGTTGTTATCAGTAGTTAGTCATTTCCTGTTTTATGTGTGTAAGCCTGTTAGGGCTACTGCTTTGCTTATGTTGCTGTTGTTTAACTGTCTTAACTTCCATGTAATTCTCGTCATGATGCTTGTAAGGATATATCCCTTGTATTGTGACAATTTTGGTTAAATGAAATGCATGGAATGCCTTTGACTCTTTATGTGGATGATTGTGGTGTATTTGTGCAATTGAGACTGACAAGGTTACGCCCTATTTTGAATATAGGGAATGCCACCTAAGACTACGCGGAGCACAGTTCGACTTGCATTGTCGGAGCATATGGATCAGACTCCTTCGCAGTCTGGCACCCATGCGGACCCTGCTGTGGGCCCGATTCCTGAGGCGGTTCGATCGTCTCAGCCTACAGCTGGTCCTACAGATGGACCACCGCCATTTACGCCATCAGTCAGAGAGCCACATCGCGCATCTACTTCCACACCGCATCCGCCACAGCCTGCTCCACCCCCTGACAGATTCGAGCAGATGATGGCTATGATGCTACAGCAGCAGCAGCTTCTGACCACCATAGTGGGGACATTAGCCCAGGGTGGGGGTGAGACTACATCTACTCCACCTGCACCACCTGCGCATCCAGCTGAGGATGCCTATACATACGCCCAGGATGAGGGCATGGCTCATCCTGCGCCGCTTGCTTTCCCTGCGGGGAATCCTGCCGACACACGGGGCCTTTTGGAGCGATTTCAGCGCTTGCGGCCTCCTACTTTCACGGGTTCTCACAGACCCGAGGAGGCTGAGTACTGGCTCGACCGGGTGTCGAAGATCTTGCGGATGTTGCACTGCACTGAGGCTGAGCAGGTAGAGCTGGCTACCTTCCTGTTTGAGAGAGAGGCCAGCATGTGGTGGGATAGCGTACTCCAGACCGTTGTCGCAGACTTTGTATGGACGTGGGAAACATTTGAGTTACGCTTCCATGAGAAGTATTATCCCCAGACCTACAGGCACGACAGGGAGAACGAGTTTCTCCGTCTCAGACAGGCAGCGATGACAGTTACCGAGTATGAGCATCGGTTCACAGAGTTGGGCAGGTACGTCCCGACGATCCTGGGTGATGAGCAGATGCGCATACGGCGCTTTTTGGAGGGCTTGCGACCGGATATTCGGTCGAAGATGTGCTGTGTTAGTTTTTCCTCCTATGCGGAGTTGATTCACATGTCCATGCGGGCAGAGCAGGACGTGGATCGACTTGCGCGATCTCGAGGCCCGGCTGCTTCTAGGCCACGACCGGATTTGCCAGACAGGCCCTTCGCGGGCAAGAGGCCTCGCATTGATCCTCCTACTAGGACTACGACGCCTGTACCACCGTTTCGGCGCCCTGATTTGACATGTACATACTGTGGGAGGACGGGCCACTTGGCGAAGAGCTCTTTTTCGAGGATGCGGGACAGTGGGTTCTCGCCACCGCAGAAGATTGGCCATGTACGTCCGCAGGCGATATGAGCACCGCCTATACGGTCAGCTCCTGCGCATCCTTCTTTCAGACCTACGGTATCGCAGATCCGACAGCCTCCACGGCCCTTGACACAGCGGCCGAACCGGCCACAGCAGGCTCGGGTTCATGCATTGACAACTGAGGCAGCTGCGACGCCGACTTTTCAGCATTCAGCCTTTGAGGTCACGGCACATATCGGAGGTACTCCCGTTCTTGTCATGGTGGACACTGGTTCCACGATTTCTTTGATATCGCGTGCCGTAGTCAGACGTCTTGGGTTACAGACTATCACTATGGATAGCGTGCGAGTCTTTGCAGCTCATGGAGATTATTCGGATGTCACCCAGATGTGTGAGGGTTGTTTGGTTGATCTGAGAGGCAGGACGATGACTCTTGATCTGGTCGTCGATCCCTCGCTTGTTTATCTCGACGTCATTCTTGGCATGGACTGGTTGACTGCAGCGAGAGCCGAGATTGACTGTGAGACTCGTATAGTCACAGCGTACGAGCCTGAGGGTGCATCCTTCACATTTCCAGTGCGGGTAAATCTTCCTTTCCGCATTCTTAGCTACGCCACTCTATTGCGCGACGCTGGTGCCCAGGTACTTGAGCAGACGCCAGTTGTTTCTCAGTTCGGGGATCTGTTCAGGAAGATCCCTGGTTTGCCGCCCCGACGTGAGATCGATTTCACTATTGATCTGGTTCCTGGTTCTACACCCGTCTCATTGCCGACGTATCGCATGGCACCATGTGAGATGGAGGAGTTGGGGACGCAGATTGATGGTCTGTTAGAGCTTGGCTTTATACGGCCTAGCGTGTCTCCTTGGGGAGCACCGGTCTTGTTCGTGAAGAAGAAGGATGGTTCGATGCGATTGTGTATTGATTATCGTAGGCTGAACCAGCTCACGGTGAAGAACAAGTACCCTTTGCCCAGGATCGATGACTTGTTTGATCAGTTGAGAGGAGCGCAGTACTTCTCGAAGATTGATCTTCAGTCAGGTTATCATCAGCTGCGCGTCAGGGATGAGGACGTGCAGAAGACAGCATTCAGGACCAGTTTTGGCCACTACGAGTTCCTCGTGATGTCGTTCGGTCTCACGAACGCACCGGCCGTATTCATGGATCTGATGAACCGGGTATTTCGGCCTTTCCTCTATCGATTCGTCGTTGTCTTCATTGACGACATTTTGGTGTACTCTAGGAGTCGAGAGGAGCATGAGGAGCACTTGCGTTTGGTCCTTGATACGCTCAGACGGCATCAGTTGTTCGCGTAGTATAAGAAGTGCGACTTCTGGAAGCAGAAGGTGAAGTTTCTGGGACACGTGGTATCCAAGGATGGCATGGCAGTTGACCTGTCTAAGGTAGCTGCGGTGCAGGACTGGGAGCAGCCTGGTTCTGTCACTGAGGTGAGGAGTTTCTTGGGACTCGCTGGCTACTATCGGCGCTTCATTCAGGACTTGTCGAAGATCGCGAGACCCTTATCTCAGTTGACACGGAAGGACGTGAAGTTCGCCTGGAATGATAAGGCGGAGTCAGCTTTTCAGGAGCTGAAGGACAGACTTACGTCCGCCCCTGTGCTAGTATTGCCAGAGCAAGGGGTTAGATAGACTATATACACTGACGCGTCTAGCGTTGGTTTGGGTTGTGTCCTTATGCAGAGGGACCACGTTGAACTTTTGTATTGGATTTAGACCGCGCGTCGAAGGTCCGATACCTCCTATCTTAGACCGTTAGAACCGCCCAGCTGGACTTGACAATCATCTCGAAAATCAAGTCAAACCGATAATCACAGACTATTTCGTTGAACCCGGACTGAAGCGACCGCGAATAGGGACGGATTTGGAATTTCAAATTCAAATCTGGCACACGACTTGACGCGTCAGTATTAAGTGTTCTGACCGTCAGAATTCATCCAGATTACACCCTCGGATCAAGAAAAATTTCTATTTATTATCATGAGACTTTCAGCCCTGATCTACGTGCGGTGACCGCTGAACTGAAACTAGTCCGCCACGTGCGATCTGCGAACCCTGCCAGACTGAAAACTTAATACGAGCTACATCTGGTACACATGAGCTTAAGTCCGATCGCAATCGACCAGGGGACCACCAGAAAGCAGTTTTTGAACCGAAACGGCCCCGAAATGGATACGCACCAAGTAAACTTCGTTCCGGAGCCTATTTCCGGTGTTTTTAAGCTTATAAAAGGGGTTGAAACCCTCATTTTCCTCTCCCATCCGAAAATTGCAACCCTAGGAGAAAAGGAGAGAGAGTTTGAGAGAGAGATTGGAAGGGATTTTTCCTGCTTCCGAGCCGCCGATTGCTGCTGCTTCAGCACTTCTTCCCAATCACCTGGCTGGTGATTTCTCCACTTTTTCAGGTATAAAATAACCCTAGAACTTGTTGATTTAGGGCTTACCTAGATTCATAGCATGTTAACTAACGTATTCCATAAATCAGGTTCTCCTACTGCCGTAGACGAAGCGTACACGCTCCGTTCAAAATCACGCTTCCGTAAGAGACTAGGTGAGGATTTTAGACGCTTTGATTGACGGTTTACAACGCTTTCAATGTCGTTTAATAGTAGATTATCGACGGCATCGCCGTTTGACATGTACAACATGCTCTCCGTTTCCTGTTTCGTAAATTAACGAAGAATATGAGATTTAGGGCATTTTAGTCATTTGTAAGAAGTACGGTCTACATGCATATTTTGCTGACGTGATTGACATGGTTTGTCGCCGCATTAGGGAGTTAGGAATGCTTGCATAATCAGTTTGGCGAAGAGATTCGCCTAGTTGCGCACTTTGGGTCGACATACTATATGTAGACTTAAGTGTGTAGTGTATGTGTTTGTATAAATGCTTGTATTAGTATGTATTGAATTAAATGATGTTATGTAGTAGTTTGAGATTGATTTCTTGATTAATATGCTGACCTAAATGATTTCCTACATGTTGACCTTATGCATGATTGCATTACATGCATGGAACGTATGCCTTGAAGATTTGCTTAAGTTGAATGTTATAACATGCGTTAACATGCTCACATGATTATATTTTAATTCCAATACCTTTGCATATATTGCTAATGTGATTCCATAGATGTGTGGGACTAGACTTAGTCCAGGCAGTCGGTAACCGAGCGAATTCGTGGCTGACTGGTCATAGCCACGAACGACGCGTCGATGAACGTGATTCGTGTTTAGAGTTGGCGGCAGTGGTTAGGCCACGCGAAGTGTTTTACGCACTTCATGTCGTTCGACTTGAGATGCGATCGCGCTAGTCGAGCCCGTCAAGTAACCTGACTGGCCGATGTATGTTCACCTTGTATGTGTCATAACTGCTTGAACCTAGGGTACAGAACTTACCATTGTAAATCCTGTTAAACATGGTACCTTGATCCATGAAGACTCATGAGCTGGGCATGGTGGTATGGGACACCGTGGTCGAGCTGTCGGCCTACGCTGGGGCCACAAACCTCCCCATAGTGACCAATGAGCACCTAAACTCGTGAGCAGATTATGGTGGTATGGGACACTATATTCTAGCTGTCGGCCTACACTGATCAGGCGACGAGCCCTTTGTAGTGACCGCGAGCGTATTCTGAGTCCACGGGAGGCGACGACCCTTCCGTTGCAGTAGAGTACGGTAGGCCTGTATTGATAAGGTGATGGGGGAGCGGTGCAACGAGTGCGAGCAACAGCCCTGACAGCCCTTGCAGTGACCTACGAAATATACATCGTATGAGATTACTAGGAGTGACGACCCTAGACAGGATCTGTGTTGGGATTGATACAAGGGAAGTACCTTAGTTTCCCAATCCTGCAGTTTGAATGGACTAATAACAACTTGGAAATCATATCACCATAGCATTGCATGTGCATGGAAGATGTGGAGCACTCTAGGGAGTGTGGCATGCCGCGGTCGTAAGATGTTGCCGCATGAGGGTGATCGTCGGTGAGGGCATACATCACGTCATATCATCTTGCATTAATAACAGTATTAGGATTGTCTGATTTACTGCTTTACTATTATCGCGTGATTGAATTGTGAACATGCTAATCTTTGCTCTATGATTCCACTGAGTTGATCACTCATTCCCACGTTACGGGATGGTGTTTGCAACACCCACCAGACCCTGTTGTAGATGCAGGTGAGGACGAGATCCAGGAGGTGGAGCCAGAGATTGACGAGGACCAGGACGAGTTCTCGTATATGCAGTATCACGACGGCTTCCCGTAGGCGATCTGGATCGAGGGGACTTCAGTGGGACTATTTTGAACATTATTCTTTTGTTTATGTACATGTATATGAGACTCAGAGATGTATTCATACTTTGGAGACAGATGAGATTTACCTTGTTTTTCCATACAGTGATATATATATTGTTTAGTCTTCCGCTTGCTTTTATCACTGGATCTGAAGTATGAATTGCAGTTTTGGTATACTTTTACTCATGTGAATGCTTTAAATCAGACAACATTGAACCATAATCATTTTTGTTGCATAAGTGACGGTCTGGAATTCGGGAGTTGAGTTTATACACGACTCCCGATTTTCAGGGTGTTACAAGTAATACTTTATATTCTGCCTTGTTGTTCGAAGCTTTGAACCCGAGCCTGATCGCGTATTGGATCGACGTAAAATCGGGTGCAACTAGGACTACTCCGGCTCCGGCTCCAGCTCCTTTGACATTGGATGACCCGTTAACATAGAGAATCCACCCCGGGTCGGACACCGCCTTTTGGTTTCTCAGAGGGACAGTCGGAGTCATCTTGACTTTGGCGCTGATTTCCTCTGCGCTTGGAGTAGTGAATTTAGGGATGAAATCGGCCACAGCTTGGCCCTTGATTGCTGTCCTTGGACAGAATTGGAGTCGAACTCCCTGAGCTCTATATCCCACTTCGTCATCCGACCTGAAACCTAAACAATCAGAATTGGCCTATACAATTAGAATCGGCCTATACAATCAGAATAAAAAATCAGCCACGATAATTGGGATCGATCGATAATCGGAATCGACAATTCGGTCATGTCAATCGGAATCAGCGATCGGTCACGATAATCAGAATTGATCGATAATCAAAATCGATAAATCGGTCATGTCAATTAGAATCGACAATCGACCATGACAATCGGGATCGATCGATAATCAGAATCGACAATTCGGTCATGTCAATCGGAATCAGTAATCGGCCATAAAAATCGGGATCGATTGATAATCAGAATTGGTAAATCAGTCATATCAATCGGAATCGGCAATCGACCACAACAATCGGGATTAATTGATAATAGAATCTGTAAATCGGTCATGTCAATCAAAATCGACAATCAGTCACGATAATCAGGATCGATCGATAATTAAAATTGGCAAATCGGTCATGTCAATCAGAATCGGCAATTGGCCATGACAATCAGGATCGATCGATAATCAAAATCGGCAATTCGGTCATGTCAATCAGAATCGGCAATCGGCTACGACAATCAGGATCAATCGATAATCAAAATTGATAAATCGGTCATGTCAATTGGAATCAACAATTGATCACAATAATCGGCTTCGACAATCGACAAATCGATCACGTCAATCAGTATCGACAAATCGATAAGAATGGGCTTAACAAGGCCTAAGGGAAGGTCACAATGAGGACATCTAACCACCATTACCCATCAATGTGGACATCTAACCAACATTGCTCCTAAGGAGTGGCCCACATAAGGGATTCATACGCAACATAACGGCCACACATACATCACATTGAGCCTTGTCCACGGGCCTCAAATACATCACAATGGGCTACAACCCATGGGCCTCGAATACATAATAGGTGGACCCTACACATGGGTCTCGTATGCATCAAATGGGCCATATATCTGGGTCTCGAATACATCAAATGGGCCACGCGCATGGGCCTTATATACACAACAGGTGGGCCCTGCCCCTGGGCCTCAAATACATCACATTGGCCTCATCGTATGGGCCGAAAATACATCACAATGGGCCACAATACATGGACCTAATACATCAAATCGGGTCTCATCAAATGGGTCATAATTGCATCAAGGTGGGCCTTAACGAATGGGCCACCACTACATCAAGGTGGGCCTCTTGGATGGGTCATAGATATGTTAAAGTGGGCCGCATATATACATCATGGGCGGGCCTTGCACATTTCAAATGGGCCCCACCAGATGAACAACTAACATTAAACACGTACATCACAAGAGGGCCAAGTGAATTGACGGTGTGAATACATGATACATCTCATGGTGGTTCGGATGGCGGGGGATAAAATAGATACATTATGGTGCGCCTTACACTGCCCATCCAAACAGACGGTGCGGATTTAAATCACATATATCAAGGTGGGTACCACAGCACTATCCACCCTTGGACTGTGTGGGTATGAAATAAATACATCAAGGTAAGGCCCACCATAACACTATTTCCATCCAACTTGTTCATATGGTCACAAGACCTAGTTGAGACGAAAATTAAATATCATTTGATCCAAAGCTGTTGTGGTCCGTGAAAGGATTTCAACGGTGGACATTCAATCTCCACTGATTTACAGTGTGGCCCACCTGATAGACAGAGTGGATATAGAATAACCACAACAATGGTGTGGACCGCAGCACCTTCCAAGTATTGTCCAGCACCGTCCAGATGGTCTAGACAGTGTGGATAAAATATATACATCACTGTGGTGTCCAAGGTTCAGATGGGACCCACAGTACTTGCTGACGTCAATACATCAGCAAATGAGAGGGTTGCATGGGACCCACCGTCCATGGTCTGGATGGTGTGGATCTCATCAATGGAACACACGTGTGGGGGTGCACAGCCCATCAGGATGGTTTAGATAAAAATACATACATTAGAGTGAGATCCCACCCACATGGCCACACACGTAACAACGTGCTAACCAGGCACCGTCTAGATGGACGGTGCATATTAAAGTATATATATTAAAGGTGGGTCCCACATGGGGCCCACCAGATGTGATATATAATATATATTATATTATGTAAAATGTAATATATAATATACAATATAATACTATATTATATATATAATATATTATATAATATATAATACACATACAGGTAGCCATCCAGGCATCTCTAGACGGCGTGGATACGAAACACACATCAAGGTGGGGTCCTCACGTCCCACCTGATGGACGACCTGATTGTAAATACATCACGGCAGGTCAGCACAACATATGAACGGTGCGGATATCGCACACGTAAAGCGGGTGGGGGGCCACAAATGGACAGACAGTTTGGATCATAACACATCTCATGATGGGATTACACTATTGGGCTCAAGATGGATCTCACTATATGTGGGCCCACAAATCATCAAAATCAACAAGTAAGATCACCCACCTTTGATCTCCTCCTCCTTCTTTCGCCTATACGGTCTGGAGCTCCAAGGGGATAGTTTCAACGGTTGAGATGATGATCCAAGGGTTGGATTGGGTGGTAGGGAGTGGGCCATGCCAAGCTTCTCTCATGGAGCTTGGACGATGGACCCTCATGGGGTTGCTTGGGAGAATGAGAGAGATGAGAGAGAGGTGTGTGTGTGTGTGTGTGTGTGTGTGTGAGAGAGAGAGAGAGAGAGAGAGAGAGAGAGAGAGAGAGAGGTGTGATGGGTGAAAAGGTGAGTGATGGGGATACTTTGTGTAAGAGAGTGTTGACTTTAGGGGTTGCTTAGGGATGGGGTAATGTGTACTTGACATGAAGTGTGATTGATGGGATTGATGGGACATGATTTGAAATCTTTCTTGGGTTTGCAATTGCGCAGTGTTTTCTCGAACTAAACGTAGGCCCACGTCTCCTAGCCCGGGGATCACCTCGGCGCTCAAGACGCGGTGTTGGAATCGCAGCAACGGTGTGGTCGTAATGGTACAAGTCTCAGATTAAGCCGACTCAAATTTACAGGATACGACTTAGGGCCGTGCGCAAACGTTGATTATAGGTCGCAGGTTGCCGGAATTCGACGGGAAGGATCGCGGGAGTTGACGGAACAGTACAGACTAGGAAATAGGCCTCACACTTCCTGTGAGGCACTGTATCTCCTTCAAGGTCTGAGGTGAGTTTATGTTGAGGAGTGCTTTAATCTTATCAGGATTGACCTCGATGCCTCGCTGACTAACTTGAAAACTAAGGAACTTTCCTGATTCGACTCCAAAAACACACTTTGTGGGGTTTAGCTTCATCCGGTACTCTCAGAGGACGCCGAATGTCTCTCCGAGATCTGCAAGATGATCCGATGCTTTGGTACTTTTTACCAGCATGTTGTTGACGTATACTTCCATAATGCGTCCGATCTGTTTGGCGAACATCTAGTTCACCAACCTTTGATATGTTGCTCCAGCATTTTTCAGACCAAATGACATGACCCGGTAACAGTAAAGCCCCTTGTCTGTAATAAAGGTGATCTTCTGCCTGTTTAGGGGATGCATGATAATCTAGTTATACCCGAAATAGGCATCCAAGAAGGAGAGTATCTCATGCCTGACTGTGCTGTCCACCAGCTGATCGATCCTAGGCAATGGGAAGCTTTCCTTGGGACATGCCTTATTCGGATCTGAGTAGTCTACACAAACCCGCTACTTCCTGCTGAATTTTCTAATTAGCACAATATTTACTATCCAGTTGGGGTAATATACTTCCTCCATGAAACTCGCATCGAGCAGGACTGAGACCTCCTCGAAAATGGCTTCATAGCGCTCGGCGTCAAACGGTCTTCTCTTTTGCTATACCGGCTTGTGATCTGGGTCCACATTCAAC